>BSBK01005905.1:352500-1078374 GCA_027943335.1 Chamaecyparis obtusa
TATATATATATATATATATATATATATATATATATATATATATGTAATTGGTATGATGTGATAGTTAATTTTAATTATATGATGTTTTGGATGAAAATGGAATGTATCTTGCCTTGTTTGAATTGGCTAACATGTAACCTCATGGAATAAGTTATCTATATTCAGTTGTAGGATAGTTACCTTATCATAATCATGAAGGAGTCAAACGGTGAACAATGGGAGTAGTCCCATCGAAATAGCTCTCTTTTTCTCCTCTAGTTTGCGGAATGAATGAAGAATGTATGGGACTACTAGTATTTCTCACCAAATGTCAATCTTGTTCCTATAAAGTAATGTGATCTATAGTGAGGAGTTTGAATTCTATGTAGACTCGTTGGTAGTTTAATTAGTATGCACAATAAGTTTTTGGATTCGATTGTGTGAGTTTTTTTAGCATCAACATTTCGGATCACACTCCTTGATCCATCATCAGGAATAGAGAGTGCAAGAATGAAAAGTAAAATGTGCAGACTAAGCCTCTCAGAAGAGATATAAGAGGAGTTGGGAAAGGAGCAACACACAAACCAAAGAATAGATTGAAAGTAAAAAAGAAACAAAAACAATAAAAAATGAAGAGCAACACAAAAAAGAGGAACCAAAGAGATGAAAAAATAAGTGACAAGCGAGTAAGAAACTAAGCGTGACCGATAAAGCGAAACAATAAGATAAAAATGAAAGACAAATAAAAGAACGCAATAAAAAGAAAAATAAAAGCAAAATAAAATGAATAAAAATAAACAATAAAATAACGTCGAAACGAGAGCACAACAAAACATATAAAGATAAGTAATTAAATATATAAGACAAAACATTTAAAGATAAGTAATTATATATATAAACTAGGATGATAACAAGTAAACAACGCAAAAATATATAAATAGACTAATGAATGTACAAGAGAAAACACACACACACACACACACACACATATATATATATATATATGAATAAATAAACAATAAAAAATCTGTATATGAACATATGTACCTATATATACATATATATGTAAATATAGATATATCTATATATCTAAATATACATATATATGTATATGCATAAATAAATGTATATATAAATAACTAACTATCTAAGTAAACTAAGGCAGGAACGTAAACCAAAAAAAGAAGAGAAAAAGAATAAACAAAGAGGTTAACAAATAAACAAAGGGAAAGAAAAATAAACTTGCTTTTGTTTTTCTTTTTATTGTGTTCTTTTATTAGTCTTTCATTTTTATCTTATTGTTTCGCTTTATCGGTCACGCTTAGTTTCTTGCTCGCTTGTCGCTTGTTTTTTCGTCTCTTTGGTTCCTCTTTTTTGTGTTGCTCTTCATTTTTTATTTGTTTTTGTTTCTTTTTTACTTTCAATCTATTCTTTGGTTTGCCTGTTGCTTCTTCCCCAACTCCTCTTATATCTCTTCTGAGAGGCTTAGTTTGCACATTTTACTTTTCATTCCTGCACTCTCTATTCTTGATGATGGATCACAGAGTGTGATTTGAAACGTTGATGCTAAAAAAACTCACACAATCGAATCCAGAAACTTATTGTGCATCATAATGGATTGTGGAAATCTGATTTTGTTAGTTTAATTAGTGGTTTTTTAATTGTATGAATAAGTCATACCTTTTTTTCTAGAAAGAATGACACATGTAAGTAAGATCTAATAGCATTTATGACCACTACTTCTAAAACTTTCTATAAAATCTAGGTTGGTTTTAGGATTGAAGGTTTGATTTTTTGTCAGATTCTCTCTTGATTATAGATTTCGATATAGACCTTTGTTATTGTAATTTCTAGTATCTTTTAATCAAATTGGATGATCATTATTAGCTAAGTTAAAGCTTTGTGATGTTTGACACTACAACATTTGGGGTTGAATTCTAATGGTGGGTAGCGACAGCACTACCATTTGTATGTGATTTTTGTATTTTTTTGCAAGTGCCTGCAATGTTGTCATAATAGCGATGGTTCTGTCGTAATTTTGACACTCGTGTGATTATTGTGCATGTGAATTTTGTACCTAGCTGGAGACACAATACTTCAGTAAAACATTAGAGGTTAGAAAATCAAGAAATCTGCAAAATGAATAAACTATGTTAACTGGGCGATTTAATGTCTTCTAGTAGGTATGAGTTTGATATTCTCAGATTATGACCAAGATCAGTGACAATGCAATACCTAAACGAAGGATTTAATGCTAAAAGATGGATGAAAATGAATGCAGATTAATCTATATTTTTGGATTTTCTATGCAATAAGATGAAAAACTTGATATGAAGCTTGATCTAAAATGATATGAATGCCAATCTAATCTAACAATGATATGCTATGCTATGATAAATGGATTGAAAACAATGAATGAAATTGCAAAAATCTCACAATTGCCTGTTCGTAAAAGCTTGATTCTCCAAGTTGAAGGATTCGAAAATTGAAGAAGATCCTTTGTGAAGCGCTGAGCCTTGTTTATATAGAAATCCAAGACTTTTGAAAGCTCATGGAAAGCCAAAAATCTCTCCCTAATTAACTCAGATTGATTGTTGAGTTATCAAGAAATTAGAATTAGTTAACTCACAAAATCATGCAAAAAAAACTTTTTAACTTAAATAAGAAGTTTAGATCACTTTTTAACTCGAAATAGATGTTGAGTACAAAAAGATAACAAATTGAATTGATTTACTGATTTAAAGTTTAACTATTTTTCTGAATGTGCATGGATAATTATGAATTAATTAAATAATTCAAATGAATTATTCTCAACTTAACTGATTTTTGAATTAAAACAACTGATTTATGGGTTAATCAATTATTTAATCAAACTTTATTCTAAAACTATATCATTAAATATGACAACTAGATTTAATTAATTAAATAAGAATTTAATCAATTACTCATAGGATTTTTTATTTATGGTCAAAATGAAATAATATTAATTAGGAATAAATATAATTAAATGATTAAGTGGCAGAATTAAATTAATTAATCAAATATTCAACATATTCAATTAATTAACTTTAGGATAAATAATGTCATTTATCACCAAGTAATATTTAATTAAAAGTAATTAGGATAAATTAGGAATATTTAGGAAATATTCCCCGATGTAGAATTAAGATTAAATTGATTAGGGTTTTGATGATTTGATGCATGGATGTGCCTTTGGTTAGGACTTTTGTGTCAATTTCGATCGATTTGTCGATGTAGGAGGTTAATGGTCCTATAGCCCATTTTTGGGGTATTACATTTTGCCCCTCTTTGAATTATTGTGCGAAGCACAGTGGTTCAAAGATTAATCTATTTTTGATGATGATGTGGACTCAATTATGTGATGGAGAAACTGATCCTGAAAAAGATTAACTGATTGATTGATTTAGAAGATTTGGTGATTCAGGTCCTGATTGAACAAAGAATCAAGATGATGTTAACTATAGCAACAATGAACTGGTGATTACGAAAAAGTGTCAAAATGCTTGATTCTAAACCTTATGATTACGAAGAAGTAACTATCTTGACTCCAAACCTGATTGTCCAAAGGAATCGAAAGGATGCCAAATCTGAACCCTTTAGTTACTAAGAACCAAGGAAATAACACTAATGAATTGATGGTTATGAAGAGCTAATACAGTTTACAAGTTTGAGCGAGAACACCAGATTGATATGGGTCTTGATGAATCTGATATGCCCCAAGCGATGTGCCCTAAACAATGAGGACTTTTGATGAATCAATAACTAGATGTGGTTGTTGTCTTGATTATTGAAGAAAGATTTGACTGAGGATATGCAATATCATGCCCCCTTCGGGATGAAAATCAAAATCTGACAAGAAAGTCAGTGTTGAGAGATTGTTGAAGCATGTTAATCGATTTGAGAAGTGGCTATGCACGTCCGGGGACACATTCTGCATCGTTTGGAGGTCTTGAAGACCAAGTTGGACTAGGTTTGACCATGAGTTGACCATGGTTGACCAAGTTGAAATTTTGATAGTTTGATGTATGATAATCAATTAAGTTGAATTCTGGATTTCATTGCTGTTTTGAAGGTCACTTATGCAAGCAATCGGCCATCCGGGGTCCGAAAATTTTAAATCACATTTTTGACAAAGTAAACGATCTTAAATTTTGATTTTGATCCTGAAAATGGGTTAAGAACGTCAAAATTAGCCAGGGGTGCAATTTTCACGCAAAATAGAGCACTTTGAAAAATTAGGTCAAAACCTATATAAGGCCCAAAAGGGTCATTTTCAAATCATTTCAACCTTTTGTCTTTTGTGAACCTGTGGAGCCCTCTGAGCAAAAATGCAAGTTCCCATGTCCTCTCACCGTTTCGAGTGCAACTGACGCTACTAGCGACCTCGCCAGTATGGCAACCTGGTAAGTGGACCTATGTGCCTGTCCTACATTCAATTTTGTCCATGCTTTATGCATTTTTGGATTCTTTTACACATTTTTAGATGAATGAATGTAAATGTATGTTTCTTTTGATGTATATGTATGTACACACTGGATGAATGATATGAAAATGTAAATGCAGTGATACACATGATATATTTTGCATGTTATGATGAAGACAAGTGCTCAGTCATTTGTGAAAAATAAATGTGTACCCAGGATAGTGACTGCTTGCTGGTTTAGTTTTAGGGAACCTTCATACAAAGCTCAGCCCTTGTTTCATATTTAGCGTAGTTTTGCGAGAATCATTTAAGCATCAAGATGGATTTGAAATCATGAGATAAATACAATCATGCAAAGTGAAAAATGCAAAATGAAATGGACCTAGGACCTAGGACCTAGTCACTGATCATGTGTCAGTCATTTTCATCACTGATTATTTTATTAGGTAACTGGATAAATCAATACAATGTTCACTAGTTAGGCAACCATGAACATATGAATATTGATTTGTGTTTTATTATGTTGGATTTAGATATAAGCATCAAGGCACAAAAGCCAAGATGACCTGAATATCATGTCCATTTTGATATAGCAATTTGTATAAGCATCAGAACATAACCGTTATGATGACCTGAATATGCCTTGCAGACAAACAAACCAATCAATTGTAGAATTTATTTTGTTTCCAATGTGAACTACCCACAGTGACCCTTTATCGTTCACATCCTTGGGTAGTATCTCGTTTCACAGTAGGATTAAGAACTTATTCAAAAAGACAAAGTTAGATCAAACTTCCTTGAATTTTTTGGGTATCGATGGTTGAGGTACACATGGCCATCCAATACATGATGGAGACACTTATAGTGGACACCAATTCAATCCAGAGTTTCCAAAGTTGTTAGATTTTCACTCAAAGTAGAAAACAAATAAAAGATTATGCCCCCAGTCATCACTCTCTAAATCCTATGAAGGACATCATTGAGGAGCTCGAGGGGACAAAATATACTGAAATCTCAATTCGAATCAGTAAGCATACAAAGAAGATAAAAGCATGCAGCAAAGATTGTTTTCAGTTTGTTGTTGTTGTTTGTAAGGTGAAAAATCATTTCCTAGTGAGGAGATAGATAGACAGACTCAGACATAGCTTTGGAAGGACCTTGACTGGATATGACTTGTCTAAAGATACTGAGGAGCATAGGATATGACAATGATTGCCCCCAATTTGGAACATTGATAGGATACTGACACTTTTACTGGATGGTGCTCATACCGACTTTATTGAAAACAGGATGCGAAAGCAAACCAGGAGATATATACAAACTAAAGTAGACTGAAAGCTGGAAAAGACCAAGATTGCATTGATAGATGGAGCATTTTGAACAAGTGGCACCCGTTTGCTGTGTTTTCACCATCTTGGCAGAGATTCTATTTTTGCTACCAAGGTGCCTGTTTCTAGGTTTTCACCAAGGCACTTTTTCTTTTTTTGTAATTTCATCTTTTCAATTTTTTTTTGTGATACATCAAGGCACCTATTGCTAGGTTTTCACTAGGATGATCATTTTGTTAGGACTTTTTCCCATTTTTATGGTTTTTTCAGGACATTTTACCATAGATTGAATGCCTTAGGCATAGAATTTCTTCAGATGGAGAACATTGATTGGTTCTCGGAGCTATTCTCCTTCAATCATTGAGAGTTGATAGGCTTTAGAGCCAAAAGTAGCAGTGATGACAAAGGGACCCAGCCAGTTGGGTTCAAACTTCCCCTTGTGCTCTCAATGTGATTGATTTTTAGGATTTTCTCTCAAGACTAGATCACCAAACTAAAATTCTCTATGTCTGACTTTCTTGTTGTAGCCTCTAGACATTCTCTTTTTATATACTCTAAGATGATCATACGTGGCTTGTCTGCGTTCATCTAGTAGTTCAAGTTCTTGCAACCTAGACACTCTATAATCATCATTGGTTACTAGACCATGCATTCTGATTCTCAGTGATGAGATTTCAAACCCAATAGGTAGCACCGCTTCAGACCCATAAACTAAAGTGAAAGGAGTAGCCCTAGTAGGCATTCTGATACTTGTTTGGTAGGCCCAAAGAGCTAGATTAATCATGAGATGCTAGTCTCTTCCTATCTTGTTGATTGTACGATGTAGGATTTTCAACAGATTTTTGTTTGATGCTTCTGCTTGCCCATTTCCTTGAGGATAGTATATGGATGACCAATGTTGTGTAATATTGAATTTAGAGCACAAGGAATCTAAGTCCTTATTCTTGAATTGGCCACCATTATCTGTGACTATTGAATGTGGAATTCCATACCAACAAATGATATAGTTTAGAATGAACATTGAAATTTGTTTGCCAGTTGCTTGAGTCAAATGAACTTCTTCTACCCATTTTGTAAAATAATCTGTAGCTATAATGATATGGGTGTGTCCATTAGAAGAATGTGGATATATAGCCCCTATTAGATCAAATGCCCATTGTTGGAAAGTCCATTGTGTAGTAAAGGGAATAAGATCTCTCCCTGGTGCATGAATTAAGTTACCATGTACTTGGCACTTTTGATAGTTCTTTACATATTTAATAGCCTCTTTTTCCATTTCAGGCCAATAGTACCCAACCCTAATAAGTTTTTGAGCTAGTGTTAAACCATTGGAATGTGATCCACATATACCGTCATGGACTTCCTCTAATGTGTGTTGAGACTCTTCATGTTCTAAACACCTAAGAAGTGTACCATCTAGACTCCGTTTGTACAGATCATTACCAATGATGACATACTAGGATGTGTTTCAGATAAGGTATCATTTCTCATGGTGGTTGAAGGTATCAGGGATGATTTGGTCTTGAAGGTAGGAGAAAAGGTGTTTGTATTTGGAAGAATCATGACCAAAAATAGTGCAGCTCATGCAAGTTTTGAGGGAATCATATGCAGGAAATGACAATGCTTCCACTAGGAACTCATAATGTAGCTCATGTTACGATTGCTGTAGTAGAGATGATAGTGTTGCCATAACATTAGCAGCCTTGTTCTCCATTCTAGGAATCTGCTCAAAAGTGACTAAGATGAAATACTTCTTAAGTTCATCAACCATGCGTTTGTATGGAACTAGTTTCTCATCTTTTGTCTCGTATACATCATTGACTTGGTGTATGACTAGCTGTGAATCTCCATAAATGTGAAACTTTGTCACTCGCCACTCAGTTGCTATCTTCATGCCATTAAGTAAAGCTTCATATTTAGCAATATTATTTGTGCAAGGAAATTTTATTTTGAATGCTTTAAATATTGAGTAACCTTGTGGTGTTATGAACAATATGCCTGCTCCAGATCCATTTTGTGTGTAAGATCCATCAAAGAAAAGATGCCAAGTCCTAGAAGATATGTGCATGATGGATGAATCAGGAAATTCCATCTATAATGGTGTATCATCAAACATTGGTGCTTTGGCCAACTGATCTGCAATGAATTGGCCCTTGATAGCTTTTCTTTCAACATATTTTATGTCAAATTCGCTCAATATCATCACCCATTTAGCTAGTCTACCTGTGAGAGAAGCTTTTCTCAATAAGTATTTCAATGGATCTATCTTAGCTATCAATTGTGTTATATGAGCTAACATGTAGTGTCTCAGCTTCTATGATGCAAAGATTACAGCTAGACAAGCTTTCTCAATCATGGAATAGTTCTTCTCATAAGCTACCAATGTTCTGCTAATGTAGTAGATAGCTCTCTCCTTCTTGTTTTCATCATGTTGTGCTAGTAATGCCCCCAGTGATACATCTATGGTGGAGACATACATAATCAATGGCTTTCCCTGAATAGGAGGCATCAAAATAGGAGGATTTGCCAAATATTTCTTGATGTGATATGAAGTTCTTTTCACATTCCTCATTCTATGTAAAAGTCACACCTTTATGTAATGTTTTTGTGAAAGGTTGTGATATATCTGCTAGCTGAGATATGAAACGAATAATTGATTGCACCCTTCATTTGGCTGATATTTTTAGGGGGTTGCATCTCCATGATAGCTTTGACTTTAGCAAGATCTACTTCAATGCCCTTCTTTGAAACAATGTAGCCTAGGAGCTTTCCAGAAGTGACACCAAAAGCAAACTTTTTAGGGTTCATTCTGAAAGTAAACTTCTCCATTCTATCTAGTATTTTTCTCAAATCATTCAAATGTTCAGATCTGATCATTGGTTTAGCTAAGGTGTCATCAACATAGTCTTCCATAGTTCGATGCATCATATGTGAAAGATAGATGTCATAGCTCATTGATAAGTAGCACTGATGAAGGGTGCTCCCCTTAGTACCACAAACACATAACAGAAATAGAGAAACAACAACAATAATATGCAAGAACAGAAAATTGGCTTCTTATTATCTCCACAAATGTGGAATTACAAACTTTCAGAATTACAATATGCAAAGCCACATGGGCATTCCCTTACAATATTTTGTAGGACAAAGCCTCGAATCAATACCCAGATCTACTACCCAGAACTGCCCTAGACAACACTACGGGCCTTCTTTATATAGGCAATTTCCACCGCCCGAGAAGGTTCTAGAAATTTAGCCCTAAGGGCCGACCAAACTTAGAATTATTTTATTTTACAATTTATTACATCAAAGTCAGCTCAAAATGAGTTTTGAAACCCGAACAGAAATTTTGAAGGAAAATTATTTTCTGCCATTTCAGGTGGCCCGACTTTCAGAGACCATAAGTCATCACCAGTTGACCTGATTGACTATTATAACCCCATTTCGAAAATGCCACAAAGCGCTCTACAGGCTTGACTCGTGCAAAGCACCCATCACCCAATTTTTCAACCTCATCCGGGGCCTCTAAAGCCTTCAAAACTGAGTTCAAAGTTTCTGTACCCTGCTGCCAATACTGAAAATCTTCAATATCTAGCCATGAAACTTTTCTGGTAGGCTGAAATGACTGAGATGAACCTCCACATGTAAAATCAGAACATTCCGAGATCGTAAGGGCAACTTACTAAAAATAGCAAGTTTCCATAAATAGCAGCTCTGCACAAGATAGCCTTTATTGAATACAAAAATAGAAATATTTTTGGGTGATGCAAGATTGCCCTTACACCCAAGATGCTCCTGCATCAAGCACTGACATTCTTAAGACCAAATGGCATGACATTCCAACAAAAGGTACCCCATGCACATGTAAGGCTATTTTCTCTTGATCTTCTGGAGCAATCTTGATTTGGTTGTATCCAAAAAAACTATCCATTAAAGAGTACATCTCAAAGCCTGTAGTCATGTCCACTATCATATCGATGTTTGGTAGTGGAAAGTCATCCTTAGGGAATGCTTTGTTTACATCTCTGAAGTTTGTGCATACTCTTATAGATTTATCTAGTTTTGAAACTGGAACTATGTTTGAGATCCACTCTGCATAATCTATGACTCGGATAAATCTAGCTTTTAGTAACTTTTCTAGCTCATCTTTGACTAGGAGTGCAACATGTGGATGCATCTTTTGCAACTTTTGTTTAACATGTTTGACTCCTGGAGCTATAGAAAGATGATGCATTATCAGATTTGGATCTAATCCTGGTATATTTAAATACTTCCATGAAAAGTTGATTTTCTTCTCTATTAAGAATTTGGTAAATGCTTGTTTCTCTTCCTTTGATAGGGATTATGCTACATGAATAAGTTGTGGTTCCTCTACTATACCCAAATTAATAGATTGAGTTGGTTCTATCAACATTGGAGATCTATCCCGTGAATGAATTGGAAGGACATCAAATATCTCATCCTTAGGCTCCTCAGGGAGGTTTTCACCTTCAGATACATCTTTTATTTTTACTATTTTAGGTTCTGAGACTGCTACAAAGTGGTTTTCACCCTCAGAACTCTTTTTCTTTTTACTTTTGTTTTTCTGACTAAGATATTTGATATCCGACTCTGTCATGCTAACTCTAGGTTCACCGATGGAAGTTGTCATAGGTTCCATTGCATTGAGGTAGCAGGTAAGAGCGTAGTCAGTTTGAAAGGTGTGGATATCTTGGTTTGGATCGGTAGATGTTCGGTCAATAAGCTCTGGATGTTGGATAGTCAATGTAGGGGAGGATTGGGAAATGGTGTTCATGCATATGGTGTTTTTATCATTGGTCCTAACCTGACTCTCAAATTCAAAGGTGATATTACTACTTAGAATGTTCAGTTCACGAATCGTTTCAACATCATTATTGGATTCCACTTCAGCAGTAGGTGGATCAGACTCGTGAAGTTTGTCATTTTTCTCTAGTCTTACGTCGAATGAAGGTGAATATTGGTGAATGACATCAATGTGTTTTTTAGTGATAAGCTCATCTTCTTCTGGAATAACTACCCATTCATAGTAATTTGATTCATCCTCTGATTTTTCATCTAGACCTTTGGGAAATCTAAGAACATGTGTAAAGTCAGGATGAATCCCCCAAGCAGGATTAGCTTCAGATTCTAAGCAGAATTCATATTCATGGTAGTCTATCTCAGAATCACTATTGTATCCCAAATGTTTAGCTACTATGAGAGATTTACCTTCTTCTTGTTTAGTAGTAGGTTCTTGTGTATCTACTACATTGATATTCTCCTTAAGTTTCTCTTCATCCTTCAGAAGATCTAGTATATTTTGAGGCAAACGTTCATAAGGAATAAGATTAGTAGTGTCTGAATCATCATTGTTTGATTGTTGTGTTTCTTCCTTTAGCTAAATTTTTGTTGTTGGACTTATCTATTCTAGGACATGAGCCGATGTACCACTGAGGTGGGAGGGCTTCTTGTGATATCCAATTCCTATAGTTTCCTTGTTTGTTCTTCCACAGTGTTCAATAGGTTGTATGATTCATTTACCTCTTGTTCCTAGAGGTCCTTTTCCTATGTATCCCATTTTAGACATGAGTTTGTGACTTGGTCCATGTGACTTTGAAGGAATCTTGTTTGATTTGGAGTCACATTTCTGAATTGATTGAGATTGGGAATCATCTTTCTATAGCCATGCAAGGACAACTTATTCCTCTTCAAATTCTTTCTTGGACACATTCTCTGTGACAAAACTCCCATTGTAGATAGCTCGAGGTTCTTTAGATGCTTGTTTTGTCTATTTTAAAGGTTGACCATAAGATTTAGGCGAGACCGTGAGAGATGTTAGAGATAGGAATGGTTCCATAGTATATTCTCCCATGCCTATGTCCTTGATTTTGACCTCTTTGGAAATGTCTTCCATCTTGGATGTCGATGCAATGTCTTCTTGCTTGGTGGAAGATTCTCTATTATGTGGAATAGGTTTTTCAGCACTCTCTTTCAAGGCATTGCAAGTTGTAGATATGTCACCTGGAATTGTTACCTATACTCCATCATAAGGAAATTTCACACATTGATGGTATGTTGATGGAATAGCTTGCATTTCATGTATCCAAGGTCTCCCTAGAAGAATGTTGTAGGACAATGGAAGATCCAGAACTTGACAGGTGATGTCTCTAATAATTGGTCTTGTTCTAATAGGTAGTACAATTGTGCCCTTGGAAGATCTTTCTTGCTCATCATATGCTTTTATGGTTATCTTCTTTTTAGGATCAATAACATTTTTTGATAATCCCAGTTGTGTGACCAATTTGTAGGAACAAATGTTTAGACCAATGCCTCCATCTATCAACACCCATTTGAAATGAAGATTTTGGATTAAGACTTCAATGTGCAAGGGCTGGTTATGCGGATGACTCAATGAATTGTCATCTTCCTCTGAAAAGGAGATATACTAGGGTGATGTCAGATGACCAACCATAGTCTAAAATCTATCTAGATCAAGATTGTTAGGAACATTGGAATTGAGTAGAGCTTTATCCATAATAGCCCTATGAGTAGGAGATATCCAAAGCAACTCAAACATGGATATTTTTGCATTGTATGCTAGAGTTTTTGGACAATACTATATGATGTTGGCCTGGTCTCTTTAGGATTTGATGATTTTGAGGTATCCCTCTATTTAGAAGTAGATGAAAGATTGAAAGGCACCTTAGGGGCATTTGATGAACCCGAGTTTTATCCTTGTAGATGTACTTGAGCTTGGGATCGAGTTACAGCATTTGCTGATTGATTATCTCTATCCCTTCTTACAATGGTGATGACATTGCAATGTTTAGATAGGCATGGTTCAACCATATTTATGACAACATTGTTTCCAGAGTAAGCATAATTTACTTTAGCACCCATGTTAGGCTTAGAAGATGAATCTCCTTGAGTATGCTTTGGAAATGGTTCCGTGAATGCTATATGATCATTGTTGGTTTTATGGTTGTCAATTACAATTTCTCCATCATCAATTTTGTCTTGAATGAGATGTTTCAGACACATGCAGTTATTGGTTTTATGACCCTTGTTTCGATGGAAGTCATAGAAATCAGTCTCTTTCCACCATTTAGGCTTGACTTCAGGATCATATGGTTTTATCTCAGGTAATGTAATGATTTTGTTTGCCAATAGTGTTTTCATGGCAGATTCTAAAGACTCACCCAAAGGAGTGACCTCACGCTTTGCTTTTGCAACCCATGGTTTATAGTCATTAGACTTCTTAGAAGATTCAAATGCCTTTTGTTCAAAAGCTTTTATGGCTTGGGTGCCAATGGTGAGATTGAATGCTGGTGCCTTTAATGGGGCACTAATGTGATCAACAACACCATCCATCACAATATCTTTGTTGTTGGAACTAGAACCTGATTCATGCTTGTTGTCTTTGTTAAGTGATATATCTCCCTTACGAGAAAGAACATTTTCAATCTTTATGGCATTTTCTACCATTTTCTCAAAAGAAGTGTGATTTTGTATCTACAAATGATAATTGAGTTCCAGAATCAGATTGTTGATGAAGATCTTGAGTTTTTCAGTTTCTAGAATAGGTCGAGCATAGAGTGAAAACTTCTTCCTCCATCACTTGAGGAAGGTCAGGAAGGGTTCTCCTGAGTTTTTCTTCAGATTGCAAATATCGATCATAGTGACCGGGTGTTGGATATTGTAGGAGTATTTTTGGTAGAATAGTTTGATTAGCTCCTCAAAGGTTTTGATTTTTGGAGGCATTTTAGAGAACCAATGAATGGCTACTCCTCCCAGAGATCGTGGGAAAAGACACATCAAGTAGGTTGGTTCATGCATAAACTCCATAGATTGAGTACATAATTCTTTGACATGATCTTGGGGGTTAGAGTTTCCATCATATTTGTCATACTTTGGTATCTCCACTCTTTTTGGGAATGGTGGCATGTACAAGTTTTTATCGAATGGAAAGGGGCATAGAGCCTCCATAGAGAATTCCTTAGGTTCCTTCTCTTTTTCCATCTTGTTGAGCTTAACTTGCATGGCATGCATTTGTTTCATCATGGCTATGATGGGAGTTTCTTCCTCTTGTGTGATGATATATTCGACATTAAATTTTTGAGGAAGTTTGGCTCCTTATTGAGCTAGTTGTAAGAAATAGGCCTCTTTTTCTTCTTGCAAGAAGTGTTTCATCATTCTTCGAAAGTCATCATCATTTCTATATCGCTCAATTTCGGATGGTGTTGGTTCTGGATCCCTACCATGATTATGGCCTTGGGAGCCTTGGTTTGCTCCTCCTTGAGACATTGTGGTGTTGTGAGGACTACCAGGGATTGTTTGATGTAGAGTTGATTGATTACCTTTGTGGGTTGATTGAGGAGGATTAGAATAGCCTTTTTTCAGATGTAGATTACCTAGAGCATCTTCTTTGTAACAAGTTGTATCGTAAGGTTAATTAATGGAATGAACAATGTAAGAAGACAAAGGTGAGAATTTTTGTTCTTCTCCAGGTTTCTTGTGTGAGGAAGCTCTGGTTTCCACCATTAACCTTGAGTGAATCGAAAGAGAAAGATTAAGACAATTGATGAATGATTTGGTTTGTGAAAGATTGAATGATGCAACCTTGTCAAGATTGAATTGGTTTGATTGGATGAAGTGTAGGATACCATGCCCTAGATGTATGGGTAGATGCCCAAAAGATAGTGAACATGAGCTCACATCACTTAGCCAGTTTGACGATTGAATTGAAAAATGATTTTGAAAAGGTTTTGACACAAGATGAAATAGGATCCAAATTGATAAATCAGAAGGTTGAATCAAACTCAAGAGACCACTTTTAGGAAAATGAATTGGATTTTTCTAGTTTTCTTCTTTGTTCTTGACACAATGAATTTTTCGACATAATTTGGTGGTTGGTTGCAATGATTTAATCTGACAAATTTGAAGACTTTTTGACAAGTTTGACCTAACTCTTGTACGAATTTCTCCAGGCTCGTACGAGTTAGGATGGGGTCTGATACGATAGTTGACAAAACTCGTACGACACTTGACTCTAGTATTGAAATTTTCTTTGGCTTTCTGACAACACTCGTACGACAAAGTAACGGTTACTATACGAGTTTTTGGGGGTTCTGATATGACAATTTAAAAACTCGTATGACTTTTGTTTTTTGAGGATGACAAATGGCATTAGAAAAGGATTTTTCTCCAGATTTTGCAAGTTTTCAGATTGTTTGGTGTTTTCGGTAGCAAGTTGAAGATCTTTATCATGAACCAGGCACAAAAGACAACAATTGGGGAGTTCAAGCAAGCAATTTGTCTTTAAACAATGAGCAAGGGACAAAGTAACCTTGCACAGGAACAAGAATAATGACTTATGATTCTACTCCTTAAGAATTCTACTTGTGTATGTTCTCAAAATGTTTTGCAATCACACACATAGTCCTAGAAAATAAAAATTTGGTTGCACTAGGATTCGTAGTAATGGTCAACTCTGCAACTTTTGTAATCTTAAGAGGGTGAACTCCAATCCAGGTGCACCAAGGTTTTGACACATTTTGAGAATTTAATCAATCGAAGATGCTGAGGAGATCTGATAGCCCAACAAGAAACTACACCTGTGGAGATTTCTTCCATAAGGACATTTATATGGCAGCTGCTACTACCAGGGTGAAAATGGCTATTACCGCTTTGTTAGTCCATTTTCCTGTCAATGAAAAAATCCTATGAAAATGGCCTATTTTCCTTGCAAATTTTGTTAAGTGTCCCGCTTTGCCTACAATCTTAGTTTTAACTTGCAAGGAAAATCCATTTGTTTCATGATGTGCACCCTTAGCCCTATGTTCTTCATGTTGTCACCTTGCCCCAGTCCAAATTGCACGTGCTGAATCACAAAACCCAGGGAAAATTTAAAGTTTTAAGGTCTGCAGGAAATAATTTCAAAATCTGCCACAGTGTTGAAAACCCACAATGTTTTTGAAAATCCATGATGTTTTTAGTCTGTGTGAAAACCTTCATTATTTTTGACCTTGTGCCTTCCAACTTTTGTGCGCTTATCTTTTGGCGTTAGAAACCTTGTGTGTTTTCAATCAGGGATTTTTTTAGTGGCGAATATTTGCCAATTGGCAAATATGTCACGATTGGGTGATAGAAATTGGCAAATAAAATAATCAAATATAGGTCAGATCATTCACCTAGATTTTATAAAATGGTCATATAGTGGTCGAAATGTTCGCCACTATTATTACGTAATTTTAGTTTGGTAGTCGGGTTCTTCGCCCATATTTCTCTTTACTATTTACTCTTATTCACCACGGATTAAATTGAGTGTCTCTTTCGAGGATCATCATTTGCCAAATTCCCATTTTCCTATGTGAAATTTTTATTTGTCCTAGGACCCAATTCGCCATGCATCACATGCAATGGGGTCCCAAGTTCCTGCCCTATTCGCCCACTCGATTACTTGAAATTATGCGGGGTTCACCAAATATTAGTTCTTATCATATGTAACGGTTGGCCCATTTGCCAAAATGGACGATGCCGATTATGAGGCAAAATCTGATGGCTGATATGAAAACGGTTTATTTGTAGTTGTCTATTTAAGATATATGAGTTTCATTATTGAAACATGCCGGAAAGAAGGAGCCTTTGAGAAATTTTCATTTAGTACTTAGTAGCATAATAATTCAGTTGATTCTGAGCTTAGAGCTCATAATTGCGATTGGTAGCGAACCGGAATGACTACGACTACGAGTTCGTAGTATTTTATTGCAGCCTTAATTTGATGGAGATGTCATGGTCAAATTTAAATAGGAAGAGGACTAATGAAGGTGGAGATGTCCAAGAGAGGCCAACAAAATGTAGAAATATATCTTCATACTTTGGTGGGGGTAGACGCAACAGTGTTGGTCAAAGTGAGGAAGGTACATCATCAGAGGAACCTGTACAATCTCAACCTACACAAGAGTCTATTCAACAAATTGGGGAGTGTCATCGATGTACAATACCTATTGTACATCGAAGAGTGACGGCATCCGGACATGAGTTATCTTCTAGCATCGAACACCTTGGTTGTTTTCAGTTGTTCGCCTCTATGCAGTTAAACCTCTGATACTAGCATCTCCTATGTGCACTGCTGCGATTGTGTGGGACCCAATTCTTTATCATGTTAGTCATCGCTAGGTCAGGGAATGGAGAAATTCTAATCAGTGAATGGGGGCTTTCCTTTATTACTAAAACACAATGGTGGGTCCTGGTGTCCAGATGAGTCAGAAGGTCTTGACATGTCAAAGCATCAACGGTGGCCGCTAAAGCGCAAGGGAGTTGCCAGAGATATGTGAAATCACACCGGCCATTGATTCTTCTTTACTGTGTAGGGTTTCAAATTGTGGGTCCATGGTGACATGTATGCACAAATGGCACTCTCCTATTGGCTGAAGGAAATAAAGAGGTGGAGTGTTGTTAGCGGGGCTTGGGCTAGAGATTTTGATCGACAGGCGGTGTGTGATCGCATGGAATATTCTCTCCCCATGTGATCATGCACCCACCATTCGATTAGATGCCATTGGTTTGTATGCAGTGGGACCATGTGATGATTCATCATTGAGTATGTGTGCTGCTGCGATTGTGAGGGGCCCAATTTTTCATCATGTTAGTCATCGCTAGGTCAGGGAATGGAGAAAGTCTCCAGTGAATGGGAGTTTGCCTTTATTGCTAAATCTCAATGGTGGGGCCTGGTTTTCGGATGAGTCAGATGGTCTTGTCATGTCAGAGCATCAATGGTGGTCACTAAAGCACAAGGGAGTTGCCAGAGATATGCGAAATCATGTTGGCCATTGATTCTTCTTTACGGTGTAGGGTTTCAAACTGTGGGCCATGGTGACATGTATGCACAAATGGCGCTCCCCTATTGGCCAAAGGAAATAAAGAGATGGAGTGTGGTCAGTGGGGCTTGGGCTAGAGATTTTGATTGACGGTCGGTGTGTGATCACATGGAATATTCTCTCCCTATGCGATCATGCACCCACCATCCGATTAGATGCCATTGGTTTGTCTGCAATGGGACCATGTGATGATTCATCATCGAGGTGTTAGGTTGTGATTAGCTGAGCTGGTAAAATGTTCAGTTGTTGCATGATCACATGTCAAAAATTTATGACATGTGACCAAGCGACCAGTTACTTCTTATGCTGGGTCCATTGGAGGGGAGGGCAGTGGTCCTGCTGGCGGTTATGTGGCATCCTATGGGTGGATGTCGCATGATCGCATGTCAGAGTTTTTTGACATGCGATCATGCGACTGGTTGACACCTGTTCCTCAGCCCGGTGGTAGATGGTGATGTAGCATTTTTTGATTGGTCGATGTGGCGGAGACATGGAAATTATCGATGGGGCTATGGTCAGAGGGGCTTGCGGGTTGGCCAACGTGTTTTAAGATTTATGGCTGGCGTGACAGTTTGTCGCATGTTCTCATGAACCAATTTCATGCTTTGCGATCATGCAACAAACCCTGTGTTTTGGTGGTGGTAGTCATATGGCAAGGTAAAAGGGTGATGTGGAGGTATGTCGCATGTTTGCATAGCCCATTTCCTGGCTATGCAGTCATGCAATAATTGTTCAAGCCTTAACTCTAAGATGAGATGACGTTTTACTTTTCATTCAAGCCTTAACTCTAACCAATTATTCTATCAAGGTAATGAATAGATTACACGTATCTGTTAGTACATTGCTTTAATGCTACAATTAATTCAAATTTCAAATCGATATGATAATAAATATACTTAGTACATTGCTTTAATTCTACACATCGCCTATGGTAAATGGTAATATACTCAGTACATTACTTAAAAATTTACTTTATTTCTATCTAATAAATGCCAAATTAAGAATGATACTTTTTGGGCATATTGCTGGTCCTTATAACATTTACTGAAAACTATTGGCGAAAACATGACATGTGTCATGTTTCCGCCGATAGTTTTCAGTAAATGTTATAAGGACCAGTAATATGCCTGAAATTCATCTTTGGCCGTTGATACGTATTAAATCCAACATACATTTTTCATTTGAGTCTGACGTCATTATCATAGTCATGGGTGATGGGACTAGGACTGTGGGACCCGATGCAATGTGTCAGTATTCAAATTTCCAATAACAAATAAATTAATTCAACTATTTGGAAAATAATTTTGCCATTTTTTTATAAAAATGGTATCGGTTATTAAAATATTCGCCAACCAATACCCATATTTCAAAACATAATTCACCATCAATATTAATAAATTTATTTTTAAAAAAAATTTTAATCACCATTTTTTTATAAAAATTGTGTAAACTATTAAAAAATTCACCACCAAATATCCATAGATTGACGCATAATTCGCCAACAATATTAAATTTTTTTCACCCAAATCACATGTGATTCCCCACAATTTTATACTTTTCGAGAGGGGGGGTTCCTTAAAGTTATCCCTATTTTCGATCTTTTCCGTCAAAAACCCTGTGTGTTTTCGTCCTCATAGTTTCCTGTTTGTTGGCATTCCCTAACTACACAGGTCCGATTGGATGGTGGGCCCGAGTCTTCAAAGGTTTCAAAGTGATTGGTTGTCACATGGCCACATGTTAGACTTTTCTGACATGCGATCATGCGACTGCTTGCCACCTGTCCGTGTGGGTCCCAGTTTTTAGCGGTGTTTAGATGCTTGGCGGTTAAGTCTTCATTCCATGACCTAACGACTTGCGGTTATCTCTTGGTCACTGATTCCTGGCGGTTAAGCCCTTAACATCTAGCGACTTGGCTGGCGGTTTTCTTTGCCTTAGTCGCACGGTTGCGTAATGGTGGGCCTAGGTTTTCAAAGCTCAGATTTAACTGGTTGTCGCATGATGGCATGTTAAAATTTTTTGACATGCGACCATGTGACAAGGCTCTTTCCTTGGCTGGTGGTCCCGCTGGTGGTGATGTGGCAGCCTAGGGTTGGCTGTCACATAATCGCATGTCAGAGTTTTCTTACATGTGATCATGCGATCGACTGACATGTGTCCTTTGAGCTCGGTGGCAGAAGGGTGACGAGGCAGATCCTGTGGTTGGCGCATGATCTCATGGGGGGTTTCAAGCCCATGTGATCATGCGCCCACCATTTGATTTTGAGGGCCTGTTTATGGATGGGTCAACAGTCCCTGTGCTTGTTTCTGATTGACTGTTTGGTGGTCCCATTGGTAGGTGGTGTTGTGGCAGTTTTCGATTGGTCAGCATGGTGGTAGTGGTGGTGATTGCTGGCGGTTAGTTGCATGTTCACATATCCTTTTTCAAGGCTATGCGATCATGCGACTGACATTTTGTGTTAACTCTCAGCATCGGTGGTTGTGTAGAGGTAGAGGATTGCAGTGTGTCACATGTTTGCATAGCCCGTTTCCTGGCTCTGCGATCATGCGACAACTATTTGATGTCGCTATTGTGGAGTTAAGTGGGTCCATAGTACCAGTGGTGCTAACGTGCTAGATTCTAATTGGCTGTCGACCAGCTAGCCATTGGTGCCCGATTTCAAATGTGATTGCAGGGTTTCTTGCTGGTGTTTTCACAGTGAGCTGTTTGCAACATGTGTGGTAGCTTGGAATTTGAATTCTACAGGACCATAGCAGCTGCGATAATGATGAAGAGGATCTGTGTGGCTGTCCTGATCTGATTTTGCTACCTGGGATGTCTTGCCGATTTGAATACAGTGGACTATTGTTTTGGCGCGGGTGGCTAAGGTTTTGATTGATGCCAGAGATTGTGTGTGTGAAAATTATACCTGATCTGTAGACACAACACTCAATAAAACATTAGAGGTTAGCTATAATTGAAATCGTGCAAAATTGAAAACTATCTAACCAAGTGATTTACTGCCTTCTAGTAGGTGCGAGATTGATGTTCTCAGATTGTAATTGAGATTAGTGACCTAGACGACACCTAAATGAAGGATTTGAATGCAAAAGATGGATATGAAATTGAATGCAATTAATCTATATTTTTGATATTTTCTATGCAATAAGAATGATAAAAACTGATATGAATCTATGAATGCTATTGAAAATTGATATGAAATGAATGCTAAATGATCTAACAATGAAGATTCTAACAATGATATGAAAACTATGAAATTCTATGCTAAGATATAAAAACTATGCAATTGAAATTGATCTCACAAAGCTTTGAATTCGCAAGTTGATTCTTTCAAGCTCCAATTGTGCAAATTCTCCAAATCTGATATGCTATGATTCCTGTAGAGTAAGTTTGAAATTTGCGAGATGAATTATGAAGAGCTGAGCATTGTTTTTATAGAAATCCAAGGCTTTGGAGGTGCATGAAAAAAAGCCATAAATCACTCAAATAACTCAGGTTGATTTTTGAGTTATTTTTAAATAAAGGATAATTAACTCACAAAAACATGCAAAAGCTAAGCTTTAACTCAAAATAGAGTTTAGCTTTAATTGATAATTGATAGTTGTTTTTCTTTTATGATTGTGCATGTTTTATTTATGAATTAATTTAATAATAAAGTGATTTATTTCCAACTTAACTGCTTTTAAAAATAAAACAATTGATTTATGGGTTAATCAATTATTTAATCAAACTTTTATTAAAAACTATATTATTAAATAATGACAACTTGCTTTAATTAATTAAATAAAAATTTAATCAATTATTTATAAGATATTTGGATTTATTGTCAAAATTAAATAATACAATTAATAATAGATATAATTAAATTTAATTACACAATTAAGTGGCAAATATTAAATCTAATTAATTAAATATGAAAATATTCAATTAATCAAACTTTAGGATAAATGTGATTTATTGCCAAATAATTATAAAATTAAAGATAATTATGATGATTAGGAATATTGCTAGGAATATTCCCTGATGCAGAATTTAAGATAATCAATTAGGATTCGATGATGTGCAGATGTGCCTTAGATTAGGATTTTGATGTCAATTTTGTTCGATATGTTGATATAGGAGGTTAATGAACTTATAGCCCATTTTTGGGGTATTACATTTTGCCCCTCTTTGAATTACTGTGCGAAGCGTAGTGGTTCAAAGATAGTCTGTGTTTGATAAAGATATGAAACTGATTCAAAAGATAAACCGATCTCAAGATAGAAACCGACTGAAAGATATTGAGATAGGAGGTCCTGAATGACCAGAGATAATGTTCACTATAGCAGCAAATGAACCTATGATTGCGAAAAAGTGTCAAAATGCCTAATTCTGAACCTTAGGATTGATAAGAAGTGAGTGACCTATTCTAGACTCGATTGTCTTAGCAGAACTAGCAAGTATCACATCCGAATCCTTCAGTTGCCGAAGAACCAAGGAAAGAACACTATGATCCGATGGTTGCAAAAATTGATACAGTTTACAAGATTAGGAGAATACCAGATTGATATGGATCTTGATGAATCTGATATGCCCCAAGTGATGATAGATTTGCCCCGAGTGATGAGGTCTTTTTTTTTTTTGATGAATCGATAACTAGATGTGATTGTTTGTCTTGATTATTGATGAAAGATATTGATAGATTTGATTGACAGACTTTGAATGATGTGCAATACCATGCCCCCTTCGGGATTAAAATTGAAATCTGACAAGAAAAGTCAGTGTTATAGTTTAGAAGCATGTTAATTGATTTGAGAAGTGTGGTGAAACACATTCAAGAACACATTCTGCATCGTTGGAAGGTCCCAAAAGACCAAGTTTGACTAGGTTTGACCATGAGTTGACCATGGTTGACCAAGTTGAAATTTTGATAGTTTGATGTAAGATAATCAGTTAAGTTGAATACTAGATTTCTGTGATGATGGAAGGTTGATTATGCAAGCAGTGAATAAGATAAATGATCTCAGATTTTGATTTTGATCCCGAAAAAGGATTCTACTTACTGTGTCATTGGAGGAACCTTCGTGTGAGATTCAGCTCTTGTTAGACTTGAAGATGCGATTTGAAGAATCATTTAAGCATTGAAGTTCGTTTAGCCATTGTGAGATTATGCAACCATGCAAAATGCAAAGAGACATGCAAAATGAAATGCAACCTAAGACCTAGGACCTAGTCACTGATCATATGTCGATTTGTTATCATCATTGAACTTTTAGGTAACCGGATAAATCAATACAATGCCCACTAGCCATGAAACCATAGACATATGAATATCGATTTGTATGCATAAGAATCAGTACAACACCCACTAGTTATACAACCATGGACATATGAATATTGATTTTGTTTTCAGAATGTCAGGTTAGATATAAGCACCAAGGCACAAACGCCAGGATGACCTGCATATCATGTCCATTTTGATATATCAATTTGTACAAGCATCAAAACATAAACGTTGTGATGACCTGAGTACACCTTGCATTGCAAACACATCAAACAGTCAAGAGATCATTCTAAATCCAATGTGAATTACCCGTAGTGACCCTTTATCATTCACATCCTTAGGTAAGATCGTGTTTCACAGTAGGAGAAAGAACTCACTCAAAAAGAAAATAGTTAGATCAAACTTCCTTGAATTTTCTGGGTATCAATGGTTGAGGTACGCATGGCCATCCAATTCGAGATAGAGGCTCTTATAGTCGGACACCATTTCAATCCAGAGTTTCCAAAGTTGTTAGATTTTCACATACAAGCAGAAAACAAAGAAAAGATTATGCCCCTAGTCATCACTCTCTAAATCTTATAAAGGACATCATCAAAGAGCTCGAAGGGACACAATATGCAAAAATCTCAATGCGAATCAGTAAGCATACAAGGAGATAAAAGCATGAAGCACAGATTGTTTTCAATTTGTTTTGATGTTTGATTGCGTTGTTGTAGATGCAAAATCCTTTCTGGAGACAAGACGGACTGACTGACTCACATGAAGCTTCAAAAGACTCTGACTAGATATGATCCATCTAAGATACATGGGAGACCATAGGATATGACATTGATTGCCCCCAAGTGTTAAACATTGATAGATAGGATACAGATGCTTGAGTTGATTGGTGTACAGACCGACTTATTAAAAATTGGAAATGCAGAAACAAACCGGGAGATATGTACAAACTAAAGCAAGACTGAAAGCTGGGAAAACCAAGATTGTGTTGATAGATGGAGCATTTTGAACAAGTGGCGCCTGTTTGCCAGGTTTTCACCATCTTGGTAGAGATTTTATTTTTGCTACCAAGGCGCCTGTTTCCAGGTTTTCACCAAGGCACTTTTCTTTTTTTCATTTTTTTTGTATTTTTCATTTTTCAATTTTTTTGAATTTTTGATATTTTTTTGATTTTTTTGTGAATCATCAAGGCGCCTATTGCTAGGTTTTCACCAAGATGTTCATTTTTTCAGGACTTTTTCCAATTTTTAAGATTTTTTCAGGATATTTAACCATAGACTGAATGCCTTAGGTGTAGAATTTCTTCAGATGGAGAACGTTGATTGGTTCTCGGAGCTTTTCTCCTTCAGTCGTTGAGAGTTGATAGGCACCAGAGCCAAAAGTAGCAATGATAACAAAGGGACCCAGCCAATTAGGTTCGAACTTCCCCTTGCATTCTTGATGTGATTGATTTTTAAGATTTTCTCTCAAGACTAGATCACCAACCTGAAATTCTTTGTGTCGGAATTTCTTGTTGTAGCCTCTAGACATTCTTTTCTGATACACTCTGAGATGATCATATGCTACTTGCCTGCGCTCATCTAGTAATTCCAGTTCTTGTAACCTAGACACTCTGTAGTCTTCATCAGTGACAAGTCCATGCATTCTAATTCTAAGTGATGGGATTTCAACCTCAATAGGTAGTACCGCTTCAGACCCATAAACTAAAGTGAAAGGTGTAGCCCCTGTAGGTGTTCTGATACTAGTTTTGTATGCCCAGAGAGCTGGATTGATCATGAGATGCCAGTCTCTTCTTGTTTTATTCACTGTTCTGTGTAAGATTTTCAAGAGATTTTTGTTTGAAGCTTCAGGTTGTCCATTCCCTTGAGGATAGTAGATAGAAGACCAATGTTGTGTAATCTTGAATTTAGCACATAAGTCATCTAGATCCTTGTTTTTGAATTGTCCCCCGTTATCTGTGATTATAGAGTGAGGGATCCCATATCTGCAAATGATGTAGTTCAGGATGAACATAGAGATCTGTTTCCCCGTTGCTTGTGTTAGAGGAACTACTTCTACCCATTTTGTAAAATAATCTATAGTTGTGATTATATGGGTATGTCCATTAGAAGAGTGTGGATGGATAGCGCCTATGAGATCAAATGCCCATTGTTGAAAAGGCCATTGTGTAGTAAAGGGAATTAGATCTCTCCCTAGAGCGTGAATCAAGTTGCCATGTACTTGACATTGTTGATAGTTTTTAGCAAATTTAATAGCCTCTTTCTCCATTTCAGGCCAATAGTACCCAGCCCTAATAAATTTTTGAGCTAACGTTAAACCGTTTGAGTGTGACCCACATATACCCTCGTGGACTTCCTCTAATGCACATTGAGACTCTTCCCATTCTAAACATCTAAGCAATGTACCATCTAGACCTCGTTTGTACAGATCATTACCAATGATGACATATCGGGATGCAGATCGGATAAGGTTTCATTTCTCAAAATGGTTAAAGGACTCAGGGATGATTTGGTCATGGAGATAGGAGAATAGATTTTTGTAGTGAGATGAGTCATAACCTACAACAGTGCAGATCATGTGGGTTTTAGGGGAGTCATATGCAGGATAGGATAGGGCTTCCACTAGGAACTTGTAGCATAGCTCATGTTCGGGCTGCTGTAAGAGAGTAGTTAGTGTCACCATTGCATCGACAGCCTTATTCTCCGTTTTGGGTATTTGCTCAAATGTGATAGAGATGAAGTATTTCTTTAAATCATCTACCATTCTCTTGTAAGGAATGATCTTTTCATCTTTGGTTTGGTACACATCATTGACTTGATGGATAACCAATTGTGAGTCTCCATGGATGTGCATCTCTGTAACTCTCCACTGTATTGCCATTTTCATACCATTGAGAAGTGCCTCATATTCAGCAATATTGTTTGTGCAAGGAAACTTTAGTCTAAATGCTTTGGGTATCGAGTATCCTTGAGGAGTGATGAACAATATGCCTGCTCCAGATCCATTCTGTGTGTAGGAGCCATCAAAGAATAACCACCATGCTCTAGAAGAGAGGTGCATGATAGAGGAATCGGGAAATTCCATTTGCATGGGTGTATCATCAAACATGGGTGCATCTTCTAGTTGATCAGCAATGACCTATCCTTTGATAGCTTTTCTTTCAACATATTCAATGTCAAATTCGCTCAAGAGCATGACCCATTTAGCTAGTCTACCTGTGAGGGCAGCTTTGCTTAGTAGGTACTTCAGTGGATCAATCTTAGCTACCAAATGAGTGGTATGAGCTAACATGTAATGTCTTAGTTTTTGTGATGCAAAGATCATAGCAAGACAAGCTTTCTCAATCATAGAATAGTTCTTTTCATACGCCACCAATGTTCTGCTTATATAGTAGATGGCTCTTTCCTTTTTGTTCTCATCATGCTGTGCTAGCAATGCCCCCAGTGATGTATCTGTTGTGGAGACATATAATATTAATGGATTCCCATGAATAGGAGGCATTAAGATAGGAGGATTCGAGAGATAATTCTTGATATGATCAAAATTCTTTGCACAGTCTTCATTCCATGAAAAGGTCACACCTTTATGTAATGTCTTTGTGAAAGGTTGTGATATGTCAGCTAACTGTGATATGAATCTTCTGATGGACTGTACTCTCCCTTGCAAAGTTTGCATTTGACTGATATTCTTGGGAGGTTGCATCTCTATGATAGCTTTCACCTTAGCTGGATTGACCTCAATGCCTTTCTTTGAAACTATGTATCCTAAGAGCTTTCCAGAAGTGACACCAAAAGCACACTTCTTAGGATTTAGTCAGAGACTAAACTGTTCCATTCTGTCTAGGATCATGCTCAAGTCTATTAGATGTTTAGTTCTAATCATGGATTTTGCCAAGGTATCATCCACGTAATCTTCCATTGTTTTATGCATCATATCATGAAAAATAGATGTCATTGCTCTTTGATATGTAGCTCCAGCATTTTTGAGTCCGAATGGCATAACATTCCAACAGAAGGTTCCCCACGCACATGTGATAGCTATTTTCTCTTGATCTTCTGGAGAAATTTTGATTTGGTTGTACCCAAAAAAGCCATCTATTAAGGAATACATTTCATAGCCCACAGTCATGTCCACTATCATATCAATGTTAGGTAGTGTAAAGTCATCCTTAGGGCATGCTCTGTTCACGTCTCTAAAGTCCGTGCACACTCTGATTGAACCATCTGGTTTTGAAATAGGTACAATGTTAGAGATCCACTCAGCATAGTCTATGACACGGATGAATCCAGCTTTTAGGAGTTTTTCTAGTTCTGCTTTGACTAAGAGCGCAACATGAGGATGCATCTTTCTCAATTTTTGCTTGATTGGTTTTACTCCAGGAGCAATGGATAGATGGTGCATAATGAGATTGGGATCCAATCCTGGCATATCTGAATATTTCCATGCAAAATTGATCTTTTTTTCTGATAAGAATGTAGTGAATTTCTATTTCTCTTCTTCTGATAGAGATTGTGCTACATGTACCAATTGTGGTTCCTCTGTTGTACCCAAATTGATGGATTGAGTGGGCTCAATCAGAACTGGAGATCTATCCTATAAATGACTCGGAAGGACATCAAATATCTCATCCTTAGGTGCCTCAGAGAGGTTTTCACCTTTAGATACGTCTTTTCTTTTTACTTTTGTAGGTTCTGAGACTGCCACAAAGTGGTTTTCACCCTCATAACTCTTTTTATTTTTCTTTTTATTTTTTTGACTAAGATATTTGATGTCCGACTCAGTCATGCTGATGCTCGGTTTGCTGATGGAAGTCCTCATAGGCTCGACTGCATTGAGGTAACAAGCAAGGGCATAGTCACTGGAAAAGGTGTAAACACCATGGCTTGGGTTTGTGGAAGTTTGGTCGATAAGATCAGGGCGTTGGATAGTCAAAGTGGGAAAGGCTTGGGATATGGTGTTCATGGATGGGGATATGTCATCATTGGTCCTAACCCGATGCTTAAGTTCAAAGTTGATATTACAACTCAAAATGTTCAATTCATGAATAGGCTCAACATCATCATGGGAGTCCTCTTCAGCCATAGGTGGATCCGACATGTTAAGTTCATTGTTTTTCTCTAGACCTACATTGGGTTGAGATACATATTGGTGAATAACATCAATATATTTCTCTGTTATAAGCTCATCTTCTTCTGGAATGGCACCCCATTCATAGTCATTTGACTCAGCTTCTGATTCAAGATCTCTAGGAAATCTTAGAAAATGTGTGAAATTAGGATGAATACCCCAAGAAGGATTACCCTCAGTTTCTGACTTGAATTCATATTCATGGGAATCAGTGTCAGAATAACTACCCCCTTCTTCTTGATCAGTTTGATCACCTTCAAGATTGGCTGGTTCTTGTGGTGCAACCATCTCTTGTGCTACAGTAGGTTCTTGTGTTTCTACTACATTAATTCTTTTGATAGGATCATCTGTATCATCAAGAAGATCTTTGATCTCTTTAGGAAATTTTCCATAGGGGATAAGCTCAGAGCTATCTGAATTATCATCAGAGGATTCTATTTCTTCTTTCTTAAGAAGGGGTTCTCCTGGTGCAATTTGTTCTATGACATGAGAACAACCACCTTTGAGATGATAGGGTTTCTTCTTAAACCCTTAGCCACCAGTATCTTTGTTGGCTCTTCCAATATGTGAAATGGGTGTCACAAGACCCTTTTCACTGATTCCTAGAGGTCCTTGACCGGAATATCCCATCTTGGCTATCAATTTATTTCCTGGACCATATGAATTAGAAGGGATTGTAGGTGCTATAGATTCACTAGGTTGAACAATTTTGGATTCAGAATCATCTTTGTATAGCCATGCAAGCATAGCTTCATCTTCTTCAAATTCTTGTTTGGATACTTGCTCCGCCACAAAATTTCTTTTGTATGCTTCCATAGGTTCCTTAGGTTCTGATTTAGATTGCTTCAAAGATTGTCCATATGACTTGGGTGAGATAGGGAGAGATGTCAGAGACAAGACTGGCTCTATAGTGTATTCTCCCATCCCATTTTCTTTGATATTGACCTCTTTAGCAATGTATTCCATCTTGGATGTGGAAGCCACATTTTGTTGCTTGATGGAAGATTCTCTGTTATTAGGTACAAGCTTATCGACACTTTCCTTCAATGTATTGCAAGTTGTACTCAGATCTGCTAGGATAGTAATTCTACCCCTTCATAGGGAAATTTCAAGCATTGATGGTACGTAGAAGGGATGGCTTGCATTTCATGGATCCAGGGTCTCCCTAGAAGGATATTGTAAGCCAATGGTAGATCAAGCACCTGACATGTGGTATCTTTGATGACCGGTGTATACACCTAAAAATGGTCATCTAGACTATTAGCCCCTTTTGTTAAATCATAAATTAATTGTGTGCTTAATTGTGTCACACTTCTATGGATCATTACATGCAAGGAAACTCAAGAATGAGCCCTCACAAATCGATCCATAGTTCCCTAGGCATGGAGTGCAAGGGCTTTTAAGAATGTTCTCAGCTAGAGCTATTTAGCCTATAACCTTGCTAGTAAACCATGCAATGGGAGATTCAATGAAGACAAGGGCAAGAATGCCAATATCTTCAAGAATCAAGAATGAAAATGCAATGCAATGCTATGCTAGAAATGGAAATGCAAGCTAAGCTATATCTTCACTGCTTGGTTCATGCCCTGTGGCCCATGTGTGGGGCATATCTTCACTGATTGATGGTTGTTTTATTCTCTCTCTTCGATTATGATTTCTAATGATTTGATCTTGTTGCTCTTGCTTCTGCTTTTTCTCTACCTGAATTTTGCTTTCGATCCCGAGGGGGCAGACATATCACATCTTATTGGCTATCTCTTTCCTAAGTGTTCAGTACTGTCACTACCAGGCTGACCATGCATGATTTTCTATCTCTCTGCACTTCATTCTTTGGAGTCAGATCGCTATTTGCTTGTCTTCTTGGCTATCTGCTTGCCTTGTTGGCTATCTCTTGCTTTCTTGGCTAATCTGAGTTGCTTTGTGATCCCAAATCGATCTCACATTTCAACTTCATTCTTTGACTACATGTGTTCCCAGATCGATCACACATTATTCAAAGAGGGGAAAATGTATACACCTAAAAATGGTCATCTAGACTATTAGCCCCTTTTGTTAAATCATAAATTACTTGCTCTTGATCAAATCCTAGCTCTATCATTTATTTGATTATTTTCTATGGGCTAACTATTTTATCCTAAGTCTTTATTTATTTAAAAGGAATAGTTCCTCCCCTTTTAATAAATAAAAAGCCCCCACTTTTCCTCTTATCCTAAGTTGCACAAATAAAGCATTATTCTTATTTTATAAAAAGAGAAAAAGCACTTTTTGTCTCATATGGATACAAAAGTCAACTCTTATTTTCCTATTGGAGGATACTTGTGCACATGGATTGCTCCTCTTTCAAGCTCCACCATTGATTAAATCTTTTGCCTCTTAATCTCCATGGTCCATTCCTCCTCATTTCCTTTAAAAGAAGAGCTCTCTTCTTCATTCTAGATCCCCAACTTTTTATGTTAACTTTATGCTGCAGGTTTTCTAGGTCACTTTGGAGCTTTTGGAGATTTGGAGCACTCTTAGCATCTACATCTCATTCTTGCATTCTACATCTCATTCTTGCATTCTTAGCTTAGCTTCATATTTATGCTTTCTTAGATTAGCTTCATTTCTATGCTCTATATTAGCTCACATAAATTAATTAGCTTGGGTTGTAACACTTGCATATTTTCTTTCATAGCTTAGCTTGCATTTCCATTTCTAGCATAGCATTGCATTATATTTTCATTCTTGATTCTTGAAGATATTGGTATTCTTGCCCTTGTCTTCATTGAATCTCCCATTGCATGGTTTACTAGCAAGGTTATAGGCCAAATAGCTCTAGCTGAGAGCATTCTTAAAAGCCCTTGCACTCCATGCCTAGGGAGCTATGGATCGATTTGTGAGGGCTCATTCTTGAGTTTCCTTGCATGTAATGATCCATAGAAGTGTGACACAATTAAGCACACAACCGGACCCACTCAGATGGGTAAGACAATGGTGCCTTTAGAAGCTCTTTCTTGTTCATCATAGGATTTTATGGTGATCTTCTTTCGAGGATCAATAGCCATCTCTGAGAATCCCAACTGTGTGATTAAGCTGTAAGAACAAATGTTGAGGCCTGCGCCCCCATCTATCAACACACATTTGACTCGACGGTTCTAGATCAAGACTTCTATGTGTAAGGGCTGATTATGTGGGTGACTCAAAGAGTTGTCATCTTCCTCTGAAAAGGAGATATATTGCGGAGATATTAGATGACCAACCATAGTCTGGAACCTGTCTAGATCTAGATCATTAGGAACATTAGAGCCGAGCAAAGCTTTGTCTAGGATATCTCTGTGAGCTGGAGATATTTGAAGTAACTCAAACATAGAGATTTTGGCATTGGTATGCTGGAGTTGTTGGATGATGCTGTAAGATGTAGGTCTTGTATCCTTTGGATTGGAAGATTTCGAGGCAACCTTCTATTTAGAAGCAGATGTGAGATTGAAAGGTATCTTAGGGACATTAGATGAACTTGGTGTTTGTCCTTTCAGATGAGCCTGAGCTTGTGATCTGGTAACCGCATTAGCTGAGGAATGATTTCTATCTCTTCGTATAATCGTGATGACATTGCAGCTCTCAGAGAGATATGGTTCAACCATATTGATGACAGCATTGTTTCCAGGGTAGGCATAGTTGACTTTTGCCCTCATGTTAGGCTGAGAAGTGGAAAATCCCTTGCTTTGTTGTGGAAATGGTTCTGTAAATGCTATGTGATCATTATTGCTAGTAGGATTATCAATCATGATGTCCCCTTGATCTATCAAGTCTTGAATGGTATGCTTCAAGTGGAAGCATCCATTAGTTCTGTGGCCTTTAGTCTGATGGAAAGCACAGAATGCATTATCTTTCCACCAATATGGTTTTGGATCCGGATCAGGGTTTTGGATTGGTGGTAAAGAGATCATGTTATCATCTATTAGGGTTCTCAGGGCAGATTCCAAAGATTCTCCCAGGGGAGTAAACTTTCATTTATTATCCCATCGTTTGAATGGCTTCTTTGGAGATGGTTCAGCAGATTTTTGCTTTGAAGCTTCAATGGCTTTGGTGGCAAGGGTGAGATTGTAGGCCAGTGCCTTTGATGGGGTGTGGATAGTGTCAATAACACCATTAGAGATGATACCTTTGTTTCTATTCCAGCTCTTGTTTTTATCTTTTGAGCTAGATCTAGATTCAGACTTGTTCTTTTGAAGTGTGATTTCTCCTTTCTTGACAAGTACTTTCTCAATCTTGATTGCATTATCCACCATTTTATCAAAAGATACATGATCTTGCATTTGTAATGGATAATTGAGCTCTGGAACAAGGTTATTGATAAAGATTTCAAGTTTCTCCATTTCGGGAATTTGTCTAGCATATAGAGAGAACTTCTTTCTCCACCTCTTGAGGAAAGTTAGGAATGATTCCCCTGGATATTGTTTGAGGTTACAGATATCAATCATGGTGACCGAATGTTGAATATTGTAGGAATATTGTTATTAAAACAATTTAATCAATTCCTCAAAAGTTTTGATCGTAGAAGGTAATCTTGAAAACCACTGAATGGATGCTCCTCCCAAGGATCTAGGAAAAAGATGCATTAGATAAGTCAGTTCATGCATAAATTCCATAGATTGCGTACAAAACTCTCTGACATGATCTTGAGGATCAGAGTGTCCGTCATATTTTTCATACTTTGGCATCTCCACTCTTTTTGGGAATGGTGGCATATACAAGTTTTTGTCGAACGGGAAAGGACATAGGGCCTCCATGGAGAACTCCTTGGGTTCCTTCTCCTTCTTAAGATTGTTAAATTTGACTAGTATAGCATGCATCTATTTTGTCATAGCTATGAGTGGAGTTTCTTCCTCATGTGTGATTATATCATCAAAGTTAAAGTTGGGAGGAAGCTTAGCCCCTTCCTGGGCTAATTGTAAAAAGTATGCCTCTCTATCCACTTTCAAGAAATGCCTCATCATTCTCTTGAATTCATCGTCATTCTGACATTGATGGATTTCAGAGGGTGTAGGTTCTTGGTCAGCATTATGTTGAGAATGGTGTCCCTAGGATCCTCCTCCTAGAGAACCGTGGTTTGTCCCTGCTTGAGACATGATAGGAGTTTTTGGGCTCCCTAGAACAGATTGAGGAGGAGTTTGCTGATTACCTCTGTGAGTCGATAAAGGAGGTATGTAACCAGTTTTTAATCAAAAGTTACCGAGACCGTCATCTTCGTAAATACCTGACTTGATGAGTTGTTCAAGAGTTGGACCTAGGGTATTGGTCAAAAGTAAGTTATGAGATGTTTCTTCTGATTTCTTGTGTGAAGAAGCTTTGGTCTCCACCATTAACTTTGAATGAAACAAAAGAAAAGGATGAAGACAACTGAAGAACAATTTGATTCAAAAAAATCAGATGGCGCAACCTTGTCAAGATTATGATAGTTTTGAAGATCTGATGAGATGTGGGTGAATGAAATTGTGCCCTGGATGTATGGGATAGATCGCCCAAAAGATAGCAGACACGAGTTCTCAACACTTAGTCTATTTTTGAAGATTGATTGAAGATTGATAGTTATGACAAGGTTTTGACACGAGATAAAAAGGACTCAAATTGATCAAACAGAAGACTAGATTGGATTCAAAAGATCAAACTCAGAAAATGGTAGAATGCTCAATAGCTACTGCTCTGTTCTTGACACAATGATATTTTTGACAGATTCTGGAACTAGGCTGGAAACATTGGATATCTTGCAATTTGACAATTTTTGACAACTCTCTCAAATGTTTCCAAACGACACTCTGTAGACTCGTACGACACTGGGTAGTCTATGAAACGACAGTTGCTAAACTCGTACGACAGTTGGGTAGAAATGAAATGACAGTTGTAAAACTTGTATGATAGTTGGGTAGCAATGAAACGACAATTGTAAATATCATACGACAGTTGCTAACAGGATTTTGACTTTCTTGAATTTGCTGGTTTGAAAACTCGTACGACACTGGGTTCTCAATCGTACGACAAATGGGCAATACTGAAATGACACTTGACAAAACTCGTACGACTTTTGACTTTTTGAAATGACTTTTGACTCCAGAAAGAATTTACGTCAATTTTTGCAAAATTTAAGGTCTTCAGTTCTGGATTGTTTGCAAATTGTACTATCCAAATTTTGAAGGTTATACCAGATTTGATCATTTTTAATAGCCAAGTAGATAAACAAGCACGCAGAATAGCAAGCAAGTGATTCCAAGCACGTCTGAAAATAATGAACAAGGGCAAAAGCAACCTTGTGCATGAACAATCAAGTGACCAAATTGTGCTAATCCCTGAGAGTACTAATTGTGTATGTTTTGAAAAGTTTTTCAATAACACACATATACCTGAAAGTGAAAAATTGGCCTCTCTAGGGTTTTTAGTAATGGTTTGACTCTGCAACTTTTATGATTCAAAGGGGTGAACTCCAATCCCGGTGCACCAGGGTTTTGACACAGTCCGAGAACTTAATCTTCAAGAGCTGCTAGGGAGATCTGACAACCCAAAAATGAACCATACCCGTGGAGATTTCTTCCACAAGGACATTTATATAGCGGCTGTCACTACCATGGTGAAAATGGCTATTACTGTTTGAGGTTTCGTCAATGCAGTTTTCCCTTTGAAGGGATTGTCCGCTACGGTTAACCCTCTCTAAAGGTGACTCACAGATTTATACCACAAGGGGACTTGGCTCCAGATTCAAGGTTTTGACACCTCTTCACTTTTAACCCAAACAAAGCAAGAAGATTAATCCGACATGCTAAGACAAAGTTTTGTTCCACCAAGGTCTGTGATATCAACTCCACGTGATCTATCAACCTCTCTGGGGAGAGAATGTATCAATCAATAAGAGAAGATGCACTAACCAATTTTGATTCACCAAAGCTCATGATATCAACCCTACGTGATCTATCAACCTCTCCGGAGAGAGAATGTGTCGATCAATAAGAGAAGATGCACTAACCAAGTTGAATGTGAAACACACTAAGTATCCTCCCTACCTACAAGGATTCTATCATCAAGAAAGATTTCTCTAGGAATCCAATCTCTCAAGAATCATGAATAGTGTTCATAGGGCCTAATTACTATGTGAGCACAGATATATTCCTGAAAGCAAATCTACCAAAAGCATCCAAAAAGTAGAAAGAGGAACACTTAACGCTTAAAGAAAATATGAGATGAGTCCACAAGGTGGAACACTTAACACCTCACACAAGCTGAAAATGAGTCCACAACTTAGAAAATAAGTGAGTTCCTAAAAGCACAAAAGGGTTGCCAAGTGGAACACTTAACGCTTCTGTCCTGTTGACCCCTCCCTTTTATGGCGCTGAGATTGCAACCACGGGGCAGAAATGAGGGGCCGGTGGATTAGCGAGTCCAATAACCCAAGATAGCAATCAAGATCAATCACAAGTATTCTAAGACTACTTAATGAATCCTTAAGGGATCACAACCTAGTATCAAATTATGCAAGTGTGTAGAAATAGATCAAAAGCATGAAAAGATGCACACAAGCTTGACACATAAGAGATTTATTTTAAGTCCAAATCAAAATTTTTTCAAAACAAGGAGAATACCTTGTGATCCTTGCAACGCGCTTAGTAGATTCTACCTGATTTTTAGCAATTTTTGTTGAGCTTTTCCATGCAAGCAAGTGACGAACTCTCCAACAAGCAAACAAGCAAGCAAGATATGCAAAATATATTCAACTTATGAAAACCATAGGGTTAGCTCTAAAAATCAATTTTTAGGAGCAATAATAACCATAAATTAATCCAAATGACAACTCATATCATGCATTGAATCATATGAAAAATAAGTGCATACCCATCATAAAATTTTAATTTTTTTGCACTACATTTGACCTAGTCAACAAGATCTAATTTTTTTTATATGATTTTGGCAACAAAAATAGAAATTCAGAATAAAGACCCCTACTAAAAAATAGAGAGATTTCCAAAAATGTAAAAATTTTAGAAAAATCTCTTCATTTGTGCCCTAGAGACCTATTTTATCAAAACATACTAGTTTTTGTAAATTGACTATTTGAGCTACTAAATTGCATCCAAATTTAAAATACAAAGAGTAGACCCCCTATATAATTTGAAGAGATTTCCAAAAATATAAAAATTTTAGAAAAATATGCTCATTTGCGTCAGATATTAATTTTTTATGAAAAATAAAAAAAATTTATTAAAAATTCAAAATAATTCAAAAAATTTTGAATTATTTTTCGAAGCTTCCCTGATATGTCTCCAACTTGCAAAAAAATTTTCAGACCAAAAATCCAAGCCATTTGGGAGATAAAATTAAATCTTTGAAACTTTAGGGTTTTAGCTCCAAGAATCAAAATCAGCATGCAAAGGTGGGTTGCCCCACGGTGGGCACCAGAAATGTGTGTGTGAAAATTATACCTAATCTATAGACACAACACTCAGTAAAATATTAGAGGTTAGCTATAATCAAAATCGTGTAAAATTGAAAACTATCTAACCAAGCGATTTACTGCCTTCTAGTAGGTGCGAGATTGATGTTCTCAGATTGTAATCGAGATCAGTGACCTAGACGACACCTAAATGAAGGATTTGAATGCAAAAGATGGATATGAAATTGAATGCAATTAATCTATATTTTTGATATTTTCTATGCAATAAGAATGATAAAAACTGATATGAATCTATGAATGCTATTGAAAACTAATATGAAATGAATGCTAAATGATCTAACAATGAAGATTCTAACAATGATATGAAAACTATGAAATTCTATGCTAAGATATAAAAACTATGCAATTGAAATTGATCTCACAAAGCTTTGAATTCGCAAGTTGATTCTTTCAAGCTCCAATTGTGCAAATTCTCCAAATCTGATATGCTATGATTCCTGTAGAGTAAGTTTGCAATTTGCGAGATGAATTATGAAGAGTTGATCATTGTTTTTATAGAAATCCAAGGCTTTGGAGGTGCATGAAAAAAAGCCATAAATCACTCAAATAACTCAGGTTGATTTTTGAGTTATTTTTAAATAAAGGATAATTAACTCACAAAAACATGCAAAAGCTAAGCTTTAACTCAAAATAGAGTTTAGCTTTAATTGATAATTGATAGTTGTTTTGCTTTTATGATTGTGCATGTTTTATTTATGAATTAATTTAATAATAAAGTGATTTATTTCCAACTTAATTGCTTTTAAAAATAAAATAATTGATTTATGGGTTAATCAATTATTTAATCAAACTTTTATTAAAAACTATATTATTAAATAATGACAACTTGCTTTAATTAATTAAATAAAAATTTAATCAATTATTCATAGGATATTTGGATTTATTGTCAAAATTAAATAATACAATTAATAATAGATATAATTAAATTTAATTACACAATTAAGTGGAAAATATTAAATCTAATTAATTAAATATGAAAATATTCAATTAATCAAACTTTAGGATAAATGTGATTTATTGCCAAATAATTATAAAATTAAAGATAATTATGATGATTAGGAATATTGCTAGGACTATTTCCTAATGCAGAATTTAAGATAATCAATTAGGATTCGATGATGTGCAGATGTGCCTTAGATTAGGACTTTGATGTCGATTTCATTCGATATGTTGATATAGGAGGTTAATGAACTTATAGCCCATTTTTGGTGTATTACAGAGATCTCTATGTTTTGTACGTGCGAAGTCTTCAGACTGGCTCTGGCATTGAAGTTGTTCTTCCTGCAGCAAGAAATCATTTCTATTTGCATCGCAGTTAGCCTGTGGTTATGAAACCAATGCATTGTACACCAGATTTGGCCTGATTTCTTCTCGGGTTTCTAGGCTTTTCTATAATATTTCATTTCTTGTTGTACTGGGTGGTTGCAGACTTAATTTTTGTGTTCTAAATGATACTTTGCTTGTTGCAATCCTTGTTCCTATAAAAGGATTTTCAAGATCATTTAGAAGGGTTCTAGCTTAGAGTTCCTTTCTGGTTCCATGAAAGGTTCTGTCCTGCAGATTTCTCCTTCTCTCTGCATATAGAGTGTTCTTCTTTCCTTGCTAGTTCAGAGAACATAATGCATATTGTAAGTGATTTGTCTTATGTGTGAGAAGTTAATATATTCTTACTATTACCAAGCTATCTCCATTTGAGCTTTGAATTCATTGATCATACATTAAGGGTGTTTGATTTGTCTTCTTGTATTGCCTATGTGTTTGCAAGTGGAGTTGTCTTCGCAGAGATAACTGGTTCAGGGTTAGTGTTCATGTATGTATGGGCTGAAATATCAAGGATATGTCATGCTTGTCTTCCAGTGGATGATGGTAAATGTATTGTCTGATTCATAGGTCTCTTCTAAGGGGAGGGTTAAAATCCTTTGAATGGATAATAACATGCTTGAATGCACAGGTGGGTGTTAAGTTGAGGTTTGATCATGGTGTGTGATTGATGTAAGGCATCGACACATTGGGTATATTATTTTCTTGTTTCATAGCTGTCATTTGCAATAGGGTGTTTGACTCTGTGGCCCATTGGATAAGGCACTGGTCTATTTGAGACTTAGGGCATCTCAGGGGTCCTTTCAATCCATTCAACTCATTTCCATTTAGTCCCACCCTTTTCCCTTTCTTGTTGATAGGTTAGGTCTCTGGTTTTCATACTCACTCCATGCAAGTTGGGCTATTGCATGAGATATTGGTTTCAGTTGAGGTACAGGATACCTATAAGGGTTTGAAAATCATTCCACAGTCAGTTACCTGTAGGCCTGTAGTGTGACACAAATTCATGAGTGTGCAGATGAGGTACACCCGCCTGAGTGATGTGGAGCTCAAAGTGTAGAAGGATCTCTCTTTGATCCTTGTCAGTTGGCCCTTTTTCTTGTTAGATTTGGAGTGTTGAGTGAATGTGACACTAGCCCTGTCAATCCTAATGCCAAGCTGACCTTTGGGGAAAAAGAACACCAACACGCTTGAGGTTCCGTCCATGTTGTTGACCCAATAAAGGGAATTTCCACCATGGTTAACCCTCTCTAATAAGGAGACTCACAAAATGGACCTCATGGGGACTTAGTTTAGATTCAAGGATCTGAGTTTTTGATGTTGCCCAAAAAAAGGGAACAGAGCATAATCCTCTAGCCTCATCACCACACCTAAACACAACTAACAGATTGATTGACACACTAAATGAAACCACCTCAGCAAGGTTCGTATGTCAACAACAATGACTATTGAGCTCTCTAAGTGGGACCAAGAGAGAATGTACCATCAAAATTGAAGACTAAACCAAGTAAGACCATGAGATAACAACAAATCCTCCCTATGTACAAGGGGATCTATCTTTGAGAAGAGCTTCACATGCAAAACAAGCGAATGAAGCCCACTCTCTCAAGAACGCTACAAATAGTGTTCATAGGGCCTAATTACTATGTGTAACATATATGCAAGAAAGCAAATCTAGATTCCTTTTAGAGACAAAATGAACGTGTGATTTATGAAAGCAAGAAAAAACTCAAGCTAAACACGTGAGAGGTTCATTTTATTTTCCAAAATTGAAGTATTATAGGGATGTAGTGAAATACCTCAGATCCCACACAACGCGCTTAGTAGATTTTACCAAATCTTTATCCTTGTTGAGTTTTCCCACGAGCAAAAAATGATTAGAAATGATAAGTATCAATCATTAGGGTTAGCTGTTAGCAAAAATCTAAAATTGAAAACTCCAAAATCTGCCATGACTATGCAAAACTAGCTTGAAAACCCGTATGAGTTTCTACAGCTTCCCATACGACAATCAGGAAATGATACAATAATGGGTCCATTGTCATACGACAATCTAGCTTCCAAGCAACTATACGTAACAACCCATATGACTTTATAGAATGTCATTTTTCATATGACAATCAGAAGGCTCTGATACGACTTTCTAAAATGTCATACGAAACTGTACAGACGAAAATAAAAATAAAAATTGAAGCTTGAGTAGAAATGTCAGAAATTGATAAAAATGATGATGAAAACCCATTTCAGGGCCCCACGGTGGGTGCCAAAAATGTGTGTGTGAATTTTGTACCTAGCTAGGGACACAACACTTCAGTAAAACATTAGAGGTTAGCAAATCAAGAAATTTTCAAAATAACAATATAGCTAACCAGGCGATTTAATGCCTTCTAGTAGGTATGAGTTTGATATTCTTAGATTATGACTAAGACCAGTGACAATGAAATACCTAAATGAAGGATTTAAAATGATGAAAGCAATGGAATATGGATGCAAATTAATCTATATTTTTGGATTTTCAATGCAATAAGATGAAAAACTGATATAAAATTGATCTAAAATAATATGAATTCCAATCTAATCTAACAATGATATGCTATGCTATGAAAAATGGATTGAAAAGAATGAAGGAAATTGCAAAAATCTCACAATCGCATGTTCATAGAAGCTTGATTCTCCAAGTTAAAGGATTCAAAAATTGAAGAAGATCCCTTGTGAAGGGTTGAGCCTTGTTTATATAAAAATCCAAGATTTTTGAAAGCTCATGGAAAGCCAAAAATCTCTCACTGATTAACTCAAATTGATTGTTGAGTTATCACAAAATTAGAATTAGTTAACTCACAAAATCATGCAAAAACAACTTTTTAACTCAAATCAGAAGTTTAGATCACTTTTTAACTCGAAATAGATGTTGAGTTCAAAAAGATAACAAATTGAATTGATTTACTGATTTAAAGTTTAACTATTTTTCTGAATGTGCATGGATACTTATGAATTAATTAAATAATTCAAATGAATTATTCTCAACTTAACTAATTTTTGAATTAAAACAACTGATTTATGGGTTACTCAATTATTTAATCAAACTTTATTCCAAAACTATATCATTAAATCTGACAACTGGATTTAATTAATTAAATAAGAATTTAATCAATTATTCATAGGATTTTTGATCTATTGTCAAAATAAAATAATATTAATTAGGAATAAATAGAATTAAATATAATTAAATGATTAAGTGGCAGAATTAAATTAATTAATCAACTATTCAACATATTCAATTAATTAACTTTAGGATAAATAATGTCATTTATCGCCAAGTAATATTTAATTAGAAGTAATTAGGATAAATTAGGAATATTTAGGAAATATTCCCCGATGCAGAATTAAGATTAAATTGATTAGGGTTTTGATGATTTGATGCGCAGATGTGCCTTTGGTTAGGACTTTTGTGTCAATTTCGATCGATTTTTTGATGTAGGAGGTCAATGGTCCTATAGCCCATTTTTGGGGTATTACAATTATAAACAAAAAAAAAAGAAAATGAAAGGCTCATTTCTAATTTTTTTAAATCTGAGCTACATGCGCGAAGAGGGTGAATTCAAGCTAGGCAAGCAGAGGTAGGTGTTTATTTGGATCTTTGATCATTCCATTTGCATCATTCTTAATTCCATTGATGATTATTTACTTGCTCAAGGCCACGGGCCTGTGACTATTTCTTCCTTATGTATATATCTTTGATTTGGTTATTGACACAACATTATAATGCTCACTGCTATATTTTACTTGTTTGGATCTTTGAGGACCCGTGTTTAACACTAAGGCATTAATTTTGGATCCTTGCATTTTTATTATCTGCTTGCGTGCTGTGATGACCTAGGGCATCAATGATTAACTATTACTTATTTTCAATTTATTCCATGATTGACTATCAGGCTAGGGCATCATTATTTGCTTCCATTGATGATTATATATACTATACTTGATTTCTCAAGGTCACGGGCCTATGACTGTTTCTTCCTTCGGTATATATCATTGCTCGATTTGATTTGGTTATTGACACAACATTATAATGCTCACTATTGTAGTTTACTTGGTTGGATCTTTGAGGACCTGTGTTTAACACTAGGGCATTATTGATGAATCCTTGCATTTTTATTATCTGCTTGTTGTGATGACCTAGGGCATCAACAATTAACTATTACGTGTTTTCAATTCATCGCATGATTTACTATTAGGCTAGGGCATCATTATTTGCTTCCATTGATGATTATATACTATACTTGATTGCTCAAGGCCACGGGCCAATGACTTTTTCATCCTTCTATATATATCATTGCTCGATTTGATTTGGTTATTGACACAACATTATAATGCTCACTATTGTATTTTACTTGTTTGGATATTTGAGGACCCATGTTTAACACTAGGGCATTATTGTTGGATCCTTGCATTTTTATTATCTTCTTGTTGTGATGACCTAGGGCATCAATGATTAAATATTACTTGTTTTCAATTCATCGCATGATTCACTATTGGCTCATTTCTAATGTACAAATATTCCAATCCTTAGTGAGTAGACATTATGATACTTGCTAAGCCTTACTTTTAGTTCATCATAAGGATTGGTACTACTAAGAACAAGACATAAAAGTAGCCAAGTCTATCCATCGTATGTTCTTCCAAGATAATGTGCATAGACTTGGCTACTTTCATGTCCACTATGATGCATAGAATCTTTGATGCTAAGAATTTTGAATAACCTCTTCCCAATGTCATATTTAATAAGGAAAAATCTTTTAGTTCATTGTGAGACACCAAACACTAATCACATTCTTCCCTTTGGATCAATACATGGATCCTCTACACTGAGTACACAACACTTCCTTACTACTTCACAAGTACCTTTAATGGTCAAAGCACTTCCTGTCTTTCATTCCTAGATCTCTTACTCTCCTAGACACATTCCTAGCCAATAGATTATTCTAGACACTAGGATTTTCCCATACATCAACCATTTCCACTTCTACTGCATACCCACCAAGTTATCAAGGACTCTTATGTCCTTTTTGAATGATTGTCTATGACAGTCCTAGTTACCTCTACAACTTGACAATATACTAGCCTTTCTTAGACTCACAACCATTATCTAGGGTGTTAGGGAATTCCCTAGACTACCATACAACTTCCTTCAAATTATTTTAGTACAAATATTCCAACTTATTTTGTGGACAAAGCCTTTTTCCTAAATCTATCTCTGTATTCTAGTCCCAAAGACAGTCACTATCACTTTTCACTATGACAAAGAACTTATTAAAGTCTATCCCTTTCCAAATCTCTATCTTCTCATGCCATGGCACCTTAAATGGTATCATGCCCTTATTAATTAAATTAATGAATTAGTCACAACCTTAGGACTATCCTAATTATGAAAATGAACAAGACACCCTTAGAAACAAGGTTTGACAACTTTTGGAATGACTTCTCACATTGTACATGGGGGTGTCTAACATAACATCCAACCTAGAGGCTTCAAGGAACACAAATAAATAGTGAACTTGAAAAGATAAATACTTTTGATCAGACTATGATCAAATAATAGAAAATGAACATGCAAGGGGGACAATACCTTCAAGGATTTGGTAAGGGTATGTAGACAAGTATGGATTTCAAAGGAAAAAATTATGATTGTTCCAAACAATACAAAACCTTCTTAGAAGGAACACATAACTTGTGATTAGACCTAACCAAAAACTTGTATTATCACTAATCTGATTAGATAGTTTAGGACTAATTTGTTGTAATCAGAGTAAAAGTGGACCATTAAATATTGGATAAGGGATTGGGGATGCTATTTTAGAGTCCTTTCAACCTTTTGTCTACACTATGGAACATTGGGAACATTCACCCAATGCTTTATTGTGTCAACTGTTACTATCAATATTCTTAAAATAATGAAATCAAACACAAAAGAGAGACGTTTAAAGGAATAACATAACTCTACTCTATTCGCTCATATTAGATTCCATTGATGATTAATTACTATACATGATTGCTTCCATTGATCATTATTTGCTTTTATTGATGATTATTTATTGTACGTGATTTATCAAGGCCGTAGGCCTATGATTGTTCCTTCCTTCTGTATATACCATTGCTCAATTTGATTTTCTTATTGATACAACATTATAATGCTCATTGTTGTATTTTACTTGTTTGGATCTTTGAGGACCCATGTTTAACACTAGGGCATTATTGTTGGATCCTTGCATTTTAATTTATTGCTTGCTATGATGACCTAGGGCATCAATGATTAACTATTACTTGTTTTCAATTCATCGCACGATTGACTATGTATGGCTTGATTATGCACATGCATGACTATAGATGATGATATGTAATAGGATATCATGTATTGCTTAGATCCCTTAGATCTAACCCCATTTCTTTCCTTCTTACAGGTTTTGGATCAACTAGGAGCACATTGGATTCACACCCTGGTCATCCTTCCATCATCTCTTTAGGCAATGTCTGGTACCCTATTGTTAATGCTCATTTAATCATGTATGTTTGTATTCAACCTTATCTTTCTAGGAGTTGGCTATTCTCACAGCCTTTGTGAGCCTAGGTTTTTTGTTGTATCATTATCACTGTTGCTTCATTATGCCCATTTGAATGCACCCGTGCTTATGATCTTCATATCTCATGAAGCTAGGGCATTATAGATTTACTAATTGCATGATCATAACCAGAAACACATGAAGCAAATGGAATGATCAAAGAGCCAAATAAACACCTACCTCTACTTTTGTACACTTTCCATTATCAAAATCCATCCACAAAGCTCAGTGCTTATATCAAACTTCTTAACTCCTTTACCTTTATAGTAATACTCAAAATATTATCTGATGAATCCACATAAGCATAAGAGTAACCAATATGATCTTATAATCATAAGAATCAAGTTCAATGTAAAGAAAATGTGTTCACACATAAAATCACATGTAATATAATCTCAGCTATAGTCAATAAATATAGACTCAGCTATAAAAGAAAGTATGATCCATACATACATAATAAGCCACTAAAGTATGCTTCATAAGCATACGAGTAATCACATAAGTCTCACCACATAAGAGTAACCAAATTTGTCCAACATATAACTAGGTGCAATGTGATCACATCAAGATGCAATATAGTTCCCTCTATAAAGAAATGTATTCACACATATATATGATCAATAGAAAAGCATATATAAAGGATAACATATATCCATATAAAGTATGTTCCCATGCATACAACAACATAATTTCTAAGTATCATAATGTATGTTCCCAAAAAAAATGTCAATTGTAAAATGTAACATACACAATAAATGCCAATGTAAGTATGTTCCAACATTCATTAACCAATAATGTATGCACCTATGCATCAATAAAGAAAATAGTTAATTAGTTATACTAACAATCAACTGTGTATGTTCCCATATATAAAACTCCTCTTGATCCTCTTGCTAATAATCTTGCTTCTTCTTGAAGACAATTGATCTTTAGTCTATCAAGAGTAGGTAATTCAAAATGTGCACTACTCCCTTGAATGAATGCATCCCAAGTAAGAGGCAATCCATTAATAGCTATCGTATCTAGCTCTTTATCATCATATTTGAACCCAATTGATGATAGTTTATTCCTTAGCTCATTGATCCTCATGAAGTAGGATGTGATTGAATCCCCTTGATTCATCCTAATCCGGGAAAGGTTATTTTTGAGAGCTAGGACCCTATTTGTGTTGTTGATCTTAAACATGCTAGACAATGAAGTGAACATCTCATATGCATTCTCTAGATTTGCAATTGTTGGCACAATGTGATTTTTAACACTATCAAAAATTATTCTCATTGCTTTATTGTTGTTTTTGTTCCATTCCTTCTTTTCATCTGCATCCATATCATCTTTAGGAGGATATTCAATTACCAATCACAGTGACCATAGGGGTGGGAGAGTCAATCCATTATGGAGACCTCAATCCCAATTCACTGTTGCAACTAGAAAACCTAGGCACAATCCGACACCAATTAATTCCTAGGCGTTAATAACAATTAAACATTGAAATAAATGTTTGGACATGTAAATAACACCCAAGCCAATGATCTTACATCATGATCCAATCACTAATACACCATAAAACATGTTTGAAGGCACTGCATGGTCTAACTATACCCTACGAGCAGTTTCATAATTTGCAGAGAATGTTTTTGTTTATTGAATGAATACCATTTGAAAATGGTTCTATACACACACCAAATCCACACTCCCTCTCCACTCACATGGATCAACACTAATAAAGACTTCTAACCAACTTAAGATCGACTGCAACCATTAAATAACTATCTAACTATCCCCCAAACAATAAGCATGCCATGAAATGATCATGCAATTAGTAAATCCATAATGCCCTAGCTTCATGAGATCCAATAGTAAATAAAAATGAAAGGATCTAGCAATAGTTCCCTAGTGTTAAGCACGGGTCCTCAAAGATCCAAACAAGTAAAATACAACAGTGAGCATCATAATGTTGTGTCAATAACCAGATCAAAGATATATACAGAAGGAAGAAATAGTCATAGGCCTGCGGTCTTGAGCAAGTAAATAATCATCAATGGAAGTAGGGTATATACCAAGTAGGGTATACACCAAAACATGATGGGTTAGTAGGGTTATCCCAAATCATAATCATAATCAAATAAATTGATCTTTAACTATAGAAAAGTAAACATGTACATTAAATGATAAAAATATTTTCCTTTAAACAATAGAGAGGTACTATCTAAATATATATCTAGTTGATATGCATGATAGTCAAAACACAATAAATAGTATATACCATTGTCAAGATAAATCACATAACATAACAAATAGAACTAAGAAACTCAAACAAACTACACATTTGTTAGCTAATTAACCCCAGATTTCAGATTGCATCTCCTAGCTCTTCAAAATACTTGTCAGGGTTAGAGGGGCATTACATCCTCCCCCCTATAACTTGACTTACTCTTGGAAGTCACCATTTTATTCATTACTAACTCAAGGAATTTTCCTATCACAATAGGACATAGTTTCTCTTATGGATTGAGTGTCGTAATTTTACAAAAGAGATTATAATATGTGAAGCAATTCTCATAATGTTTTAATCACCAAGACATTTAATAATTGAACATGGTTTCTTTTACTCCATATTCATTTCTCTAAAACATGATCTAATAAAATCCTTCTTTTCCTTAAAATTCATGGTCTAATTAAGCAATTGATTAATGTATGAGGATAAAATTTAAGTTCATATCCCTAAATGACCCACAAGACTATATATCCTTGAGATAAATTAAGATTTCTATACAACCATTATTATCACAAATTAACTTCCAGCTATCTTTTAAACAAGATAAGATGCATAGTACTTATGTACAGATTTTTGGTTCACGGTTCTTAGAAGTTAAAATAAAAATTAAGTAGAACATTAGTAAACCTTTTGCACTAAGAAACTAAAACATAATATACATGTACTTTTGAAAACAATCTTTTCAAAAATACAATCCAACTTGTTATAGATAATTACTTTATGCAAACATGGTCATTTGTCTTTCATAAATTACATATACACTCTTTTACAAGAAGAGTAACCTAAGACATCTTTTGTAAGAATTGTTCGTATAATATTTCTACTAAGGGAGACCAATTATACTATTACTTATAATATCAAGATACCATCCCAAGATTTTGTCCCAACCCATTTCTTATTTTACTCAAGGTTTCAACCTGAATAAGAAGATTATAGCTTTCTTTCCTAGGATTCAAGTTTTACTAATCATTTAGGAAACATAAAAGGGTCAACACAAAAAATTATGGATTATACATGGGCCATCTATGAGTCCCAGAGTTCCCAGTGTGGAAACCTAGGGTTCTGATACCAAATTTAACACCCCGCCAAAGAACCCAGAAGGCTAAGGTTAATATCTTCACTAATTTTCTTTATCAAACTTTACTTACTTAAATAGGTATATCATATTTTAAAATTAGGTTAAGATCATACATCCCTCTAGGTTCCCTAATGTTGATACCAAAATGATTTTTATATTTATCCAATGCTTTACTATTTGATTAGATACATGCATGAAGCCATAAGTATAGACTTCTAATAAAGACTAATAAAGACTTCTAACCAACTAAAGACCGACTGCAACCATTAACTAATTGTCTAACTATCCCCCAAATAGTAAGCATGCCATCAAATGATCATGCAATTAGTAAATCCATAATTTCCTAGCTTCATGAGATCCAACAGTAAATAAAAATGCAAGGATCCAACAATAATGCCCTAGTAAATAAATAATCATCAATGTCCAAGTAAATCATGATGCTTCGAGCTCACATGAAGCAAATGTAATGATCAAAGATCCAAATGAGAAAAGATCCATCACAATTATGATGAACATCATAGCTGTCGGTGCTATCGACACCAAAACTGCAACGGTGGTTAGTGTCGCTTGGTCGACGGTGTGGTGTTAGAATTGAGATGGATAGCCATCAGAAAAAGGACTCAAATGTACTAGTGTGAGGTTGCAATGCCTCAAGCAAGGAATCCTTGAGGTGAAGTAATCCTATAGTTAAATCAAATTAGTTAGTAGCTTCATTGATTAGTTCATAGTTTCAAATTGATAATCTTGCATTATAGTTAGTTATACTTTGATGGTTGACAACTCATTAATATTATCTCTATTAATTTTTAGTAATTGTTTAATCATTAATTTTGTTGTTATATTTCATTACATGTATTTCATTGATAAATAGGTTGGTTTTAATCTATTGGTTTGATTACATGTAGTCACTATTGTTTGGTTATACTCGCAACCGATATTGTGACTAGTGCTATATTTTATTTTATTTTTTTACTTCCTACTTTCCAATATTTTATTGTTTTCATGAAGTGTTAGAATTATTAGGTACTAAGGGGAGGGGGGGAGGGTGGTAGGTGGATCAGTGCAAAAATATTATAGACTAATCCAACCACCGATCTGAATAACCTCAATAATAACTTCTAAACCACAAAGTATATAACTGAAGTAAATAAATAAAAGATAATAATATATAATATCCACAAAATCATCACACATGCCACAATGATTTTGTGTGGAAACCCTTGGTTAGAGGAAAAAACCACAATGGCGATGACACCCATGAGCTCACTACTATAGTAAAATGAGTTTTCCCTGTTAGGAGTTTACAATTACCCTTTCCGAGGGTTCACCTTGTTAGGAGTGATTAGTACCTTATTATAATTATAATTAGATCTGCTAAGATCTACCTCGCAAGAGGATTTCAAGACTCTATTAAGATCTCACCTAGTTAAGGGGTTTACAATGAGGAACCTATTTAAGTTCACCCTGTTAAGAGATTCTCTTGTTGTAACTGCTAGGGAACAAAAAGTGAGTGATCTGGATGTAGCACTAATTTCCTGTCAGATCCAATCTATTTTTTGCACTCTATATTTTCTCATAATTTTGTCTCTATCAAATCTCTGATCACAACCCTAATTGAGATCACAAACCTTCTTCACAACATTTTCATCAACCATAGCAACATAAAAACAAAAAAAATTTACAATATGAGTAGTTCCACTTATATACACTCCTAGCATCTTCTCCAAGAAGTCCAAATAATTTCCTACACAAAATCCACACACCAAAGTGATAATATTGATGTAAAATACATTTCCCTAAAATTGTGTAAGATTAGAATAAGATTTACATGAATTATCTTCAAAGTAGTCAAACACGTCTTGACTTCTCCAAAGCATCACCTTAGATCTTGCTTATAAAATAGCATCGATCCCAAAATCCAACTCATCAATTCTATAATCCTTATTACCTATCATCATAACATCAAATATCATTGCAACTACTGTACCGCTTACCGATCGAGAATCTTCCAACTGGTGCACAAGAACACAAGTGTTCTTACCTGTCTAAAAGACTATGTCAACAAAATCTCTCTTAAAGATCCACCAAATGAGTTGGTCAGAGAAACTATAGTTTAACCATATTGATACTATAGCTATGACCACACCTCATAATTCTTCATCTATCATGACTGCTACCAAAGTGTTGACCTCACTGATTGCCGATCTTTTGGACTTTACTGATTGCAAATTCTTTACACCGATTGTATCCTACACTTCACTGATTGTGATACATGACTAAACTAACTTAGTTTCCATCAATGGAAACCTAGCCAATGACTTCCTATGATTGCAACCAACACACATCACTATGTCAATCAATCAACTCATCAAAATGCCAACAATCTCCCCCTTTGGCATTGATGGCAAACACATTGTGCTCCCATCTTTCTCTACTCAATCACTGATCTATATCTTCATAAATACTTATTATCCCCTTATCCACTTCACCAAATACCTCTCAATATATTCCCAAATATCATATTCTCCCCCTTTGACAATAATTCCAAAGGTGCAAAAATTGAAATATGTACAATTATATACAATTTACTTACATCCTGTCAAATATTATCTTGAAGTTTATCTTTGCTGACTTAAAGGATGTTTCCCATGACTTCTGTAGATGACCCAAAGCAATAATTTTATCAAGTAAGGTAGAAGCTAGCTCTTCCATACTGTCTAGAGGGCTCATGTCTGATAAGGAAAGGATCCCTTCAACCTTCTTCACATTTTGCTACATGACCTCCATTGTAGGGGATAAAAATGATTGAAGCTCAAGTAGATTTATCATCTTGTTGTCTTGTTCCCATAGAATCTACTTCACCTTGTGAGATAACTATTTCACTTGACTATTGTAAATAGTAACTATGATTGAAATAGGATCAAGATGACTTGTTAATCTCTCTATCTCCTTTTGAGATTAAACCCTTTTCTACTCTAATTCTTTTACAAACTTTGATTAACTTGACACTTTAGTGAATAGTTGTCATGCCTTAGTCAGTGTAGTCTTGATTTCTTTCACCAGATCTGACAATTTTCTCCTATCTTCTATAATCTTATCCATTAGTTTACCTATCATCTTCTTCTCCAATTTACTGCTACATATTGTAAATCTGGGCCTTGATATGAAATGACATTTATCAAGATGTCCATTTGATCTATTAGAAAATCATCTTCATCACATTCAATCTGTTAGGATTAAGTAATAATAAGAGGGGGGGTGAATCAGTATTACAACACTTTAGATTAAACTTAAACCAATTCCAAATAAACCATATGATTGCAGAAATGAAAAGAACATACACAAATAACACACAACTCATGACACCATTATTTGTTTTCAAGGAAACCATGGCCAAGGGAAAACCCCAGTGGGGATGGTACCCACAACTATGCACTAAAGTGTAATATCCTTGTTAGGAGATCTAGCTCTATTAGAAGTTGAGTATTACATAGTACATTTCCTTGTTAAAGGAATATTAACCCTGTTAAAGGTATACTGAGCTTACAACTCTTACAATCAATATTTTGGTTATAAAGTGTTCTTCAAGAATGAACAATACAAGCATATGCTATGCTTTGATATTTCCAGTCATAGTTCTCAATAGCCTCTATCAAACATTGATCTCACATCTTCCATCAACCATTACTAATATCCCAATCTCGCATCCATAATTCATACATCACATACATCACTTTCACAAAACACTCTTCATTTATATGTATTCTATCATTCAGTCAGCTCTCAAATATAATACAAAACATAATAATTAATAATGTGAATAGTAAATACTAAGTCAGAGATCTTGTATTACCAAAGTGTCAAAAATCCACAATCTTTATCTAACTTAGCACGTTACCATTCCATCTTACATTCCCTTAATCATCGTGACTGTTCATATGCCCTATTTCACTATTCCTCTGTCTTCGCATGTCTTCATATCACTGCAACTTACTGAAATCAATACCAAATAAAAATAGACCTTAACTGGAGGTCATAAACATCCCAAAATGTCTTCCTCTAAGCTCGCAAGCCATCATCTATCATATTATGTCTTCGATGTCCAAAATAGTTTTGCAGTACTCTATAAATCTGATTCCATACTTAGTCATTTTCAAGACTGTATCTTCAAAACTTATACTTAACTTCATATGATCACCATATCAAATGTGTTTCCATAAATCAAAACCCTCAAGTTCTTCATAGTGCTCATAAAACATCACTTTCCAACAATCTCTCCCTTTGGCATTAATGGCAACACTTAGCGAAAAATGACTAAGTGTCCAAAACACTAACTGTACTCTTCCCTCTTCTTTTTCTTTTCTATATACATATATATTCTCTTCTTCCTTTTTTTTATTTACTCTTTTCATTTTTAAAAAAATCTTCTTCTTCTCTTCTTCTCCCCCTTTGACATCAATGGCAAAGGTATACCCAAAATTGCAAAATTTTACAAAAATGTAGGACTTAGTGCTTGCTCACTAGTTTTAGAATATCTTGGAAGGAGTCTTCCAAGGTCTTCACTTCATCATTCCATAATTTGATCAATAGATCACTGACATGTATTAGGCCATTCAACGCATAAGATGAAGTCTCTGCTACCTTCAATTTTGTGGGTATAGATTTGGTCATTGACTCCCCAATCTTCTCCATCTCAGTAAGATGTTCCTCAAGAATTGATATCTTAGGAGTGATTAGACTCTTCATTAAACCAAATCTTGTCATTAATCTCCCTTTCTCTATATCCAATATATTCATCTTATCATTAATCTTTGATGCCTTCTTATCCATCTCTAATATAGTTTGTGAGGAGGTCTCATAGTTGTCCATCATACTATCCAAGTAGCCTTGTCCTTAGCCATTATATCTTTAATATTCTGGATGTGTCTGATGGGGTTAATGCAATAACTATATAGCTTTCTTCCATGTGTGACACAACTTTTGGCCTTAGAAGTGGTTGTTTTTAGAATGCCCAAGTCTCATGAAATAGACTAGCATACTTCCTTCAACTTTTTCTCTAAATATCTCTTCTCTTCCTTTTCTTCTATGATCTTCAAAAGGGATTCATAGTGACTATCAAAGTGGTCTAGTGCCATGTTAAGGTTCTCTACATCATATTTTCCTTGAAACACAATAGGTATAGGGAGTATTTTATTCACTGTATCAATTGCCATAGCAATTACCTTAACCTTTTTGTCACCTTTTTGTTCTAACATTTCTTTTTCCTTAGAAAATGCCATGAAGGATAATCTTATCAATTCATCCTCATCCATGTTCTCTACATTAGTACTCATAGGCTTGTCCATACTTGCCAACAATAAAGTGGTGGAAGTATTAGGTTCTTGCTTGACCTCAACTCTTGGTTCTTCTCCTTTACTTGTGCCAATTTATTCTCTTTGTTCTTCCTCTTTCTATTCTTCCTCTTTCTATCCTTCCTCTTCCTATTTTCCTTCTTCTTCTATCATTGCACTATCCAAGTTTTCTTGAAATGGATCACTTTCATCAGGTGAAGTGTCAAGAGTTACAGGCACACTAGAAACAAATAAGTCTGGTTGCTTGTCAACATTTACTTTGCTTCCTCCCATAATACCCTCAGCTGACTTAGAGCTTTCTCCTATTCTTATAGGTGTGGGCTTGGTAGCCTTAGGAGGTGAAGCTTTCTCAGCCATGTCACTCATTAGTATTTGATCTAGTGCTTTCTATGTGTCCTTAATGACTTCATCATATTTCCTAGCCATTATTTTTACAAGTCTAGCTTTTGTTCTCAATAAGGGTTTGAGCTCCTTAATTATCTTCTCTCTTTCCTATATAGAGACTATAGGAAACATGTCCTCAATTTCTTTATTGCTTATAGTTTCATCTTCTATCTATGAAAGTTGTTTTCTAATTTCTAACTTTCCATACAAGTCTTTTGGTATACTAACCTCAATTTCCAATAGATTCTTTTTGCAAACCAATAAATGCTCAATCACTATATCTTCAATTATTGAATGATTATCAGAGTCATACCTCTCATAGTATCTATTTAGTGTCTTCAAGTTTCCATATCTTATTATCCTTTTATGCAATATTTTAATGTTTGGCTTCCAGAGGTTCTCTTCTTTCTTTTGTTCTGCTTTCTCTTCTTTCTTCTTAGTTTTTGATTATGGTAAAAATAGGTTTTGAAGGGGCCCCAAAACCCTTTAACAATAGAGGCAAAAGATAAGCATGAGATCCCTAAGAACAACTAGCTGTCCCAAAGAAGGGAACATACTACAAAGGGTCAAAACCAACATATTCAATAAGCTTGTACACAACAAAAAGAAAAAAAATGTTGGATAACAAACAAAAAAGAGAAGACCACCAGCACAAAGATCAAGACATAATCTTCAGGAAGCCCTCAGATTCCTCTAGCTGGGCCTGCATGATCTTAACATTATCCTTCAAACTCTGAATGTCCTGATCTGCAATCTTGAGCTTATTTTTAGTATTAGACCTAGTCCTAGTGCCAGGTCCCATCTGTTGACTAGGGTCAGTCATGTCAATTTTGTCACTTAGGGGGGCATCTTTGTTTCCTTCCAGCATTTTTCTTAGCATATTCAAATTCTCCAAAGTAGACTTCATTCCTGTATTAGCCAGGCTGAGCAAATATTCAGCATCTCCTCATTCCTACTTGTCTTCTCATGGATAGGGATCATGGCAGTCTCAACTACTTTTTTAATTCTATCATCCAAATTAGAATCGTAATAAAAAACACTGACATTAGCTTTGAGAGAAATCTCCCTGATTTTGTCAATAGTTTCCTCAATAATAGGATTCTTATTTTCTAGTTTGATACATCTGTTCTTCAGATCAACCAGGTCATTCTACACCCACTTGTCCAGATTAAAACTATAGATGGATATGTTCTTAGCAATTTCTAGGGGGGTCATAATAACTGTTCTTTTTACCTACAAATCCATCTTTCTGATATCATCCTGAAGAGAATGAGACCTATTACAATCAAGGGTTCTCTCACTGTCATCCTTCTTGTTTTCCTTCTGGGCACTGGGGGAGTCATGGGAGTCCAAATTTTCCTCTTCCATGACCCTAAAGCTATTGTTCCCTGAGTCCTCAGCATTTCTGTCAATTAAGTTTGTATCATCCTCTTTGCCATCATTGTCATCAGCCTCAACCTCAATCTCGGAAGTGTCTTTGCCATTAGTATTGTTAATCTCCAGAGTTGAGTTAGGCTTGTCCCCTCTATTCTGATTATCCTAGCCATCCTTGGGGCTACCCATGGCATTAAAAATGTCAGGATCCTCCAAGTCCTTCTCCTTAGGGGTCTGGGTAGTGGGATTAGGCTCAACATTTTGACCCATCTGGGTTTTCTTCTCAACCTCGGTCACATTATCCTGAGGATTCAACTTAACACCTTCAGACTCCGACCAAACAGGGCTAGCAAAGGGCTCAAAACTAGTTTTTTCAGAAATAGAGGCATTGCCATCACTCAAGTTCTTGACATTCTTCAGACCATTCAAAGACTTCAAGGGGGCCGAATCAGAGGGGGAGAGAAATTTCTTAGGTTTCTATTTCCTAGGCGAAGAGCCAATTTTCTTCCTTTTCTTGACATGGGTAGGGATAGGTTCAAGAATGTGATCCCTCACATAATTTGTGATAAGGAGGATAAGCCCAACATGGATGATGGGGAAATTCTTCACTCTATAATCAGTAATGGTCTGATTGAGTGACTAGAGAAGAAAGTAGGGAAAAGAGATTCTTATGTCATGTTTGAGATGATTAACTAGGGAAAAATGGTAATTATAGACCCTAGAAAATCTCCCCTCAAGTGTAAAATATTCCATAATGACCTTAATAATAGAACCCCAGATGCTATTAATATTATCCATTTCAACGTAATCTTTCTTACCTTTCACCAAAAGAGCCCTCTCCTGATCAGTGTTAGGAAACTTCTTGTAAGCTCTGGTACCAACCTTAATCTCTTTTGAGTACTTTAGACCATCCAAAGGGAGACTAGTTATGTCTAAGAGGAGCTCGAGGCTGAGGCTAAAAGATTTGCCAGCTAGATTCACCATGCCCTTATCCCAACCATCTGCAAAGGCTTTAGTAACATCATTTTTGAAACCATGGAGTCTCTGGAGAAACTGATGGACATGGCCTTTTTTCAAAATGCTCCAGACTTCCTTATCCTGCTTCCACTTGCATTCCGCCAGCTCTTCTCTCCTGAGATCACCACCCATAGCCGAACACTCTCCCTGCTTTCTTCTTTCTTCTTAGTTACCTTATCTTCTTTTCTCTGTGCTTCTACTTCAACCTTTTTTTTCTTAGGGATATTAGGTTTTTTTTGATCTGGTGGATCTTCTAGGAGTGTATTCAGGTGTATCTTCTTGTGCTATCTTCTCAAGAGTGGTAGATAGATCAATTTTTGGAGATTTTCTAGCAAGCTAGTGCTGACTGTATGTTTGTCATTGATGACAACATATGGCAAGTAACATGCATGGAATAATTATGCATTAAGCTTTGAGTATATGTAGCAAGGAAATGTTATTAGCATGATATCATGGGCGCATAAGTTAATTGTTTATAAAGATAGTTATGTAGTAGCTTGTGTCAATAGTGTTCTTGATAGAGTTACAAGCAGTGTTCTATGTGTGATTTTCCATATAGTTATCATGGAGCCTTGCACCTTTGAATATGTGATGGAGACATGTTAGTGTTGCTCCATTCATGGAATCAGAGTTTGATGTGCAGTAAAAGTGAAGTTATGCAGTTGCTATTCACCAGATGCAGTTTCCTATGTTTATCTAGAAGAGCCAACAGAGATTATATTGGTACAGTAGTTGCACCTATCATTTCGATATGCATGCTTGGATTAGTGAATGGAGAAGAGTTATAAATTTTTGGTTAAGAGTGCATGATGTAATTCAGATAAAGGAGAAAGTATCAGATAATTTGGTAGAGCCGACAGTGTGTAGCGTGTGTCTACACTTATTGATTTGGACAGGTCCTAGTTTGTGTTGTGTGCTTAGTAGAGCCGACATAAATATTATTGGAGAGTGTTATTATTTCTCTAATATGATACAAGGTGGTTCTAATAGGCTAACTTGATTATATCATTTAGAGAGAAGATATTTATAGGGAGTCATTTGTGATTGCTAAGATATGGTTCAGAGTTAAAAGATAAGAGAAGAGCAGAGAGTGCGAAGTGTTGAGCCATCAACAGAAGGTTTATGTGACCAAGTAAAGAGTATATGATATTCATTGGAACTGATCAAGACAACAGGTCTACCTCGTAGTTCGCCAAGATCTAAATATAGTGTGTATTTGTTATTCAGAAGGTTGCAACCTTCACTCCTTTGAGCAGTGAGCTCTCGAACCGTGCATCCTCACCCCTAACAAGGTTAATCATAAAAGAATCCTAATAGGGTCCAACCTTTGACCAGGTCACTTTACTTATTGCATTGTAAAGATCAACTCCTAACAGGGTTGTAAGATCTTCTAACAAGGATCATTATACACTAGTGTAGTTTATTAGTGGGTGTCAATTCCCACCAGGTTTTTTACCTATTTGGGTTTCCCCGTAACCAAAATATTGGTGTTATGTTCAAGTGTTCTTTCATTGTGTTTATGCTTAAATTTTAAGTATACTTAATTAGATAAAAGAATTAAAACTTGTAGATAACTGATCCACCCCCCCCTCTTAGTTATCTCTTGGGACTATTCCTAACAATTGGTATTAGAGCCAAGTGCCTCAGAGAGAAAGTTTAACAACTTGAGGTTGATCAGATGGCATTCTTTAGAAAAGATAGTCCTAATTTTGATGGAGAGAACTATCCTGATTGGAAGAACAAGATGGTGACACATTTGTAGTGTATTGCTTTTGAAGTTTTGGAAGTGGCTATCAAGAAGTTAAGATCCCCTATCTAGAAGATCTTACAAAGGATGATGCTACTAGCTAGAAAAAGGATTTGTTCCATCAAAATGCAATAGACAAATAAGCCCTCACCAGTGCCTTATCTGATAGTGAGTTTTTAGAGATAAAGAAAGTAGACACAACCTAAAATATATGGAAGCACCTAGAAGATATGTTTGAAGGAGATAAAAAAGCACATAATGCATGCAGAAAGACTTGGAAGAAAAGATACAATGAATTAGAGATGCTACTAGAATAAGACATCGGAGCTTACAACCAAAGGATTAATGAAGCAGTTGCTGGAATCAGGAACAATGGTGGAGAGATCTCAGAGGAAGAAATTAGGGATAAGTTGATGACTACTTTACAACAGAGTATGATAACAAGATCAACATCCTTGATGAGACCATGCAGCTTACAAAAAACTTCAAGAGAGAGACCTTGATCGACAAAATTTCAGCTTTTGAGATTTCAAGATTGAAAATAGAGACTAAAAGTGAGACATCCTTCAAAGCATCAATCCATGGTAAGAAATCCTTAAACACTTCTAGTAATTTGGATGATGAAGAAGAAGATAAAGGGATAGATGATATTATTTCTATGATTTATAAGAAAGAAAGAAAAGGAAAATGAAAGTATGAAGGTCAGTTACCTTTCAAATTTTTCTCATGTAATAAGATTGGTCACTTTGCATCTAAGTGTCCTACAAGAGTTAAGAAATTCAAAACTAACTACAAACCTAAGTATACAAAAGAATGCTACTATGTTGGTGATGGAGTTTTTGATGATGATTCAGTTGAAGATAAAATTGGATTCATTACTATTATGGAAAAGATGTATGATGAGATGGATCATGAAGATGAGAAAAAGGAACAAGAACTAGCATTGATTTCACAAGTAGACATAAGGACAGATTGGATTATAGATAGCAGTTGTTCACATCACATGACAGGTGATAAAGATAGATTTGTTCATCTACAAAAATACAATGGTGGCATGGTTAGATTTGGAGATAACACTCCTAAACCTATCATTGGTAGAGGAGCTATCACATTGGATGGAAAGAACAACATTGATGATGTTCTTTATGTAGATGGTTTGCAAGATAACCTTCTTAGTGTTGGATAGTTGCTTGCAAAAGGTTATAGTTGGAGTTCAAAGACAACAAGTTGTTTTTTAGCTCAATTCAGAAGCAAGTTGTTTTGTTGCTAAAGTAGATGATAGTTGGGTATGGCATAAAAGACTATGTCATATCAATTTTGATAACATAGTAAAGATAAGCAATGTAAAGGCAGTAAGAGATCTACCTAGCATAGAAAAGCCAGTTGATACTATTTGCAGGGAATGTGTGATGGGAAAGCATGTGAGGAATTCATTCAGGAGAAAGCATAATTCTATAAAGAACAAGTTCGATCTGATTCATATAGACCTATGTGGACCAACTCAAACAAGATCATACTATGGTGAAAGGTATTTCATTTTGTTTGTTGATGATTATTCTAGAATGATGTGGGTTGCATTCTTGAAAGATAAGTCAGAAGCATTTGAGAAATTCAAAATATTCAAAGCTAAGGTTGAGAATGAATCTGGACTAAAGATAAAGTGTCTAAGATCAGATAGAGGAGGAGAATTCACCTTTGACAGATTCTATGAGTATTGCGAAGAACATGGCATAAAGAGACAATTGAGTGCACCTAGAACCCCTTAGCAAAATGGGATTGCAGAGAGAAGGAATAGGATCATCCTTGATACTGTGCATACCATCATAATTGAAGGAAAAGTTGCACACACCTATTGGAGAGATGCGGTCAATACAATAGTCTATAGCATCAATAGAATACAATTGAGGCCTGGCATGAACACGACACCTTATGAGATATGGTTTGGTAATGTTCCTACAATGAAATACTTTAGAATATTTGGAAGCAAGTGCTACATCAAGAGGGATGAAGCAATTGGAAAGTTTGATGCAAGAAGTGATGAAGGTATTTTTCTTGGTTACTCTACTAAAAGAAAAGCTTATAGATGTTTTAATTGGAGATTGAAGAAGATCATTGAAATTTCTCATGTTAAGATTGATGAAAAGTTTATGGTTCAAGAAAGATATCATGATTATGCACCTATGATTGAAGAAGAACCCATTCCTTCCACTAGTGAGACAGTTGTTGAAGAGATGTTTGATAGTATTGATGTATTATTCAATGACCCTGAAACAAGTGAAGAAGAAACTCAGAAGGCAAATGAGATAGTATCACCTATAGTTCCAAAGTTTACATCTAGATATCACTCTAAGGATGACATCATTGGAGATTAGAGCAGCAAAGTCACAACAAGATCAAAATCAAAGAATTCAGCAAGAAATGAGGTGGTATGTTTACTATCTCAGATTGAACCTTTAAGTGTTGAAGATGCATGTAATGATTCAGATTGGCATGATGCTATGAAAGAAGAACTAGACCAGATTATTAAGAATGATACTTGGGAATTGGTCCCAAGACCTAATGATAAGAATGTGATTGGAACAAAGTGGATATTCAGAAACAAGATGAATGAAGATGGTACAATAGTAAGGAATAAATCAAGGTTAGTATGCAAGGGATATGTGCAACGAGAAGGTATTGATATCAGACACATTTGCACCTATGAGAAGATTAGAAGCTATTAATTTGTTTCTAGCCTATGAAACATTCAAAAACTTCAAAGTTTATCAGATGGATGTTAAGTCAACATTCTTGAATGGAGAGTTAAAGGAATAAGTATACATTGAGTAGCCAGAAGGATTCACCCTATCAGACAAGCCTGATATGGTATGGAGATTGAAGAAATCCCTCTATGGACTTAAGCAAGCCCCTACAGCTTGGTATGAGAGACTTGATGGATATCTAACAAAAATTGGATTCAAGAAAGGAGCAGCAGATTGTAATCTATTTATCAGAGAGACATCTGAAGGTGTACTACTTGTAGCTATATTTGTTGATGACATTTTATTTGGGGGTAGTGACAAAATTAGTACAAAATTTTCTAAGGAGATGCAGAGAAAGTTTGAGATGAGCATGATTGGACCTATCAAATACTTCTTGGGCTTAAATGTGCAGTAGACAGAGAAAGGTATTTTCATTAATTAATCTAAATATGCAAAAGAGATATTAAAGAAGTTCAAGATGGATGATTGTAAGCCAGTGGGTACACCTGTGATAACATAATGCAAGCTTAAAAAATAAGATGATTCTCTAGTAGTAGATATAACATTGTACAAATCTATGATTGGTAAATTCATATATCTTACTCAAACTAGACATGATATTTTTGATGTGGAGGAAAGTGGGACTTCTTCTATTTGGAAGCTCCAAATAGGGTACAACTTATTTTTGTCTTCTTAGGTCCCTCAAACCCTTCTTCACTCATGGATCAAAGCTAAGATCCATTCCATTGTCAAGACCAACCAAGGTCATGATCCTAGTCTTCTTCAAGACTCCTTCCACTTAGCTCCACACCAATAGAAAAGATCAAATACGGTTCCATGCTTCAAACCTCATTATTAGATACAAATGAGAGCACTTACTCCATCATCAAGGATACTACACCCACAACAAAGACTATGGACAATCCACTAAATAAAATCCTCCAAATAAATACCCCAGAATATACCTTCTTGATGTCTCCTAGACAAACCCGTATACAGAGGTTCATAACTTTCAAACCAGACCAAAACTCTTAAATCTCTCCAATGAGGAGGAGCATAATTAGGTCTACTAGAACATATTTGAAGCTCATAAAAATTCAACAATTGGTTGGAAAGATATGGCCCCCGTACTGAGGGTCAATGTTTTAGATACAATATTCTCTACCAATCTGAGATCTCTATCTTCAACCCTTTGCATGTCCCTTTTCCCTGCACAAAAAGGATTAAAAAACACATTCCAAACTAACATGCATTTATACCATGAAGAGATGTGGCCTTAAAAAGGTTCTGCAACCTTGAATACTCTTTCTTAAGACAAGTAACTATGATTGACATAGTAGGACAGAAAACACAAAAAAAAATAGATTAATGAAATGCTTTCAAGGAATTTAATCCCCAATCTTGATCATGCATAACAAAAAAACATTAGGATGATCACTCCAACATTGGAGTCTCAAAAAAAATGAACAAAACAAAAAAAATGCTAGATTAATGGGAAGCTTGATGTTTTTCATTTCCAAAGACTCTGCTACAACCATACATGGCTGTCCACAAACTAAAACAAAATAAGATCTCTATCATTCTTGCTCTCCTCCAAATTTTTGAGAGCTTCTATCTCTTCTCACACACACACCCTATTCTATCTCCATTTTCCAAAACCCTAACTAACTCCTTCCAAGCATGCCAATTATTTTAAAGCATGAAACCAATGTTGTCAAGTGACAAAAAAAGTTGTCAACTTGACCACAAAATATTTTGATCCCCTAATCTAATTTCTAATGGTTTTTTGGTGACCTAGAATCATGAACTCACTCCTCACACACACTCCCATTGCTAATACTAAAAAGATCAATATTTTAACTACATGGTGGCCCTTGTAGGGCACTTTGCCTTATCATGGAAACATGAACAAAAGCATAGCATAAAGGCACTAATGGCCCAATTACATTAAAATAAGGTCTTCATGGATCAATTTGTGTGACCTCTTTATCTTCTTGGGATGCTTTGCATCATGATACTCCTAGGGTGGGGAAGAATCCAAGTCCCATGGATTCAATGGCCCTCTTTCTAGTCTTCCAATTTGGAGCCACTATTTGTGGAGGAGCTGTAGCAAGAGTATTTCCACCAACCCAAAAAACAATGTACCTGCAATCAAACACAAAGGAGTAAAAAAACACAACTATCATTACTTCAGTAGGTGAGCTCTCCATGCTTGGAGGAAATGTAGTCACCATTGTCTTCTCATGACCAATTATTTCTATAAGGTCCTTTGTAGTTTCTTTCTCTGAGATCAGTGTTGCATTCATGAAGGTATCCAAGTCTTCTTTGCGCCTTTGTCCTAGGCATGCTACTGCTGCTCCAAAATTATCTTGCCATTCTTCACCAATGGATTCCAAATCTTCCTTTAAGAGTTCTTTCTCATCAAGTCCTTGAGGACTTACTTTCTTGGTACCTTCCACAACTTGAATTGGCTTTTTACATTTAACTTCTTGCAGGAACTTCTCCTCTGGAAGCACACAGCTATTGCCTTCATGAGTAACACATTTTGAAACCTTCTTGGCATCTTCATGAACCCTTACACACTTAGGTTCATTCACCACAATGTGCAGCTCACTCTTCTCTTCCATAGATGACTGTGCAACTAGTTCTTTTTCTTCTTACTGTTTCTTCTCCAATAATTCTTGCTCCATGAGCTCTTGCAATTCTTTCTTGAGTGCTTTCCTTCTTGCTTCATTTTCTTCCAATGTTTTCCTTAATCTTCTTATCTCCTCTATGGATTTCCTTGCCAAATATTCTTTCTTTCTATCTTCTTCCTTCTTCTTGTTCTCTGCTGGTTCTCTTTGCTTTCTTGTAGCATCCATGTATTTCTATACAACTCTATCTTTATCTAGCAAGGATATACTTCCTTTCTTTGATACCGGTCTGATGCGGAGGAAAGTGGGGCTTCTTCTATTTGGAAGCTCCAAATAGGCTACAACTTATTTTTGTCTTCTTAGGTCCCTCAAACCCTTCTTCACTCATGGATCAAAGCTAAGATCCATTCCATTGTCAAGACCAACCAAGGTCATGATCCTAGTCTTCTTCAAGACTCCTTCCACTTAGCTCCACACCAATAGAAAAGTTCAAATATGGTTCCATGCTTTAACCCTGATTATTATACACAAATGAGAGACCTTACTCCATCATCAAGGATACTACACCCACAAAAAAGACTATGGAAAATCCACTAAACAAAACCCTCCAAATAAATACCCTATAATATACCTTCTTGATGTCTCCTAGACAGACCCGTATATAGAGGTTCGTAACTTTTGAACTAGACCAAAAATATTAAATTGCTCAAGTGAGGAGGAGCATAATTAGGTCTACCAAAACATATCTGAAGCTCATAAAAATCTAATGGTTGGTTGGAAAGATATGGCCCCTGTACTAAGGGTCAATTTTTCAGATGCAATATTCTCTACCAATCCGAGATCTCTATCTTCAACCCTTTGCATGTCCCTTTTCCCTACACAAAAAGGATTACAAAACACATTCCAAACTAACATGCATTTATACCACGAAGAGATGTGGCCTTAAAAAGGTTCTGCAACCTTGAATACTCTTTCTTAAGACAAGTAACTGTGATTGACATAGTAGGACAACAAACACAAAAAAAAATAGATTAATGCAATGCCCCAATCTTGATCATGCATAAAAAATAACATTAGGATGATCACTCCAACATTGGAGTCTCAAAAACAATGAAAAAAATAACAAAAATGCTAGATTAATGGGAAGCTTGATGTTTTTCATTTCCAAAGACTCTGCTACAGCCGTACATGGCTGTCCACAAACTAAAACAAAATTAGATCTCTATCATTCTTTCTCTCCTCCAGATTTTTGAGAGCTTCTATCTCTTCTCACACACACACCCTATTCTATCTCCATTTTCCAAAACCCTAACTAACTCCTTCCAAGCATGCCAATTATTTTAAAGCATGAAACCAATGTTGTCAAGTGACAAAAAAAAATTTCAACTTGACCACAAAATATTTTGATCCCCTAATCTAATTTCTAATGGTCTTTTGGTGACCTGGAATCATGAACTCACTCACACACACTCCCATTGCTAATACTAAAAAGATCAATATTTTAACTACATGGTGGCCCTTGTAGGGCACTTTGCCTTATCATGGAAACATGAACAAAAGCATAGCATAAAGGCACTAATGGAATAATTAAATTAAAATAAGGTCTTCATGGATCAATTTGTGTGACCTCTTTATCCTCTTGGGATGCTCTGCATCAATTTCTAATGCAATTGGCATAGTTGGAAGATTTGCAGTAGAGCCTAAACAAAGTCACCTCATGGTAGTAAAGAGAATATTCAGATATCTATAGGGTAGTATAGATTATGGTCTATGGTATCCTAATTCAAAGAATGTTGAGCTTCATGTGTATATAGATGTAGATTGGGCAGGATGCATTGATGATAAAAATAGTACATCAGGAGGAGCAATGTTTCTTGGTAACAGACTTGTCACTTGGACAAGCAAGAAGTAGAATTGTATTTCTCAGTCAATAGTAGAAGTAGAGTATGTTGTAGCAACCTTGAATTGTTCTACAATTGTTTGGATCAAATAGATGATAAAATATTTTGGAATTTAGATTGATTATCCTATTTTTATTCATTGTGATAACACTAGCACTATCAAAATGTCAAAGAATCCTATGATGCATGCAAATACAAAGAACATAGAGATTAAGTATCACTTCCTTAGAGAGAAAGTGGCAGAGAAAGAAGTCAAATTGGATTATGTGAGTACAAAGGAACAACTAGAAAATATATTCACAAAGCCTTTACCAAAGGATACTTTTGAGTATCTCAGGGAGAAGCTTGGAGTAATTCCCTTCCTGGATTCTACTTAGAGAAAGTGGAAAGAGCATCAGTCCTCAGTACTGATGGATGGTTGACTACTCTACTTCAAGAGTACTACCAGAGCTTAAATGTTTGGCACCCTTTGCCATTGATGTCAAAGGGGGACCAATATATATTCATGAAAAATAGTATTAAAGGGGGAGCACATACATAATTAAGGAGGAGTAATATATAGTAGCAAGAGGGAGTAGTATTCAGTCATGGAAGCAGATCGGATGAGGAAATGGAGAATATTGAAGAATATTGTAGTAGATGGAGGATTCATCCTTGGGGGAGTTTTGATGAGGAAATAGAGAATGTTATAAAAGAATTAGTCATTTGGATTGGTGGTGTTTTTCATTACATATATTGCCATGAATGCCAAAGGGGGAGATTGTTGGAGATTTGCCAGCAAGCTAGTGCTGACAATATGTTTGTCATTGATGAAAACATATGGTAATTAGCATTTGTGGAATACTTATGCATTAATATTTGAGTATATGTAGCATGGACATGTTATCAACATGATATCATGGACCTAGAGGTTATATGTTTATATAGACAGTTATGTAGCAACTTGTGTCAGCAGTGTTCCCAATAGAGTTACAGGCAGTGTTCTATGTGTGATTGTTTGTATAGTTATCATGGAGCCTTGCACCTTTGGATATGTAATGGAGACATGTTAGTGTTTCTCCATTCATGGATGAAAAGTCTAATGTGTAGTAAAAGTGAAGTTATGCAATCGCTATTCACCAATTGCAGTTTCCTGTGTTTATCCAGAAGAGCCGACAAAGATTATATTGGTATTGGAGAAGAGTTATGAATGTTTGGTTAAGAGCACATGATGTAATTTAGATTGAGGAAAAAGTATCAGATAATTTGGTAGAGCTAACAGTGTGTAGCATGCATCTATACTTATTGATTTGGACAGGTCCCAGTTTGTGTTGCATGCCTAGTAGAGCCAACAAAAATGTTATTGGAGAGTGTTATTATTTCTCTAATATGATTTCAAGTGGTTCTAATAGGCTGACTTGATTATATCATGTAGAGAGAAGATATTTATAGGCAGTCATTTGTGATTGCTAAGATTTGTTTTAGAGTTAAAAGACAAGAGCATAGAAAAGAGTGCGAAGTGTTGAGCCATTAGTAGAAGGTCTATGTGACCAAGTAAAGAGTATATGATATTAATTGGAACTGATCAAGACAACAGGTCTACCTCATAGCTCACCAAGATCCAGATATAGTGTGTATCTATTATTCAGAAGGTTGCAGCCTTCACCCCTTTGAGTAATAAGCTCTCAAATAGTGCGTCTTGACCCCTAACAGGGTCAATCATAAAATGCTCCTAATAGGGTCTGATCTTTGACCAGGTCACTGTACTTATTGCATTGTAAAGATTAACTCCTAATAGGGTTGTAAGATCTTCTAACAAGGATCATTATACACTAGTGCAGTTTATTAGTGGGTGTTAATTCCCACTGGATTTTTTACCTATTTGGGTTTCCTTGTAACCAAAATATTGGTGTTGTGTTCAAGTTTTCTTTCATTGTGTTTATGCTTAAAGTTTAAGTATACTTAATTAGATAAAATAATTGAAACTTGTAGATAACTGATTCAACCCCCCCCCCTCGCAGTTATCTCTTGGGACTATTCCTAACATAAATTATATTAGAATAGTACTTATTATGTTCTCTACTTCAGAAGATGGAGGGGCTTCAATTCTCATGCTTTTTGATCCAGAGGTTCCTTCTGTCATCTTAGTCCTTACTCCTTTTAGTTCTTCCTTTGTCTTCTCGGCCTTCATTGCCATATCATCAACCATTTTCTCTATCTTCCTTTTCATTGTGCCTTTATCATTTTCTTCTCTAACTTTAGCCGACTTTTCTAAATATGTTCCCCATCTTTCCTCAGATGTGTCAACTTCATATGCTAGTACATGTTCTATCTGCATCACAAGAACTTTAGAACTAACCTCATATCCCATGGGGTAACATCACTTCTTTCTAGGTTCTACTACTTCAAAGTATACACAATTAGTTTCAACCATGAAACAGATTGTATCCTTATATTTTTCAACCAATTCCTTAGGGATTCTATATCTTTCTTTCATTTTCCTTTGTAGGATTTTGATCATAGCAAATAACTCACCATCTACCCATGTACTATTTCATCTTCGGTAGCTCTCTGATATCTGAATGCCATTGGGTATGTTGTCCTTCCATTCTCTAGGGTGCATTATGGGAAACTTATGCTCAATATTTATGTACATATGAACTATAGGTGAGCCAAATCTAAATGCCTTAGACTTATCCTTCTTAACTATCTTTACATTTTCCAAAAATGTTGTGTGAGAATCTCACAATTTGTATTTGGTCTGCTGCTATAGTATAGATTGTATCCTAGAAGCATTGCAAATAGTCTTACATCTTGTTGGAATATGTCATTGATAGTCATAGCTCACTTGTCCCATTTTGAATGAGTTAGGGTTTCAACTTTCTTTTTAATGTTCTTTTCTACCATAGGGATAGCTCCAGTGTTATCTAGCCCAGTAATGTCATGAATTAACTGACTATAGATCTTCCTAGGCTGCTCTCCTATCTAAATAAACTGGTCATGAACTTTACTAAGTATTATCTTGAACCATTCTATTTTGCAAAATTCATTCATTTGGGTTAACTTCATGATGGATAGGTCATCTAAGTGTTTAAACTCATCCTTTATTTTTCCATCTAATTTAAACATCTCATCAACTTCCCTAAATATATCTACATCTTGTATTGTCTCATACTTGCAATGGATGTATGTCCCAATATCTTCTATGTGTAGGATGCCTTAGGGTGTTTTAAAAAAGGATCCTTCAAGGTCATCCTCACTGCTTGGCCAAACAATGGTATCAGAAACCCAAAGCAATGGACTGCTTAATTTAGGATTGGACACCCCAAATGATTCCTAAAGCACTATTTAGTCTCATTTAATTATTAACCAAGGACGTAAACTTGGAATGGCATCTAAAAAGTATATGCTTCAAACTTCCCCTTCTAAACCTATCTAAGGAATGCAATTGCTTATGCTTCAAGAAAACTAAACTAAAACTAGTAAGCAAATGTATTCTAATCAAAGCAGGGAATTACAGTTAGGAACTACTCCAATTGACTATGTTGCAAGAACAGACTACTAATTCTAGTATCAGTAGCTACAAGAACAACAGCGTTCTAAAACATATAAATGAACAGGAAATGAACTCTACACTAACAAAGCAATTCACTCATCAAGTGGCCCCCCTTGAATGAGTGAATGAAAAGTACAATCAAGATGAAAGTTGAAAACTTGAACTAATCATTCTATTCATCCATAAAAACAATTACACTTGACTGAAACAGTATGCAAGAATTCTATATTAAAAACTAGTTTGTTTGACTAACTCCAAAAGAGTCACAATAGTCGATTATTTAAAAGGAAACTACCACTAACTCCTAAACCTATGATCACTTCATAATGAGGATTGGTTACAACTCATAAAGCTTCATAATAGAAATATTATTGACCATGAACAATCCCAGAATATAGCGCACACTAAATCTATGCGTTGCATGCAATAGAAAGCATTGACTTGCTTGCAAAGATTCTGCAATCACGGTTAGCTTTGATGACTCCCACGCTAATATGCTAGTCCTTGAATATCCACGTTCAAATCTTGTAAGATAATTAATGCACACATATCCAAACATATACATATATATCCACATCATCAATATTAGGAAAAAGGTGTTAGTCTTAATTATCACTCTTGCAAACCTACAGCTATAGGAGGTAACTACCCAAAACATAGCTTAAGAGAGGAAACATCCATTAACATGTATAACTATTATATTCACCATTCTTGTCCATGAAATTAAGTAGATATATGTCTTTAGAGGTATCCACATTCCATCTTATGTTCACACACACATATATAATCATACACATAGAAACCATAAGTTCATATGCTTAAAACCATAAATGTATGTCTATGTGTAATCAAATGTCTTAGAAAGAGGATAAAAAGTGGTGAAAAAGATGGCTAATTTAGGAGCTCATCATTTCCCCCAACTAAACTATTGCTGGCCCCTAGCAATCATAAAGTTATGAATCTTGGCACGGATCCTCAAATCACTAGCTGTTCTCTGCCCAGGTTCATCATGAATATAATCAAATTATCCATGAGTCTCTTTGAGTTTTTCCCAATGCTGGACTTCAAAAGCCATGTCATAATCTACTGCAATGTCATTCATTGCCAGCAATGGCTAAAGGAAGAGTGGAGGCTGAAACCTTAATGGAACCCAACGATTAAGGAGTGACCTGCTCAACATAGTATACCATCGAACTCTCCTTGTGGCAAGAGTTAGATTCTGAGGTGAATGAGGTTCCATTTTCTTCAGATCCTATGACATCCTTATCCACCTTTTCCTAGAGGCATTAATTGCTACAACAACATCCTGAGAGGAATGTTGGCCCCAGTCTGCAAAGGCTTGTTCTCTCACTGGATAGATCTTATTGGCTCAACTAGTGTTTGTTGTAATAGAGATCTAGTCAAAATATGTTCTCCTAGAGTGTTGTACCTCAGGCCTCATCATCAAAGGAACTAACATTTCTTTCTCCCTATATGGTGTAGCCTAGTGTTCTCGACTTATCTTATTCTACACCCATGACATAACTACTCTGAGCTGAACATCTCCCACATAGAGGAGTGAATTCCACTCTGTGTCATCAGGAACTGCCAGGTTATGCAAGTACAATTCACACAACAAATTTTTTAGAGTCATTGGGGCAGACTAAAAGGCATAGTAAAATTCATGGGGAGTTGATATGGATGGATTGAGGCCTTCTACAATCCTTGTTAATTTGAAATTAACAAGTTGCTCTTAAAGGAATATTGCATACACTGGTGAGGGTGATCTACATTCCATTAGTTGTGGAATTAGCCCAGTAATCTAATCAATTCTTCATTTCAATACCTCAATCTCATCTGATTTTTGCTCCAACTAAGAATTCTACTCATTAATGACTCATTTCAATTTTTCTCTTTCTAAATTCCATTGTGTCTTTTCCCATAACAACTGGTGGTACAAACTTATCCCTACTGCAAGAGGTGTAGACAAATTTGGTGGGGGTAAAGGTTCTTGATTGAGTAAGTCCACCCATCCAGAGGAAAAGTGAGGAATTTTAACTATTTCTTCAAGTGTAGAGGACTTACCCTTCCGCACAACAATTGTCCTGATCAAATTGGTTTCCTCACTAACATCAGCTACCACCTTAGCCAACGTTTCTAACTTTTCCTGACTACCCTGCTGTGGTACCTCTTCAATGATTTTAGTTCCAAAGTTAGGAATTTCCTTTGAATTCATACTAACATCTAGCTGGGTAGAATTATCTACATATTCCTTTGTGTTCTCAGAGTTCTCAGAGCTCTCAGAGTCCTTATCACTATCTATCAGTATGTAGTTAAATCTAGGGCTAACCTCTATTTCTGGACTCTGCTCTCTCATTATTGTGTCACTAGTTGTAGGTTGATTTTCCAATTCCTCAAAAGAAGAATTGTTTAAAGGTTCATTTTCCACTGATTTAGAAGAATCAATGTTAACAATAGGAACAGATGCTTCAACATCTTTCTCAAAAAGTCTTCTACTTCTCCTTATAGGGGGTGTCGATGAGCTCGAAGGACTCTTCCGCTTCTTTTTCTTAATGACCACCTCCTTTGCTACTACTTCAGGAGGTTTTTTTAACATGCTCCTTCCTAGGATTTTTAGGATTCTCTTCAGGAGGATTCTTGGAATGTTCTTCAAGAGGGTTTTCAGAATGTTCTTCCCTAAGGTTCTCAAAACTTTCTTCCCTAGGGGAATGTAGGGTTTCTTCTATATTATCAGCATTGTCACCAGGCTGAGGTTCTAATGTTTCCTCTTCTAGTTCTATTATTTTACCCTTACCTTTTCTAGATCCAGCCCTTGTCCTTACAGACGGTGAAGATTCTAGAATATTAGGAGCTTCTGCACTCTTGTTTTTCTTCCTCTAAGAAGTAGAGGCTCTAGAATTGAAAATTCTTTTTCTAGGTGACCTAGAAATGGAGGGAGAGGCTTCAGGATCATTCTCAACTCTTTGAAAAATTTTATGAACCCCAGAAGATGTTTGTTCTCTCCTACCAACACCGTGACCTCTAGGGCCTACTATTCTAGGTTCAACCTCATTAATCTACAAAAATTCTTCCCATGTCCCAACCTTTTGTCTATTCAATTCCCTTACATAATTAATTTTATTAAACAATGGTGTGAAATAGACTGGTTGCTTCCTGACTGGACTAATAAAGACTACTTTTTCACAATGTTAAATAAGAAGTTGGGAAGATTTACCGGTCGGTTATCATGGCGAAGATGACTGGGAATTTTGAAGTGCAAAGCATGCAGGTATTTGTAGCATCCCTCATAGGTGAAGTACTGAATAAAAAATGCAACCCATTGAATGAACTCCATGGGAAAAGATAATTGCCAGGTTCCTTGCTTTTTGTCAACATCCAACTGAGGATCACCATGCAAAGTGAACTGTGCTCTCACTGATCGCAGGTCAAAATCTTTCACCCATTGTTCACCTTCCTGAGGCAAACCTGTCACCTCGGAAACTGCATCTTCTGTGAACTCAATTTTTAAACCTTTAACTTTTGCAACCCCATCCTTCAAGGTGGACATAAATTGTAGAGCCACTTCCTCATTAAACCCCTTAAGGCTTAAACAATAATCCAACCACCCTCTCCTTCTAAACATTTCACAAGTGGCCACATCATTTAACAAAACTATGTGGTCCACTGGTTCATGCCTTTGGAGGTCACCTCCCATTGCTTCTTAGACAAATTTCTAACTTGCAGAACACAATTCTTGTAGAATTCAACGATGGCAAGTCACAAACCTCAATGCATTACGGAACAAAATGCTGCAGAAGAAAGATGGTGTACAACTGCAACTTGATTCATAAAATTAAAGATTTGCTTGCACGAAATCTAATGATATGAATTTTACATAACATCTCATAAAAGCTTGTGTGTTCCAAGGCTGCCACCTTGAACACGTCGCAACACATCATTAAAAATCAAGATCATCTTTTAATATCTTTAATTCATTTTGATTGTGATGATGCAATCACAAAAGGACAACTCATCACGTCATGTCGCAGACATATTTCAAAACATGAACTTTAATTGTTACATGCTAATTTTAAATTTTTGAAAATAGAATAGTTCCCCCCCCCCCAACTAAATAATGGCATGGGTCCCACCAAGCCAAGTTAAGCAAGAGTGATAAATCAAAATGACACAAAATCCTAAAAATTAATGAATAAAAATAATATATGTACGAGTATATGTGTCACAAACCTGGAAGTGCTACAGGAAGAGTTGTTCGAAAAATTGAACCTACATGTGAAGTGATGGGATGGGGTGGAAGGGTGGGAAAGAGAGAAGGTGAGATGAAAAATTATTATGGAGAAAGTATTCTATGAAATGTGAAATATTTATTATGGTGTCTTGAATGGAATCAAGAATCAGTAGAATCTTGGGTGGAAGACCCAGATTCTTCGGCTACAGGAATGGTTGCTTCAATTGTGCTCTAGAACTGCTTCAAGAACTCATCGTGGCTTATAGGTTTGTGGTAAAGTTTTAGACGATACCCATTGACGAGTAACTTAAATTGAATAGGATCTATTGTTGAAAGTTGTACAGCTCCATTGTCAAATACTAATATAATCTCATAAGGCCCAAGTCATCTGGTTTGAAATTTCCCTGGTGTATGTTGGTATCTTGAATCATATAACAACACCCAATCTCTGATAGAAGATTTCTTATCTTGGATGAACTTATCATGCCACTTTTTCCTTTGCTATTGTATCAGCTCTGTATTGTGTAGAGAAAACTTCCTATATTCATCCAACTCATTTAATTGCAATAACCTTGCTTGTTGTGCTTTGGTGATATCTATATCCAAATCTAAAGCAGTGCGTAGTGTTTTATGCTAGAACTCAATTAGCATAGAGGCAAATTTTCCATATACCAACTCAAAAGGAGTAAACCTTGTGGTGGTTTTCCATGTGGTATGGTAAGCCCATATGGCTTCAGGAAGGTGAGTAGCCCAATCCTTTTTATGCACAGCTACTATTTTAGTGAGAATAGACTCTATCTCACGGTTTGTGATTTCAGCCTAGCCATTGGCCTGAGGATGGTAGGGTGAAGACTTTCCATGATGCACCATGTAATCCTACATCAATTCAGTGATAAGGTTAGATGTGAATTGTGCCCCTTGATCTGTGAAAATATCCCTTGGTACTCCAAATCTGGTGAATATGCACTCATAAAGAAACTCATCAACTTTTTGATCTCTGGCATGTCTCATAGCTTTGGCTTCAACCCATTTTGTTGCGTAATCTGTACATACTAAGATGTAAGACTTCCCATGAGAAGAGGGCTCAATAGGTCCAAAAAAGTCAATACCCCACTTGTCAAAGGGTGTGACCACTACCTGTGGCTGCAGGGGCATTTCATCAGTCTTTGTAGGTCATCCCATACGTTAGCACCTGTCACAGTGTCGAGTATGTTTTGCTACATCCTTATGCAAAGTAGGCTAGGAGTACCCAGTTGTCAGAATTTTATAGGCTGTCCTCTTTGCGAAAAAGTGTCCTCCACATGGCTCATCATGGCATGCCCAAAGGATGTCATAAGTTTCATCTTCTCGAACACATCTCCTTGTGACCTAGTCTAGTCCTATATAAAACATGAAGCCTGAGATCCAAGAGAAGTTAAAACTCTTCTCAACTAATAGACAACACTGTTTAGGAGAAAAGTGAGGTGGTGTTCTTCCTATAGCAAGGTAGTTTGCCAAGTTTGTATACCATGGATTAAAGGAGTCAATAGAAAACAAGTGTTCATCAGGAAAACTATCATCAATTACTACAAGATCATCTGGCACTTGCAGTCATGACAAGAAAACTGCCACTACATTAGCCTTGCCTGGTTTGTCTATGATCTTTACATCAAACTCCTACATGAGGAGTAACTAGCATGCTAGTCTACCACTAATGGTAGGTTTATTCATTAAGTACTTGATAGCTAAATGATCAGTATAAACAAATACTTCATAGCTTTTAATGTAGTGTCTAAATTTATTTAGTGCATAAACAACTACTAACAATTCTTTTTCTGTAACAGTATAATTCAATTCTACTCCTTGCAAATTTTTACTAATATAGTAAATTGCATGTTCAATAATACCTTCCTTTTATCCCATACCTTCTCCAATAGCATAATCTGATGCATCTGTGTGGATATGGAATGGAAGCTTCCAATTAGGTCCCCTGAGAATAGGTGTTGTTGTCAGAACATCCTTCAACTTTTGGAATGATGCTTCACATTCTTCTGTCCATGCAAATTCAGCTTCTTTCTTCAACAAATTATACAATGGTGCTACAAGTTGGCTAAAATCCTTTATGAACCTTCTGTAGTAACCAGCATGGCCAAGGAAACTTTTGACATCCTTCTACTTAGCTGGTGTGGGAAGTGTATTTATCACTGCAATTTTTGCAGGATCAACCTAAATTCCAAAGGATGAAAGATAATGTCCCAGGACTACTCCTTCCTTTATCATCATGTAGCACTTTTCACTATTGAGAGAGAGATTATAATCTTGACATCTCTTAAGAACCTTTTCCAAGTTAGTTTGTGCTTCTTCAAATGTTGTGCCATGAGTTGTAAAGTCATCCATATAGATTTCAACACAATCAGCAGCAATGTTAGAGAAAATACCCAGCACTACTCTCTGGAAAGTAGCAGGGGCGTTACACAATCCAAATGGAAAGACTAAATAAGAAAAGGTTCCCCAAGGATAGGTAAACATTGTCTTGTCCTGATCTTTTGATGATATTTGTATCTGATTATACCCACTGAATCCATCTAGAAATGAAAAGTACTTTTTACCCGCTAGATTATCAAGAACTTGGTCAATGAAAGGTAGTGGAAAGTGATCTTTCTTAGTGGCTTTGTTAAGTTCTTTGTAGTCAACAAAAACTCTCTACTTTCCTCCTTTCTTTGGAACAATGACAAGAGGAGAAACCCACTGACTATCAGAGATAGGATAAATAAAGCCTGCACTAAGAAGTTTTTGCAATTCAGTCTTGACTATGTCTCTCAAGGCAGGGTTTATCCTTCTTTGAGCTTGCCTTACTAGCTTGTATCATGGGCTTATATATATTCTATGAGTACAGAGTGTAGGATCTAAACCTACCATGTCAGTGTAATCCCATGCAAAGGCTTGCTGGCTATCTTGTAAAAGCTTGAGGAGACTAGACATCTGAGACTTGGTGAGGTTTTTATTAACATTCAGTTCTTTTCCTGAAGCAATTTCAACTCTCTTAAATTTTTCTAACATCAACACTTCGGCTATGGTTGGTGACTTTATCTCATGAGGTAGCAAAGTGTGAAGGTAATCAATTGCTGCAGGAAATTGAAATGTGGTTTGTTTGGGTAGTATTGTTTGAAGGGAACAATTTGGATCATCACAAGATGACTCCTCAAAACCATACTGGTTGGTAAGGATTGCTGCAAGAATGTCATCTTCTTCCTAGGATACCATGAATAGATTTCTCTCAATGACCATGAGTTTTTGTACAAAGCTTACTTCAAGGGCAACATCTCCTAAGTCAGGCCAAACAACTCGATCAAGTTCACTTTGGGGTTTTGCTAGAGAATATAGAGTTAACTTCTTGGTATTTATTCCATTTGATATGGTCATCTTTCTTGAATGACATGCAATGCAAGCATTAGCCGTAGCTAACCAAGGCATTCCTAGGATTAATGGGTAACCTCCAAGAGTGGCTTTTGGTGACAAGACTATAAAATCTAAGGGCTACTCTAAAGAATCCAAAGTAACTACAATATCCTCAACCATACCATTAGGCTTGATTGTGGAATTATCAGCTAACTGCAATATTGTTGGTGTGTCCTGCAAACCAATGATACTAAGTTTCAATAGAACTTCTCTAGTCATAACATTAATTGATGCTCCCAAGTCAATTAAAACATTCTGAATTTGGGTACCATTAATGAAGATGGTTACCACTAGACTTCCTGGATCTGAATATTTAGGCATGAAAACTTTACTTAGCATGAGATCAAAGAGCTGGCCTAAGACATGGACAGTATCAGGGTCTTTCTTTTTCCTTCCAGGCTGTTTGATACAGGATTCTTTAATTGCTTTATTATAGACTGGAATTTCTTTAAGGGCATCCAACAAGGGAATCTGCACTATCATTTATTTGAGTTGATCAATCAAATCAGTGGCTACAAGATTTTATTTTGGAGGGACAACCTGAGACAATCTCTGTGGGTAAGGAGGATTCTTAGGCACTGGTGCAGTTTGAGCAATAGGTGGAACCTTAATAGGCTGGCTCATAGGTATATCCTCAGCATCAACAACTTTAGTTATTATTGGCTCCTTGGGTGCAGGCAGTGTAGTTCCAAATCTAAGATGGATGTCATTTATATGCAAGGAATAAGCCTGCTACTTATTATTAGGATTTGGAGTTGGCTGAGTTGGAATTTGAGTTGGCTTTTGAGGATTTCTATTTGCTACAGGAGGTAGTGGCATAATAGCTTGCTACTAAGGTGGAGGCATTAGTACTTGTTGTTGATTAGGCTAATTAGGTCCCCACTAAGGTTGTGGTTTCCAGTTACCCCGAGGTGGCCATTGGCTATTCTACTGTGGCTGTTGATAGGGGTTATACTATTGTTGGGGTGGGTTAAATGGTGGTTGCTATGGATAGGCTTGGTTATAGTATGGATTTTGATTGGACCAATTGTGATTCCAATTCTGACCTTGATGAGTAGAATTTTGGGGGTTTTGGTTTGGCTAATAACTACTATTATTATTATAACCAAAATTATTTAGTGGGTCCGGAGGCATACCTTGTCTTTGAGCCCATGGACGCCTTTGAGCAATGTAGAAAACTTCTCCATTTTTCTCATCTATAGCTTTGAACTCAGTGGGCATTGAGTTAACGTCCATAGATGCAACTGTCTTACATTTACAATTTCTTTTCCTCTCTCTACAATGAGAACATAACTCAGCAAGCACAACATCTGACTCTTCCTTCTTCCTCATTGCTTGCATACTATCCAGCTATGTGGCAGCATCATTAATGATGTCTTGCTTGAAATCATATAGTATATTAGAAAACTCCATTTTAGATACTCCTGAACCTCCATTGGACTTATGTGACAGGTCTCTAAGTCCCCTACCCTTCTTCAGAGTGTCCCTTGAGTAATTTTGACATATATTCTTTATGTCATCCCAAGCTTTTTGTGTGATATCACCTCCTGCCATTAGGTCTAAAGCCTCAATACTTCCGTCATTCACACCCTTTAAGAAAAGGTGTTTCTAAGATGCCTCATTTAGCTGGTGTTGAGTATTACGCTACAGATTGAACATAAATTTGAATACATAATCCTCCAATGTTTTGTCCTCCTTCTAAGACATTTTAAAAATGTCATCACCTTTCAAGTCTTGACCTCTATAGTACTCTTTGTACTTTGTAAGAAACATGGTACGCATGGCATTCCAATTTGCTACAACTTTAGCACCCAACCCCATGAACCATCTCAAAGCAGCTTCTTTAAGAGTTGATGGGAACAACTTCAGCTTGTGGGCATTAGTGGTATAGTCATAACTCTAGCAAAGAATATCAAATTCAAAGAGAAAGGTCTTAGGGTCTTCTGTTAGGAGGCCATAAAATTTGGGAAGTGTAGCAGTAGGTATATTCTTCAGATTTTGGTTGCCTTGCTGTTGAGGTATAGGAAAAGGAAAGGGAGCTTGAGCAGCCATTCTGGGAGGAGGACCTTGTGGTGGTGGCTAATATACAACAAGAGCAAGCAAATTATCTTGATATTTAGGTTCAAAAAATAGGTCGTTCAAATGTAGTGATTCTTTAGATGATGAAGAGGATATGTGTTCCTAAGCATCATCAAATGGATTTTCAAAGGGTTCTTCTTCTTTGTTCTCACTTTGTGGTTCTTCACTTTGAGGATTAAATAAATCAAATGGTTCTCCTTGATAGTTATGGGGAAGAAATCTCCCAAGGTGATCTCTCCTTCTATGCATAAAAATGCTTACTTAAATACTAGATTAAAACTAAGACTGCAACTACAAGGATTAGTTTGAATTAACACCATCCCCGGCAGCGGCGCCAAAAATGCTTGGCCAAACAATGGTATCAGAAACCCAAAGCAATGGACTACTTAATTTAGGATTGGACACCCCAAATGATTCCTAAAGCACTATTTAGTCTCATTTAATTATCAACCAGGGATGTAAACTTGGAATGGCATTTGCAAAGTATATGCTTCAAACTTCCCCTTCTAAACCTATCTAAGGAATTCAATTGCTTATGCTTTAGGAAAACTAAACTAATACTAGTAAGCAAATGTATTCTAATCAAAGTAGGGAATTATAGTTAGGAACTACTCCAACTGACTGTGTTGTAGGAATAGACTACTAATTCTGGTATCAGTAGCTGTAGGAACAACAGAGTTCTAAAACATATAAATGAATAGGAAATGAACTCTACACTAACAAAGAAATTCACTCATCAAGTGGCCCCCCTTGAATGAGTGAATGAAAAGTACAATCAAGATGAAAGTTGCAAACTTGAACTGATCATTCTATTCATCCATAAAAACAAACTCCAAAAGAGTCACAATAGTCAATTATTTAAAAGGAAACTACCATTAACTCCTAAACCTATGATCACTTCATAATGAGGATCAGTTATAACTCATAAAGCTTCATAATAGAAATATTATTGACCATGAACAATCCCAGAATATAGCACACACTAAATTTACGCATTGCATGCAATAGAAAGCATTGACTTGCTTGCAAAGATTCTTCAATCACGGTTAGCTTTGATGACTCCTACGCTAATATGTTGGTCCTTGAATATCCACATTCAACTCCTGCAAGATAATTAATGCACACATATCCAACCATATACATATATATCCACATCATCAATATTAGGAAAAAGGTGTTAGTCTTAATTATCACTCTTGCAAACCTACGGCTACAGGAGGTAACTACCCAAAACATAGCTTAGGAGAGGAAACATCCCTTAACATGTATAACTATTATATTCACCATTCTTGTCCATGAAATTAAGTAGATATATATCTTTAGAGGTATCCACATTCCATCTTATGTTCACACACACATATATAATCATATACATAGAAACCATAAGTTCATATGCTTAAAACCATAAATGTATGTCTATGTGCAATCAAATGTCTTAGAAAGAGGATAAAAAGTGGTGAAAAAGATGGCTAATTTAGGAGCCCATCACTCACAAGACTTAAAGGGGTGTCTTTTAAACTTATATCTTGGCCTATCCACAACATCATATATCACAGGTGCATCCATAGCTTCCTATTTGAGTAAATGATCTAAATACCTTGAATACATTGAATTTATAATTTCTGCTTCAATTGATCACATAATGTAGCCGCTGGTGGTTTGATATGCTTCTTAGCTCTTCTCTCCTAGGTCACTGCTTATCAAATGGTGATAAAGTGAAATTCCTTGAGGTATTTTATTCATCGCCAAGTGAGTAAATGTACATAACTTAGTTAGCTCAACTTTGCATACTGTCTAGTGAATCACAAATCTTGCGCTCATAGGATATTAGTTTTCAAATGCTACGATCACATATATCGACTCCATATTTTTTGTAAACACCACAACTAAGCTTTCATGAGCCCATTCCTTAGAATCAAGGGCTGGATATAATCTATTGTCTTCATCCAATGCTCCCCCTAAGGCTGTGCTCAACCTTCTAGGTCGATGAAGCAATGCTAACATCATGCGAAGACATAGTAGCATCTATTGTCTCTCTCTGAACTGATGCCTTATTGAATTCTTTTATCTTTCATGTCTTACCATTGTTTTCATCTACTGGATCCCTAAAATGATTCTTGAATTCATCCATGTACTCACCAATACTTTTACCACTGTCACCAATATGTTTCTTTATAACCATAGGAGGTGGTCATGTTCTTTTGGCCATTCCATTATACCTACAAAACTTAGCTATATGTCCTAAGTTGTTACATTTGTAACATGCAGGTAGTCTTCTGTCTTGATTAACTTGTAGTTACAAAACCTTGCAATGTGTCCAAGGTTATTACATTTATAGCATGTGATCTTGGCTATTGATTCTTCTTTGATGTAATCTTGTTTGTTTCCAGACTGATCAGGTTTCCTACTTTCTACTTTCTTGTGTCCATATGAATAATAGTTATAATAATAACCAGTAAAGGGTTTGAAAGGGCCTTTACCTCTACAATCTCTTTTGATGTGTCTAACTTTATTGCATCCAAAGCATCTACCTCTAAAAGGTCTGATCTGATCTCTTGGTTCTTCAAAAGTAGATCTTTCTTCAATCTTTGCTTCATGTGATTTTTCATGAGTCTTAGAACATTCTCCTTCATTGTATCCAATTCCAGTCATATCTTATTTAGGTTTTTGTCTCTCTCTTTGTTCATCAATCTTATCACTACTCATATGTAATTTCTCAATGTGTAACTTGGCTTGAGTGAGTTCACCTTTAATGATTTGATTGTATTTCTCTAATTCCAGGCATTTATTCTTGTAGTGATCAAGTTCAATCTACTTTTCTCCTATCTGCATATTTTCTCCTTTTAGAGTCTCTTCAACTTTGTATCTTGCATCCTTTTCATGTTGTATCTCTTTAATCATTAATAGATTAATTTGTTCTTTTTCTTGCTGAAGCTTCTTTAACTGGTTTGATGTGTCATTGTCTGAATCCTCCTTGATCTTTTCCATTAGGTCTTATCTTTGATTTCTTGAAAGTTCAAGTTGTTCCTTTAGTTTCTTGATTAAACCTTATGCTCTTCATAATTTGAATTTCAATTTGCTATTCTCAGCCTTTTCTTTATCCAGGTTATCAAGTATTTTTTCAAAGTTTTCCTCCAAACTTTTTAAATCCATTATGATCTCCCTTAAGCTGTTAGAATTTCTCTCCAAGGGCCAATAGCTCTGATACCAATTGTTAGGATTAAGTAAAACTGAGAGGGGGGGTGAATCAATATTACAATAGTTTATATTAAACTTAAACCAATTCCAAATAAACTATATGATTGCAGAAATGAAAATAACATAAATAAATAACACACAAATCATAACACCATTATTTGTTTTTGAGGAAACCCTGGCCAAGGGAAAACCCCAGTGGGGATGGTACCCACAACTATGCACTAAAGTGTAATATCCTTGTTAGGAGATCAAGCCCTATTAGGAGCTGAGTATTACATAGTACATTTCCTTGTTAAAGGAATATTAACCCTGTTAAAGGTATACCGAGCTTACAACTCTTATAATCAATATTTTGGTTACAAAGTGTTCTACAAGAATGAACAATACAAGAATCTTCTATGCTTTGATAGTTCCAGTCATAGTTCTCAATAGCCTCTATCAAACAATGATCTCACATCTTCCATCAACCATTACTAATGTCCCAATCTCGCATCCATAATTCATACGTCACATACATCACTTTCACAAAAAGCTCTTCATTTATATGTATTCCGTCATTCAGTCGACTCTCAAATATAATACAAAACATAATAATTAATAATGTGAACAATAAATACTAAGTCAGTGATATTGTATTACCAAAGTATTGGCAATCCAAAATCTTTATCTAACTTAGCACATTATCATTCCATCTTACATTCCCTTAATCATCGCCATTGTTCATATGCCTTGTTTCATTGTTCTTCTTTCTTTCGCATGTCTTTATATCACTGTAAATTACTGATATCAATACCAAATCATAAGAGACCTTAACTAAAGGTCATATACATCCCAAAATGTCTTCCTCTAAGCTCACAAGCCATCATCTATCATATAATGTATTCAATCTCCAAAATAGTTCTGTAGTACTTTGTAAATCTGATTCCATACTTAGTCATTTTCAAGACTGTATCTTCAACACTCATACTTAAATTCATGTGATAACCATATCAGATGTGTTTCCATAAATGAAAACCCTCGAGTGCTTCATAGTGCTCCTAAAACATCACTTTCCAACACAACCTTAGGTACCAAATCAATTAGGATATCTCTAGCTTGTCTCATTACTCTAGATTTCTTCTTCTTTTCTCTCATCTTATTGTAATACCCCAAAAATGGGCTATAAGTTCATTAACCTCCTATATCAACAATTCGAATGAAATCGACATCAAAGTCCTAACCTAAGGCACATCTAAACATCATCGAATCCTAATTGATTATCTTAAATTTTGCATCGGGGAATATTCCTAGCAATATTCCTAATTATCTTAATTATCTTTAATTTAATGATTATTTGGCAATAAATCACATTTATCCTAAGTTTGATTAATTGAATATTTTCATATTTAATTAATTAGATTTAATATCTTGCCACTTAATTGTGTAATTAAATTTAATTCTATCTATTATTAATTGTATTATTTAATTTTGACAATAAATCTAATATCTTATGAATAATTGATTAAATTCTCATTTAATTAATTAAAGCAAGTTGTCATTATTTAATAATATAGTTTTTAATAAAAGTTTGATTAAATAATTGATTAACCCATAAATCAATTATTTATTTTCAAAAATCAGTTAAGTTGAGCATAAATCACTTTATTTATTTAATTAATTCATAATTATTATGCACATTCAAAAGAAACAGTTAAACTCCAAATTAGAAAATCAATGCAAAGTGTTGACTTTTTAGAACTCAACATCCTTTTGGAGTTCAAAAAGCTGATCTAAACTCTAATTTGAGTTAAAAAGTTGTTTTTGCATGATTTGCATGTTTTTGTGAATTAAATTATCTGTTATTTAAAAATAACTCAAAAATCAACCTGAGTTATTTGAGTGATTTATGGCTTTCTTCCATGCACCTCCAAAGCCCTAGATTTCTATAAAATCAAGGCTCAACTCTTCATAATTCATCTCTCAAATTTGCATCCACGAATTTGCATCCTCACATTGTCGAATTGGAGTCTGAAGAATCATCTTTGCAAATCCAAGCTATTGTGAGATCTTTCTAGTTTTGAGCATTGCATATCATTTAGCATAGATTCATATCATTGTTAGATCAATTTCCATATTAGCATAGATTCATATCAGTTTTTCATTATTATTGCATAGAAAATATCAAAAAAATACACTAATTGCATTCATATTTTATATCATTTTTGCATTCAAATCCTTCATTTAGGTGTCATCTAGGTCACTGATCTCGATTACAATCTGAGAACATAAATCTCGCACCTACTAGAAGGTAGTAAATCACTTGGTTAAATTAGATTTCAATTTTGCACGATTTTGATTTTTGCTAACCTCTAATGTTTTACTGAAGTGTTGTGTCTACAGATCAGGTACAATTTTCACACACACACTTATCTCTGTCAGATTTCTTCATGAACTATGTTGAATACTTCATCAATTATTTAGGTTTCAATTTTTTTATGTCTATCGGTGTGGTTAATATTATCCCTTTTCTACTTCCTCTTCTTTTTCTTCTTCTACTGGCATTGGTATCTACTTCTTTCTCACACTTGACTCTCCAAGACTCAATTTCCTTTTAACATTATATTCTTCTTCAACCTCTTTCTGACTTTATACCACTTTTTCTTCTATCCAATAAAAAATCAATCCTTTTGAATTCTGCATAGGGGATGATGAGGGAGAATTATCTTTACTTGTTATCTCCACCGATTTGTTCTATTTCTACTTTTTCTCCATCGATTTGTGTTAATTCAACATTTCATTCTTCAATGTCTTGCACTTGTTTAGGAAGATCAAAAATAACATCACCTATTATCTCTTCATGTGTAGATGTGTCACCAATGTTCTCAATCACTGGTTCTTTACCCTTTTGTTTCTTATCAACTACTTTTTCTTCCTTTTGTTCTTGTGTTGCTTCTTGCATCTTTTTCATCCATATCTTCACAGTTTCATTGTACACAATTTTCGTCATACCAACAAGTATATATTTTTTCCCCTATTTTTTATTTTGAAGTCATGTCTGTATGCATCAACCAATATCTTTACATCTTCAAGATTTAGCTCAGGTTGCACTTGAATAAGTTCTCTCTCCATAATTTCTCTATCCATTTTTAGTGGAGTTTTCCATCTAGCATGGATTAAATCATAAAGATATTTAGGTATGGTTTGGTATAGTTCACTTGGAGTCATAAAAAAATTATGTAAGCTATATATGATAGACTCTTCTATCTTCTTCTTGTCTCCATCATTTAGGAATCCATATCTTTTTCCAACTCCTCTCATTTTTCCATACTTGATTATGTCTTTGGAAATGGAATCAACACTTGGTGCTTTCTTCTTACCACTTTCTTTTAACTCTTTTGCATCATTGTCTAATTCAATCTGGGTTTCTTCATCTTCTACAGTATCCTTCTAATCACTCTTCTCATATGTGGATTGTCTCTTCCTCTTGTATGTCTTCTTTACCGATTCCTTCTTAGTTTCAACTTCCTTTGTTGTAGGCTTACTCTTATTTCTCTTCACTTTTACATATGTGGATGGAATATTGGATGATGGGTCTTTATTTACAATTTTAGTAGTACTAGATGTACCTACTTCATCACTACCAAATTTATGTTCAAGACTAGATATCATCCTTCTAGTTTTCCTTTCAATGACTGGTTTCTTTATTTCCATATTAATTTTAGCAAATGCTTAGATTTATATGTTCTAAATCTCTGTGCTTATTTATCTAAAGGTTTTGATAGTAACTAATTTGCATGTAGACTCACTAAATCACCTTCTACTTCATAACCCATAGGTGGAACCCAATAGGTTCTAGGTTCAACTGCCAATATAATGCATGAATCTATATCTACTAGAAAACATATATAATCCTTATATTTTTCTACTATGCTAGTAGGAATCCTTTCACTTTTATGCATCTTAGCTTGGAAATCTTTGAAATAACCCCACATAACATTGTTAAAATTCTCACCCAATTCCTTAATAAATTTACTTATTTGCACAACTACTGGTTTGTTCTTTGACCAACCAACATTTCCTTTAGTGAGGAAGAAATTTTGGATGTAGAAAAACATACATACCAATAGGGAACCATACTTTAATGGTTGATTCTTGTCTTTCTTTATCCTCTCCATGTTCGCCAAAAGCTAACTTCTGATCATCTCGCATAAATAATACATTGAATCATCTTTCACTATCTGATAACCATCATGGATAGCACCCATGGGAATGTTGTTAACTCTGCTTGATTGATATACCTAATAACCTATCACCATAGGTGCAGAATGAACTTCTTTATCTTCAATATCATATATAGTCATAGCTCTTTCATCTTGTCTTGATTTGGTTAGATTAGTAACCAAATGTGTTGCAACCATTCTCAATGTGGATTCTAATCCTTGCACACAAAATCCAGTAACTCTTTGAATCATTGTCTTCAAAATATTATGTGGCCTACCTAACCAAATTAATTGATCATGCACTCTTCTTAACACATAGAAAATCTAATCAGGATGGAATTCAGTGGGAATGTCCACTGCATACGTTAGACCTTTCTCCTGTAGATGTTGTGTTCATCTCTTAATACACCATTCGTACATATATCCTCATATAATTTCTTGATAGCTCCAACTCTCAGTTCTTCAATCTTGCAATGAACATAAGACCAAACATCCTTGATCAAAAACACTTGTGGAGGGATTGTAGATAGGGCTTCTCAACAATGTTCATCAAAATAGGAGTATCAACTCTTCTTTCCATTTTAACCAACAACAATAACACAAATCCAACTACGAACTAGATTGATAACTTGCAATACACCAGTTAGGGCTCACAAAAAACTCAATAGAAAATTAGGCTTAAATGTCTTAACACAAATTCAACCTATGCATGATGACATTTAAAATAGCTCTCAAATGTTCAAATGATTGTAAAGTAAAAAAATGAAATCACTTCCCTCTATTTATTATTGAGATATAAATATTACTTGCTTCCAACAGTAAAACAATGCTTTTCCAATAGTAGGAAAAGTGTCATATCACTGATTATTGCATATCCACCGATAGGAACTCCAATAGTTATAACAAATATCAAAAGGTAAATGGGTATATAGAATGAAAACTCAATGTGATTGACACATAATTATCAACAACTTCAAAAAGATTTATCAAAACCAAAATCATAGCATCTTACATAATAATGTGCATATAGATCTTACTGCTCATAGATCTAGGGGATCGGTGAATGATTTTTCTATAAGTTCCCCCCCTAAGAAAATAACATGCTTAGTTTGAAGAAGAATCCTCTATGCTAGAGGATGGTGAATTCTCTTATGATGATTTTACCTTTTCGTGTTTCTCTCCTACCTTCCTCCAGATCTTCTTCATCTCTCAACTGACTTCCTCAATATCAATGATCTTATTACCATTTTTGTCTACTGACGGATTGGATGACCAGTTCCTTAACTGACATTCTCTTGCAAGATGACTGATCCTATGGAAATGAAAATATGTCATACCGGTTGACCTCCAAATTCCAACATTTCCTCTTTGTGTTCTCATTCTACAATTCACTGCTAAATGACCATAGTTACCACATACTAAACATGTGATGTTGAATTTCCTTTCCCTTTCATAAGTTCTTACTGGTTTGTTTGGAGACCTAGGAACATACACTTTAGACCCACAATTCTTAGCTTTATGTCCATAATTATTGCATGTGAAACAATATCCATCAAATCTCTCACCATTGGATCTATTGCTAGATCTACTACTAGATCTAGATCTACATTTGTAAGAAGTATGACCATACTTGTGACAATTATATAAATAACCATAAAAAGTATAAGGTTTATTCACTGACGGTTTCCTCCTACACACATTTTCAGTATGACTATGATTTCCACAGTTATAACAAGTAGGCATGTTAGGTTTCTTACCTGAATTTCTTGGATCTAACTTTTGATATGTCTATGGCTTCTCAAGTTCATATATTGATGTCTCATTAGTTTCAAATGTTCCTTGACTAGTGTACCCATTACTAGTAGGGTCTTTGTGTCTTCTTTGTCTCTTTAATTGTTCATCATTATTTTGGAAACCTTCATTGTATTTTTTCAACTTTCCATTTGCATCTTTCTCAATTTTTAATTCATTCTTCAATTTCTCATTCTCTTCTCCGAGTCTTTCATTTTCACTTAGAGTTTGCAGATTCTCCTTAGATGTGTCATGTAGGTGCTCATGCATGATAGTACTCTCTTGAGATATTTTGAAGATTTTTTTCTCTTTTTCCTTCTATGCATCCTCAACAACTTTCTTAGCCTCTTCAATATCCTTCCTTGCATAATCAATTATTCTTTTCTTTTCAAGGTCTTCATACATCCTGACAAACTAACTTTCAAGCTCTCTTTTCAGATTTTCCACTTCTTTGAGTTTCTTGTTCTTTTACATTAGATCTACAACTACTTCCTCAGATTCTTCAAACATACTACCTTCAGATAGTTGATTAATGTAATCCTAGCTTTCACTTAATGTTAGGATTAACAAGGCATAAATAACAATTACATGCAAATATAACCAATATCAAAAAACAATAAACCACATAGAAGAGAATGCAATACACAAAGATTTAATGTGGTTCACCTAATCCCTGGGCTACATCCACCAACATCAAGTCCAATATTATTATTATCCAGTGATTACAACCTGATTAAAATCTGTAATCCCTTACAGCTCAATTTTTCCGCAAGTCCTAAAATCATACATAATGAAATCCCTAACCCTAAGCCATATTATACAATATTTTGCCGCTTTAGGGTTAGAATAAGTTACAACATGTCAGCCCAAAAATTACCAAAAATATGTACAGTACTATCTTGGATAGTACTTTCCTAATCAGGAAAAATGTATAATACTTTCCTAGATAGTACTTTCCTAATCATTCACCACAAGCTAACACTTAACTTCTTAGTAAGTTCTCTCCTTTTTTCAAGAGACTTCTTCATCTCTCCCTTAACTCATTGATCATCTTGTGTGCAATCTCAAGTTCCATCTCATACTTGTAATTCTCCATAGTTGTAGATCTTTCTCTCAAGATGTTAGGCTTATCACCAAGAGAATCGACATGTTGATACCAATTGTAAGAATTATTAAGTACTTAGAGGGGGGGGGGTGAATCAATACAAACAAAATATGGACTAATCTAACCACCAATCTGAATAAATTCAATAATAACTTCCAAACCACAAAGAATATAATTGAAGTAAACAAATAAAAGATAACAATATCAAACATCCACAAAACAAGCACACATGACACAATGATTTTTACATGGAAACCATTGGTTAGAGGGAAAAACCATGGTGAGGATGACACCCATGAGCTCACTACTACAGTAAAATGAGTTTACCATGTTAGGATCTTACAATTACCCTTTTTGAGGGTTCACCTTGTTAGGAGTGATTAGTACCTTGTTAGAAGTACACTTAGATATGCTAATATCTACCTCACAAGAGGATTTCAAGACTCTATTAAGAGCTCACCTGATTAAGGGATTTTATTTCTATAACTGCTAAGGAACACCACATGATCTAGATGTAGCATTGATTTCTTGTCAAATCTAATCTATTTTCTGCACTTTGTAACTACTCACAATTTTATCTCTATTAGATCTCTGATTGCAACCCTAATTGAGATCACAAACCTTCTTTGCAACCTTTCATCAACCATAGCAACATAAAAACAACAATAATTTACAATATGAGTAGTTCCACTTATATACACTCCTATGATCTTCTCCAAGAAGTCTAAATAATTTCCCACACAAAACCCACATGCCAAAGTGACAATCTTGATGTAAAACACATTTCCCTAAGACCGCGTCACCTTAGAATAAGATTTGCATGAAATATTTTTAAAGTAGTCAAACACATTTTTACTTCTTCAAAGCACCACCTTAGATCTTCCTTATAAAATATCATCGATCCCAATAAATCCAACTCATCAATTCTATAAGCCTTATTACACATCATCATAACATCAAACATCATCACAACCATTATACTATTTACTGATCTAGAATTTTCCAAATCATGCACAAGAACACAAGTGTTCTTACCTATCTGAAAGACTATGTCAAAAAAATCTCTCTTACCAATAAACCAAATGAGTTGTGTTTAGAACCACACTGTAGTTTGACCATGTTGATATTGTAGTTGTGACTATGCCTCATAATTATTCATCTATCATGTTTGCTACCAAAGCGTTGACCTCACTGACTACTGATCTTCTAGACTTTATCGATTGCATCCTTCACTTCACCGATTGTGATACATGATTGAACTGGCTTAGTTTCCATCAATTCCAACCAAACCAATGACTTCCAATGAATGAAACCCACATACATCACAATTTCAATCAATCAAATCATCAAAATGCCAATAGAAAGTAGGAATACTTTAATGCACATACAATGTTAGTGCCATCCAAGTATATACATACCTAGTCGATAATTAAAATTGGCCTCATTTAGAGAAAAAGATTACTTTATTGAGGATTAGTTTCCTCATTAGGAGTGTGCATTGAGATGTCTGAACCAACTAATTATTCATCATGGACTCCAGTCATTTTTGGTGTCATTGTCAAGGATGGTGCTAATGCTTAGGATTTCTAGGATAGATTTGATTTCCTATTATTTTCTTTCATAGTATAATTATTTTATTTTAAAGTACTAGAACTTAGTTAGTATAATCTCTCTTTAAAATTTTTTTACTAACATGTGTATGAAGATAGTTTATAATCTCACGATACATATCACATATGATGGTAGAGAGATGTGTTAGGAATATTTCTTTTCTCTACTAAAAAAAAGATATATTGGTTGCACTCATTCACCCATTAGATGCTTTCAACCTAATAAGAGAAATAAAGGAAGGAGTCATGAAGAAAAGAGAAGGGTAACCTTTTAGGGATCTTAATCAACAAGATCCTTTAAACAACTCTAAACATATAGAAGAAAGAATCAAGATGGATGATGAAGAGGTGGAGAATTCAAGAGACCCTCTCACCTTTGAGTTCCCTATATGAGATTAGGAAAGAGATACTTCCCTCAAGAATATAGCCCCATATTCTTTTCCTAACTTCTATGGTTAGTTACTAAAGACCTTGGAAATTTATTAATTGAATTTTATGTTCTTTTCCAGAGCGATGACTACACCATTGAGACTGATAGACTCAAGCTCTTTCCAACTACAATGAATGATGTTTCTTTGAGATGTTATGGGATTTGGCATAAATGCCTTTGACATTTGGGGAGTGATGAAGTACAAATTATTTCAAAAGTATCAGGATTACTTTAGAGGTTGGGATTCATGGAATGAATAAATCTTTGTGATGACTCAAAAGGAAGAATATCCTTTGGAATACTATATAGCGAGATTTCAGTTTTCTTTGAAAAAACCTCCACAAAATTGATGTTTTCTTGAATCTCTTTAGCTGGTTTTATTAAGGATAATTTCTCTATATTGCACTAAACCTGATGGGAAGTGGAGATATAACTCAAGAAACCTTTGAAGATATATAAAAATTGGCCAAGAACTATTCAAGAATAATGCTAAAGAAGAATATGATCAACTAATTTTTTTCTACTTCTAAATCTTCAAATAGTGCCTCTCATGTTGAGCTTAGTAACTCATAGTAAAATATGGAGGATATAATTAGACAATTGGTTACAAAATTGGATAAAATTCATATCAAAAATAAGTAACAGGAGGTCGATGGTGCACTTATTGAACATTTCCCACATTATCGATAAAAGAAATTAGCTTAAAAATACAAGAAAGTGTGTGATATATTGAAGGATAAGCTCTCATGACTAGCATTTCACACAGTCAAGAAAAATGAAGGATATGTATTCTACATTTCCCAATAGAAACCTTGGTAGTAGAGACAAGGCATCCCTTTGGATCCACTATCCTATGGTAGCATGTTTTCATAATTCAATTAAAACACTATGAGAGGGAACCCACAAACCAACCATGCAGATAGGGTAGTTCCAAATCTAATTGGGTACCACAATAAGGGGGATAGCCTTAGGCATATCAAGTAAAAAAAGATAATTGTAGTTAGTGAAAAAGAGCCCAAAAATCCATGGTCATAACTGTGGAGGGGAAACTAGCAATGGGCACCAACTATTATGCCTTACTTGCAACCACAATAGAATTTGAATGCATAACCTACTTCAATGTCTAATACAGTGCCTAAAAATCAAGCCATAGTTCCAAACCAGAACTCACTCAAATCCATGTAGCTAAGAGCCCCACATTTTCCTTCTCAACCTGCACCAAATCCTTACAATAAGCCTGTTCAAAAATGTTATTCTAATGATGTCACTCAATACAATATTTTTTTAGGATATAATCTTGCTAGAACTTTTGACCCTGAAATTAATAAAGTATCTGATGATGATCCAAAAATATATGTCATTAACTAAGTACAATAAGAGTCTACCTCTGTCTATGATAGTTCAATGAATAACCTCCATTTCTAGGATAGTTGGCCACCCAAAAGTTGTTGGATTCAGGTGTGGAAAGGTAAGTACTGAGAGGGAAGGGGTGCATCAGTACTTCAAAACAATTTTAAAATTTTTTGAACTTCCTTTTCATTCATTTACTGGCTACTTATCATTTTCATGCATCACATGAAAATAAATAAAACATATGATAATCAACACATAACACAATTATTTTGGTATCAGAGAAATCCTTGTTAGAAGATAAAAACTGCGGTGGCGATGACACCCACAAAACTTCACTACTGCAGAATAAAGTTGCTCAGTTAGAGCTACAATGCTTAGCTATTTTTGATAGCTTAACCTGTTAAAGGTATTAACCTAGTTAAGAGTTCTAAGAATGCTAAGTCTACTTTGTTAAAAGATTTCACAACTCTAATCTAAGAATTGCACCTAGTTAAAAGATTTACAATTAAGATTTGTTAGGATATGCTCGGTTAAGAGACTTATATAATTCTCATTATTACTTAATAAAAATAAAAAATGTCTTTCAAACATGCATCAACAAATTATATTCAGACTCTATATGCTCATCAATTCATTACCTCATACTGTGTATCCATTACACTAATCAATTTAGTACTTGGTAGCTCAATTATGAATCTATTCCTTAATACTCTATTGCTTGATAGCTTCACTATTCATTCACCTTCTTCTCTGATGTGCAATTTCCAATTTCTCTTCACATACACATAAGCCACCTTCTACTATGATCTTTATACTCTAATCTTATTATATACAATTTTTAGGTGGTGCTAGATGTTCTAGAATCTTCATCTTCAAGCGGTGCTAACATTGGGTACACTTCTAATGCATACTTCATCCTTAATTCTCATTGGTTATTCACACCTTATAATCATGTGTAATCATTAGATTTCAATCTCCAATATTATGTTATACAATCTCCTCGAGATTTGTAAACCATTTTATAATCAGTGTCTAGGTTCAATGTAGTTAGATTTCATCTAGTGTCGGCCTAATTTTCTTGGTAACATGTTTTCTTTAACTCGGTGACTAATTTCTCTTCTTGGTTAGGTTCTCATTTGAACTTGGTTCTCAGTGATCACTTCTACCTCGCTCGATGTCTATACTTTCTTTGTCTTTAACACAATTCCTTGTTTACTTATTCCTTTTACCGAATGTTTTCTCTTCCTTACTGACTCATCTTTTCTTCTTTACCGAATGACTTTGACAAACATAATAACTTCCTCATAACTAATGAAAACAAAATTAACTCTTAGGAGTATCAAAAGTATCATCCAAAACTAACATTTGACTTGATAGGGTAGCTTAAAGATATATAATTCAAGATACCACTCATCGAATCCATCAAGGATGTTCCCATTTACACCAAGGCTATTCAAGAATTGTACCTTAAAAATTTAGGTAGGTGTAGATAATGGAAACAAAATGATAAATAAGAGATTTAGTTTATTTCAACATCATACAATGAAGTCATTTCTATTAAACATAAATACAAATAAGATAGTAACTAAGAATAAACAAAAACAAATGTATTCAGTGAAACTTCAGTTCATTTCCCTCCTATCAATCAAGATCTTTCACATACTATTATATTGGTGTTCTTAGAAACACAATTGCACAAGAGGCTATGATGAATGGAGTATTAGGAGATGAAAATTATTTCATTTATTATTCAAGTTTCCCCATTGCGAGTGAGAGGGGAATTAATTTTTATAGATGTTCTCATATGTTAGAGGAAACATAGGTTGAATGTGGTATAAAGGTGTTGGAATTATGAGAGATAGGTATTGAGAGGGGAGGGGTGAATCAGTGCCTTCAAAACTTTACTTGTAAAACCTTTCAGATCTAAAATTGTAAACAGTGATAACTGACCAATATAAGTTGAATCTAATTGCATGATTCATTTATCCACTTAACATAAGTAAGTAAACAACATGAAATCCATAACACAATCACATGACACAAGTATTTTGGTAATGCATAAATCCTTGTAAGAAGGTAAAAACTGTGGTGGGCATGACACCCACAAATTCTTCACTATTGCAAATAGAAAAGGTTTTCCTGTTAGGGCTACAAGTTTTGATCACTTCTGGTGATCTCACCTTGTTAGGAGTGACATGTTAGATTAGCTAGATCAACCTAGTTATAGGATTTTAGCAACACTAATGAAGTGTGCACTCGGTTAAGAGATTTACATAAGATTGTTAAGTCTACTCTGTTAAGAGATTTTATCCAAAAAAACTCTATTACAATTGTCAGAAAGCAATAGGTATTTATCTGCTATTTGACACTCAATTGTCTGTTAAAGATCTATAAGCTCTAATAAAAATATCACCTTACTTGTGATGAATCTCTGCTCTGAGTCTGCTCGGTAGCCTTTGCTAATTCTGCTCAAACTAAATTCTACTGTGCTCGGTTTGTTAGAATAACTGAGAGGGGGGTGAATTAGTTATCCAGTGTCCCAAAACAAAATGTATAATTCAAAACAATTTCTTCAATTTCTTCTCCTCGGTAAACACTAACTATTTTCACTGTCTGTGCTTTTACCGATTACCAGTCTAATACTATAACAATTACCGATCAAATCTAACATGTAACATGCAAAGTATGATAACAAATAAATATTACAATCAACACATAACACAAGAGATTTAATGTGGAAACCTCGTAAAGGAAAAACCACCCGGGACCAGAAACCCAAAATTGTTCACTCTTCTGAAGTGAGGTCGGTTAAGACCCAACCCTGTTAAAGGTTTACAAACACACTGTTAGTTGTGACCTTGTTAGAGGATTTTAGACTAGAAATTATCATCCAACCAACATTCACTATGGGGTTGACAGGATAACAATGTTCATTCTATGAATGATACATCATAAGACTTTCAGAGTCCACTCGGTTAAGAGATTTTGACTATATATAATGGTTAAATATGTAACAATAAATGATCTGACTTAATACAACTTCAATTGCAGATTACAGATCAATATTTAGTCCTAAAAAATCTTTCTGACCAATATTTCACTTCAGATTCAATACTGTATCAACTTACTGTCTGTCGGTAATTGCTCTCTGTAGCTCGGTTCTTACTTAACCAGTATGATCAAAATGCATGAAAACCTTGTTCACACGATATTCTTGCAGTTTCTCTTCTTTCGACATTTTTCATAATGAAATTCCATTCTCTTATATAGACAAGTAAATCATTTTCTTCTCCACCATCAGATTTTGCCGCTTAACCACATTCATAGATTTTGCTGCTTCAAAATTTCTCGGCTGATGTGTTAGTAACACGCTTCAATCTGCTGCGTTAGATCTTCCTTTAATTTTGTTAGTTGTCGATCTTTATAACAAACATTATCTGTTATCACTGAAATTGAGGTACCTTACAGCTAATCAATCTTATTAGCTAAACTAATCATTTAGCTCATTCTTTTCTGCTCGGTTAACAAAGAAATGCATTGGTGAACACTACTTGGTTAATACTATGATCGATATACACTATACTCTGTCAGTGTATACTAAAAATGCTTCATTTGCTGACAACACTGCTTTGTGTCTTTGAGCTCTATATTTCATCATAGATGAATGCAACATCATAAAGTTAATATCGTCAAGTCATAGACTCATCAACAAGTTACTCAATGTGTTCCTTATCCTCATTTGTCATGTACATCTTTCCTCATGTAGATTTCTCTATTCTTCATCTCTTTCACCTTTCTTCAGATGTCTTGGTATAGTAACTTACAATATAATTGTTGTCAAACTAGTTGACATCAATGACAACATAATAATGATTTAATCATATTATATATCTAATCAGCAACTCCTCAGTGATCTTTAATCATAGATTCTTCAATCAGATTCTAAATCAGTTATAGTCCAACAATCTCTCCCTTTGGCATTGATGGCAACTCAAGTAATATGAAATGTACCATACACATACCAAACATATATTCTATAACTTTGTGAACAAAATGTTGTAAGTCAAATAGAGTTAATATGTTTAATCACTACATTAATAAACAACATTAGATAATACAACTTTACCATTCTGTAGTTGTGATCTTTTCAATTCTCCTGTTCATTCTCCTATTCCCACTTCTGTTCTCTGTTACTGAACTCTGTCTCATTTAGATTGTCTCTCCCTTAGATAGTTCTCATCGGTGCTTGTCCCTTTTCATATTATGTATCTCTCCCTTTGAAAACAATGCCAAAAAAAAAAAAAAACAATCAATTCTATCCTCCTCTGTATCTCTGTATACTGATATTCCAATCGGTTCAAGTTCTCCAAACTTAATCACAACCTTGAACATGATTCAAAGTGTGAACTATGCTGCATCAACATGAATGATCTTTTGATAAAAGTAGGATGATGTAACAACTAGATCACCTTAGTGACCAATAGACAAGGGACGGACCCCAAGTCTAGTCCTCAAGTATTCAAATGTGTCCTTTGGTAGAGGCTTTGTAAAAATATCTGCAAGTTGTTCTTTAAATGTGAAAAATTCTAACTTCACTTGCTTCTCTTGCATTTGTTCTCTTAAGTAATGATACTTAATAGATATATGATTTGTCTTAGAGTGCATCATAGGATTCTTTGAAATATTAATAGCACTAGTGTTTTCACAATATATAATCACTAGGTTAGTGATTACCTCATTCATCCCTTCCAACACTTGTTTGATATATGCAATGTTTGAACAGTTAGTAGTAGCAGCAACATACTCTGCTTCAGCTATAGACTGAGAGATACAAGCCTAGTTTTTACTTGTCCAGGTTACAAGTCTTTCACCAAAGAAAAATGCTCCTCTGGTGGTGCTTTTTCTATCATCCACATTTCCAGCCCAATCAACATCGGTGTAAACTTTCAGTTCAAACTTCCCTTCCTTAGGATACCATAATCCATAATTCTCTATTTTCTTTAGGTATCTTAAGATCCTTTTTGTAGCTATCATGTGTGATTATCTAGGATTAGTAGAAAATATTGCAACAATTCCCACAACATGTGCTATATTTGGTCTACTGTGAACTACGTACATTAGCTTACCAATCATGGATCGGTAAAGTGTCTGGTTTACCTCTGTAGTTTCATCCTCCTTTTTCAATTTGCATCTAGTAGCCATTGGTGTTCCTACAGGTTTAGCATCTTCCATGCCAAATGTCTTCAATACTTCCTTTATGTATTTAGATTGTGTGATGAATATTTCATCACTCTGCTGAATCACTTGTAGTCCAAGAAAGAACTTAATCTCTTTGAACATAGACATTTCAAATTCCTTTTGCATTTCATCAGCAAATGTCTTACATACAAGATCTGAGCCTCCAAAAATAATATCATCAACAAATATTTTAGTAATTATAATAGTATCATCAGTATCACCTTTCATATACAGATTGTTGTTTTCACTTGTTCTAACAAATCCAATACTTAACAAGTAAGTATGTAGTCTTTCATACCATGCTCTAGGTGCTTGCTTCAAGCCATATAAAGCTTTATGTAATCTACATACCATGTCTTTATTGTCAGGATCAACAAATCCTTCAGGTTGTTCGATGTAGACCTCTTCTTCAAGTATACCATTCAGAAATGCTAACTTCACATCCATTTGATAGAGTTTGAATTTCTTGTGTGCAGCATATGCAAGTAGCATTCTAACTCCTTCCAATCTAGAAATAGGTGAAAATGTTTCACCATAGTCAATGCCTTCTTCCTATGCATATCCCTTGTAGACCAATCTAGCTTTATTTCTTGTGACTTCACCATTTTCATTCAATTTATTCCTAAATATCCACTTAGTACCGATAACATTCTTATCTTTAGGTCGGGGTACTAAGGATAGGTTTTGTTCTTCTCTATTTGTTATATTTCCTCCTTCATTGCATTAACCCATTCTTCATTCTCTAATGCAACTTTCACATTTTAGGTTCAAATTCAAAAACTAGACATATACCTTGTCTTGTTTTGCTTCTAGTTTGCATTCCAGCATGTCTGTCTCCAATGATTTGTGTCTCAAGATGATGTCTTCTGACAAAACTAGATAGAACTTGATTTCTCTTTTCTTGTTCATCCTGCTCAGGTTCATTTCCTTGCTCGGTAGCTCCTTTTTGTCCATCAGTTTGTGTTGCCTCTTGTCCTATATTATTTCCCTGCTGACCGGTTGTCATAGTTTGCGGTGTCAGTAGATACTCTGGATATTCAATGTAAGTGAATCTACCATAGTCTTCTAGTTCTTTTGTGCTTTCCTTTGTGTTCTTGTCATCAAACTCATCAACATGAACATTAGTACTTTCAACTATCTTATTTGTAACCTTATTCAAACATTTATATGCTTTATTTGTAGAGGAATATCCCAAAAATATCCCTTCATCTCCTTTAGAATCAAATTTTCCATTTCTCTCATCTTTCAAAATAAAGAATTTACTTCCAAAAATCCTAAAATAACTTATAGTAGGTTTGTGTCCAAACCATAGCTCATAAGGTGTTCGGTTGGTGTCCTTCTTCATTTGTACTTGGTTAAGAACATACACAGCTGTATTGATAGCTTCCCTCCAATATGTTTGAGCAACATTCTTTTGTATCATCAATGTTCTAGCATAGTCAATTATAGACCTATTCCTTCTTTCAACAATGCCATTTTGCTAAGGTGTCCTCAGTGTAGAGACCTGTCTTTTAATTCTATGCTCATTATAGAAATTAGTAAATTCATCAGAGATAAATTCACCTCCTCTATCAGATCTTAAACATTTTATTTCTTTTCCAATCTCTTTCTCTACCTTAGCTTTATACCACTTAAACATTTTAAAGGCTTCAGATTTCTCTTTCAGGAACATAACAGTCATCAGTCTAGTATAGTCATCAATAAAAAGAATAAAATATCTATCAGTAGAATAGCTCTGAGTTCTCATAGGACCACATAGGTCGGTATGAACCAACTCAAGTATCTTCTTTGTTGAGTAGTCTTTACTTTTGAAACTAGACTTAGTCATCTTACCTTTCTAACATTCATGGCACATGGCATGATCAGGTTTTGTCAAGTTAGGCAATCCTCTAACTCTTTTCTTTTTACTAATCTTGATCATGTTGTCAAAGTTCACATGGCATAACCTTTTGTGCCACAACCAAGCATCTTCATCCTTTATTAACAAACAAGAAGATTGATCCATATCAAGATAGAATAAGTTACCTCTAGATTGTGTACCAATTTCGACAAGTCTTCCTTCATCATCATAGATCTTCACCTTTTTGCTCTCAAAAGCCAGTCGATGGCCCGAATTGTTCAGTTGAGCCACACTTAATAGATTATAGTTCAATCCATCTACCCAGTATGCATTTTCACATTGTATTTTGTCATTGATCATCAGTGAACCTTTACCTCTTACCATACAAGGTGCATCATTTCCCATTCTCACAGATCCTCCATTATATTCAACAAGATGATCAAAATTTTCTACATCACTAGTCATATGATGTGTACAGCCACTATTTATGATCCATGTATCATTTTTGCTTACTTTAGAGATTAGTACTATCTCTTCATGTTTCTCTTCTTCCTCTTAGTCATCTTTCATAGCAACAAATACAACTTCTATATCATCATCAGAATTAGATTTAGTTTCAATATCTTCGGCTATGTAACATACCTTTTTGCCTTTATCATCTCAGTTGTCTCTAGTGTTGTGTCAATAGCCTTTGTTGACTCTTCTCCCATAGCTTCCTTTAGATTAGTCTTTTGATCTATCATCATCTTTCTTCTGAGGACATCTAGCAGTGATGTGACTAACTTCTTTACAATTAAAGCATGCCAAAGGTAGCTTACCTCTATACCTTCCTTTTCCTTTGGGAAATCTTCTGGCCATAAGAGCTTCAAGCTCATCAAGTTCATCATCGGTATTGCTATCACTATCATAATTCTTATTATTCCTACTAGACTTTCCAATCTTCAAAGAAGACATGAAAGTAGATTCAACAGAAGCAACAACACTATTATCAAAGTTGTTTAATTCAAAGGTTGTAAGTTTTCCAATTAGAGTGTCAAGAGTAAGGTTGGATGTAGCTCTTGTTTCATGAATTGCAGAGATCTTGATTGCATAAACTGGTAGCAAAGCTATGAAAATCTTTCTTATCACTATTTCATCATCAATCACTCCATCAGATGCTCTAATAGTGATGCAGGAGCATCCTAGGTGTAAGGGCAATCTTGCATCACCCAAAAATATTTCTATTTTTGTATTCAATAAGGGCTATCTTGTGCAGAGCTGCTATTTATGGAAAATTGCTATTTTTAGTAAGTTGGCCTTACGATCTTGAAATATTTTATTTTAAATGTGGAGGTTCATCTCAGTCATATCAACCTTCCAGCAAAGTTTCATGGCTAGATTAGGTCTAGTTTTGAAGATATTGAAGATTTTCGGTATTGGCAGCAGGGTACAGAAATTTTGAACTCAGTTTTAAAGGCTTTAGAGGCCTCAAATGAGGTGGAAAAATTGGGTGATGGGCACTTTGCATGGGTCAAGCCTGTAAAGCGCTTCATGGCATTTCCAAAATGGGGTTATAATAGTCAATCGGGTCAACTGGTGATGACTTATGGTCTCCAGAAGTCAGGCCACCTAAAATGGCAGAAAATAATTCTCCTTCAAAATTTTTGTTTGGGTTTCAAAAGTTATTTTGAGCTGACTTTGATGTAATAAATTGAAAAATAAAATAATTCTAAGTTGGGTCGGCCCTTAGGGCTAAATTTCTGGAACCTTCTTGGGTGGTGGAAATTGCCTATATAAAGAAGGCTTGTAGTGTTGTCTAGGGCAGTTCTGGGTAGTAGATCTGGGTATTGATTCAAGGATTTTTCCTACAGAATATTATAAGGGAATGCCCATGTGGCTTTGCATATTGTAATTTTGAAAGTTTGTAATTCCACATTTGTGGAGATAATAAGAAGCCAATTTTCTGTTCTTCCATATTATTGTTGTTGTTTCTCTATTTCTGTTATGTGTTTGTGGTACTAAGAGGAGCACCCTTCATCAAGTGGTATTAGAGCAGGAGTTCTTGAGTGTGTAAATAGATCATCGACTATGAGAAAGTTTGCACCAGGACCGTGGTTAGGGTTTTAGTGTGCATCATGAAAATGCCTCCACGAAGAGAACGTGGCGGAAGAGCTGGTGCTGTGACACCTGAGGTTAGAGAGTTGTAGAGACAAGTCCGAGCATTGCAAGAAGAGATTTGTAGAGGAATGAATCTTAATGTCAGAGATGAAAGCGAGGATGAAGCTGAAGAAGAATATCAAGAAGGAGAAGCTGAAGTTGTGAATCAGGAGGAAGAAAGACTTTTTTAGGTGATTTCCAAGATTGGGAAAAGACCTAAGATTGAGGTTCCTACATTTTCTAGAAATCTTAACCCAGAGGAATTGATCGACTGGATCAATGAATGTGAGGAATATTTTGAGTATGAAGATGTTGAGGATCTTGATAGGGTCAAATTTGTGAAGGCCACACTGAAAGGTCATGTGAAGATTTGGTGGCAAGAGATTCAATTGGAGTGAAATAGAAGAGGGAAAGATAAAATCACAAGATGGAATCAGATGGTGGATAAATTGAAGCAACAGTTCATTCTTGTTGATTATGAGCTTGACCTACTAAAGAAAATGCAAAGTTTGAAGCAAGCAAGAAGATCTGTTCAAGAGTATACAGAGGAGTTCTATCGACTCCTCATCAGAACAAGCCATGCAGAAGCTGATAAGGAGAAAGTTGCCCGATACCTTAATGGGTTAAGGCCAAGTATTCAGGAGGAGTTGAATCTAGTTCGAATGAACAGTATTGAGGAGGCATACCAGTTTGCCCTAAAAGTAGAGGAAAAGTTGAACAAGAAGTTTGAGAGTAGACAAAATGGAAGAGGTCATGGTGGAAGATCTGGTGGATGGTCATATGGTGGCCAAAATGAAGATCTAAAAAAGAAGGATGAGGCTAGTAGCAGCCAGAATCAGAGAGGAAACAATTCCAATCATTTCCAAGATCAGAATAATAGAGATCAAAGAGGAAGAGGAAGAGGACAAGGATCTAGAAGAGGAGGCTTCCGTGGAACATGTTTTCACTCTGGAGAAGAAGGTCATAGGGCATTTGAATGTCCTCAGTGCCAAGGCAGAAAAGATAGGAGAAATGAAGGCTAGGCCAGAGTTGCACATGTAGATGAAGATGCCAGATCATCAAATTTTGAAGATGCTGAAAGAGGAGAAATGCTAATTAACAGAAGAGTCCTGCTGAGTGGTGAGAATGAACCTGAACAAAGGAGGAGCTTGTTTTGCACTAGATGTAAGTGTGAAGGTAAATGTTGTGATGTGATTATCAATAGTGGAAGCACTAAAAATTTGGTGTCAGAAGAGATGGTGACAAAGTTGAAGCTCAAGAGATAGAAACACCCACATCCATATCAAATTGCCTGGGTGTAGGATAACCACAAGGTCATGGTCAGTGAACAGTGCCTGGTAAAGTTCAAGATTGGCGGGTACCAAGATGAGGTACTATGTGATATAATATCTATGGATGCATGCCATATGTTGTTGGGTAGACCGTGGCAGTTTGACAGATGTGTTGTACATGATGGTCATGCAAATACCTATTCCCTGACAAAGGATGGAGTGCGACATAAGCTAAAGCCATTGAAGGAGACCGAAGAAAAGGTATGTGGTAATGAAAGAATAACTTTTGTTGATGGAAGAAAATTATTAGATGGTATGAGGCATGAGCATGTGTGTTTTGATTTAATTCCAAAAGCTGGTAAAGAGGAAGTAGAGAATGTACTTGTAGAGGTTGTAGATTTGTTGAATGAGTTTCAGGATATTGTATCTGATAATGTACCTGATGGATTACCACTAGTAAGGAAGATCATTCATTAGATGGATTTGATTCCAGGAGCCAGTTTGCCAAACAAGGCAACACATAGAATGACACCAGCAGAAAGTGAAGAGTTGAATAAACAAGTACACAAGTTATTGCAGAAGGGGTTGATCCAAGAGAGTCTAAGTCCCTATGTTGTACCAGTGGTATTAGCACCAAAGAAAAATGGAGAATGGAGGATGTGTATAGATTCCAAAGTAATAAACAAGATCACAATCAAGTATAGGTTTCCATTGCCACGAATGGATGATATTATGGACTGTTTGAGTGGAGCTGTGTATTTCTCAAAGATAGATCTGAAGAGTGGATATCACCAGATTCAGATCAGAGAAGGAGATGAATGGAAGACTACCTTCAAGACAAAGGAAGGACTATATGAGTGGTTAGTCATGCCTTTTGGGCTAACCAATGCACCAAGCACTTTCATGCGGCTCATGAATGAGGTTCTGAAGGAATTTCTAGGTAAGTTTGTCATTGTTTACCTAGATGATATTTTGATCTTTAGCAAGACATTGGAGGAGCATATGATGCATATTCATATGGTGTTTGAGAAGCTAAGAGATGAGAAATTGTCGATTAATTTGAAGAAGTGCAGTTTTGTGAAGAAAGAGTTAGTGTATTTGGGATTTGTAGTTTCAGCAGAAGGTCTAAAAATGGACCTAGAGAAGGTACAGGCTATCCTTGAATGGCCTACTCCAAGGAGTGCTACTGAAGTAAGATCTTTTCATGGTTTGGCTATCTTTTACAGAAATTTTATCAAAAATTTTAGTAGTATTTGTGGTCCCTTGACTAAAACAATGAGAGGAGATAGAAAAAAGTTTAAGTGGACTAATGGGGCAGAAAAGAGTTTTCAATTGTTGAAACAAAAAGTTATAGAACAACCTGTTTTAGCACTTCTAAATTTTAATAAGGTGTTTCAAGTAGATTGTGATGCTAGTGGTACCACAATAGGAGCTGTTATGAGCCAAGAAGGTAAACCAGTTGCTTATTTCAGTGAGAAGTTAAATGATGCCAAGAGGAAGTATTCTATTTATGATCAGAAATTTTATGCTATAGTTTAGGCATTGAAGAAGTGGAGACACTATCTGCTTCCTAAAGAGTTTGTTTTGTATACTGATCATCAAGCTTTGCAATATTTGAATAGTCAAGGAAAGTTGAATCAGAGGCATTTGAAATGGGTTGAGTTTTTGCAGAGTTATATATTTGTTTTGAAACACAAAAGTGGAAAGTCTAACAGGGTTGTAGATGCTCTTAGCAGAAGGCAACTATTGCTGACAGAGATGCAGATTGAGGTGGTTGGGTTTAAGGAACTCAAGAATTTGTATCCAGAGGATCCTAATTTTGGTGGAGCTTGGAAAGCTTGTAAAGAACCTGTTACTCTAGATAGGATGAAATGGTTGGATTTTATCATCCAAGATGATATGCTATTCAGAGGGAGTCAGTTGTACATTCCACAAAGTTCTATGAGGGAGAATCTCATCAAAGAGAAGCATAGTGGAGGATTGGTTGGACATTTTGGTCATGATAAAACCCTTGCTTTGGTTGGTGAGAATTATTATTGGCCACAGTTATAGAAAGATGTGAAGAAGTTTGTACAGAGTTGCAGAGTATGTCAGATGGAAAAGGGAGTGAAGCAGAATATAGGGTTATATTAGCCATTACCTGTACCAGAGAAGCCTTGGGAGGATATCAGTATGGACTTTGTTCTTGGTTTACCGAGGACTCAGCGGGGACATGATTCAATTTTTGTAGTAGTTGACAGATTTTTGAAGATGGCACATTTCATTCCCTATAAGAAGACTAATGATGTTGTTCATGTAGCAGAATTGTTTTTCAGAGAAGTAGTGAGACTACATGGTTTGCCAAAGACCATAGTTTCAGATAGAGACACTAAGTTTGTTGGATATTTCTGGTGTACATTGTGGAAGAAGTTGAAGACAGATTTGAAGTTCAGTTCATCTCATCATCCATAGATTGATGGAAAAATAGAGGTGGTGAATAGAAGTTTGAGAAATTTGCTGAGATGTTTGGTTAGAGATAAGCCAACAGGATGGGATTTGATTTTACCACAGGCAGAATTTTCATACAATAATTCTATCAATAGGATCACTGTTAAATCACCATTCCAGATTGTATATGGAAGTAGTCTAAGAAATGCATTTGAGTTGAGAAAGATAGATAAAGGAGAAATAAGTAGTGCTGAAGCTGAGGATTTTGCAGAACACTTGAAGAACATCTATGAGGAGGTGAGGAAGAATATTACCAAGATGAATGCGCAGTATAAGACTAAGGAAGATGAGAAAAGGAGGCATAAGGAATTTCAGGTTGGGGATGAAGTCATGGTTCATTTGTGGAAGGAGTGATTTTCGATTGGTACATATAACAAGTTGAAAATGAAGAAGTTTGGACCATGTATGATACTGAAGAAGCATGATTCAAGAAATGCATATGAGGTAGAATTGCCTACTAAACTGAATATTTCACCAGTGTTTAACATTTCAGATTTGACAGAGTATCATGAAGGAGGTGTTGAAGATGAGGTTGCAGTAGCACAGTGGAGTATTCCAGCAACCAGTTCAGATATCAAGGAGATTGAAGACATACTGGACAGTCATGTTGGCAGAAGCACAAGGAACAGGACATATGAAGAGTATTTGGTTAAATGGAAAGGATGACCTGTAGAAGATTCATCATGGCTAACAAAGGAGGAGGTTAACTATCTTGGTTTTCCTCTGCACACTTGAGTCATGACAGGGTCACTTCTCAAATTACCCTAGGTGTCTGATGCAGGAGCATCCTGGGTGTAAGGGCAATCTTGCATCACCCAAAAATATTTCTATTTTTGTATTCAATAACGGCTATCTTGTGCAGAGCTGCTATTTATGGAAACTTTCTATTTTTAGTAAATTGGCCTTACGATCTTGAATTTTTTTATTTTACATGTGGAGGTTCATCTCCGTCATATCAGCCTGCCAGCAAATTTTCATGGCTAGATCAAGTCTAGTTTTGAAGATTTTCGATATTGACAGCAGGGTACATAAACTTTGAACTCAGTTTTGAAGGCCTTAGAGGCTTTAGATGAGGTTGAAAAATTGGGTGATGGGTGCTTTGCGTGGGTCAAGCTTGTAGAGAACTTTGTGACATTTTTTAAATGAGGTTATAATAGTCAATTGGGTCAACTGGTGATGACTTATGGTTTTCGAAAGTTAGGCCACTTGAAATGGCAAAAAATAATTTTCCTTCAAAATTTTTGTTCGGGTTTCAAAATTTATTTTGAGCTTACTTTGATGTAATAAATTAAAAAATAAAATAATTCTAAGTTGGGTTGGCCCTTAGGGCTAAATTTCTGGAACCTTCTCGGGCGGTGGAAATTGCCTATATAAAGAAGGCCCATAGTGTTGTCTAGGGCAGTTCTGGGTAGTAGATCTGGGTATTGATTCGAGGATTTTTCCTATAGAATATTGTAAGGGAATTCCCATGTGGCTTTGCATATTGTAATTCTGAAAGTTTGTAATTCCACATTTGTGGAGATAATAAGAAGCCAATTTTCTATTCTTGCATATTATTATTGTTGTTTCTCTATTTTTGTTATGTGTTTGTGGTACTAAGGGGAGCACCCTTCATCAAATAGCATGTACCACCTCTTTTAGTCTATTTGAGTATTGTACAATGTTCTCACCTTATTTCATTCTCATATCATCAAATCTTCCTCTCAGGCTTTCAACTCAGGCTCTTTTGACATTCAGATCTCCACTGTATATCAGATTTAAATTGTCCCACATCTTCTTAGCAGTATCACAACCCTTGATGTCTTCAAATTTGGCATCAGTACAGGTAGCAACAAGTTCCATCATAGTGATATTGTGTTCATGCCTATCCTTCAGTTGATCAAGAGTTAAGGGACCAGCGGGCGGTTGTATGTAGCCATTCTCCATCAGATCTAGTGCATAATTCCCAATTTCAGATATGTGAAGCTTGATCCTACTTTGCCATACTGCAAAGTTCTCTTTATTCAGATTCAATACTTCCCTCTTATACATCTTGAGACCTTTTTACTTAAGTCCTTAAAACTCTGTTCTAAGCAACCAAGCTCTGATACCAATTGTTAGAATAACTGAGAGGTGGGTGAATCAGTAATCCAGTGTCACAAAACAAAATGTATAATTCAAAATAATTTCTTCAATTTCTACTCCTCGATAAACACTAACTACTTTCACTATCTGTACTTTTACTGATTACCAGTCTAATACTATAACAGTTACCGATCAAATCTAACATGTAACATGCAAAGTATGATAACAAATAAATATCACAATCAACACATAACACAAGAGATTTAACATGGAAATCCTTTAAAGGGACAAACCACCTAGGACCGACAACCCAAAATTGTTCACTTTTATGAAGTGAGGTCGGTTAAGATCCAACCCTATTAAAGGTTTACAAACACACTGTCAGGTGTGACCTTGTTAGAGGATTTTAGACTAGAAGTTATTGTCCAACCAGCATTCACTATGGGGTTGATAGGATAACAATTTTCATTCTATGAATGATACATCATAAGACTTTTAGAGTCCACTTGGTTAAGAGATTTTGACTGTATACAATGGTTAAATATGTAACAGTAAATGACCTGACTTAATACAACTTCAATTGTAGATTACAGATCAATATTTAGTCCTAACAAATCCTTCTGACCAATATTTCACTTTAGATTCAATACTGTATCAACTTACTATCCATCGGTAATTGCTCTCTATAGCTCGATAATTGTTCTGCAGCTTAGTTCTTACTTAACCAGTATGATTAGAATGCATGAAAACCTTGTTCACGTGATATTCCCACAGTTTCTCTTCTTCTAATATTTTTCATAATGAAATTCCATTCTCTTATATAGACGGGTAAATCATTTTCTTCTCCACCATTGATTTTGCCGCTTAACCACATTCATAGATTTTTTCGCTTCAAACTTTCTTGGCTGACGTGTCAATAACACATTTCAATCTGCTCCATTAGATCTTCCTTTAATTTTGTTAGCCGTCGATCTTTATAACAAACATTATCTATTATCACTAAAATCGAGGTACTTTATAGCTCATCAATCTTATTGGCTAAACTAATCATTTAGTTCATTTTGTTCTACTCGGTTAACAAAGAAATGCATTGGTGAACACTGCTCGGTTAATACTACGATCGGTATACACTATACTCCATCGGTGTATACTAAAAATGCTTCATTTACCGACAACATTGCTTTGTGTCTTTTACCTATATGCTTCATCATAGATGAATGCAACATCATACAATCAATATCATCAAGTCATAGACTCATCAACAAGTTACTCAATGTGTTCCTTATCCTCATTTGTCATGTACATCTTTCATCATGTAGATTTCTCTGTTCTTCATCTCTTTCACCTTTCTTTAGATGTCTCGGTATAGTAACTTACAAGATAAGTGTTGTCAAACTAGTTGACATCAATGACAACATAATACTGATTTAATCATATTACATATCTAATCAGCAACTCCTCAGTGATCTTTAATCACAGATTCTTCAATCAGATTCTAAATCAGTTGTAGTCCAACATGGTTCTGTTCTGTTAACTGATAGACTTGAAGATAGGCAAAATGCTTCAAGTGCTCCGTGATTCATATATCAGCTCTCTTCAAAAATGATTTGAACACATAAATATATAGTGTTCTATTTTGCCCCTTTAACACAATTAGGTTACACACTATAATCATAACCCTAAGATCTACGGTGTACAATAATAACCTAGATCATCTGTTACAAAAGATATACATTGTATTTAATGAATATCATTACATTAAATGTTCCTCAATCTTGGTAAAATATTTTACAAACCATTGTAACCATTTGCATAGAAGAATGTGCCATTCTTGATTACTATGCCATTTCTTGTGATCCTCAATAAACACTGTGTAATCTGATCAGTGCATACTATGATGCTCAGTGTTTACTATCTGTCGATGTTAGTGTCTACTAGTACTCGGTAAACTATCTGTCGGTGTTGGTTTCTGCTGGTACTCGGTAAACTATCTACTGCTCGGTGTATAGGCTTTGCCGACTAGTCTATTTTTCTTTATGTTACCGATTAGCTCATTGTAAGTAACCGACTGATATCTTTACATACCTTTAGTACTAATGACAACCTTAGAAGGCTCAATAGAGATAACAATCTCCCCCTTTGGCATTAGTATCAAAACTTCGAATGTATAAAGACAAAAATCTCTATGTGACTTATATCTCCTTATAACTCCACCATATACATATACACATCAAAAAATTTCTAAGTACTAAGTACTCCCCCTCAATGCATGCTCTCGATAATATAGTATACATAGCATCCATGTACATAATATTTGGCATAATAACATCTGATACATTGTTTTCCCCCTTTTTGATAGTAATGCCAGATAGAAAATTGAGATAGTATACTCATAGCTTGTCAAAAATTGACTGATGGGTTTTCTTCAGTGACTCCAAGAGGTTTTCCCATTCCTCTTTCAAGTTGGTGAGAGCAATGTGCTCAAGACCGACTTGTGCATACATGTCAAAGATGTTTTCTAACACCAAAATTTTTGGTGTTGCAACTAATAGCTCAGCTTTGACAATATGTGCTTCAAAAAATTTTAGGTACGGAATGAGTTCGGTCTACAACTTAGTAACCTAATCTATTAGGTGCTCTTGGTTCTTCAAATCTACTATCAACCATCAGAGTTCCTAAACTTAGTGAATATGCTTTAGGAAAGCATGTGGCTCAATGATAGCTACATTGGTACTCAACTGTATTTCTGCTTCTAAACCTTTGATCTTTTCATTGACTTCAGTAGTGAAGGTGTCTAGAGTACATAGCTTCAATAAGTATTGACAAATTATTTGGGTGATGGATTTTGTTTTAGTGATTACCTTAGATAATTTGACCTTAAGTAATGCCACTTCTTGGCTAATTTTCTCTGCTAATTTGTGTTGTATTCTAGATTCTACCCTTTCTTCAATTTGTTTATCTGCATCGGTGTCCGGGACATTGATCTTCTCAGCAAGCATAGCAAGTTGATCTATAATAGGCATATCCTCATCAATATGTATCTCAGGTACTACCTATTGGAGGATATCACACACATCATTTAGTACTTATTTGCATTTGTGCTCTTGCTTTAGTTTCTCTTGTGCAACCTTTCTTTAACATAACTCCCCATATTTACTCAATTCCTCAAGGCTTAGGGTCCTCGGGTCACACTCAGGTAAAAGGATCACTTCATCTAGGGTGACTGACCCTTTTCTTTTCTTCTTCTTCTTCTATGCTAGGGGTGATTTATTCTCAATGATAGCAATGGATCTATCTCTAGTCTTCAGAGTGTCCTTCCCTATTTGCACTTATTCTTCCTTCTTCTACTCCTTGGTAGTAGAGGTCTCGGTTGTTGCAGTAGGAGTCTTGGTTGTTGTGTTCTATGGGATTACCTTGGTTGCCTTTAGTTCTTGTGTATCCTTTGTTGCATCTGTTTCCTTTGGTTTGGTGGAAGGTGCCTCTGTATGTATAGGCTCATCTATCTTTGTAGGTTTCTCTATGTGTTGATCCCCTGTGGTATCTTTGTTTTTCTTGGGATCTAAGCTGTCGGGTTGTACTTGGGAAAGAATTTTTGTTGCTTCAGCAAGTACAAGAAGTTCACCCGATAGTGATGTAAAAAGACTGTCAGTGTTTGGTGCTTCATCTTTTTTTGGTGCAATATTTTCATCTTCATCATCTTGGTCATCAGGATCACCATGTGTGATATCTACAACGAGTACATCATCATCGGTTTTCTTCTCCAGTTGAATTTCAACTTTGTGTGGTGCATCCTGTGAAACTTGTATTTCTTCCTTGTCCTCGATTATATCAATTGCCTTGGTAACTGATATACTGGTACTCTTTGACTTCTTTTCTGGTCCTTCATTAATGTAAATACCTTTACCTTTAGAATTTTGTCTCTTCTTAGACGGGTTCAAAAATGCTTGTTGCTCAAATTTTTCTTCAGCTTTCAGAATTGATGTCCATATAGAATTTGTAGTGACATCCATATCTGCTACATTATCATCCATGATCATTAAGGCTCTATTCTTGATCATAAAGTTTTCTTGGTACTTGGTCAAGTATTCACTAACTTGTCCAAAGCTCAAGTATGTGACTGCCTGAACTAGAGAGCGTTCTCTCTTTCTCTTCTCGATGTCTAATGCAACATCCCATTTCTCAGTAATTATATCATCCAATTTCTTTGGTAATGCACATGCAAACTCCATTGGAACTTTCTTAAACTTTATCATCATTTGGATGATAGCCTCTTCAATTTTAGTTTGATCTTCTTTTGACATTTTGTCAAATCTGTCTAGGAAGGGATCAGTGGGGTCTCCATGTTTAGTTATGTCCTCAATGACTTTATCTATTGTTTTGGCCTTGTTGCTAACCACTTTGAATTGATTTATATCATCCTCTATTTTTGTATCTTCTAAATCTTCCTTATTTCTTATGTATTTCCTCTTTTTCTTCAGTGTCTCAGCTACTGCCTTGTTCTTTCTCTTAATGTATTTCTTTGTCGGTGTAGTTGCTCTTCTTTTTGTTACTTTTACTGCTTCTTCTTGCTTGGTAGGTGGCGCTACAGTTGATGAACGTGTCTTCATACCTTCATGTATAGGTGACTGCATCTTTGTAGGAATTTTAGGTGGAGGAACATGTGTAGGATCTACTTCTTTGTCGGATTCGGTCTCCTCACTATCATATGGTTTGTCAGCTAACTGTAGCTAACCTTCGGTTGCATGTTCAACTAGTATCCCTTCAGATGTTTTAGACTTATCTCCATATTTAGCAGTGAGATCTTTCTTCATTTTCTTTACCTTTCTGGTTATTTTACTGATCTCAATATTAGTAGATATTCTTGATTTAGCTTCTTCATATACTCCGAACCTAGTGCCTATGGGATCCTTCGGTACTGCAAGCAGTGCATTAATAGATTTCAATGCGAACTCATGGTCTATTTCATATCCCATCGGTGCCAACCATTTTATCCTAGGCTCAACTACTTTTATCATGGTATAATCAGTGTCGATCACAAAACATATGTCATCTTCAAATTTCTGAACTAATTCCCTTAGAATTCTGCTTCTCTTTTGCATTTTAGATTGAAATTTAGTGAAGTAAGCATTAAACTCTACATTCAACTTATCTCCTAACTTGTTCATCATTTCACCAATTTGTTTTGTTAGTGGTACATCCGGTATCCAATTTACTTTACCAGTGCTAGGCACATAATTTTGTAAATAGAAGAATATGTATGCAAGTAGAGATCCGTACTTACATGTGTTAGATTTCTTTTTCCTTATGGTCTTCATATTATCTTGGAGTTAATGTAACAGTACCTCAACAAGATCAACTTGGTGACCTTTCACTACAATTTTTTGCACCATGTCTACTGTACTGCAGGGTACGTTATTGAGTCTGCTCAATTGAAATAGCTTATAACCAATCACATGTGCTACAAATTTTACTGATGGGTCCTTGATTGTTGAAATCTTCAATGCCCAACCATCCCATTGTGCTCTAGTGTATTTCTCAACATTTGATCATGAAGAACTTTGGAAAGCTTTATCTTTGTCGGTTGTAGGGAGCCCAGTAACGCTACTAATTACTTTCTTGGTGACCTCAATTAGTTTATCCAGCCAGAACTTGTCATCATGATATCTGCTCAAAATGATTCTAATCCAATCTGATTTGAATGATTGTGGTAAGTGTGTAAAATATGATAAACCTAATTCCTCAATCTTCTTGTAGTCTGATTTCATTTTTCCATCGGGGCCATAGAGTGGTTGATATGCTACAATAGTTTCAAAGTCCTCAACTTCTCTGATTTTGTAGTGAATATAAGACCTTACATCTTTTGTCAGTAAAACCCTTTCTGGTATGCTAAAAAATGCACCCATTGTATCTATCTGTGCTACAACCTTAGGATGTGGTTTAAACTTTGGTTCGATGAAATTTTCCCTAACGATTAGATTAAATTCCTCTTCAACACTTTGAGTTTTGCTTGCAGATGATGTCGATGCCATAAATTAATTCTAGGGTTTTGTTAAGCAACAAGATAGGAAGTGTTTGATCACAAATGAACTTACTTAGTATCACAAAGAGTGATGTCAGTTTGATCTAGCATAGCCTTGAATCCTTCAAAAAATCTTTTAGCTCGAACTCTGGTCTTTGAATTCTCTAATCTTCAAAATCGCATTGTAGAAATAAACTTTGTTCCTGTGTATTTATAGACTTTCAATGTTCCCACTCAAACTTTTATGTAATAAATGCTCCATCTAACTTTTGGTATGAAATAGCTGTCAGCTCCGTGACTACTAAAACTTTCATCTACTCAGTTAACATAGGTCTTCTTCATCGGTTGATACATATGCTTGGCTAACCTTAGATAGTGATTACCGACAGGTAACCAACTCTCAGTCTCTCTTTTACCAACTATATAACATTGTTAGCTCATGACAACTAAACCATAGTGCATCTTTATTCATGCTAATTTGGTATAATAACATTATGCATAAGGAACTATATGTAAAATATGATCTTTTGAAATATCAATCCCATACATACCTATTTCACCTTAAGTGGAGGTACCGATGTCACCCAATCCAGTGGATGAGGTTTCACCGACAACATTATTTGACTCAACATTCTCATTAGATGCCTTCTTCCACATAGTGTTCCTTAACTTTATGATATCAACAATAGTATATCCACTTTCAAATATATGGTTCTCATTTGGTGCTCGGTCTCTACAGTTCTTGCTTAAATGACTGACCTTATGGAAGTGCATACATGCCATCCCAGAGTTTGTCCAGTTTCTTGATTGTCCAATCTGACTCTTTCTATAATAGTTTGCTGCAATGTGTCCATATCTACCACATACAACATAGTTAGTCCATGTATTATAATCCCAAATATAAGAGTTACCTTGTTTCTTCAGTTGATATGGTTTGCGTTGTGGTTTCTCCTTCAGTGTCTAGACTTGCTTCATTTTTGCCTTGCTATCTCATGCAGTGTGTCCAGGCTTGTTACAAGTATAGAATATTTTCTCCATAGTAGTATTATTAGCAAGATCATTTTTCTTAGCTCTACACTCATAAGCAGGATGTCCAAACTTTCCATAGTACTAACAATGTCCATTAAACTTAGGAGTGATAGGAGGTTTACCTTGTGCTTTGCTTCTACACACATTAGATGTATGTCCCAGTTTGCCACAATGATAACATGCCAACACTTTAGGTTTCTAATTTTGACTGATGTTGACTTGTTAAGCTTGTTGTGATGTTTCTCCTTCACTAGTGTAGCCTATACCAGCTTTGCTTCCAAATCTTCTCTGATTAGTTAAAAAGTCATCAATCTTCTTGCAGCTTTCCTCAACAAGTTTCTTCATTTCATTTTGCTGCTGTTGATTTTTCACTTCATTTCTTAGCTTCTAATTTTCTTCTTTGAGTCTTACAACATCTTCTATTTTTCTTGACAATTCTGCATTTAGTCAATTTACCTCTTGATTCACAGTCATCACTTGATTAGTTACCTGGAAATGTCGATCAGTGAGTCTTTGTATCTCACTTTCTTTAGTTTGAAGTTGTTCACTCATCTATCTTCGGTCATCAATTGCTAGGTTTCTTTCTTGCTCAACTTGATTTTCTTTGTTCATTGTTTCTATCATTCTCACCATCTGAGATTCTTGACTGATTTGTAGTGCTTTCACTTGATTAGTTAAATATTGATTCTTTTCAAATAGATCAGTGATTATGCTTTCAGATCCATCAGAGATGCTTCCAGAACTAGATCCAGTATGCTCAAATATGTCATCAATAGGTTCTTCATGATAATCAATCTCATTCTATAGTCTTGCTAGCTTCTTCCTTTCATCCATTAATTTCTTCAATCCTTCCTTGGATTTCTTATACTATTCCACAAACATTTGCATTTGTATCTCCTAATTCTCAATAGTCTTGTCAAGCTTGCATCTCTCCATGACTTAGATCTTTACCCTTCACTAGTTAAACTATTCAATAAGAGAACTGTGCTCTGATACTAATTGTTAAAATTAGGAGAGATAGGTATTGAGAGGGGAGGGGTGAATCAGTGCCTTCAAAACTTTACTTGTAAAACCTTTCAGATCTAAAACTATAAATAGTGATAACCGACAAATATAACTTGAATCTAATTGCATGATTCATTTATCCACTTAACATAAGTAAGTAAACAACATGAAATCCATAACGCAATCACATGACACAAGTATTTTGGTAACATAGAAACCCTTGTAAGAAGGTAAAAACTACGGTGGGGATGACACCCACAAATTCTTCACTACTGCAGATAGAAAAGGTTTGCCTGTTAGGGCTACAAGTTTTGATCACTTCTGGTGATATCACCCTGTTAGGAGTGACATGTTAGATCAGCTAGATCTACCTAGTTATAGGATTTTAGCAACACTAATGAAGTGTGAACTCAGTTAAGAGATTTACATAAGACTGTTAAGTCTACTCTATTAAGAGATTTTATCAAAAAAACTCTATTACAATTGTCAGAAAGCAATAGGTATTTATCTGCTATTTGACACTCAATTATCTGTTATAGATCTATAAGCTCTGATAAAAATATCACCTTACTTGTGATGAATCTCTAGTATGAGTCTGCTCAGTAGCCTCTATTAATTCTGCTCAAACTGAATTCTACTGTGCTCGGTTTTGTTCTATTAACTGATAGACTTGAAGATAGGAAAAATGCTTCAAGTGCTCCGTGATTCATATATCAGCTCTCTTAAAAAATGATGTGGACACATCAATATATAGTGTTCTATTTTGCCTCTTTAACACAATTAGGTTACACACTATAATCATAACCCTAAGATCTACGGTGTACAATAATAACATAGATCATCTATTACAAAAGATATACATTGTATTTAATGAATATCATTACATTAAATATTCCTCGATCTTGGTAAAAGGCTTTACAAACTATTGTAACCATTTTCATAGAAGAATGTACCATTTCTTATTACTATATCATTTCCTGTGATCCTCGGTAAACACTGTGTAATCTAATCGGTACATACTGTGATGCTCATTGTTTACTATCTGTCGGTGTCGATGTCTGTTGGTACTCGGTAAACTATCTGTCAGTGTTGGTGTTTGTTGGTACTCGGTAAACTGTCTACTGCTCGGTGTATAGGCTTTACCAACTAGTCTGTTTTGCTTTATGTTATCGATTAGCTCATTGTAAGTAACCGACCGATATCTGTACATACCTTTGGTACTAATGACAACCTTAGAAATCCCAATAGAGATAACAAAAGGAAGTTAGTCAGAGGTAGTTGAGGATATAAATGTTTATCCCACATTTGTTGAGTGAGTGTAATTGGTGGAGTTGGAAGGATATAAATAGGATATTTTATGATTTGGTAGAGATTAGGAGTAAATAGAAATGAATTTAGTGACTTGATGGAGATTGATAGATTTAAATGAAATGATTTAATGAATTAAAAATATAGAAAATGATTTAATGAAGTTTAATTGTTTAAACTGTAGACACCTAAATTTGATTACATAATTTAGTAATCTTATTTAGTTTTTCTCCTAAGGCATCCTATTAATTAAATATTATTATTTGGTTAATTCATGTCATCCCCTAGTTAATTAATTTAATTAATTAACTAGTCCAATTAATTATCTAAATGGAAAACCTATAGTCTGATAATTAATTAATCCCTATTCTTCTATTAATTTAAATGGATAGAATTATCTAATTCAATTAATTCATAAAAAATATTTTTCCTCTCACTTGGAATTAAAAAAATTTAATTCCAACCTTAACCCTCAACTAAACCCATCCCAAAACTCCTAACATGTAGTTCATACTCAAGCCAACCTAATCACCCATACTAATCTTTCTTAATTAGCTAATGACCCATGATTAGCTAATCAAACCCTCCACTCATTCTTGTTGGTAAGTTGTCTATACTGAGGTATATGACTAGATATAGTTTTTTCATTATGCCAACAAAGTCATATAGCAGTTTGGAGTTAGCACACTTGATGTAAAGATTAGAATTCGGTTAAGTGTTGAAGACTGGACAGTATATAGAGTTCCTACAGCTCAGAGCATCAACGCACATGCGTACGGATGAATTATGGTATGCACCCTAGAAGTTAATTTGGTTAGACTATATTATTGCTTAGTATATGAGCACATGATCAGATGTGCAAGGATGAGAAAGTTACAATCAGTTGAAGTTGCACAGTCAGTGTGTGCCAGCAGAGAATAGAGCATGGAGCCGATAGTTAGTATTTTGGTTTGAAGTTATAATGGAATATTGTAAAGGCTATGCACCCATTGTATTTAGGTTTTTGACATGTTTATATGTATAATTATAACCATGGTTAAGCCAATTCATTTGGAAGCATTTTTTGTAATTAGTTATAGGGATGACCTAATTGTGTATTTTGTATGAGCATATAAATATAAGATGCCCCCATTGTATTCGGTATGGAAGTTGAAATAGATTGTGATAAGTAGAGTAGAAGTGTGTGAAGACACTAGAAGATGTATTAGAGATTTTCTAGAGGTCATAGCATTAGCGCATCAAAAGAATTGATTTGACAAGCAGTGTCACAATGAAAGTTCATCCTACACATATAGTGTGTATCTGAGATCATAAAGTTGTAGCCTTCACCACCTGAGTAGTGAGCTCTTGGACAGTGTGTCCTCTCCCCTAATAGGGACTATTGTAAAATACTTCTAATAGGGTCTGACCCTTAACAAGGTCTACTGTACTTAAAGCATTGTAAAGCTACTCCTAATAGGATAAAGGATCACAAAACACTAGTGCAGAATATTAGTGGGTGTCAATTCCCACCGGGGTTTTTACCTATTTGGGTTTCCCCATAATCATATTGGTTTCATGTTTTGATTTCATGTTTCATGTTTATGTGAATGTTTATTTCAGTACTTAAGCATTTAAGTTCAGCATAAAGATTAAAGTGAAAAGTTAAAATATAATGAACATTGATTCACCCCCCCTCTCAGTGTTCCCATTCCTAACAATTGGTATCAAAGCTCTGGTCCCCAGCATAGAAGTTTAACCACTTTAGGAGATCATGGAAAAAGAAGAAATGAAACATCTGAAGAAAAATCTTGAAGCCGCTCTTGAAGACCTATACAATTCAGAAAGAGAAATTGAAGAACTAAAAGAAAAATTCAGCGATGCTCAATTAGTTATCGAAAGACTAAGAAAGGATTTGAAAGGATGCTCTAACAATGATCTTGAAGAAAAGTTCAAGAAGTTGAGTGAAGAAAATGCATCCTTATTAAATCAGCTTGAAGGATTTGATGACAAACTGATGAACAATCAAGATGTCTATAATGAACAAGTCAAGGAGAATCTTCAACTCAATGAAGAACTAAGGGAAGCTAACTTGGAAGTCTTGGAGCTAAGGAATATCAAAGAAAGCTTAGAATCTAAATTAAAAAAGGAAAAGGATCATATTGGAAAATTACACACCAGTTTTGATTTGGTAGAATCTTAGTTAAATGTAAGAAGAGCCAAAGGAGACACCAATTGTATTGGATACAATGAAGCACAAAATCAGATTGACAATATGCAAGCAAGAAATAATTCACAAAAGGACTCTATTGATGCTAAGGAGATTGAAGATCAAACCAAAGATAATAGTAGACCACCTAAGAATGAGCACAAGCAAGTAGAACACACTTATTTTGCATGTAACAAGCATGGACACATTGCAAGGAACTGTACAGAGGTAATACCTTTTAATGGTTACTGTTATTCATGAAACAAGTTTGGTCATAGAGCTATGAATTGCAAGACTAGTAAGAAGAATAGGATTCAACAAGATCAGAGAAATCAAAATTAGACAAATGTAAGAAGTTCTCATATGTAACTCTAATGGTCACATAGAAAAATAATGCAGAATGGTGACTCATGTCAATGCGTCAAGGAATATAAGACCTCCAATCATTTTTTACTCTTGTAACAAGGCTGGACATATCTCAAGGTTCTGTAGATCAAGGATGCAAGGTCAAGGAAGCCATAAAAAGGCCGAAGAACTAGTTTTTGATCCCGTAGGAGAAGTTAATTTTTTCAAAGCCTTAGATGATGCAAGCATGATTTGGTCAGAGAAAAAGGACATGACTAATGAGAATGTATTGGATGCATCTACAGTGGATGCACCCTCTACATCTAGATGAATGGCCCTTAGGGTCATAGGGGGAGATAATTTATCTCTAGACCCTTGTGTGGCTAGTATACTCATTCTTAGAGTATTCACCTTTGGACTTAAGCTTTTGGAGTATAAAGGTACCTATGTGCAAGAGTGCACATGCTGATTGTGAACAAAACTCGAGTTGCAAATTTTGAAGTGACAACCTAGTTTATGCGACTTGCATTGATGGAGAAATTTTCACTTTTAAGTACAAAAAAAGTTATTTGATTGCTCATTGCATTCAAATTCAGAGTGATAGAGTGTAGAAAGAGCCTTGGAAGTTGTTGTGAAGACTTGGAGATTGATCTATTAGTGTTTACAGTGCATTTGGTCAGTTGCAGAAACTCTAAGCTCGTTGCACCGATTTAGAAGCCTTTAGATTATCTCAGAGCTTATTTGGAAAGCATTTACAAGTAATTCATGGCCACTCCCATTGTTTATGATGTCACTGAGAAGAAGAGATATGTTTTCAAGAAACATCCATTTAAATCAACCCTAGATGATTTAGAGGGAGCTTTCTCCCGCATGCCTATGGGCATCATGCATGTGGAAGACATTAGGGTATACATCTACTGTAAGAAGGAACCAATTGGATTGGATAGGCTAAGAGTGCACATGGATACCATGTTGAAACTAGACAAGACATTCATGGATGAATATGTCAAATGGAATGATCACCCTATTGTTGAGTATGCTATGACATATGAATTCTATGAGATTGAATGGATAAAGATTTTATTGAGTAGAATTCATGATGATTTGTTTTGGATTGGTGATGTACTAGTTAGAATCACCAGTGACTTGACTCATGAAATGATAGGCCTTTCTAGGATAGGCGCCCTCCTTCCTGTGGGCAAGGATGTCAGGAAGATAGTTGAGCAAACATGTAAGTCAAGGAGCGATAGGCGCGGAATGACTATAGAGCCTATAGAACAAGTAGACATCAAATTGATGTCAATGATACTGGGTTACAGGTTTCATCACACCAACAGGGTGAATAGTGTGTCTGCGAGCACTATTCTAGCTACCATCATACTTGTGAAGGAAGATGGGGAATTCAACTTATGTGAGATCTTGTGCACATAGTTGATTGATAACATCAAGGCCATCAAGCATGACAAGACAAAGATATTCAGGTTTGGTTCATTAATCATCTACATGTACCTTCGAATTTTTGGGAGAGTATCATATTTGTATTTGGAAAAATCCATTCCTACCATGCCTAAGATATCCAACAAAGCATCCACAAAGAGCACATTAAGAGATTATGTGACATTGGAATTGAAGAGCTTTAGGGTCAAGATGCAAATGAGGTACAGGATTCCAGAGAGCATTGTGGAAAAGTACAAAGATACAATTTATTTTATGGTGGAGATAGATACAACTTGTATGGAAGTTGTTGAGCCAAGAACTAAGTGGATTCATCCACTTGGCTATAAGGTAGAGGAACAAGTTCTTGAAGCATATGTGCAAGTATTTCTATCAGCCCCCAAAGATCCTAATGAACCTAGATGGGGAACATATGAAGAAAAGACCAGAGAAGTTGATGCAAAGCTAAACAACACACCAACAAAAAGAAAGGTTGCTAAGGTCACATCTGAGATCTTGAGAATACATGGTGTGTCTCAAGTAGACCTTGATAAAGCAAGGGATGAAAAGATTGCCTTAGAATTGAAAAGCACAACTGTAGAGGAAGAACAAGAAGATCCTAAGTTGAAGAAGATGAAAATTGAAACAGATGACAGTCAGAAGGGTAAATAAGATAATACTCCTTCTGCACCCAAAGATACTATTGACCTTACCACTCCTCCAGAGTATAAGCCAATATTCAAGAGGAAGAAAGAAGCTAGCACTAGTCATCCATCCTCGCAAGAAACAAGGAGCAAGAAAACCATTCAAGCACCTCCCAAGGTAGGATTCAGACCAAGCCTTAAAGTTTTGAATGCAAGAATTGTTGATGAGGGCATAATTGATCAAGTAGGGAAGTATTATGAAACATACAGTGAGATTGACAAATAAAAAATACATAGTATGATTGTCAAACATATGATCAAGTTCATGAAGATAGTCCTTGAATTGAAGAACGCTATTCCAGATAAAGTATGGGATATTTTAGAATTCCAAAAGAGACAAGCAAATGAAGAGGATCTAAGGATCAGAGAAAAGATATTAGAAGATAGTCTGCTAGTATGTTCTAATGAAGAAAAGGCACTGATATTAAATTTAGTGAAGCCACACTTAAGGACAAAGATGAGGATTCTACACATTATGAACAAAGACTATGAGATGATAACAAAGGAAATAGAGAAGGCCTTTGAGAAAGTGTTCTTAGAACAACACATGGGACCTCCTTTTGCGTCCATCACTCATGCACCTATTGAGAAAGACAAAACAATAGAGACCTCCAATATACTAGTGACAAGTCCACATGACTCAGCACCCACAGATGGAACTCAATTAGAGGTAGATAAGTCTGCGTCCATGCCAAAATCACTCAAGGACAACACCATTGTCATTGACAATGTAGAGATAGCCATGGCGGCCGCTGACACAGAGTTAGACAAGTTTGAGGAAGCTTTTGTGAGCACATAAGAAGCTAAAATATTATGCAACAGCTCACCTCCCACTCATCAAGAAGAAGTTCTTATTGAAGACATATCAGATGAGAAAGAAGAAGAAAAGAAAGAAGGAGAAGAGGAAAAAGAAAGTAAACATAAAAATGAATCTTCTATTGAACTGGTCACAGTGAAACAAGAAGTGATGGATAACACTCCCATCACTCCTTCCTTAGCATTGTTGTTAAGTTTGACACCTGATACAAGTAGTTTGGACTCCTGGAGAGAAGAAGACCTGATTAAGTTCAGCGTCCTAGCTATGAAGAAGGAAAAGGAGAAACAAGTAATGAGAAATCCTCTCCTTGTGGAATTAGTGAACATACTGAATAGTTTTTTGCCTATGGACATGAAAGTGAATAAGGTACACTTGATTGATGATGTGAGTACAGTTATCTCACAATTCAAAAGTAATTTTTCTAGCCTTGAAGAATCTGCATCCAAAGTTGTAGAAGAGAAGTACTTGAAAAAGAGATTGAATGAGTTGATGAGAAACTTTGCACTAGATCTAAATTCACTCAAGACAGGACAAGCATCTTTAAAAGAATTTTCTAATCAAGGAAGGAAATTCATTGCAGAATGCATAGATCAGGATAAGCTTACTGATGCCCATCTTAAGAAAATACAAGAATTAGAAGCTATGATTGAGCAGGTGAAGAGTTTAGTAAAAGACACATCCACTGATGTGAACATGTGCAACAATGTCTACCAAGGTCAGTTAGACAAAATTGAGAAGGCAGAGAAAGAGATGGAAAAGATAAGGTCTAGATAGACTCAGTTAAGGAATGCTCTTGCACCCTCACTAGACATTCTCAATCAGAACATAAAGGAGATTGATACCACCATGATAACCTATGATCAAGGTCTAAGCATAGATTTGAAGAAGATAGAGAAGCTTCAATATTCTTTATGCACCTATCTCCAAATAGTTAACTCTTTGATAACTTTCTGGAAGAAGGAGATCCAAATCCTCAAGATAGCACATGTGGATGTTTTCCCTAAGTAAGTATGTGCAGATAAATTTTTTTGGTACACCTTTGTCATTAATGTCAAAGGGGGAGTTGTGTATAGAATATGGAGTATAATATGTATAGGGAAATATAAGATTATGTATAAGAAATGTATAGAAGACAAAAGTTTTTTTGTGTTAAGGGACAGTTAGCAACTTGGCCATATTCCTTTGTTGCCATCAATGAAAAAGGGGGAGATTGTTGGCAAGTTTTCTATACTGAGGCATATGACTAGATATAGTGTTGTCATTATGGCAACAAAGTCATATAGCAGTTTGGAGTCAGCGCACTTGATGTAAAGATCAGAATTTGGTTAAGTGTTGAAGACTGGATAATATACAGAGTTCCTACAGCTCAGAGCATCATCACATGCGTATAGATGAATTATGGTATTCTCCCTAGAAGTTAAGTTAGTTAGACTATATTATTTATTAGTCTATGAGCACATGATTAGATGTGCAAGGATGAGAAATTTACAGTCAATTGAAGTTGCAAAGATAGTGTGTGCCAGAAGAGAATAGAGCATGGAGCTGACAGCTAGTATTTTGGTGTGTAGTTATAATGTAATATTGTAAAGGCTATGCACCCATTGTATTTAGGTTGCTGACATATTTATATGTATAATTGTAAGCACACTTAAGCCAATTCATTTGGAAGCATTTTTTGTAATTAGTTATAGGGCCGACCTAATTGTGTATTTTGTATGAGCATATAAATATAAGATGTGCCCATTGTATTTAGTATGGAAGTTGAAATAGAGTTGTGATAAGAAGAGCAGAAGTCTGTGAAGACACTAGAAGATGTATTAGAGATTTTCTAGAGGTCAAAGCATCAGCGCATCAAAGGAACTAATCTGACAAGCAGTGTCACAGTGACAATTCATCTTGCAGATATAGTGTGTATCTGAGATCAGAAAGTTGTAGCCTTCACCACCTGAGCAGTGAGCTCTTGGATAGTGCATCCTCTCCCCTAATAGGGACTATTGTAAAAGACTCCTAACAGGGTCCAACCCTTAACAAGGTCTACTATACTTAAAGCATTGTAAAGCTACTCCTAACAGGGTAAAGGATATTCTAACAAGGATCACAAAACACTAGTGCAGAATATTAGTGGGTGTCAATTCCCACCGAGGTTTTTACCTATTTGGGTTTCCTCATAATCATATTGGTGTCATGTTTTGATTTCATGTTTCATGTTTATGTGAATGTTTATTTCAGTACTTAAGCATTTAAGTTCAGCATAAATATTAAAGTGAAAAGTTAAAATATAGTGAACATTGATTCACCCCCCCGCTCAGTATTCCCATTCCCAACAATTCTCTCTCCTCCCATCACATCCTCTTAAGCCCCCCACTTGCCTCCTAATCCAAGCCTAATCACCTCCTAAAAATTTTCACAATCATAATCCATGGATTAATAAATTCTAAGCCAACCCAAGTCAACCCTCATGTCACATCTTCACATCCCCCAATTTCCTCACCTCATGTCAACCTTAAATGCTCTTACACATCTCTTACATACTCCATCCTTCTCTTACACATTTGTCCCCTCTCACATCTCCCAAAATGGTCACATTCCCCCATTTCTTTGAACCTCTCCCATTGTGACACTTGTCACAATGAGATTCATTTGAGAAAGCACAATCCATGTGCTCCCCCTCAAATGCATCTTGGCCATTCCTTAGGTTTGCATCTTGACTGTCCATTCATCTGTCCTCTTGCTTATAAATTGAGCCCTCTTCTCCTTCATTTTCATCCACCTTTTATGCATTTTTATCATGCCATTTTGAAGAGGAAAAACATCAACCATAACCTTATAATGCCAAATTTTCCACTCATCCATTGAAGCTTTAGCATACTTTTGAGCACACATCCAATCTCTTGGACCAAATGTACACAACAAAGAAGGCTTCACATTTGGGTTTGTGAGAGGTTTGCAAGCTTTGTTCATTTGTTTTTGTTCTTCTTTATGGTCTTAGCATACATGTTTTTCTATTACATTTTGTTGAATTCTAGCTTAGTTTGGTATTCTTTAACAACACATTTTAGCCATTACATTTTGGCACATCCGGTGGGACCCACTTCTAGGGTCATTTTCTTCATCATTTCATTCTATTTTGCTTTGCAAAACTAATGTTTTGTGTTGTTTGAGTGCTTTGCAAGTGTTTTTTAGGTGTTTTTTAGGTTTGAGGTGAAAGAAGACACATTTGCACCACCATTCCCTCTTTCAAATTTCACACAGTGAAAATAAAAAAAACACAGTTTTGCAGGAACGCGGGTATGGTCGGCAGGAACACATTCCTATGAAAGAACCTTCTTTCTTTTATCTTTTTCTTTCTCTCTATCCTAAACTTCACCAGTCATTTCTCTGTGACATTTCTGTGGGATCGCATTCTCGCAATGCGGGAATGCTATTTGACTAGGCGTGATGCCTGTTGACTTTTGTAAGCCATAAGGCATTAACTAAAATCTCAAAATTTATGCCCTCATTCCCACAACGTGGGATCGATGGTTGAATTTGTGGAAATGAGTGTTGACTTGGTGGGATTGCATCTGTAAGTATCACATCAAACCTAAAATTTACTGCTCTTTGTGATTTTTTATTCTAACAATTCCACAGGATCGCTTGTACGGTTTGCGGGAACGCTCTTCTTGGTTTGCAGGATTGCAGGGATTTACAGGAACGTTGGTTAAAATTTTTAAAATAGAACTCATACACTTTCTTTTGGTGCATTAAAAGAAACCTTGCATGTCCAAACAACACCTCATCTTTCCATTTGGGCTTAAAATGAACATGGGTTAAAAAAATGAACAATCAAACATCTCCTTTGGTGCTTTAAAATCAACCCAAAATTCAATCTCGAATGCCTAAAAGAAAATAAATCAATTTGATGAAACATTTCAATTTGGGGCTTAAAAAAATCAAAAATAAAGTCTTGAATGCTAAAGGGGAGTAACACTTTGTTATTTTTTTTGCAAAGCAATCAAATTTCATTTTCAAACATTATCATTTTCTTTCCAAAAAGAACCTTGCATGTTAAGAAAACATGTGTTTGATGTTCTAGGATAGAAAACACTTAGTCCAAACTATTAGGAATGAATGCAAAGTATTTTGGTAGTCATTCTATAGTAGTTGTTGTTGCATTCATGACTTGGATTGTCATTGATGTCAACACAGTGATATTCTGGATATCAGCAGGAAAGCAGGTATAGTTTTGTTTTGTGCACATGTTGTATTGTAGATTGGATTTTGCACAGTTGATGGTATGTTCTTTGGTGTGTTATTAACCTATGGTTAACAATGCAAAAATAAATTCATTCATTTATGAGAGTTATGAGCATTTTGGTGAAAGCAGTGTTTAGACAGTGTTTCTGTGAAGTGATTTTCAGAAATCGGAGGATATCTCTTAGCTGGGATGGAATCTAATTTTGTGCAGTTAAAGAGATGTTGGAGACTCATTAATGATGATGTGGTTCATAGCACAAACTTTGAAGATATTTTTGGAGAAAGTTTCAGTATCTAGAAGCTGACAGTTTTATGTGAAATTTTGTGTGTAGCGTGTAGAATTTATTATTTTGTAATTGAGGACCGACTCATTTGTAATTATTTGAGTTTGGTATATAAGAAGGAATATTTTCCTTGTTGTAATATGTACTATGAAGGTTGAGATGTGAATATATGCATGAAGTGAAGAAAAGAGCTAATTTAGTGATGAAGGAAGACTTGTGAGTACAGAGATCTGGAATTGTGATCTTGTGTAGCAGAGAGTGCAGTTTTGGCATAGTGTGAAGGAGGTAATATATTTCATATTATTTTATTGAATAATTCTAAGATCTTTTGGACAGTGAGTTTAGAGATCTTGCCTTGAAGTTGTTTGGGCAGTGGGTCCTTCTGTCTTCCATAAACTCTTAACCGGGTTAGAATCTTTTAACAGGGATTCAAGATCTCCTAACAGGGATTTATATGTACTAAATGTATTTCATAAGACTCCTAATAGGGTCCATCCTCTAAAAAGGAAATTTCATATTAGTGCATCATTTTGTGGGCATCATTCCCACTGGGGTTTACTCTTTTCAAGAGGTTCCCTAGTCAACATATCTTGTGTTATTGTGCAATTGTGTATGGTTATCTTTCTATGGTTGATTAGTACATTAATTATATTGTTTAAAGTAGTTGAATGGTTAAATTATCAGATAACTAATTCACCCCCCCCCCCTCTCAGTTATCTTGGGGATCTTTACTTTCTAACAATTGGTATCAGAGCAGTAGGTCCTTGAAAGAAAAGTTTAACAACTTAAGGAGATCCATGGTGAATTTAAAAAAAGAAAGCCCTAAGTTTGATGGAGTAAATTTTGATAGCTGGAAAGAAAAGATGAAGACTCATCTATTGTGTTTAGGACCAAGTTATTGGTTGATTACAAAGAATGAGAAGACTATCATTGAGGAAGACAATCTAGAGGCAGGAACTAAAGATGAACTAGATCTATTCATGTGTAACATACTTGCAAGAGAAGCACTTTTGTTAGCACTACCAGAGACTGAATATAGTCAGGTAAGATGTTTGAAAACATCTCATGTAATTTGGAAAGCTTTACATTCTACTTTTGAAGGTGATGAACATGCAAAGAAGGCTAGATTACATAATTGGATTTATGCATTTGAAGATATCAGAATGATGGAAGATGAATCTATTAGAAGCTATATTGGTAGGATGTTTGAGATTGTAATAGGAATAAAGTCTTGTGGAGGTGATAAGACAAAGAATGAAGTGATATGGAAAATTCTGAGAACTTTGACACCAGTATTCAAGCAGACAACATAGATGATTGAACAAGTGATACCTTGTACATCAAACTTTTCAAGAGAGACTCTTCTTGGAAGATTAGAAACAATAGAGATGAACTTGAGATTATCATGAGAGCTACCTAGAATGGAAACAACATTCAGTGCTCTTAACATTAGACCTACAAGAAGTACTAGTGTGAATGGAGATTATGCCAGTAGTAGTAGATCTAAATTTGAGGAAGATAAGAAGATTGAAGAAGGTATTGCATTACTTGTAAAAAGAGAACCAGATGGTAAGAAAATCTTTAAATGTTGGACTTGTCAAGAATATGGTCATTTTGCATCTAAATGTCCTAAAAGAGTTAATAAGTATAGAAGCAACTTTAAACCTAGGAGATCTAAAGAATGTTATTATGCAAACGATGAAGATCTTGAAGCAAGAATTGAAAGACATTTAAGTGACAGTGATAATGATAACTTTGAGGAAATAGGATTTGTAGCAATTAAAGAAGAAAGTTCTCAATCTGATAAAAGGGAAGAAAAAGCATTAGTTTCTCAAGTTAAAAACAAATTTGATTGGATTATAGACAGTGGTTGTTCACATCATATGACTGGAGATAAAAGAAAGTTTGTTAAGTTAGATAATTATGATGGAGGAATTGTTAGGGTTGGTAATAATGCACCTTGTTTGATTAAGGGTATAGGATCTATTACTCTTGATGGAAAGACTAACACTGATGATGTTTACTTTGTTGATGGATTGAGACATAATCTACTAAGCGTTGGACAATTGGCTGATAAGGGTTATCAAGTTTGGTTTACTGAGAAAACTTGTGTGATAAAAGATAAAGATGGAAATCTGATTGGAAAGGATCCAAAACTAGAGGTAATGTATTTCAGTTGAATCATACTGAGATGACATGTTTTATAACTAAGATTGATGACAGTTGGTTGTGGCATAAAAGGTTTTGTCATATAAACTTTGATAATATTGTTAAGGTGAGCACTACACTTGCGGTAAGAGATTTACCTAGAATTATGAAACATACTAACATGATTTGCAAAGAATGTATGATGGAAAAGCAGAAAAGGAGTTCATTTCCCAAAAAGAAGTTCACATCGACAGAGAAGCTGATGATTGTTCATACGGACTTGAGTGGTCCTACTAGGACTAGAGGATTCTATGGAGAAAGGTATTTTATGATTCTTGTTGATGATTTTACAAGGATGATGTGGATTGCATTTTTGAAAGAAAAATCTGAAGCATTTGATAAATTTAAGATCATGAAAAGAAAAATTAAGAATGAATCTGGAATGAAGATTAAGTGTCTAAGATATGATAGAGGTGGTGAATTTACATCTAGAGAGTTTAACACCTTTTGTGAAATGAATGGTATTAAGAGACAACTTTTAGCCCCTAGAACACTAGAACAAAATGGTATTGTAGAAAGAAGGAACAGGTCAATAACTGAAGTAGCAAGAGCTATGTTTTTTGAAAATGATTTGGCTAAGAGTTTTTGGAGAGAAGAAGTGAACACAGCAGTATACACTATGAATAAAGTACAAATCAGAGCAGATACAAAAAAGAAACCTTATAAATTATGGTTTGGACATGCACCCTCAATTAAGTATTTTAGAATTTTTGGAAGTAAATGTTATATAAAGAGAGATGATGATATAGGAAAGTTTGATCCTAGAAGTGATGAAGGAATATTTCTTGGATATTCTTTAAAAGCAAAGCATATAGATGTTATAACAAAAGAACTAAGACTATTGTTGAAAGTGCAAATGTAAAAGTTGATGAGAAGTTTAAAATTTAGGAAAGAATGCTTGATTATGAATCTGATGGAGAAGCACAACCTTAGCCTAACATTGAAAATGCAAAATTATTTTTTGAAACTAATAGTGATTTGCTGAATGAAAGTCATACTGAAGAAAATAGAGAAGAAAACAGAGAAGAAAATAGAGAAGAAAATAGAGAAGAAAGCAGAGAAGAATCTATAGTTGGAACAAGATCAGTAACTATGACACCTAATAGGTATATTTTGAGACATCACCCTATTGAGCAAGTTATTGGAAGTTTAGACAGAGGACTTTTGACTTGAAATAAGGTACATTTATGTTTGATTTCTCAAATTGAACCTAAGACTACTAATGAAGCTTGTGAAGATGAACATTGGATTATTGCTATGAAAGAAGAACTAGAGCAGATTGAAAAAAAGAAGACACAGGAATTGGTCCCTAGACCTGAAGACAAGAATGTGATTGGAACAAAGTGGGTATTCAAAAACAAGATGAATGAACAAGGAGAAGGGATAAGAAAAAAAGCAAGATTGGTATGGAAAGGATATTCACAACAAGAAGGAATTGAATATGAAGAAACTTTTGCACCTGTGGCCAGACTTGAAGCAGTGAGAATGTTTCTAGCATATGCAGCTTACAAGAAATTCAAAGTGTATCAGATGGATGTGAAGTCAACATTTTTGAATGGTGAATTGGAAGAAGAAGTCTACATTGAGAAACCTGAAGGTTTTCCTTTGACACAAGAAGGAGATATGGTATGTAAGTTAAAGAAAGCTTTATATGGATTAAAACAAGCACCTAGAACCTGGTATGCAAGATTGGATAAGTATTTATTGAAATTGGGATTTATAAAAGGAACAATAGATAGTAACTTATACACAAAAGAAATTGAGAATGGTTTATTTGTTATAGTTATATTTGTTGATGATATTATCTTTGGAGGAGAAGATGAAGCTAGTGACAAATTTGCAGATGAAATGAAGACTGAATTTGAGATGAGCATGATTGGAGAAATGAAATATTTTTTGGGATTACAGATAACACAAAGAAAGGAAGGTATATTTGTAAGTCAGACTAAGTATTTGAATGACTTATTGAAAAGATTTGGAATGAAAGATTCTAAACCTGTTGGAACACCTATGGTAACTGGACATAAGTTATCTAGCAAAGATGAGACACCAGCAGTTGAGCAGAAAAAATATAGATCTATGATTGGAGGATTGCAGTACTTGACACATACAAGACCTGATATAGCACATTTAGTTGGGATTGTAGCAAGATTTCAAGAAGAACCTAGAGAATCACATTATGCAACAGTAAAGAGGATACTGAGATATCTGAAAGGAACAATGGATTATGGATTATGGTATGAGAATTCTAATGATTTAACGTTATGTGCCTATACTGATGCAGATTGGGGAGGTAGCGTTGATGACAAGAAAAGTAGCAGTGGTGGAGCCTTTTTTCTTGGAAGAAAATTGGTCTCTTGGTTAAGTAAGAAGAAGAATTATACTTCACAAAGTACAGCAGAAGCAGAATATGTTGCAGCAACAAACAATTGTAATCAGATTATTTGGATGAAGCAGATGTTGAACGATATTGGAATAAAGTTTAATGAGCCTATTGTTATACATTGTGATACACTAGTATAGTGAGTATGTCAAAAAATCCTATTCTACATTCTAAGACTAAACATATTGAGATCAAGTATCATGTTGTAAGAGAGAAAGTTGCAAAAAAAGAAGATTGGAGTACATAAGCACAAAGGAACAGATAGCAGATATATTTACAAAACCTTTACCTAAGGATACATTTGTGTATCTACGAGGTATGCTTGGGGTTATGCCCCAAACTATTTTTGAGAATTGATGTAGATGATTGCATCCATCCAGTGGTATATGAGCCCTATCTTTCTTCTGGATTGGATGTTGGAACTTCCTCTATGGGGGAGTTTATGAGCTGAGTCATGAGGACTCTTGTTATTGTATTTTTCTGAAAAGTGTCTTTTGACATTAAGTTGTTGTTGACTTAGTGATGGAATTTCTATCATTGATGTCAATGGGGGAGAGATATACATGAAAAACATTGTGGATTGTATGAGAGAGCTGTATAGGAAAACAAAGCAAGATTTAATTTGATATTTTGTAGTGATGTTGCAGTATTAGATTTTTGGAACATTGGATGTTTTTCATCTATGTTGCCATAAATTCCAATGGGGGAGATTGTTAGGAATGAATGAAAAGTATTTTGGTAGTCATTCTGTAGTAGTTGTTGTTGCATTCATGACTTGGATTGTCATTGATGTCAACACAGTGATATTCTGGATATCAGCAGGAAAGCAGGTATAGTTTTGTTTTGCGCACATGTTGTATTGTAGATTGGATTTTTCATAGTTGATGGTATGTTCTTTGGTGTTTTATTAACCTATGGTTAAGAGTGCAAAAATAAATTCATTCATTTATGAGAGTTATGAGCATTTTGGTGAAAGCAGTGTTTAGACAGTGTTTCTGTGAAATGATTTTTAGAAATTGGAGGATATCTCTTAGCTGATATGGAATCTAATTTTGCACAGTTAAAGGGATGTTGGAGACTCATTAATGATGACTTGGTTCATAGTGCAAACTTTGAAGATATGTTTGGAGAAAGTTTCAGTATCTGGAAGCCGACAATTTTATGTGAAATTTTGTGTGTAGCGTGTAGAATTTATTATTTTGTAATTGAGGACCAATTCATTTGTAATTATTTGAGTTTGGTATATAAGAAGGAATTTTTTCCTTGTTGTAATATGTACTATGAAGGTTGAGATGTGAATATATGCATGAAGTGAAGAAAAGAGCTAATTCAGTGATGAAGGAAGACTTGTGAGTACAGAGATCTGGAATTGTGATCTTGTGTAGCAGAGAGTGCGGTTTTGGCACAGTGTGAAGGAGGTAATATATTTCATATTATTCTATTGAATAATTCTAAGATCTTTTGGACAGTGGGTTCAGAGATCTTGCCTTGAAGCTGTTTGGGCAGTGGGTCCTTCTGTCTTCCATAAACTCTTAACCAGGTTAGAATCTTTTAATAGGAATTCAAGATCTCCTAACAGGGATTTATATGTATTAAATGTATTTCATAAGACTCCTAATAGGGTCCATCCTCTAACAAGGAATTTTCATATTAGTGCATCATTTTGTGGGCATCATTCCCACCAGGGTTTACCCTTTTCAAGAGGTTCCCTGGTCAACATATCTTGTGTTATTGTGCAATTGTGTATGGTTATCTTTCTATGGTTGTTTAGTACATTAATTATATTGTTTAAAGTAGTTGAATGGTTAAATTATCAGATAACTGATTCACCCCCCCCCCCTCTCAGTTATCTTGGGGATCTTTACTTTTTAACACAAACTAGGTTCAATTTTTTGACCCTTGCCTTGTACTCCACATTATCTAATCTGGCTTGGTATTTATCTTCTTCTTGGGCTGCAATGATAATGCATTGGTGATCTTTGAGCTTTCTTTCGGCAACCTTCTTTTCTTGATACACATGTGGAGTCGGTAGCTTGGCTTTCTTATGTTTCACTGGTTCATTCATAGGTCCAAAAATATCTCTGCTCCTTGTATACTGAATTAGATCAAGTTAGGAAATGACTACAGTAAGTATACCTTGGCTTGGTTTTGAACAAACTTGATTTTTCTTTTAGGATAGTTGACAAACAGTCCCATAAGAGACAAAGAAATCTTGTGGGAGAACAGGAAAATGATCTCTTTGGAAAAGAACTTTGTAACCTCTATTTGTGTATGTTCAAACAAATGTTTTCACGGGGTCTGATAACTTTGAGAACACACACAAGGAATTTCTACCTACAAGCCAAGCTAGTATCAAAACCTTTGCCCACAACTTGGTATGCCAAAAGAGTAATATAGATGGTGAGTAATCTTCGGGCAACCCGGGAAACTTCTTGGGTCAGTCCTTGCACAAAGATTATGATACCTTTAGGAGTCAATTGGGTGGGCCTTTGATTAATGGCTTTTAGTAAGATTTGTGGCATCCCCCCAATTAGTTTGTATGCATGTGACTCACTTAAGAGCCTAGTTGACCATGCTGAAATCGTAGGGATATTCACCTACCTCAGGCTACAATTAACACGCCTCGCCTAAGCTTGAGGGGATAAGGTGAGAGTTTTCTCAACACCTTTGTTGGAAATTTGGCTGAGTTGGTTACATAGATGTTGTCATTATGGAAACATATGATCCACATGAAGATAGCACAGGTCAGAGAGCTAGTATGACAAAGCGCAATGCGAAATTGTCTAAGTATGAGACAATGTTTTTACTATTGAACTTGGACACAATTTTGTATTGTGATGTTGATTGGAGTAATTTTAGTGATTGTGCACTTGAACATAGACTCTATGATGATAATTGAAGACCCATCTCAGAGTGCAAGTCAGTATGACATGTACGGAAGAAGTTATGACAGTTTTACTAAAGACAGTGTCAAGCTGACAGGACAGAATATGAAGATAGAATTGGTAAAGAGTTAAGGGATTATTTTGTTTATCAAAATAATGACTTAACAATATAAAGGGACAACATCCTAGATGTTAACCTTTGGATAAAGTTATTTGTATAAATGTAATTGTAATTGTAACAAAAGTAGAGTAGTAATGTGATGTAATGATGTAGTGACATAATGCAAAATATATGATGCATATGTAATGGCAATAGTGAAAGAGAAATGAAGAGATATTGATGCAAGAAGTATAAGGTTATGTACATTAACCTTCTTTTGTAATCATTAATTATTTTACATTACTTGTTTGGGCAGTGGGCTCATCTGGTAATCACATTTTGTACTACCAACTCCTAACAGGGTTGAGGCTTCTAACAAGGCCTATAGTCCCTTAGTCAGGACTGAGACACTATATGCATGTAATAGACTCCTAATAGGGTCAACATCCTTAACAAGATACTTTTGATTAGTGGATCTTTGTGGGTACCATCCCCACTGAGGTTTTCCCTTGGCCAAGGTTTCCTCGAGAATAAATAATGTGTTATGAGTTCTTTAGTTTTATTGCTATGCATATTGTTTAGCTTCTTATGTTATGCATATGTAAACATAATCTGTTATATCCATAACTGGGCAAAAGTAAAAGATTGTAGAATATTGATTCACCCCCCCTCTCAGTATTCCCTATTTCTAACAATTGGTATCAAAGCTTAGTTACTCGGAAAAGAATCATTCAAGGAAAGCCTAGAAGCTTGAGTAAGATATCTATGGATATGGATCAACTACAAAAGAATCTTGAAGAATCTCTTGAATAGATTGAATTGCTTACTATTGAAAAAGACACCTTGAAAAGAAAATATGATGATGCCAAGAACCTCATTGAGAAACTGAAAAACAAGTTGGAAGATCTGAGATCTGAAAAGGAATCCAAAGTTTTTATTGAAGATTGTGATGACAATTTAGAAAAAGAAAATGAGATCCTTAAACATGAACTGAAGATAGAAAATCTAAAGCTTATTTTGAAAGATGGAAATGGCAAGAATGAAGCAAATTTGAAATCTGAGAATGAAAGTCTAAAGACTGAAAATGAAGGACTAAAATAAAAACTTGGTAAAGTAACATCTGAACTTGAGAAAGTCAATTTACAGTATGCTGAACTTGAGAAGTACAATAAAATTTTGAAAGGTGAACTGACTCAATCCAAACAACAACTTGAAAGGCTATATTCAACTAGTGAGAAGATTGATGAACAAATATCTTATCAAAAACCATTCTATGATAAGACTGGTCTTGGATTCAACACTTTTAAAGAAAATGAAGAAAGCAAGGAACCAGATCTAAAAATATCTGAAAGCATAGATGAGAAGAAGTCTGATGAGATTAACAAGTCTGAAGATACACCTAAAGAAGAAGAATCACCTAAGCAAGAGGAATCACCCAAAGGTATGCAAAGAGAATTCAAAGGTAGATGTTTTTCTTGTAATACTATTGGTCATATGAAGAGAGATTGCATAGGTAATCAATTTTAAACCTCTTAATGGTTATTGTTATAATTTTCATGGTTTTGGACATAGAGCTATTGAATGTAAGAAACCTAAATTTATTGAGAATAATGATGGTAGTATAATTTTTAGGAATACTAAAAATGCAGATAAGAAACCTATTGAAGATATGAACAAAAGAAATGGAGTAATATGTTATAGATGCAACAAGGTTGGACACATTGCTAGAAACTGTAGATCACAAATCAATTAGCCTAGACCAAGATATGGAAACAATGGAATTTTTTGTCAAATATGCAACAAGATTGGACATACATCAAGGTTTTGCAGAATGAACAATAGAGTTTTTCATCCTAATCCTAATCCCATAAATCATGCAAGAAGAAATGAAGATGCAAGTAACAGTCAGAAAGGATGTTGTAGTAATTCAGATGAAGTGAAGTTTATCAAAAGCATAGATGAAGGAAACATATTCAACATTGAAGGTAATCAGGAAGGTGAAGCATTAAAAGGTAAGAATGAATCTTTACCTAACCCATCTCAAAGTACTTAATTTATGAAAATTGTAGTAGAATAGGAACTTAGATTAGTGTAGAAGTAGATATATGATGAACTGAGTCTTGCATAGTTAATGCAAGGTATTATATGATGCTCTAATGCTATGGTTAAGAGCACAAAGAAAAATATTATGTTTTGCAAAATCGCAAGAAGTTTTAAGTTTTGCAGGTTAGCAGAAACAACTTTTTGGAAAGAAGTGACAAAAGAATTGAATGCAATGTCAGATCTAAGTGAGATTGAAGTAATAAAAGGTCATGATCAGTATTATTTGATCATCAAAGAAAATTAAAGTGTTAAGGAGATCAAAGAGAAGTGATTGGGAGCATTTTGCAAGGATTTGGAGAATAATCTTGTGCCGAATCTATGCAAGCCCTAAAATCGTGAAATCAAGGTATTTTACTTGATAGATCTTTAAATCAATGAAGGAATTAGAATAAATCATGGATGTTTCTTTAATACATAATGTCAAAGATAAGAATAGACCTAAGTTGAAAAGGGAACTAGTAGAACCCTTGGAAGATGATTGTAGGTTAGCTTTATCATCCGTACCAGACAGAGTTTTACATCTAGAGAATGTTAGAAGTTATCTTGGATGAAAACTAGAGACTGTCAGTGATAGTGATTTCACCAAGGAATATCAGAAGATCTACAATTAGGATATGACATTGAAAGAAGGATTTGAACATTTGAAAGATAATGAAATCATTAAATATGCATTACAGTATGAATTTGACAATGAAGAATGTACTAAGATAATCTTAAGAAGAATTCATAATGGGAAGTTTTGGTTAGAAGATAGAGTGATAGATATCACAACTAATTTGATTCATGAAGTCACTAGATTATCTAAAACTGGAACCATTCCTTTAAATGAGAATAACATGAGGAAAATAGTCATTGATAACAGTAATTCATCCTATAATGGTAGAGGAATTATGATTAGTAAGATTCAACAAGATGATGTCATATATTTATGCAAGATCCTAACCACTAAGTTTTGTGCAAATTCAAGAGAGGATGACATGGTAGCTGAAATGATACATGCAGCTTATCTAATGTGTGTTGACAAGGTACAAGTTGATATGTGTGAGATTCTGAGAATTCAACTGTTTGAGAATTTGGAAAAGATTAAGAAAACTAAGTATACACAGTTTAGGTTCTCATCCTTAATCACCTATATGTTTTTTCATCTATTGAGAAGATTTCCTTACACCATTGGAAATGACTGGAATGATGGCCAAACCATAATGGAAAGGATTAACCTAGTATACAGAAGGCATGTTATTGATAAAGTGAATGAGAGTGCAATATTGGTAATCAAGACATTTCAGGATATAGTATCTAGCAGATCAAGGATCCCATAGTCTCTTGTGGAGAAGTATAAAAATGACATATGTTTCATGGTTGATACTGACTTTACCTACATTGAAGTAGTAGAACCTAGAACATAGTTCATAGACCCTCTTGGCTATGAGATATCTAAGGTAGAGATAGAAGAGTATGTTAGCAGGTTACTTAAGTGTAATTTGTACACTCATTGCAATAGGTTTGGAACCTTTGAGGAGAACTTCAACTCTGCAAAGACCTTACTTGAAGAGAAACAGTCAAAGAAAAGAGTTGAGAGTACTATAAAGAAAATTCTAAAAGATTTAGGGATGACTGAGCATGAGTTCTTAGTAGCAAAGAAAATATCAATAGCAATCAGAGATATTGGACAAAAAGAATTTTTGTCTGTTCCACCTTTATCATCAATTGTAGCACAACAAGAAGTAACACAAGTTAAGGTGAAAGTGGAAGAAATTGAGAAGGATCAAGAAGAAAAGATATCCACTAGATCCACTTCTTGCACACCTAGAAAAAGAGTAAAAGAGAGTGCTACTGGACTAGGTAAGAGACATAAAACATTAGTGCAACTAGTTCCAATGAAAATTGTAGAAATCAAAGATGATGTCACTTCTATTAAGAAGAAAACTTGGAAACATAAAGTTGAGAAGCTTAATGAGTAGATCATTGAGGATGGAGACTTTACAAAAATGAATAAGTATTATGAACTTTATGATTATGCAGAGAGACTAAATCTGGAAAATGTAGTGGTAAAGCATATGATTTTATCTGATAAGAAGTTTGATACAATTCAGGGTAAGATACCTGATGATTTGTACAATAAACTTGTGAATAGGAAGAAGAGAGAATCAAAAGAAGACACAACTATTAGAGAAAAGCTTGTAAGGAAGCTTTATGTAGTAAAAGATGAAGCACATTTTAGTTAGATCATGAAATCTTTAAGCACCCATTTGAGAACCAAGAAGAGAACCATTCAAATTATGGGGGGTAGATATGAAGAAGTTAATTCAGAAATAGAGCAAGCAATAATCAAGGTTATGTTAGAAAATGTTGGAGAACCATCAGTTGCAGTAGAGCAAGTAGGTGAAATAGAACAAGAGGACATTCCCTCTCCACCAGCCATTAACATTGAAGATGAAGTCATGAATGTAGAAGGAACAAAGATCACCTTGGATACTGATGATAATGTATTCAAGAATCTGGAAAACATTGTTGACAATTCAGCTTTTGAAGACCAGGAAACTACCAAAGGAGAAGATACAATAGAGACCATAGTTGTAGAACCTTCAGTGACAGAAAAAAAAGTACCCATTCCCACTAAAGAAGATATCAGTCTTACTCCTGAGACTGGAAAGAAGAATTAGATTGGATCTATGATTGAGCATTTGGGAGAGGAAGTAGATGATGATGATCAGTTGGAATTGATCACATCCTTGAACAAGATCATTGGAAAGAACAAGAAAATAAAAAGTATTGAAGGATGCTTGAAGGAACTTACTGAGAAGTTACAAAGCATTGTAACTACACAAATTGTAGAAGTTGACCCTCTGGAGAAAGCAAAGAAAGTGATGAACACTTTTGATAGTGAATTCACAAACTTATCTAATATAGAAAAAGTGAAAGCTCAAGCAGCCTATGAGGCTAAAATGCTTTTGAACATCAGCCAGAATATTAGGAATGATATCAACAATCTTGATATCTATATAAAGGACTTGAGGAAGAATTTGGAAATAGGAAAATCTTTGTACATCCAATGTACAAAATTAGAGACATTAACATTAGAAGAAGATAAGAAGATGAAGATGAAGGAAGTAGAAATTCAGAATGAAACTAACTTTCTTTCTAGCCCCAATGTGAAGGTATTTGATGTTGAAAAGAAAATTCGTAAGCTATATGATGAAATTAGAGTTTTGCAAGATGAGAAAGACATAAAAATGAAAAGATTCACTCTTTTAAGACAGAACACTTCTATGAAGTTAAGCATTATTAAAGAGCAATTGGAAGAATGTCTTTCAGCTAAGACATCTTTTCAAAAGTTTAACTTTGAGAACCTCCAAGCATGTGAAATAGAATCTTATGGACTGAGCGCACTACTCAATGTGGTAGATTCCATTAAGAAATCATGGGAGAAGGAGTTAGAAGCTATAAAGATTGATTTTGTAGATTGTGTTGCAAGCCTATCAACTTTGCAATAATGAATTAAGGTATAATCTTTTTCTAATACAGTTTTGTAACCCTCCTTACCTTTATTTTGTCATTGTTGTTAAAGGGGGAGAGATATATAGCAGAAAATTGATAAGAATAAGATAAGGATTGATACTCTTAGGGGGAGTACTATATTAGAGATAATATTTTTGAGGAGTTATAAGGATAGTATATATTTTATACTATGGCCACAATTTTGAGATTTTGAAGTTGTAGACTTAGCCAATTTTCTCATATGTTGCCACCAATGACAAAAGGGGAGATTGTTGGAAATTTGGCTGAGTTGATTACATAGATGTTTTTATTATGGAAACATATGATCCACATGAAGATCACATAGGTTAGAGAGCTAGTATGACAGAGCGCAATGCAAAATTGTCTAAGTATGAGACAATGTTTTTACCAGTGAACCTGTACACAATTTTTGTTTGTGATGTTGATTGGAGTAAGTTCAGTGCTTTTGAACTTGAACATAGACTCTATGATGACTATTGAAGACTCATCTCATAGTGAAAGTCATTATGGCATGTACGGAAGAAGTTACGACAGTTTTACTAAAGACAGTGTCAAGCTGATAAGACAAAATTGGTAAAGAGTTAAGGGATTATTTTGTTTATCAAAATAATGACTTAAAAATATAAAGGGATGACATCCTAGATTTTAACCCTTGGATAAAGTTATTTGTATAAATGTAATTTTAATTGTAAGAAAAGTAGAGTAGTAATGTGATGTAATGATGTAGTGACATGATGCGAAATATATGATGCATATGTAATAGCGACAGTGAAAGAGAAACAAAGAGATATTGATGCAAGTAGTATAAGGTTATGTACCTTAACCTTATTTTGTAATAAGTAATTATTGTACATTACTTGTTTGGGTAGTGGGCTCATCTGGTAATCACATTTTATACTGCCAACTCCTAACAGGGTTGAGGCTTCTAACAAGGCCTATAGTCCCTTAATTAGGACTGAGACACTATATGCATGTAATAGATTCCTAATAGGGTCAACATCCTTAACATGATACTTTTGATTAGTGGATCTTTGTGGGTACCATCCCCACCAGGGTTTTCCCTTGGCCAAGGTTTCCTCGAGAACAAATAATGTGTTATGAGTTCTTTAGTTTTATTGCTATGCATATTGTTTAGCTTCTTATGTTATGCATGTGTAAAGATAATCTATTATATCCATAATTGGGCAAAAGTAAAAGATTGTAGAATACTGATTCACCCCCCCTCTCAGTATTCCCTATTTCTAACAACCTTGTTTATATGCCAATCGGGAAATTACCTGTTTGAGGTCATTCTCTAAAGAGGAGGTGCTTCACTCTAGACAGCCCTCGCTAGAAGAAAAACTGACTGAACTTGATCTTTCTCTTCACCTAAATTCCACAAAGGCAAGGGGAGAGGATATATATACAAGCTAATGGTTCTTGCATCGCTTACTTTAACAAGGTTTTTGCAAGAATTAAAAATCTCTTAAGTGTTGAAAAACACTCCTTCAAACACACCAAGAAGTTTGGACCCTTGCATTGTTAATCTTTGTGCAAGGACCAACCCAAGTAGTTTCCTAGGTCACCTGAAGATTACTCACCATCTGTATTCCTCTTTTGGGATACCAAGTTGTGGGAAAAGGTTTTGATACTAGCTTATCTTGTAGGTAGAAATTGCTTGTGTGTGTTCTCAAAGTTATTAGACCCTGTGAAAACATTTGAACATACACAAATTGAGGTTACAAAGTTCTTTGCCAAAGAGATCATCTACCTATCCTCCCACAATATTTCTTTGTCTCTTGTGGGAATGTTTGTCAACTATCCTAAAAGAAAAATCAAGTTTGTTCAAAACCAAGCCAAGGTATACTTACTGTAGTCACTTCCTAGCTTGATCTATTCCAGTATCTAGGGAGCAAAGATATTTTTGGACCTATGACTGAACCAGTGAAACACAAGAAAGCCAAAGCTACTGACTCCATGTGTGTATCAAGAAAATAAGGTTGCCAAAAGAAAGCTCAAGGATCACCAACCCATTATCACTGCAGCCCAAGAAGAAGAGAAATACCAAGCCAGATTAGATAATATGGAGTACAACACAAGGGTCAAATAATTTTCCTTTCAAATTTGAGTTGACCATCAGTTTGTCAAGCGAGAAAGTGAAGACTAGTAGGCTCAACTTCCTCCCTTTCCAAAATCAGCAAAATTGTCTCAACATCCCTTCATCCTAGATAATCTCATAGGTGCATTCACATCATCCCTTAGGAAACATCAACTAGCATGATCTCCTATCCAAGTCCCAAATCATTATCCTAGATCCACATCACATCCAAGGACTCACCTTGAGTTGCCCAAAACCCTATCCCATGGATCAAAATCTCAAACACACCTATTCGACTAAGTATTGTCTATGGTAGCTAGTACTTACTCTTGTGGACCTCATCATCTCGATCCAGAGATTGGTTCAAACTAGTAAGGATCCCATCATCCAAAGATCACAAGTCTATCTAAGGATGAAAATCCCACATATTTTGATCCCACAATAGGAAAGGTAGCTCATCTCGACCCTTAGCCACCCATCTTCCAAAAAGTGCATCACCAAAATCCCTCATCACCCACAATCCTACATCTAGGCTATCACCAACCTCATCTAGATCTAAAATCTTCATCCCCAACATCCTTTATGTATGTTTGCATTCTCCCTCATCTTAGGACTTTGCATTTTCATGCTTGTTAGGACATGGTCAAATAAGAGGAAAGGAATAGATCCCAACCAAGCCACTAGTTCAGCGGACCCAAATGACCCTACCAACACTATGGTAATGTACGATCCTTAGCCACCTCTAGTTCAGAATTAATGGGAATATCCCTCTGAGACACCCACCACCAACTCCATGGAATCTTTCATGTGCCTCATAGGACACATGTAGATGGTAAGTGTGATCATCACACAAAATCATCTCGCCATCTTGGCAAACTACATGCAAGAGGGTACTCCCATTCTCCCACATTTACACCCTTTCAATCCCATAAAACCCATGCATGTCTCCACCAACATCCCTCCCCTTTTCATCCAAAAAATCCATGATCTAATCAGGCAAGTATCCCATATAGCTTCATCCATCTCACATCTCTTGCAACCTAGCACAACAATTCCCACTATCCAAAACACACCTCAACCTACCCTTTTTTCAGTTATGGGTGCACCACCCCCACCTAATTTCTCACAAGTAGCTACACAAATGTAAGCATCTGCACAAGCACCAACACCACCCACACAAGCCACTACAGAGACAATACTGACACTCGTCACAAGCCAAGCACCTGCATTAATGTCCCATCCACAAGGAGCAACACAAGCCACCCCGCCTGCATCTACCCAGTCTATTGCCCAATCTCATTACATGCAAGTTCTACCTCCCATGTTTGTTACTACCACATAGGCCCAACAAGCCACCTTCACAATAGGAATGCCACCCATGGCATCCCAAAATCCTCCACTTGCATCACAAAACCCCATTTTCACACCCACGTTTGTGGCAACTTCCACATCACAACCCTCGATAGGGATTGGCACCACTTGGAGCCTCAACCAAGCACAAATGCATGTCTAGGGTGTACCTATGCATGTGCACCTTCTCCAAAAAACTCATTAGCAGCAAACCTTCCCCTAAGAAACACAACAACCACCCCCGCCTTCCTTCTCTGCAACTCTCCCCACATTCACCAATTACCTATCCATACCATCCGCCACTCCACAAGCTACCCCTCCACAATTGCAACAAATTGGCTCAGCCCATCCCACTAACTCCCTTGTACAGCTGCCTATAGTGCACACCCAGACCACCATCCCCCTTTATATGTCAAACAAGCCTAATGCCAGTCCTGACAATAATCATTCTACCAACCTCCTCCATAATAGTAGTACTTCCCGGCACCACAACCTAATCCTTTCATCCCAGAGAAAAAAGCCATGCCCTATCCCACCCAATAGCATGCCTCAACCTTACATCAGTAATACATCACCTAATGGGTTAGCCAAAATCCATTTCAAATAGCTTTTGCTATCAACCAATCTCCATACCCAATCTCGCAATATCCCCTGCATGTCCCCCCATATTCACCCATACCATCAGATCCATTCCCAATGGGAGTACCCACCCTGATACCTGTCAATTCAGAATGGGAAGAAATGAAGAATGCCCTTAGAGAACTCAAGGCTGACACTAAGGGTAAAGCATTCAAGCTCAAAGAAGTCTGTCCATACCCTTTCAACAGATCAATCATAGCACTCCCCTTCCCCAAGCATTTTGAAACACCCAAATTTGATAAGTATCTAGGGAAGGGAGATCTAGTTAGCCACATCAATAAATTATACACGGCATGCCAAGAGGTTGCATATAATGACATATACCTCATGTTCCTTTTCCCTAAGAGTCTGGGAGGGACCGCCATCAAGTGGTTTTATAAAATACCATATGGGTCTGTCACCACGTTCATGAAACTTTTAGAGAAATTTGTGGCCCAATATGCCCATAATGTTGAGAGTGAGCTCTCCTTGCTAAAACTATGTAATGCTAAGAAAAAAGGAGGTGAAAACCTAGCTGACTATCTACAAAGATGGAAAAACCTCACCATGAGGTTGTCATATCAACCGCCAGAGAAACACCTTGCCAAGATATTCATTGACAATTTGCACCCAAAGTTATCCCACTTCATGCAAATGAACTATATACAAACTTATCAAGATATAAAAGGGAAGGGAATGGATGTCAAATGAGGTCTTTTGGATGATGGTGCCATTAAACATTACAAGGAGAGTTCCCAAGACAAACCTAACAATGACCGATCTCGCTACTAGAACAAGAACAAGAATGTGGTCATAGACAAAGCCACATACACCAAGCACGTCCAAGTTTTTGTAGCTGGTCCCAATCCCCTCCCCAAATGTACCAACAACAAGTACCCACCTACCAACAACTGCCTTGTCAGCCCCCCGCAAATCAAGCTAACACCATATCTATCAGCCAAGAAAAGAATAAGCCCTATGTTTAGAACAACTAGAAATGCACATTTACGCCCCTTGGAGAACCCCTAGATGCTATCTTCCATCGCATGGCTAGTGCTAACCTGATTGTATATTCACAAACCCAACCCTTTGATGAGTTAACACCCAAGCCAACCTAGTATAAAGATAATGAGTATTGTGACTATCACTGTTTTAAGGGACACACCATTGTGAAGTGCATAAAACTCAAGCACTATGTCCAAGACCTCATCGATAAAAAGGAGATCACAGTTGATGCCCCTTCCCAGACATCGCCAAACACTAACCTACAAATCTACCAAAATGTGTTCCCTCAACACAATGCAGGCAAAAGTCAAACCAATGCTAACCCTCCCCTGGCCACAAACCAAGGTAGGGTAAATAAGGTGACCATGATGATGGGAAAGATTACACCATTTCCTACATCAACTATGATAAATTCATTGGTTGCATCTCCCGGGTTGAACCAACTATGAACGTAATCCATGTCAAAGGTTCTGATAGTCAATGTGTCATTACTACCTGCAAAGGCCGGATATGTGTTACTAGTGCCAATACTACAACCATCCCCAGTTCATAGTACAACCTCCTAGAGCACCTTAGGAACACACCCGCACAAATCTCCATCCTTGACCTCCTTTGCACATCACCGCTTCATTAAGAAGTCCTCAATAATGCCCTCCAAGAAACTTGTGTCTCTGTGGACATCAACACCATTCAATACAAGAACCTTATAGGGCACCTATCCATGCCTTCCACCCTCCTTCTAGCCATCTAACATGCCATCCATTGAACCAGATCACAATCTCCCACTCTACATCGCCGTCATGATTAATGACTTCACCATAAAAAGGGTCATGATAGATAATGGTTCGGCCCTAAATCTTTCTACATTAAATTTTTTCCACTAGGTTGGCCTCATAGAAGAAGACATCTCTCATAAGGTAATCACCATCAAGGCCTATGATAACCTAGAGCATACCTCTAAAGGTACCATTTTGTTACCCATCAAGATTGGTCCCGCCACCTAGGACACCATATGCCACATTATTGATCTTGACCTCCCCTATAACATTATCCTCGGTCACCCATGGATCCATTCCATCCAAGTAGTTCCTTCCACCTATCATCAGTGCATCAAATTCCCATAGCAAGGCACTAAAATCACCATCCACACAGATGCCGAACCTTTCACATACTACCATGTGATTGAAACTTCATTCCCCCACTCCACTCATTTCCCTGGAATTGACATTGGCACATCTATCACTAGTTCTTCTTGATCCCACTACGATCCAAAAATAATTTTATTCTCCACCCTCTCCTCTATCAAGATCAATGGCAAGGGATGTGGAGAATACAACCTTACTGATGCCTTCACAGTAGGGGCTTTCCCCCTAGAACTGTACACTTAGGGATGACCATTTCATCAAACTAAGGCCCCTTAGGAAGGCCCCAAGATCAAGACTCTGGGCTCATCTACTTTCATCTCCAATGGAATTTTGAATGGCCAAGAGTTGGCACCTGATATCAATCAATGGTTGTACAAGGATCCCCTCCTCCTGATATTGAGCTCCTTAGGTATTTCAAGGACAAATATCCCATATCACACAAATGGGCCACTGAACAATGGGATTATCAAGGAGGTGGTCTAGGACCCAACGAGGCTGGAATGAAAGACCCCATGGAAGCCTCTAAAAATTCAAAAAATTGGGGCCTCAGTTTTAATACCCATCGCCTACACATACAAGGGCCTGATGTTGTGATTGGGGGCACCAATTCACCCAACATGACCCTTTTGAATATCCAAGGTGACCTCATAGAGGTCGTAGACATCCCAGAAGAGGAAGAAAAATGGTTCGACGATATCTTTGACAACAAAAATTTCTTGGGAAATTCTATCCTCCGCCAACTCACCATCAACCTCATTGACCTCCCACTCCTTCACCCCAACCTCATAGACTAGGATCAACCAAGCGTAGTACACATCAATGAGTTTTGAAGTGAGGAAGCACTCCTAAAATTCATGGGCACCATAGATCAACAACCAAAATGGAGGCAAGAATTAGTTGAAGTGTATCAGCTCAACCCAAAGGGGTATTTTGGGGAAGAGGAAGTCTTTAGCCGCAAAATCAAAAATAAAAATGAAAATAATGAGTCCTTGTGTGAAAACCTCTCTGGGGCACATACCAACTCCAAAATAGTAAAAATAAAGGGTGTATCCTCTAGTGAAAACCTCTTTGAGGTGCTAGAAGATGAAGACTTGCCTCTTCCCCCCATCCAAGATTATCGGCCATAATACTCATCCATCATCATTGAGGAAACCAAACCAATCAACTTGGGCACAGAAGAATACCCATGAATTGCCTACATCATGACATCTCTAACTAATGGTGAAGAGCCGACCCCCATAGCCCTCTTTCGGGAGTCAATCATAAATTTTGTGTGGTCATATGCTCACATGCCCAGACTCGACCCAAATCTCATTATCCATCATCTAGTAGTAGATCTTGACACCAAGCCAGTTAAGAAGAAGCTAAGAAAATGCATCCAAAAGTGGCTTTGTTAGTAAAAGAAGAACTCGAGAAACTTCTCCAAGCCAAGATCATCAGAGCCATCAATTATTTAGACTAGATATCCAACATGGTACATGTCGCCAAACCTTCAGGTGACATAAGAATTTTCACTAACTTTAGAGATCTCAACAAGGCATGTCCGAAAGATGATTTCCTGCTTCCAAACATCGACATGATCCTAGATCTCACTACTGGTCATGAGATGCTGTCACTAATGGACAACTTCTTAGGTTACAACCAAATCAGAATAGCCAAAGAAGACCAACACAAGATAGAATTCACCATGCCATGGGGCATATTTTGTTATAACATGATGTCATTTGGGCTTTAAAATGTGGGAGCTACCTATCAAAGAGCCATGACCGCAATCTTCCATGACATGATCCATAAAACCCTAGAAGACTATGTGGATGAAATCTTAGCAAAATCCCAAACATGGTATGAACACCTTGATGTCCTTGAGAGTGTGTTCAATCACCTACATCAGTATGGTTTGAGATTGAATCTCAAGAAATGTGTCTTCAATGTTACGTTCAGGAAGCTGTTAGGATTTATTTTATCCAGACTAGGCATAGAGATTGATCCCAAGAAGGTAAAATCCAACACATAAATGCCTCCTCCCAGACACTCAAGTAGTTGAGAAACCTATAAGGAAAGTTTCAATCACTCTGAAGATTCATTTCCCAACTAGCAGATAAGTGCCACTCATTCATGCATCTATTGCGAAAGGATACTACCTTCAAATGGGATCCTATCTGTCAGTGCAGTTTTGGGAACCTCAAAGAATACCTAGGAAATTCACCTATCCTTGTGCCACCAATGCCAGGAAAGCCCCTCATTTTGTACATATCTATACAACCATAGTGCTAGGGGCACTCCTAGCCCAGCTTGATGAAAATGGAAAAGAGAGGGCCATTTACTATATCAACCATACATTGGTAGGCTATACGTTGAACTATTCCCCAATAGAAAAAGCTTGCTTAGCAGTGGTCTTTCCCACTCAAAAGCTTTTCCACTACATGCTCAGCCACATGGTAAAGTTAATCTCAAAGGTTGATCCTCTCAAGTACCTACTTTCAAGGACCACACTCACGGGATGAATGGAAAAGTGGGTAATGCTCCTTAGCAAATTTCACATCCAATATGTCGATCAAAAGGAAATCAAAGGACAAGTTATTGTAGATCATCTTCCTGAAGCTCCCTTAGTCGATGCATACCCTCTAGTGATGGAGTTCCAAAATGAGCACCTTTGTATGATCAAAGAACAACCCCTATGGAAATTGTATTTTGATGGCCCATACACATCACATGGATCAAGGGCAGGGATACTGTTTGTGACCCCTCAAGGTGACTACATCCCAAAATCCTTCAAATTAGGATTAATGTGCATAAATAATATTTTTGAGTATGAAGCCCTCATTGCAGGCCTTAGAAAAGTTGTCCATTGGAATATCACAGAGTTACAAGTATTTGGGGACTCTCAATTAATCATCAAATAGGTCCTCGATGAGTTTTAGACAAAGGATGACAAGATATTACCCTACAAAGAGCTTGTTGATAAGCTCAAAGAACACTTTGTCACATACAGTTCACACAATTACCGAGACTACAAAACAAGGCAACTGATGCTATGGCAACCATCGGGTCACTATTGGAAATCCCCCATGACACTACATAATATGAGTTTCTAGTTGAGTAGCTACACATGCCTACTTACAAGAACACTGACTCCGACATGGTATGTGTCTTGGTTAGTCCCCATTCCCCATGGTACCACTATATTAATGCTTACCTAAATAATGGTATCATATCTCCTCACCTCACCAACACCCAATGCCAAAACATCATTCATAGAGCATCTTGCTACACTCTCATAGCCAACACCCTATATTGTCGTGGGTATCATAACATCCTTTCTTGATGTTTAGAATCGAATGAGGCTGCCTTGGCTTTAAAAGAGGTTCACACTAGTATTTGTGGTGCTCACATGAGCGGCATCATCCTTGCCAAGCAACTGCTTAGAGTTGGGTATTATTGGCCAACGACAGAACATGACTCCTATGAGTTTGTAAAGAAGTTCCTATAGTGTTAGCAGCATGCTAATTTGATCCATGCACCAACGAAAGATCTACAACCCATCGTGCCTCCATGGCCCTTTTCATGTTGGGGTTTTGACCTTTTTGGCATGATCACCCCCATTCCTCTGACAAACACAAGTATATTATCACATCCACTGAGTATTTCACAAAGTGGGTTGAGGCAATCCCACTCAACCTAACTACAGGTGTCCAAATATCCAAATTCATCCTCTACCATATCATTTACCGTCTTCAACATCCCCTCCACCATCTTCAAAAATCATGGAAATCCATTCAAAAAATAGCATGTCAAAGGACTCCATGCCTAGTTCCACATCCACCAACGCTTTTCTAGCCCATATTTACCACAAGGAAATGGTCAAGATGAGGCAACTAACAAGACTATCTTAAAAATCCTACAGAAAGTTGTCAATGATTTTGGCTGTGACTGGCACCTCCAAATCAACCCCACTCTCTGGGCCTACCACACTTCATTTTGTATGCCCACAGGCACCACCCCATACTCCTTGGTATATGGTGTTGAAGCCGTTCTACCAATTGAGGTTGAAATCCCTTTACTACACATATCCATGAAGAACTACATCACAGATGAAGACTACAACATGGCGCGCCTTACCTAGTTGGATCTACTAGACAAAAAGAGGCAATAGGCCTATGATCACTTGATCATGTACCAAAAACTACCTCAAGAGGAGCTTCAACAAAAAGGCACACCCCCAAAAATTCCAAGTCGGGGACATGGTCCTAAAAGAGAACCCAAAAGTACAAGCTAAGCGTGAGAAGAAAGGGAAGTTTGAGCCCACTTGGTTGGGTCCCTATGTGGTGACAGCTTATTTTGGCTCCAGAGCTTACCAATTGTCCACATTTGGAGGGGAGCCCCTTAATGATCCCATTAACATCATTCATCTGAAGTGGTTCTATTCTTGAACCATTTATATGATCCTAAAAAAATCAACAAAAAAAAAGTGAAAATAAAAAAAAATCAAAAAAATGAAAAATGAAAAAAGTAAAGAGAAAATAATTGCCCAATGGTGAAAACTTGGCAATCAGGCACCTTGGGTAAGTATGTTGGTGAAAACTTGGAAATAGGTGCCACATATAATGGGTCGTATCATTATTTATCAAACTCTCGTTCCCCCATCAAAACCCACTCACTATCACTTGTCATCCCGTTTCACCCATCCCTTGTTCCCAAGGTGTCATCCCCATTACACCAATAGAATAGATCTACTATCCCACATCTTGAGCTTCATGTATGTACCAATTCATGACCTATCCCTGTAGCACTGATCTATGTACATATTTGTCACCTTTTGACATACGCTAACTACCTGAGCTTCTGTAAATATCCTCTATATATAGTGTCTCTAGTTTGTACATATCATCTTGTTTTTCCCTATAGTACCTTTTGATCACAAAACACATGGCCCATCACGACCATAATATCAAAAATTTTTCCTCAGCAAGCATTCTGTGTCATTGTGATTCTCTAAAGGTTCTCTGTTTGCTAATCAATAATTCCACTTTCAGTCAAAATTCATCAACCAGGTCCTTGTAGGATGCATCTTTCCTCCTATTTGACCAAATCACAACACCCACAGTTGGTCAATCTCTTTTGGCAAAGGACATCTTTTGGTCCTATCACATTTGTTTCATAATATTTGCTTGGATTTATCGGTTGTTTTTTTGAGGTCTTAGTTGGTTTCTCTCCTCAAAGTCACCACGATCCTTTATATCATGGCGTATCATCTTAAAATGGAAGCACTTCCATGATAAGAGCATTTAGCCCTCCGAGTAAGTGGTTTGGGGTCATGTTGAATGCCTTGAATGGATATTTGACTTGGATCTAGATTTTTCCCTTGTTCTGCCCAATTTTCCACTTCTTCCTAGCATTTTCTTGGCATTATGGGTCAGGATCCTGAGGTTTTTTACCCCTAGGTCAAATTTGACCTTATGGGGTCAAAGTCAACCTCAACCCTGACCTGGTTAGATTTGAGCTCATCCTTGACCCTAGCTAGGTCTGGAATCCTCAGGGTTAGCCTCTGGTTACAGGATTTCATCAAAATCTTGTCTTTTCCCTCTTTGGGGCCATTATTTCTTGGGTTAAGTGTCAAATTCTCAAATTAATATTTGAGGTGGACCTTTCTCAATATTTGTATAGGAATCCTATTTTATTATTGGAGATTAGTCTTTCTCAAGTTTTGTGCCTAATGTTCAAATTAACTTTGGGGTTGGCCTTACCTCAAATTTTGTAACAAGGCTCTTCAATAATTATTTTATTTCTATATTAAGGGTGGTCCCCTCCTAGAGTTTTGTGTCAAGACTTTAATTTAATTTCCTCTCCATGTGCACCTCTCTAGAGTTTTGTGCCATGGGCCCCTAATTATTGTTTTCTACGAGGCCCCTCTTGTGCCCTAGATCACTATAAAAGGGAGCCTTCCTCTCTCAATTTCTCCATCAAGTTTTCATCAAGTCATCAAGTTTTGCAATCCATCTCTCAAGCTCTCAAGCAAGAAGATCAAGCATTCAAGCCTTCAAGCATTCAAGATCCAATTCATCAAGGAGATCCATTAGTAGTCATTGAAGGATTCAAGCTCTAAGGAGCTCTCTTGTTGAAGATTCCTCCATCCATTCAAGCCTCTTCCTATTCCAAGATCCATTCAAGATTGGTGTTGAAGATCTAAAGACAATTGATTGGAGACATCCTATATTTGATTCTACATTCATCCATTCTTGGGGATTCAAGGATTTGAATCCTCCACAAGGGTTTCAACTCAAGAAAGGTGAATTGTTCCATTTACTTTGTTTATTCCAGAAATTTCAAGGTTAATTCCTAAATTGGGGTTTGACTAAGGAAAATCCCTCCCCCTCAATAAACAAAACTATTTTTCTTGCAAGTACAGGTGCATAATTTTGAATCTGAGAGAGGATTTGGATACCCTTTTCGGTGAACTTCTGAGATCTGTGAACAAAGTCAAAATCGACCTTCAGAATAAAAATGTAGCCTTTGACCTTTTATGAGGGTCAAAGTCAACCTGATCTCATCTCGGAAAAAGATTTTTGAGTTTTGTAGATCTCATAGTTTCGGTTGAAACTCGCAAGAATCAACAGTTTTTGAGATCGTTTGATAGGGTTTTTAGCCGATTCTTTTTCGGAGGTAAGTACCTTTATTTCTTAATTTCAATATTAATCATCTACATTTACTTTCTATATCAATACAATTCCATGTAAGTGTAAAATATTGGCTTTGGGGTCTCTTTTATGTGCAAACCATTGTTCTAGGGCCCCATCCATATTTTATCCTATACATTTTGGTGAACCCGACAAGCTTACTCTCTTTCTTTTTGGTGTTAGATTTACATTTTTTGTTAGATCTTACATGCTTACAAAAGTAGATTCCTTTCATGCTCTTGCATTTATATTTCAAAAATACAAAAAAATTGCAAAATTTCTTCAAAAATACAAAAACATTTACATTGATTTGTGGAATTAGATGCCCTATTGTGTTTATAGTGTTTGATTTCCTTTTCATGCTTATAGATCTCATTTGAATGCATTTGGATATATTGAGATCTATTTGTTATCATGTTGCGTAAGTTGTTTCAAATGTTGCATGGCGTTACACCTAGAAAGACTTCATTTATTACATGTGATCTCCATCATATTTCTCTTTATGGAGAGGAGTTGAGGATTGATGTTAATTCTTCTCCTACTAGATATCCTTCTTCCCCCTCTAGGGATCAAGCTTTAGTGAATTATGGAAACCCTACAATGTGCTTTATTGGTAGGGATGATAATCCTCCTATTTGGGATGAACCTTTGGATTTGGATGTTGATTACTGTCTTCCTCATGACACCATTGTGGATGATCCCTTGGATAATGACATTGATTTATCACCTCCTCACAAAGAAGCTTTGATACAAGAGGGTGATTTATTAATAGATGACATATTCATACATGATGATAACTCTTTTTCTAAAACACATGTAGACATTTTAGTGAAAGAAGATGATAGTATAGATCCTTTACCTCCATTTGAGATTCCTTCTAGTGATGAGGCATTAGTGGAGAATGATATGAATTCCCTTAATGCTCTCCCTTTTAGTGATGATCCTATGGAGAATCAAGATCTTACCTCATATCCTCCTAGGATGTCCTCTTTTCTTCTTGTGAATCTATTTGTAGAGTTGAGACAAATAAAATGGTTTATCCTAAACCCTTGTTAACTGTCAAAGGTTTCCCTCACCTTACTATCAAAGGTAAACCTATAGAGTCTTTCAATGATCAAGATTCTATAGCTCACACTTATCATACAAGGAATAACCCTCAACCTAATCTGGTGGTTTCTACTTCTTTACCACCTTCTCAACCTATTCTTCCTCCTCCACCTCATCTTCCTAGCAAGAAGTATAATTTGGTAAACCAATTTCAAAATACTCCTGCCAAGATTTCTTTATGGGAGCTTCTTCAAACTTCAGCTACCTACTATGCAGCCTTGAAAAAATCTCTAACAACTCTTCCTACTCCACCTCCTAATCAAGAAAACATCAATAACTTTTTACAATGCATGCATGCTACCCCGGGTCCTCCTGATATTGTTTTTACTCAAAAAGATTTACCTTCTAAAGAAGTTCAAAATCAATATGATGCTCTTATGGTTGTTGTTTCTATCAATAAAAGTATTATTCGTATGACCTTGATTGATAATGGATCTAGGCTTAATGTTTGTAGCATGGACATGCTCAAAGTGATTAATGTTGATCTTTCAACTATTCAACCTGACAATGTTCCTATACGTGGATTTGATAACATTGCTAAGAATACTTTAGGAATCATTACCTTACCTATCAAAGTAGGACCGGTCATCCTGAATACACCTATTCATGTTATGCCTAAACCTCTCAATTATAATCTTCTTTTGGGTAGACCTTGGTTGCATGAGATGCATGTCATTCCTTCCACCCTTCACCGTAAAGTCAAGTTTATACATAATAACAAGATGTATTCACTTCATGTGGATGATGCACCTAATCCTTGTCTTAATATTCAAACTCACACTACTCCTATTCCTAATAGTAATCCTCCTTCCTCTAATGCTCTTCTTGACGATGATTGGGGAACCTTGGATTTTAATCCTACCTTTATTGGAGAGTATAAGGTTAATGATCTTGATTTTATGAAGAAACAAAGAGAGTTTGAAAAATGAGTTTTTACTTCTAAAAATCTTTGTAATAACTTTGTCACTACTTCTACCCACAATGAATCTATCAAACCTACTAAGGATGATATTGTGATTGCTGAAGTTCCATTGACTCCTTCTGATATGGCTTCTCATTATGGTCCTGGTTATCATTTCCTAGTTAAACAAGGATTTAACGGTCAAGGATGTTGTAAGCATAAAAATGGAATTCAAATGCCCTTACATACTGGGGGGCATGAGCATTCTTTTGGATTAGGATTTAATCTTCGACAATAAATCAATGTTAACAACATCTCCAATAACACTTTAAAACATGATGAAACTATGAAGGAATTTGACCAAGAAATTCTTTTTCCTAAACTCCTTCATTCTAAGATGATTACTAGACCTAAATGAAAAAAGAAACGTAGTCCACACTTGAAGAATCTTCCTTTTTGTTTATATCATAGATTTCATGATCACTCTACTAATGAATGTCAAGCTTTACATTATAAGATTAGGCAGCTCATTGATAGTAATGTTATTTATATATCATGTGGCAATGAGTTGTATTCAATACTGTTTTCTCTAAATAACATCTATGTTCCTATTATAGAGATCCACATTATGTAAACAATGTTAGCCTAATCCTTGGGGGCTCATTGTCTTCTATAGTGTTGTGAGAAATATAATAGGTCCCCTTTCATCTTTGTTCCTACACTTGGGGGGCAAGGATGTCATCTTCTTTTCTTCCTTTTCTAGATTCACCTCTTTCATTGGTTAAGAAATATTTATCTATTATGTGATATCCAATCATACATGAAAATTTTGGTTTGCATTGAGGATCTTTGTCCTTGATCACAACCTATTTCATTGTTTGACATTGGGTTTCCATGGTGGATAAATCTCTCACCTTGGAAGCTGAACAGTGTGCTATCCCTCACAAGGGTTACTTTTTCAATTCTCACATGATATCTCTTTGCATTCATCCCTTCCATGGCCTCATAGGAGCTGTGACCTTCTTGGCTTGGACTGGGTGTTGTCTATGGATATTGTCTTGATACTGAAGAGGGCTTTATCCTTGTTCTTTTCTTTCCTTATCATGTCAAAATAGTATGTTTTTTTTCCATATTAAGGAGGGGGGCATACATATGGCCTCCCTCACTCTATATTATGTATTTTTGTTCTAACCTTTTATTTTGTAGCATGCTAAATCTCAAAAGCTAATGCACATAAGTTGCTAAATCCTGAGGAGACACATTTTTTAAATTTTTCAATATGCTAAATCTTGCAAGGTAACACACATAAGTTGCTAAATCTTGAAAAGACATGCATCTATATGCTAAATATTTTGAAGGTAACGCACATAAGTTGCTAAATCATGAGGAGACACACATTTCATATTCCATGGTGAGACAAGAAGGTGGATCCATGTGTACTTTATAAAATCTATCAGAAGACACACTACATACATGCACAAAGCCGCTAGAAGGTGCACAACATTATGGGGTGACTATCAAGTGTTTTCTTGGTGGGCCATCCTATCCTTTTGTGGTTCACAGTGAGATATACACATCTTATTGGGCGAGCTAACCACTACTCTCTTCCCTTTTCTCTCTTTTTCTAGTGATGTCTCTCTTATTACAATCTTGGAGTTGACAAAGACTTGAGTCCCTAGGGGCTTGAGGATTCATTTGTCACTTTGATTTCAATAAGATTATCTTTTTCTTTGTGATCTCCTTTACCGAGAGTTTGCGTTGAGTCCATACTCTTGCTAAAGTGGGGGCTTAATGTGTCATCTTAAAATGGAAGCACTTCCATGATAAGAGCATTTAGCCCTCCGAGTTAGTGGTTTGGGGTCATGTTGAATGCCTTGAATGGATATTCGACTTGGATCTGGCTTTTTCCCCTATTTTGCCCCATTTTCCACTTCTTCCTAGCACTTTCTTAGCATTTTGGGTCAGGATCCTGAGGGTTTTGACCACTAGGTCAAAGTTGACCTTATGGGGTCAAAGTCAACCTCAACCCTGACCTGGTCAGGATTGACCTCGACCTTGACTGGGTCAAATTCGAGCTCGTTCTTGACCGCTGGGTCTAGAATCCTTGGGGTTAGCCTCCGGTTGTGGGATTTCATCAAAATCTTGTCTTTTCCCTCTTTGGGGACATTATTTCTCAGGTTAAGTATCGAATTCTCAAATTAATATTTGAGCTGGACCTTTCTCAATATTTGTATAGGAATCCTAATTTATTATTGGAGATTAGCCTTTCTCGAGTTTTGTGCCTAATGCTCAAATTAACTTTGGGGTTGGCCTTACCTCAAATTTTGTAACAAGGCTCTTCAATAATTATTTTATTTCTATATTAAGGGTGGTCCCCTCCTAGAGTTTTGTGTCAAGACTTTAATTTAATTTCCTCTCCATGTGCACCTCTCTAGATTTTTATGCCATGGGCCCTTAATTATTGTTTTCTATGAGGCCCCTCTTGTGCCCTAGATCACTATAAAAGGGAGCCTTCCTCTCTCATTTTCTCCATCAAGTTTTCATCAAGTCGTCAAGTTTTGCAATCCATCTCTCAAGCTCTCAAGCAAGAAGATCAAGCATTCAAGCCTTCAAGCATTCAAGATCCAATTCATCAAGGAGATCCATTAGTAGCCATTGAAGGATTCAAGCTCTATGGAGCTCTCTTGTTGAAGATTCCTCCATCCATTCAAGCCTCTTCCTATTCCAAGATCCATTCAAGATTGGTGTTGAAGATCTAAAGACAATTGATAGGAGACATCCTATATTTGATTTTACATTCATCCATTCTTGTGGATTCAAGGATTTGAATCCTCCACAAGGGTTTCAACTCAAGCAAGGTGAATTATTCTATTTACTTTGTTTAGTCCAACAATTTCAATTCAATTTCAAGGTTAATTCCTAAATTAGGGTTTGACTAAGGAAAACCCCTCCCCCCAACAAACAAAACCATTTTTCTTGTAGGTACAAGTGTGGAATTTGGGATCTGAGAGCATATTTGGATACCCTTTTCTGTGAACTTATGAGATCTGCGAATAAAGTCAAAATCAACCTTCAGAATAAAAATGTAGCCTTTGACCTTTTATGAGGGTCAAAGTTGACCTGATCTCATCTCGGAAAAATATTTTCAAGTTTTGTAGATCTCATAGTTTTAATTCAATATTGTGATAATCAACAGTTTTTTAGATCATTTGGTAGGGTTTTCAACTGATTCTTTTTTGGAGGTAAGTACCTTTATTTCTTAATTTCAATAGTAATCATCTAAATTTACTTTCTTTATCAAAACAATTCCATGTAAGTGTAAAATATTGGCTTTGGGGTCTCTTTTATGTGCAAACCATTGTTCTAGGGCCTCATCCATATTTTATCTTATACACATGGTGTGCTGTGATGAGGGACGTCTTCTGGGGTAAGGTCTTTTACGCTCTTTTGTTTCTTCTTGTGAGTCAATCAAACATGACCCTTTCACGGTTCACATGTGATCTTCTGGATTACTTGGTGCACTTGGGAAATGTCATTTGTTTGTGGGTTCCTCAACATCATTTCCACCATGCTTCCTTCTAGATGCATGTGTGATGTTGGGGAAACCCTTGCATGTCTTTTTTGTGTCAGTCATGTGCAATGCTAGTGACATGGCCTCAAGTTCCCAATAACTTTGGCTAGTCCCTTCTGTTTCTATATCAAAGTAAGTGCTCAAACTACATGGTGGTGTTCCCCTTCGTAATACCCTGCGCTGAAGCTTCACTAAATATCTATCCTCCCACCAAATTTCCTAGCTCAAACCCACATCCTTATCCAATCTCAGCAACCATCCTAAGAAGATCCCCCAAAATATCATCCTCACATTCCTTTTCACCCATTTTTCTTCATCCCCACATAAGCACCTTGTCATGATGCAAACCTATCCACCTCATTCACCCTCAACTCACATACCTAACTCATGGATTTTTTATTGTGCAAATAACCCCTTGTCCATCATCCCCTCCACACCAACCTCTTCACCCTTTAGTGAGGGTTCAGTTAGGCAGTGATATGCTAGGCCACCTTGTCCTTACATCTCACCTTCAATCTTCCATCTACATTCATATATTCTCCTCTAATGCAAGGTAGGGATGCAAGAGGGGCCAAATAATGGTGCACCCTAATGATCCAAGCCTGCCCAACATATGCGAAAGCAACAAATACAAGAGTGAGAGAGAGAATGCAGAAACTTTCATATATATCATCAATTAGAATCATACATGCCAGGTTCTAAGGCCTTCCTGGTTACGGCTTGATATTACAATGAATCTCAAAAGTCCTCAAACATGCGAGGATCTGTTACAAATCTCCAATCTAATGTCTACTATCTTTTATCCCAAAAAACCTCCCCCTAATCTAGAACCAAACATCTACATTTATACAAGAAGCTACCAAGCTAAGTCAGCCTTCAGATCCATAATCAATGGAAGAAATGGTCAGATCTGGGACCACACACTTCCTAATGATGGATACCAACATTAAATCCACAATCCAATATAAATGCACAAGTCAGCCACAACAGGAACTAAAACTAAACCCATTGGTAAGCAAGATAATCGAGCAGTAGATAGACAATGTTGAGTGCCAGTGAAATAACTGACCACCCAAGAAATAACTGACCACACTTGGTAACCAAAGGAAACCAACCAACTACTAACCAACTTGGTCAAAATAGGAACCGAGCAACATAGACAAACTCCAAATTGTTTTTGGTGACATAGGATTGCCAAGGACCCAAGATACTCTTGCATTAGACACCTGGGGTTATTTTGAAATGATTCTTTGAATCATTTGGAAGGTCTAGTCGAAGCTGCATCCAACTCAGACTATGAAATCCATGAATTATCTTCCATTGGTCTATTCTTCCACTTTACCAGATATTCCATATACTATTTTCCTCTTGTACTTTTGCCAACTCTTTCCTTCAAAATCTGTTCAACTTCATCATTCTGCTTCTTAGGATATTCTGTCGGTACTATCAATTCTTCATTAGGTTCATGATATTCATACAAGTCAGCAATGTTGAAAATAGGTGATATGTCCATCTCATCAGGTAACTCAATTTCATATGCATTTCTACTATCAAATTTCTTTCAAATCTTGCAAGGTCCAAACTTCTTCATCTTCAGCTTCCCATATGTTCCAACAAGAAATCAGCCTTTCTTCAAATGAACCATCACTTCATCACCAACATCAAAAGTTTTATGCCTTCTTGATCTATCAGCTCTATCTTTGTATTTCTGATTACTATCTTCTAGCTTCAGCTTCACATCTTCATGCAATGTTTTCATGTACTCAACAAAATTTACTCTCAAATCAGATATTCCTCTCGGTTATGTGTCACTCATAGTCTCAAATGGTGTCTTTCCAATACTCCTAATCATTGAATTATTGTATGAAAAATATTCTTGTGCCAACACAAAATCCAAATTACTCAGTGTGTCTCCAACTAAACATCTCAAAAGATTTCCCAAACTTCTATTCACAACTTCAATCTATCCATCAGTTTGTGGGTGAAATGTAGAACTATATTTCAACTCAGTGCCAAATTTCTTCCAAAGTGTTTTCCAAAAGTATCCAACAAATTTACTATCTCGATCAGAGATAATACTCCTCGATAATCCATGCAATCTAAAAATTTCCTTAAAGAAAAGATCTACTACATGTACTACATCTGATGTCTTTGTACATAATATAAAATGTGCCATCTTAGAAAATCTATCCACAACAAAAAATATAGAACCATTACCTCTTACTATCTTCGGTAAGCCAAGAACAAAGTCCATACTGATGTCAATGCAAGGTTTCTCAGGAACAACAATCGGTGTATACAATCCAGTATCCTAACTTACTCCTTTTGCAACTTGACAAATTCCACAACTTTTCACAAATTTCTAAACATCTTTATACAACTGCAGCCAATAGTACTTCTCCTTAAGCAAATTCCATGTTTTATCAATACCAAAATGTCCAGCCAAACCACTACTATGTTTCTCCTTTATCAAATTAGTTCTCATTACTCCTCTTAGTATACACAATTGAATACCTTTAAATGACATACCTTCCTAAATAAAATATTCATCCCATTTAGTATCTTGTTGATCTTGAATAGGTGCTCTGCACTTTCTCCATGGCTCACAAATATCAAGGTCATTTTCATACAAATATTTCATCTCATCAAAACCAAGAACTTCAATTTTCATCTCGGTCATCAAAGATCTTCCACTCAATGCATCTGCAACTCGGTTAGTGACTCCATTCTTATGCTTGATCACAAATGTATAGCTCTGCAAATACTCAACCCATTTCATATGTCTCTGATTCAACTTATTCTGACTACCCAAATATTGTAAAGCCTTATGATCAGTATACAACACAAATTCACTCAGTATCAAATAATGTCTCCATTTCTTTAGTACTTGAATAATAACAAAGAATTCTTGATCATACATAGAATATTTCCTTCTAGCATCATTCAATTTTTCACTAAAGAAAGAAACAAGTTTACCTTCTTGACTCAACACAGCTCCAATTGCACTTCCACTTGCATCACATTCTACTTGAAATACCTTACTGAAATCAAGTAATGCCAAAACAGGTAATGCAACAACCTTCTGCTTTAGAGTCTCAAAACTTTTTTCAGCTCCATGTGTCCACTTGAATTCTCTTTTGTCTCCTCTCATAGTCTCAGTCATAGCATTAAAGATTGAACTAAAATTCCTTATGAACTTTTGGTAAAAAATTGCCAAACCATGAAATGATCTTACTTCACTAGCATTCATAGGTGTAGGCCAATTCAAAATAGCTTCAACCTTTTTAGGCTCCATCTTCAAACCATCAGTTGAAATAACAAATACAAAAATATACAATCTCCTCTTTCATGAATGAACACTTTTTCAGATTTTGTCAGCAAATTTTCCTCTTTTAATCTCTACAAAACTTGTCTAACATGCAACAAATGTTCTTCTTTGGTCTTACTAAATATCAGAATATCATCAAGATATACAATCACAAACTTACCCAAGAATTTCTTTAAAACCTCATTCATCAATCTCATAAAAGTACTCAGTGCATTAGTTAAACCAAAAGGCATAACCACCCACTCATACAAACCTTCTTTTGTCTTGAAAGAAATCTTCCATTCATCACCTTCTCTGATTCTGATATGATGATACCCACTTTTCAAATCAATCTTTGTGAAATACTTTGCTCCAATCAAACTATCCATTATATCACCCATTCTCGGTATAGGAAACCTATACTTTACTATTATCTTATTGATTTCTTTGAAATCGGTGCACATTCTCCATTCCCCATTCTTCTTCAGTGCTAATACAATAGGTACTACACAAGGACTCAAACTTTCTCTGATCAAACCTTTCTCTAGCAATTCTTGAATCTGTCGGTTCAATTCTCAATTCTCGGTAGGTGTTAACTGATGAGGTGCCTTATTCGATAAACTAGCTCCAGGGATTAGATCTATACAATGATCAATGCTTCTTTTCAGTGGCAAACCATCAGGCACATTATAAAAAATGATATCACTATACTCAGTGAGTAACTTATCAATCTCCTCAGGAACATTATCCTCTATTTTCTTACTCGGCTTATTAGGAATTACAACAAAACATACATCATTCTTCTTTAATGAGTTAATAAAATTTCTTCCTTCCATTAGAAAAACTTTCACAAATGTGCAAACATTACTAACAGCTTCTTCCATCAATGGTAACAAGATTTGTTTCTTTCCATCAGCCACAATAGTATACTTATGCAATCTCCCATCATATATAGCATGTCTATCATATTGCCAAGGTCTACCCAACAAAATATGACAACAATCCATAGGCATGATATCACATAACACCTTATCATAGTACTTTCCAATCTTCAAATTCACATAACATTGTTCACTTACCAGGAGTGTATGCTCATCTTTGATCCATGAAATCTGATAGGGCTTCAGATGTACCAACCTTTCCAATTGTAGTTTCATGACCATCTTGTTAGATGCCGGATTCTCTGAGATACCACTGTCAATGATTACATTCCAAACTTTGTCAAAAATTCTACATCTGGTCTTGAACAAACTTTTCCTTACCGGATCTTCCTTTTTCCTTTCATTCTATAGTGCTCTCCTTACCATCAAGTTGTTTTCTTTCTCAGGTTCATTCGGTGACTCTTCTTGCACCAAAACATTTCTACTACTATCAACCTTCTTACTCACTTGCGTACATTCAAAAGATCTATGTCCTTCTTCTCCACAATTATAACAAGCTCCTCAAAAACTTCCTCTTCCATAACCACCTCGGTAGTTACTACCTATACCTCTAGAACTTTCACCTTTCCACTCAGTCTTGCCTTTGTCTAGATTTGTCTTTTCTAGTTCAGATCTACCATTTTCACCATTAGATCTACCTCTTACTCTAGGGAATCTACCACCTCAACCTCTCTACCTCTATTCATGTCTCTTTTTCAATTTCTCCTCGACCTTCAAAGAAAATTGATAAGCCTCTTTAATGTTCTCCAACTTGACCATACTAATTTCCTCTTGGATGGAAACTCTCAAACCATTGAGGTATCTACCAATTCTTTCCACATTATCTTCATCATGTCCAGATCTGATATCTAACCTATAGAATTCCTTAGTATACTCCTTTATCGAGCTATCTTTCTGTCTCAAAATTTGCATTCACTGAACTAGGTTAATTTGATAATCACAGGGTAAGAAATTTCCTTTCAATTTATTCACCATTTTACTTCATACCTTGATTTTGTCTTTTCCTTTCCTTTTCCTATCCAATTGCAGATGTTCCCACCATAAGGATGCATGAATTTTCAACTTTGTGCTTGCAATCTTCACCTTCTTATCCTTAGGAATGTTTTCATATTCAAAATACTTTTCCATCTCGGTGATCCAGTCCACCAATTCATCAGAATCTAGCTTTCCACCATACTCAAGGGGATTGAAATGTGGTGTTGACTTCAAACTTGTCAAAGCCTTAAAAAATATTTCTTCACCTTGATCTATAATAGGTGTAGGTTCTGCATTTCCTGTTCTTCTTCAATTTTATTATCACTAACATCTTCAAGATGTCTACCTCTTCTTTGGGCTATTTCAATAGCTTCTAACCTAGCAAAAATTTGCCTTAGCATATTTGCCAATCCTGGATTTGCATCTCACCTCCCACAAACCATCTTGACAACCCTCTACAATTGTAGGTTAGATCGCAATCTGCTACCCCACAACAATTCAACTAGGGCTTCAAGAGGAACCTACAAACCTAGATTCGTAGAACTAGATCAAGATCTCACCTCACTCTGATACCACCTAACACAAGGAAGGGATGCAAGAGGGGCCAAAAAATGGCACACCCTAATGATCCAAGCCCACCCAACACATGTGGAAGCAACAAACACAACAGTGAGAGAGAGAATGCAAAAAATTTCATATATTATCATTAATTAGAATCATACATGCCGGGATGTAAGGCCTTCCCAGTTATGACTTGATATTACAATGAATCTCAGAAGTCCTCAAACATGTGAGGATCTGTTACAAATCTCCAATCTAATGTCTACTATCTTCTATCCCAAAAAACCTCCCTCTACTCTACAACCAAACATCTACATTTATACAAGAAGCTACTGAGCTGAGTCGGCCTTCAGATCCATAATCAACAAAAGAAATGATCAGATCTGGGACCACACACTTCCCAATAATGGATACCAACATTAAATCCATGATCTAATATAAATGCACAAGTTGGCCACAGTAGGAACTAAAACTAAACCCATCGATAAGCAAGATAATCGAGCAGCAGACAGACAATGTCGAGTGCCAGTGAAATAACTGACCACCTAGGAAATAACTGACCACACTCAGTAACCAAAGGAAATTGACCAACTACCAACCAACTCAGTCAAAATAGGAACCGAGCAACACAAAAAAACTCCAAATTGTTTTTGCTGACACAGGATTGCTAAGGACCCGAGATGCTCCTGCATCATCCTCCACCTTCCTACATGCATTTCATTTCATGTCACTATCCTAGGTCGCACTGTCTCATCTCATTTTACCTCATTGCATCCATTGCCTCATCTTAAGTTCATTCTATTTTTCATTGTTAATCCATTTTAGGTTCATTTTAATCTTGCATTGTTAATCCATTTTAGGTTCATTTCTATCTTGCATTGTTAATCCATTTTAGGTTCATTTTAATCTTGCATTATTAGGGTTCATTCTAAGTTCATTCATTATCTTTCATTTAAGGCATTTTAGGTTATCATTACCATTTAGGTTCATTTGTTATCTTGAATTTTTATCTTTCATTGTTAACACATTAAACATCCATATACACATTAGATTATAACATACATAAATGACACATATAAAGCATTACATCACATCCCTCATTCACAAATCATCAGTAACTACATCTCATATTGTAATACCCCAAAAATGGGCTATAGGTTGATTAACCTCTTACATCCTCAAATCGAATGAAATCAACATCAAAGTCCTAACCTAAGGCAAATTTGCATATTAGTTTATCACAAATTGATGATCTTAATTTTGCATTGGGGAATATTCCTTGAATATTCCTAATTATCTTTAATTGAATATTATTTGGTGATAAATGTCATTTTTTATCCTAAAGTTGATTAATTAAATATTCTAAATATTTAATTAATTAAGTTTAATTCTGCCACTTAAATATTTAATTAGATTTATTCCTAATTATATTATTTAATTTTGACAATAAATCAAAATCCTACTAAAATTGATTAAATTCTTATTTAATTGATTAAATCCAATTGTCAATATTTAATAATATAGTTTTTGAATAAAAGTTTGATTAAATAATTGATTAACCCATTAATCAGTTATTTTTAAATTTAAAATCAATTAAGATGAGAATAAATCACTTTATTTTTAAATTAATTCATATTAAATCATGCACAATCAAAAAAGCAATCAACTTTAAATCAATTATCAATTTCAATTTGTTAACTTTCCAAACTCGACATCTGATGATGAGTCAAAAAAATGAGCTAAACTCTATTTTGAGTCAAAAAGTGTTTTTGCATGATTTTATGAGTTGATTTATTTCTGATTTCTTGTTAACTCAAAAATCAACCTGAGTTTATCAAGAGTGATTTATGGCTTTTCTCAATGCATCCTCAAGCCCTGGATTTCTATAAAATCAAGGCTCATCTCTTCACAATTATATCTCTCAAATTTGCACAATTACTCTGGTGAAATTACATTTGAAGAATCAAGTTCTTGAGAATAGGTGATTTGTGAGATCTCTCATTATTTTTCATAGTTTTGCATCCATTTTCATGTCATAGCACATCATTGTGTTGGTGTCCAAAATGACGCTTATGCTCTAACAGGCTGCCAGTATACCCTCAGATGGATTTTAGGAATGGTTAACTCCAAAATTGCTAAGAGGTCTTAGGTTAACTGGACCAACTATAGGGACTTAGTATGCCCTCTTCTACTTCTGGCTCTGCAAAACCAAGGCGGGTGCACCTAACCTAGTATAAAATACACTTCATACACCAAGAACTAGGCTTGTAAAATAGATAAATGAATAGCAAGAAAGTACTGAATGTTAACCACACACTCATTGACTCTCCATTGCTATGGGGTAGAACTACAGACAACCAAATGCTGAAAACTTAAAGAATGGTTCTTATTTTATGTGTTTGAATCATAATAGTAGTAATCAGTATCTGTTGATAAAGAGATAATCATTTAGGCCAGTGCCTCATCCATTGGGCAAGATCTCCTAGAACAAGAATGCTACACACACCAGACAATAGCTAAGATTCCAAGCCATAAACACACCTACAATCCCCTTCACTACTTATGAGATATCCTTACATAGACAGCAAGATAGACCTATGTCCCATCTAAAGCATAATTTAATCTAATCCTTGATTAGAACTGAAGAATGAAGACACATACACAAAATAATATGCAGAGAACTAGAAAGTTTAGAATCTATCGAAGTTGACACAAAGGAGAGATAAGAGTCCTATATTTGTATTAAGTATGAGGAATCCTTAAGTATAAAAAATCAAACCAGAGGAGTGAAGGTTGCAAATTATAGCTTAGACTTGCAACTTTTTCTCTATCATCAACAAAATACCAAATGCCAAAATATTACAATCCTGAATAGGCAGAAGACTCACAACCAGAAAAGTTTTAAAATCTAACCCCAATGCTACCAAATGATCATAAAAATCCCTTTATACCAGGGTTACAATGCAAGCACGATCATTTGAAATTCAAAATCACCTAACGCCACCAAGAAATAAACACCAGACAAGATAGGGGTCGAGCCACGACAAGAAGCTCAAACAGTCCAATCAACCAGCTGTAAACACTTCTTGAGCCTAGAATTGTAATCATTCCTCATGGTACAAATCCCTCTACAAACAACCGCCAAGTACCCTAGACCACACCGCAAACACTTCTCACCAAACAAGGTCTTTTTTGCATTCAATTCCATAAAAATATGGTACCCTCTGTCACTAGAAATTCACAAAAAATCAAACTTGAAACAGCAACGGTCACAAGCATCTCACGGGCTTTAAGTTTCTCAAACTACTTTTCCCTTAGCCGTGCCACTGCGCTATCATTGACCTTGACTTCCATAGGAAAATGGGCCTCAATTCATGCTTGGTCGCATGATCACATAGCCCAAAAATGGGCTATGTGAACATGCGACAACTCACCCTTTAACCACCAGCAACACCGCCCCACACTACCGAGAAATTAATAGCGCACCGGTGATCAAACTAAGATCAACATTAAGTCCCCATTGTAAATCCTCCTATCTTCTTAGGCTTTTCAATTCTAACCCATCCAAGCACCTCGAGTTCCATTCAGTGAACTGGCGATAAAAGCATTTCGCCAGTTCACGGAAAACATCCTGCCTTTGCTAAATAATCTAGCGACCTCACGACCGTTGTTCGCCAAATCACCAAATGAATTGGGGAACCACCAAATTGTCACACAAACTGAAAACAAGAAGAAGACCTTGTTGGGCTGTGAAATATTTATCCACACCCCTAAAAGAAAACTTGACCTAGGCTCACATTCAAACTCACATTCCCGCCAGCACGGTCCAACCAAAAATTGCCACGATAGCAACCTCCACTGAACCCACCAAACAGCTGCAGATGGACCCATAGGGACACATGGCACCCTATCGCATGATCACATAGCTTGGAAATGGGCTATGTGGACATGCGATAGCTTGCCAACCATTAACCTCATTGTTAACACCACCGCAGGAAAACTGCCACCGCAACCGCCATGAAAACTGCCACCGCACAACTCCGCAACCGTGAACAAGGACACGTGTCAGTTGGTCGCATGATCACATAGTCGAGAGGAAGGCTATGTGATCATGTGATAGGAAACCCAAAGCTGCCATGTCACTACCTCCATGACACGAAAATGCAACTAGACCAACCTGCCGACAGGACCCTCGAGGACATGTGGCAAGTGGTCACATGATCGTATAGCCAAAAGTAGGGCTATGCGATCATGCGATAGCCTATTACAGGCTGCCACATGTCCACCTCTAGGACCATACCACAGAAGCCAAACCCTCTCAGAGGATCAGATGGTTGTCACAGAAGCGCATAGCCTAACTTTTGGCTATGCGATCATGCAACAACCGTCGATCTTTGACATGTCAGGACCCTCTATGCCTTTGAAAACTCAGGTCCCACCACCATCGCACTTGCGCACTTAGCAAAGATGACTACCAGGTAGCGGCACATGACACAAGACCCACATGGCCACATGGTAAGTGGTCACATGATCACATGTTAGAGAAGTCTGACATGTGGCCATGTGATAGCCAATAGGGAAGAAGCTGGACCCACCACACGGTAGGACATGCACAGTTAAACATAGGTTGAAAACACACAAGGTTTTTGGCAAAAGACAAGTGCATAAAGCTTAAGGAAAATGGTCAAAAATAACGTAGGTTCTCGGCAAAAGATTGAAAACACATAGGAATTATGACAAACCAAAAGGTGACAGGGAAGCCGAAAACAACACGGATTTTCGAAAACACTGCATATTTTCGACACTGTGACAGAATTTTTAAAATTTGCTCCCATGGACCTTAGAAAATGAAAATCTTTCTGGGTTTTGCAAAGTAAGAGATGTGACATGGGTTGAAGCAAGGTGACAACACTGAAAAGAACAAGGCAGGACACTTAACAAAATCATGCAAGGGAGAGGCCAATTTTACAAGATTTTGCAATGATTGGAAAAATGGCCTAACAGTGGCTCTTTTTGGGGACATGTATCTCCTGTAGATACAATGAGGAAATAGAATCTACTGGAAGAGAAAAGCACAAAATTTTGAACCAAAAACAACCCTAAGAGACCTAGGGAAGAATCCTAACTACTACTCATGGAAAAAGATACTTCAAGAGAAGTAAAACTTTAGGAATTGTCCATGAACAGGCAATTCCAAAGTGCCACCAATTAGATCTTTCAGAATATACGAATCAACTCCCCACTTGCTCTCAATCAGATAAGGGCCCAACCAAATAGGATCAAACTTACCATGTCATCCCTTATCCTCCAATCTGGCATTCCACATCAGGACCAGATCATCAATTTCAAAACTCCTTTGAGCTGCTCTCTTGTCAAACAAATTTTTACACTGTCGCTGCAAATTTTCATTTTTCTCATGTGCATCCCTTCTTACCTCCTCCAACTAGATTAAATCATCCATCCTTAGTCTCATCTCATCATCTAAGTCTTCATCATATGCCAGGATGAATTTATACATTTGCAATAGATTGTTATGAGGTAACCTAGCTCCAATCCCATAGACTAGATCAAATGGGGCACAACCTATGGCCTTCTTTATAGTCACTCTGTCAGCCCACAATGCCCACCATAACTTTGAGTCCCATGTTTTCTTATTTCTGTCCAATACCCTTTTGAGGATCTTTATCAAGATTTTATTACTGGACGCAGCCTGGCCATTCCCTTGTGGATGGTATGGAGAAGAAAATGAAATGTGTATCCCATATTGCTGACAAAAATCACCAAACTCCTGAGATCTAAAACACATCGCATTGTCTACCACTATTGTTTCTGGATAGCCAAATCTAGTGAGAATATTTTGCATTACAAAATCAATTACTTCTTTACTAGTGGCCCTCCTAGTGGGAATAGCTTCAACCCATTTAGTGAAATAGTCTGTGGCCACTAGTATGTAGGAATGCCCACCACTAGACTTGTTTGGAATCTCACCTATGAAATTAATACCCCACCTCTGAAAAGGAGACTGAGCTGAGACAGGCCTGAGTGGAAAATTCCCATTGAATTTTAACTTTCCTGCAAATCTTTGGCATGCATCACATTTCTTCACAAACTAATGTGTGTCCTTAAAAACTGTAGGCCACCAAAATTCAGACTTGAGAATCTTGTGGGCTATGGTCTTTTCCAAATAGTGTCCTCCACACACACCTTGATGCATTTCTTCCAATAGAGTCTTAGATCTTTCATGATCCACACATTTCAGCAATACTCCTTCATTGCTTCTCCACCACAACTCACCATGGATAATGGCATACCTTGCTGATTATAACTTGATAGTCCTCCTCTTATTTTCATTCATGTCAGGGGGAAGAAACAATTTTTGCAAGTAATTGATGACATCTCTATACCAATCACAATAGTCCAGATCACAAACATATGGCCTTTCTTCCTCTTCTAGCATATTCACATGATTAGCAATCAGATTACTCTGTGCCATCAACTTTGCAAGGCCTAGGCCTCTCACCAATTTTGTAATCTGAATGCCTATATTGAATTCTTGGATCCTGTTGATCCATCTACATCTCTTACCTGAGACTTCCTGTTACACCAATATGTCTTTAACAGCAACACTAGGGACATAAGCAACTACCTTAGCTCCCACAAGATAACACCTAAAAGCCTTGACTGCTTTGACTAAGGCATAAGCCTAATTTTTAGTGATGTCATATTTTAGTTCTACTACATGTAAGGATTTTCTAAAAAAGGATATGGGTTGTTCATATCCGTCTAAATTCTTTTGTAATAAGACTGCTGCAACCATATGATAAGAAGCAAAAGAGAAAATCTGCATGGGCTTACCATAATCAGGGGTCCTCAAAATAGGGGCATCTTTAATGGCCTATTTGATACTTCTGAAAGATTCATCTACTTCTTCATTCCATTCTACCTTTGCATCTTTTTTCAACATTCTAGAGATGGGAATACAAATTTCTGCAAAATTTGTAACAAATCTTCCTAGAAAGTTTACCTGCCCAAAGAAAGACTGTATTCCTTTGACATTTCTTGGTGGTGAAAGCTTGTCTATTGCCATAACCCTTTCAGGACCGATTCTCACTCCATCCTTAGACACAATATGTCCTAAGAGCTTGCCTTCTATAACACCAAAAGAACACTTCTTTGGATTCAAAGAAATCCCATACTCCAGAGCTCTAATGAAAATCTTTTCTAGATGCTCACAATGGTGATCCTCCTTCTCTGAATATGCTATGAGATCATCCTGGTATACTACTAAAAACTTGTTTATGAAATCAGAAAAAGCCACATCCATAGCCCTCTGAAAAGTTGCTCCTGCATTTGTCAAGCCAAAAGGCATCCTAACATAAACATATGTTCCCCAAGGAGTGGTGAATGCAGTCTTGAATTGTTCTGACTCCTTGACCATGACCTGATTATAACCAGAGAAACCATCCATCATGGACATTAACTCTGACACTGTGACTCTTTGCAGCATATTTTCCATATTAGGCAAACCATAGTTGTCTTTCAAAGACTTGACATTCAGATTTCTAAAATCAACACATAGCCTAATGTCACCATTCTTTTTTCTGACTGGAACCAAATTTGATACCCAAGTAGAATGTCTGACAGGCTTTATAATACCAGCATCCATTATCTTTTTGAGTTCATCTTGCATTTTCGGTGCCAAAGTAGGGTTCACGAGCCTTAATTTCTGCCTAAAGGGTTTAGTTCCTTCCTTCAATGGTATCTCATGTTGAAAGAGATCTTCTCTATATGCCTTCAAATCTTCATAAGATCATGCAAAGACATGTCTGAATTTTTTGAGAAGATCAATCAGATTTCTTCTAGTTCTTTGAGATAAACATTTACCTATGTAAACATTCTTTGGTTCTTGGCTTGTCCCTAGATTTACCTCCTCCAAATCACTTACCCTGTCAGCAAGTCTAGCTACACAAGCCCTCTCTTTATCATCAAATGCTCTCTCAAGAGAAACCAATCCCCTTGGGATCCTATTTAACTTTAGTTGTAGCACCTCCTTCCCAAGGATACTCTCTTTTCCATCTTTTCTGTCTACATAAGTGCTGAAGTCCATTTCCTAACCATCAAAGTGAGACTCACATTGCAAGAACCTTAATATATCCTGATCATCATAAAATACTTGCCAATTTTCAACATTATCTGGGATAGAAGGCTGGGACTTACACTCAATTCTAGATATCCCCGCAAAGGTAACATCCTCTGGCCTTAAGGCTATGTTTGCTAGTAAGTCTGCCATCTTGTTCTGGCTTCTATCCACCCAATCAATCCCAAAGGCACTGAAACATTCAATTTCATCCCATACAACATTCCTATATTGTTTCAACCTTTGGTTCTTAGATGCATATTTTGATCTAATCTGAGAAACTATTGACTCAAAATCACCAATCACCCTAAGGTGTTTGATCCCATGTTTTGATGCTTGTCTCAAACCAATCAATAGGGCTTCATATTCAGCAACATAGTTTGTGCAAGAAAACAAGAGAGTGAAAGAAAACTTAAAAGTCTCACCACTCAGGGATACCAACAATACTCCTGCTCCAGCACCTTCTCTAGAACTTTCTCCATCAAAATATAATGTCCATAAGACATTACCCTTTTCCATGTTATTCTCATCATCAGCCAAAAGGATAGGCCTGACCTTCTCCTGCATCTCATTCCTCTAAAATTGGAATGAACCAATGTCAGTGTCAACAAAACAATTCATGTTATCCTTTTCATTCTCCTCAATCATATGTGGAGTTCTAGCTTCCGTTGACACCTTCACATTCTCTCCTTCAATGTCAAAAGTGGTAAAAGACAAGTCACATTGAATACTTCCTCCCATAGAGGCACTCCACTTTCTAGATAACAACATTCCATATTGAGGAGGAATGTCAACTACAAGAACACTCATAGTCAACTATTTGTTAGGAAATGCAGCTAATGTATAAGGCAGAGCCTTAATGGTACCAATAATCAACACTTCTCTTGAGTCCATAGCTTGGCATCTCCCATGAGGTGTATCAACCTTCAGTCCTAATGATTTCATGATCTCTATAGGCATGACAATGTTTGATGCTCTAGAATCAATCATGCAATTCTTCAATATTTTACCATCAATCACAAGGGACAAGAAGAAAGGATCAACTATCCATACTACATTGTTTACAACATTTGTATCCAAGAAGATTTGAGGAATCTTAGAAAAAATTTCTTCACTCTTACTGTCAGGTGTGTCTTCCAAGGAAGCCACATGCTTGTCATTTCTATTCACCTCCTAGATTCCTGCAGAAGAAACACCATTCACCCAATTTAAGGCCTTGACCTTATGTTCTTCTATTCTCATCATTTCCAAAAGTGGAACCTTGATAGTAATCTGTGAAAGCAACTTAGACATATATATTGGAACATACTTCTAGCTATTCATGTCTTCTTCAAAAATAGTGACAACTTTATCTTTTGTGGACTCAGATTTGTCTTTGAGAGAGGATTCCTCTCCCTTCTGAAAGGTAGGAACAACCACATCTGATGTCTTTTCTTTGTTCCTAGGTGCTATAATAGGCATAATTTTCTTTTTTATCTTCACTTGGTCCGCACCACAAGCACCCTTTCCCTTTTCTTCATGTTGTTGTACACTATTTTTTGTCCTCTTGATGAACATACTGCCTGGTTTACCAGCTACATTTCCATCTGTCCTATTTCTTAGATTGTAATTGCTTCTAGCTTAAGTGACCATGTCTGCAGTGATTTGAGCAATCTCTTCATCTGATGGTCTTCTTAAAGAAACCTACTCCTCACCCCTCACTGCACCACATCCAACATCATCAAACTCTTCTTCTTCATCATCAGTAAAGTCAGCTTCATCCCACGCATGTGAAGAAGTCATACCACATCCTTCCTTATCATACTGCTCCTCACCTTCTTGATTATCTGGTAAAGTCAAAGCAATGACACAATGCTCTGGACTATGAGGAGATTGACAAATAGCACACCATGGAATATCATTAGTCATGTTCACTGAATTTCTCTACAAAGGATCAGGGATCCTTCCATCAGGCCTTTCTTGCTTGGTTGGGAGAATGGGCTTGCCATCTTTCCACTGAGTGTTGTAAGGATAATTCTGCATCCTTGGTTGTCTACTAAAATTGTTTGGAGTTGACCTCTCCATAGTCACAGCCCTCTTGTTTCCCTTTTCTCCAGGATTTAAACCTTCCAAAGCCTTTAAAATCTATTTTAGATTGTTATCCTCTTTGGGTTTAGATTCAACAGACCTTCCCATTTCTTTCTTACTCTGCATTTGAGGCCTGCAATCATCTCTTCTTCCTATCTTTCCAGATATTCTTCTATTACTCTCCATGTTGATAGCCAATTTGTAAGCCTCCCCAAGACTTCTAGGGTTCTTATCCCTCAAGAGATATCCCATCTTTGCATCAAAGGCATTCAAGTATGTCACAAGACATACCCTATCATCTAATCTGATAACTTGCAAGAGCCTATGCATGGCCTTTTGGAACCTTATGTTGAATTCAAGGACCTCTTCATTCTGATTTTTCTTTATATTATTGAATTCATTCAAGATAAAACCCTCATTAGTCTTATCACCATAATGTTCTTTGAAACAATTTTTAAATCCATTCCATGACCTTATACTAGCATGGGGTAACCCTCTAAACCAATCCCTAGCATCCTTAATCAGGGATTATACAAATAGCTTCATTATAACATCATCAGGCTCTATATTGTAATCATCTATTACATCTATGAAATTTTTTAGATGTTCTTCACATGTGATGACATTATTTCAAGTAAATTTAGGAAACTTTTTTCTAATCTCATCAGGGATTACATTAAGATAACCAGGAATACCAAAGAAGGTAAGTTGTTTGTACCTTTCATGAATAGGAGCTCCATGCAGTGGATCCATTCCTTGAGATGTAGACATCCCTGTGTTTGAACCATCAGGAACCCTAGCAGCACCCAGCACATCATTTGCTTGAGCTTCATTGTTACCTTGATTTCCACCTTGCCCTAAGAAGGAAGCAGCAACATGTGAAGGTCCTGAAGTATGCTTGAGAAAATCAATCTTTTTCCTAATTTCTGTAGCAGAAGCCTCCAACTCAGCTTTCTCTAGTTCTTTGTCCAATATCTCTTTCTTCCTTCTAGCTATCTCAAGGTTCGAGTCTAATCTCAGTCCTGGATCTGATGTTCTATCAACAACAGCTTGTTCATTGATCTGAACTCCAATGGCCTTCTATTTTCCTTTATCTCTCGGTCTAGTTTCTCCACATATTTTTTGAAAAATAGGCTGTTCATCCACTCTTTCAGGCTCTGGGACAAAATTAATTGCCTCCAAATCTAGTAACTACCTTTTTAGCTGATCAGCCCTTATCATGGCTTATCTTACTTTATCTTCTTTATCCTTTTCTCTCTGCTGCCTAATGGCAAGTTGCTCTTGAGCTCTTCTTTCTAGTTCATAGACCTCCTCAAAGATCTCTTCTGATTTAGGGAGTGTAGTGTCTGACTCATCATCTCCCACTTGAATTTCATCTTCATACTGATTCAATCCCAAGTCAATAGCAGCCTCTTCATATTCTGAATTGTCTTCTTCTTGACTAGGCCTGGCTTGGGTTTCTTGTCTGGTATCTTTCTTGTTTCTCCAAGTCTGAGAAACACCTCTTCTTTTCTTTCCTCCCCTTGTCTGACTAGGCCTTCAAGTACTTGGAATGCCTTCTTCCATTATATCTTCAAGAGGCTTCTTTTTCTGCGATCTGGAACCTCTATAACTCATCTTTGCAAAAAAAATCACTAACAAGTACTGCTACCAAGATTTTTGAGTTGCCACCCAAGTGTATTGGGAATATTACAATGAAATTTCTTGACATCAGAAAATGCTCCAATAAGTTAGAGAGAAAAGGGACAAGGATAACCCTGTTTCTTCCAATGATGACCTACTAGTTAAGATGAACATGCATAACACATCCCCAGTAGAGTCGCCATCTTGTTGGTGTCCAAAATGACACTTATGCTCTAACAGGCTACCAGTATACCCTCAGATGGATTTTAGGAATGGTTAACTCCAAAATTGCTAAGAGGTCTTAGGATAACTGGACCAACTATAGGGACTTAGTATGCCCTCTTCTGCTTCTGGCTCTGCAAAACCAAGGTAGGTGCACCTAACCTAGTATAAAATACACCTCATACACCAAGAACTAGGCTTGTAAAATAGATAAATGGATAGCAAGAAATTACTAAATGTTAACCACACACTCATTGACTCTCTATTGCTATGGGGTAGAACTACAGACAACCAAATGCTAAAAACTTAAAGAATGGTTCTTATTTTATGTGTTTGAATCATAACAGTAGCAATCAGTATCTGTTGATAAAGAGATAATCATTTAGGCTAGTGCCTCATCCATTGGGCAAGATCTCCTAGAATAAGAATGCTACACACACCAGACAATAGCTGAGATTCCAAGCCATAAACACACCTACAATCCCCTTCACTACTTATGAGATATCCTTACATAGACAGCAAGATAGACCTATGTCCCATCTAAAGCATAATTTAATCTAATCCTTGATTAGAACTGAAGAATGAAGACATATACACAAAACAATATGTAGAGAACTAGAAAGTTTAGAATCTATCGAAGTTGACACAAAGGAGAGATAAGAGTCTTGTATTTGTATTAAGTATGAGGAATCCTTAAGTATAAACAATCAAACCAGAGAAGTCAAGCTTGCAAATTACAGCTTAGACCTGCAACTTTTTCTCTATCATCAACAAAATACCAAATGCCAAAATGTTACAATCCTGACTGGGCAGAAGACTCACAATCGAAAAAGTTTTAAAATCTAACTCCGAATGCTACCAAATGATCATAAAAATCCCTTTATACCAGGGTTACAATGCAAGCACGACCATTTGAAATTCAAAATCACCTAACCCCACCAAGAAATAAACACCAGACAAGACAGGGGTCAAGCCACGACAAGAAGCTCAAACAGTCCAATCAACCAGCTACAAACACTTCTTGAGCCTAGAATTGTAATCATTCCTCATGGTGCAAATCCCTCTGCAAACAACCGCCAAGTACCCTGGACCACACCACAAATGCTTCTCACCAAACAAGGTCTTTTCTTCATTCAATTCCATAAAATATGGTACCCTCTATCGCTAGAAATTCACAAAAAGTCAAACTTGAAACAGCAACGGTCACAAGCATCTCGTGGGCTTTAAGTTTCTCAAACTACTTTTCCCTTAGCCGTGCAACTGCGCTATCATCAACCTTGACTACCATAGGAAAATAGCCTCAATTCATGCTTGGTCGCATGATCACATAGCCCAAAAATGGGCTATGCAAACATGTGACAACCTACCCTTTAACCGACAACAACACCGCCCCACACTACCGAGAAATTAACAGCGCACTGGTGATCAAACTGAGATCAACATTAAGTCCCTGTCGTAAATCCTCCTATCTTCTTGGGCTTCGCAATTCTAACCCATCCAAGCACCTTAGATTCCATTCAGTGAACTGGCAACAAAAGCATTTTGCCAGTTCACGAAAAACATCCTGCCTCCGCTAAAGAATCTAGTGACCTCGCGACTGTTGTTTGCCAAATCACCAAATGAATTGGGGAACTGCCAAATTGTCATGTAAACCGATGACAGGAAGAAGACCCTGTTAGGCCACCAAATATTTATCCACACTACTAAAAGAAAACCTGACTTGGGCCCACGTTCAAACTCACCTTCCCGCCAGCACAGTCCAACCAAAAACCGCCACGACAACAACCTCCACTAAGCCCACCAAATAGCTACAGATGGGCCCACAGGGACATGTGGTGCCCTGTCGCATGATTGCATAGCCTAAAAATGGGCTATGTGAACATGCGACAGCCCGTCAACCATTAACCTCATTGTTAACACCACCACAGGAAAACTACCATGATAACCACCACAGAAACTACCACCACACAACTCTGCAACCATGAACAAGGACACGTGTTAGTCAGTTGCATGATCACATAGCTGAGAGGAAGGCTATGTGATCATGCGACGGGCAACCCAAAGCTGCCACTTCACCGCCTTCGCAACATAGAAATGTAACTAGACCAACCTGCCAACAGGACCCCCGAGGACACATGGGAAGTGGTCTCATGATCGCATAGCTAAAAGTAGGGCAATGTGATCATGTGATAGCCTATTACAGGCTGCCACATGTCCACCTCTGGGACCATACCACAAAAGCCAATCCCTCTCAGAGGATCAAACAGTTGTCATAGAAGTGCATAGCCTAGCTTTTGGCTATGTGATCATGCGACAATCGTCGATCTTCGACATGTCAGGACCCTCTGTGCCTTTGGAAACTCAGGTCCCAGCACCAACACACTTGCGCACTTAGCAAAGATGACTGCAAGGCAGTAGCACATGACATGGGACCCACATGGCCACGTGGCAAGTGGTCGCATGATTGCATGTTAGAGAAGTCTAACATGTGGCCATGTGACATCCAATAGGGAAGAAGCTAGACCCACCACACGGTTGGACATGCACAGTTAAACATAGGTCAAAAACACAAATTTTTCAGCAAAAGACAAGTGCATAAAGCTTAAGGCAAAGGGTCAAAAACAACGTAGGTTCTTGGCAAAAGATCAAAAACACATAGGAATTACAACAGACCAAAAGGTGACAGGGAAGCCGAAAACAACATGGATTTTTGAAAACACTGCATGTTTTCGACACTGTGGTAGAATTTTTAAAATTTGCTTCCGCGGACCTTAGAAAATGAAAATCTTTTTAGGTTTTGCAAAGTAAGAGATGCGACATGGGTTGAAGCAAGGTGACAACACTGAAAAGCATGGGGTAGGACACTTAACAAAATCATGCAAGGGAGAGGCCAATTTTACAAGATTTTGTAATGACTGGAAAAATGGCCTAACACATTGCTAGAATAATTTGCATATCAATTCCATACATTCTAGACTAGTTTCATACAGTTTTTCATATCATTGCATAGAAAATACAAAAAGATAGATTAATCTGCATCCATCCTACATTCATCTTTTAGCATTAAATCCTTTGTTTAGGTGTTGCATCATCACTGATCTCAGTCTTAATCTAAGAATACCATACTCGAACCTACTAGAAGGCAGTAAATCAGTTGGTTAGCTAGTTTCATTTATATTGTAGATTTTTGATTTGCTAACCTCTAATGTTTTACTGAAGTGTTGTGTCTGCAGCTAGGTATAATTTTCACACACACATTTCTGGCGCCCACTATGGGGCCCTGAAATGGGTTTCCATTTCATTTCTAATAATTTCTATCAATTTTTTGTCATTTTCTATCAAAACTGTGATTTTTACTTTATGTCCGTCCATTTTTTGTACAAGTTTTGGTAGATTGTCATGCCAGAACCCCCTGACTATCGTATGACAGTTGGTGTTTTTGAAACTTGTTCTTGTTGTTACACATTGTCATTTGGAGGTTGCTTTATCATGTTTACATAGACCCATTGTCGTATCAGGCTTGGATTGTCATATGGGAGGTAACTGTTTGTCGTACGAGTTTTGGCATCAGGAATTCAATTGTCATTTCAAAATTTTAGGTAGTTTTCAAGCTTTATTTTTGGATTTGGACTAACAGCTAACCCTAACAATTGAGATCTTCTTGTTTTTATTGGTACTTGCTAGTTCCGATTGGAAAATTGCAACAAAAATTACAAAATAGGTAAAATCTACTAGGCACATTGTAAAGGAACTTAGGTATTGTATTGCATTTGATAACACTTCAATTTGGGACATAAAATGAACTCTTACATGTCAAGCTTGAGTGTCTTTCCTACTTTCATAAAACACACTTCAATTTTGGACTCTAAAATGAACATAGATTTGCTTTTGCATATTTGTTACACATAGTAATTAGGCCCTATGAACACTATTTGTGGAGTTCTTGAGAGAGTGAGCTTCATTCACTTGTTTTGCATGTGAAGCTCTTCTTGAAGATAGATCCCCTTATAGGTAGGGAGGATACTATTGTTATCTCACATTCACTTGGTTTGGTCCTCAACTTTGATTGGTACATTATCTCTTGGTCCCACTTAGAGAGCTCAGTAGACATTGTTTTTGACATCACAAATCTTGGTGAGGTAATTTTAGTCTTAGCACGTCAAAGAATCTATCTACTATGTTTTGGTAAAAGTGAAAAGGCTAGAGGACTATGCTCTACTCCTTTTTTGGGTAGAATCATAAATTGAGATCCTTGAATCTGGACCAAGTCCCCATTTGGTCTATTTTGTGAGTCACCTTTAGAGCGGGTTAACCATAGTGGATATTCACTTTATTGGGTCAACCACATGGATGGAACCTCAAGTGGTAATAGCCATTTTCACCATGGTAGCAACAACCGCTATATAAATATCTTTGTGGAAGAAACCTCCATAGGTGTAGTCTCTTGTTGGGCTGTTAGATCTCCTTAGCAGCTCCTAATTGATTAAATTATCAAACTGTGTCAAAACCCCAGTGCACCTAGATTAGATTTCACCCTCTTGAGATTACAAAAGTTGCAGAGTTTGACCATTACTAAAAACCCTAGTGCTACCAAATTTTCATTTTCTAGGACTATGTGCGTGAATGAAAATTTTTTTGAGAACATACACAAGTAGCATTCCTAGGGTTAGAATAATAAGTCACTTGATTGTTCATGTGCAAGGTTTCTTTTTCCCTTTCTCATTATTTTTAGATGTGCTTTAATTCACTTGCTTGTTGTTCTACGTGCTCATTATCTACTTGGTTATTGAAAATAAACGAGCCTGAGACAAACTATTACATAGATCTTCAAACTTGGATAGAGAAACTTGCAAACAATCTGATACTGAAAACTAAAAAATTGCAAATATGAAGCGAAATTCCTTTCTGGAGTCCAAATTCATCCCACAGTCTCAGAAAGTCATACGAGTTTTGCCCAAGTGCTAGATTGCCGTACAGGAGACAATATACTGTCATATGAGTATGGTCAGGAAAAGTCAAAGCAAAATCAATCCCTAGTGTCAACTATCGTACGAGTGTTGCAATTGTCATATGAGTTCTTTCAACTGTCATGCCAGACCTCATCCAGACTAGTACGAGCTTAGAGAAACTCATATCAAAATTTTGAAAAGTTGCCAGAAACCTGTCAAATTTGTAAGAAATTCAATTTTTACAGCCTATTTCCAAAATCTATCAAAAAATTCACTGTGTCAAGAACAGAGAAGAAACCAGAAGAATCCAATCATTTTCTAAAAGTGGTCTCTTGATTTTTATCCAACCATCTGATTTATCAATTTGAATCACGTCCATCTTGTGTCAAAACCTTGTCAAAATTATCTTCAATTCAATCTTCAATAAAAAGGCTGTGTTGTGAGCTTGTGTCTATCATATTTTGGGCATCTACCCATACATCTAGGACATAATATCCTTCATTTACATCCAAATCAATCTTCAATCAATCCAATCTTGACAAGGTTGCGTTATTTGATCTTCTTGAATCAAGTTGTTCTTCAGTTGTCTTCATCTTGCTCTTTTTCTTCACTCAAAGTTAATGGTGGAAACTAGAGCTTCATCACAAAGAAAACAAGGGGAACAACCCAAATTCTCCTCAGCAACATCTTCTATGATTGCTCAAATATTTCATCAACCCTACGACACAACAAAATTTGGAGAAGACGCTCTTGGCAATCTTTACTTGAAAGGTGGTTACGTCACCCCACCTATGTTTGTTCATGAAGGTGCTCAACAAAATCCACCTCAATCAATCCCTAGTAGTTCTCATCACAATACAATATCTCAAGGAGGAGCAAACCAAAGCTCCCAGGGACATCAGTCTCAACATGGAGTGGATCAAGAACCCACACCTTCTGAAATTTCCCAATATCAAAATGATGATAACTTCAAAAGAATGATGAGACACTTCTTGGATGAAGAGAAAGAGGCATACTTCTTGGATCTAGCTCAACAAGGAGCCAAACTTCCTCCAAACTTCAATGTTGCAGATATCATCACTCAAGAGGAAGAAACTCCTATTACAGCCATGATGAAATAGATGCATGCTATGCAAGTCAAGTTAAACAAGATAGAAAAAGAGAAGGAACCTAAGGAGTACTTCTCTATGGAGGCCCTATGTCCTTTTCCATTTGACAAAAACTTGTACATGGTACCATTCCCAAAAAGAATGGAGATAGCAAAATATGATAAGTATGATGGAAAATCTAACCCTCAAGATCATGTCAGAGAATTCTATACACAATCCATGGAGTTTATGCATGAAACAACCTACTTAATGCATCTTTTTCCTCAATCTCTAGGAGGAGAAACCATTCATTGGTTCTCTAAAATGCCTCCAACAATCAAGACCTTTGAGGATTTGATCAAACTATTTTATCAACAATACTCCTATAACATTCAACATCCAATCACCATGATCGATATTTGCAATCTGAAACAAAACTTAGGAGAACCCTTCCTGACTTTCCTCAAGAAATGGAGGAAACAATTTTCACTCTATGCTCAACCCATTCTGAAAACTGAAAAACTTGAAATCTTCATCAACAATCTAGTTCTAGAACTCAATTATCCCTTGCAAATGCAAAATCATACATCCTTTGATAAAATGGTAGATAATGCCATCAAGATTGAGAATGTTCTTGTTAAAAAGGGAGACATATTGCTTCATAAGGAAAACAAGTACGAATCTAGTTCTAGTTCCAACAACAAAGACAAAGGGTAAATTTTGGAACAAGAACAAGAATGTTGTAATAGATGGCATTGTTGATCATGCTAGTGTCCCATCAAAGGCACTAGCATTCAATCTCACCATGGGCACTCAAGCCATAAAAGCTTCTAAACAAAAGGCATTTGAACCTTCTCAAAAGTTGAAAGACTATAAACCATGGGTTACAACACCTAAGCGTGAGTTCACTCCTTTGGGTGAGTCCTTAGAATCTTCCATGAAAACTCTGTTGGCAAACAAAATCATCTCACTGCCTGAGATAAAAGCTTTTGATCCTGAACCTAAACTGAAATGGTGGAAAGAGACCAATTTCTGTGACTTCCATCGAAACAAGGATCATAAAACCAATAACTACATACACTTGAAAAATCTCATACAAGAAAAAATTGATAATGGAGAAATTATAATTGACAATCATAAGAGAAACAATGATCATACAACATTCACAAAACTATTTCCGAAACATGGTCAAGGGGATTCATCTTCTCAACCTAACATGGGTGCTAAAGTCAATTACGCCTACTCTGGAAACAATGTTATCATAAACATGGTTGAACCATACCTATCTGAACATTGCAATATCATCACTATTGTGAGAAAGGATAGAGATAATCAATCAGCAAATGCAGTAACTCAATCACAAGCTCAGGCACATCTACAAGGACAAAACTCAAATTCATCCAATACCTCTAAGGTGCCTTTCAATCTTTCATTTTCTTCTAAACAGAGGGCTGCCTCAAAATCATCAAATCCTAAAGAGACAAGACCAACATCATACAATATTGTCCAACAACTCCAGCATACCAATGCAAAAATATCAATGTTTGAGTTACTCTAAATATCTCCTACTCATAGAGCTATTTGGATAAAGCTCTGCTCGGTTCCAATATTCCTGACAATCTTGATCTAGAAAAATTCTAGACTATGGCTGGTTATCTGAAATCCCCCCAGTATATCTCCTTTTTAGAGGAAGATGACAATTCACTAAGTCATTCGTATAACCAGCCCTTGCATATTGAAGTTTTTATCCAAAACCATCATGTCAAATGCATGTTGATAGATGGAGGTGTTGGTCTAAATATTTGTTCTTACAAATTGATCACACAACTAGGATTATCAAAAGATACTATTTATCCTAAAATGAAGATAAAAATAAAAGCATATGATGAGAAAGAAAGATCTTCCAAGGGAACAATTGTCCTATAGATTAGAACAGGACTTGTTATTAAAGACATCACTTGTCAAGTTCTAGATCTTCCATTGGCTTACAATGTTCTTCTAGGGAGGCCTTTGATACATGAAATGCAAGCTATTCCATCGAAATACCACCAGTGTGTGAAATTTCCTTATGATGGAGTAGAGGTCATGATTCCAGCTGACATATCCACATCTTGTAATGCCTTGAAAGAAAGTGTTGACAAACTTGTTCCACATAATAGAGAATCTTTCACCAAGCAAACATACATTGCATCTACATCCAAGATAGAAGACATTGCCAAAGAAGTCAAAATCAAGGACACAGGCATGGGAGAATATATTGTGGAACTAGTCCTATCTCGAAAATCTCTCCCATTGTCCCCAAAATCTTATGTTCAATCGTCAGACAAAGTGAAACCTACTACTAAAGAACCTCAAGTCATATTTAATGGAATTTTTATCATACAGAAAGTATCCAAGAAAGAATTTGATGAAAAAGAAGCTATATTAGCATGGTTATACAAAGATGAGTCTCAATCCCAAACAGTTCCGAAATGTGACTCTAAAACACCTAAAATCCCTATCAAATCTTATGGACCGGGTCATAAACTCATGTCTAAAATGGTATACACTGGAAAAGGATCTCTAGGAAGAAGAGGCAAAGGCATTGTAAAACCAGTTGAACATTGTGGATGGATGACTAAAGATACTACAGGCTTGGGATATCAAAAGAAGCCTTTTCATCTCAGCAAAAATTCCCCATATGTCTTAGAATAGATTGAACCATCAACAAAAACTCAGCTAGAGGAAGAAACTCAACAATCAGACAATGATGATTCAGACAACTCTGAACTCAATCCTTATGAATGTTTACCTCAAGAAATACTAGATCTCCTAAAAGATGAAGAAAAACCTAAGGGTAATATCAATGAGGTAGCTACACAAGAACCTACTACTAAACAAGAGGAAGGTAAACCTATCACCATAGCTGAAACTTTGGGATACAATAGTGATTTTGAAACAGACTCCCATGAGTATGAATTCAAATCAGAATCTAAAGGAAATCCTGCTTGGGGGATTCATCCTGACTTTACACATGTTCTTAGATTTCCCAGAGGTCTAGATGAAGAATCAGAGGATGAATCAAATGACTATGAATGGGGAGTTATTCCAGAAGAAGATGAACTTATCACTGAAAAACACATTGACGTGATTCACCAATATTCACCTAAAACCGATGTAAGTCTAGAGTGAAATGACAAACTTAACAAATTTGATCCACCTATGGTTGAAGTGGAATCCAATAATGACATTGAGACTATTCACAAATTGAACATTTTGAGTAGTAATATCACCTTTGAATTCAAGAGTTGGGTTAGGACCAATGATGACAACACCATATGCATGAACACTATTTCCCAATCCTCCCCTACATGGACTATCCAACATCCAAAGCTTATTGACCAAACATCCACTGATCTGAGCCAAGATATCTACACCTTTCAAAATGAATATGCCCTTTCTTGCTACCTCAATGTAGTGGAACCTATGATGAATTCCATCAGTGAACCTAGCGTTAGCATGATAGAGTCAGATATCAAATATCTCAGTCAAAAGAATAAGAGTAAAAAGAAAAAGAGTTATGAGGGTGAAAACCACTTTGTGGTAGTCTCAGAACCTAAAATAGTAAAAATAAAAGATGTATCCAAAGGTGAAAACCTCTCTGAGGTGCCTAAGGATGAGATATTTGATGTCCTTCTGAGTCACTTACAAGACAAATCTCCAGTGTTGATAGAGCCAACTTGATCTATCAACTTGGGTTTAGAAGAAGAACCACAACTAATTCATGTAGCATAATCTCTCTCAGAGGAAGAAAAATAGACATTCACTACTTTCTTAATAGAGAAGAAGATCAACTTCACATGGAAGTATTCAGATATGCCAGGCTTAGATCCAAATCTAATAATGCATCATCTCTCTATCGCTCCAGGAGTCAAACCTATTAAGAAAAAATTGTGAAAGATGCATCCACATGTTGTACTCTTAGTCAAAGCTAAATTAGAGAAATTATTGAAAGCCAAATTTATCTGAGTTATTGACTATGTTGAATGGATCTCCAACATTGTTCCAATATTAAAACCAGACAAATCTATCAGAGTGTGCATAGATTTCAAAGATGTAAACAAAGAATGCCCTAAGGATGATTTTCCATTACCAAACATCGATAGGATAGTGGACATGACTGCGGGCTTTGAGATGTATTCTTTAATGGATGTTTTCTCTGGATACAACCAAATCAAAATTGCTCTAGAAGATCAAGAGAAAACAACTTTTACATGTGCATGGGGTACTTTTTGTTGGAATGTCATGCCATTCAGGCTTAAGAATGCTGACCTGCTACATATCAAAGAGCTATGACATCTATCTTTCATGACATGATGCATCGAACCATGGAACACTATGTTGATGAAACCTTGGCTAAATCAATGATAAGATTAGAACATTTGAATAACTTAAGAAAAATACTAGATAGAATGGAGAAGTTTAGTCTCAGACTGAACCCTAAGAAATGTGCTTTTGGTGTCACTTCTAGAAAGCTCCTATGCTACATTGTTTCAAAGAAAGGTATTGAAGTAGATCCTGCTAAGGTCAAAGCTATCATGGAGATGCAACCTCCCAAAAACATCAGTCAAATGAGAACCTTACAAGGAAGGGTGTAATCAATCAGATGTTTCATATCTCAGCTAGCTGATATCTCACAACCTTTCACAAAGACATTACATAAAGGTGTGACTTTTGCATGGAACGAGGAATGTGAAAAGAACTTCAATCACATCAAGCAATATCTATCAAATCTTCCTATTTTGATGCCTCCTATCCAATTTAATCCATTGATCCTATATGTCTCTGCCACATATACATCACTGGGGGCATTACTAGCACAACATGATGAAAACAAGAAGGAAAGAGCTATTTATTATATCAGCAGAACATTGGTAGCATATGAGAAGAACTATTCCATGATTGAGAAAGCTTGTCTAGCTGTGATCTTTGCACCACATAAACTGAGACACTACATGTTAGCTCATACAACACAACTAATAGAAAAGATTGATCCACTAAAGTACCTACTGAGCAAAGCTGCCCTCACATGTAGATTAGCTAAATGGGTGATGCTATTGAGTGAGTTTGACATAGAATATGTTGAAAGGAAAGCTATTAAAGGCCAAGTAATTGTAGATCAATTGGCTGAAGTTCCATTGTTTAATGATACACCATTATAGATGGAATTTCCTGATTCATCCATCATGCACATATCTTTTAGGACTTGGCATCTTTTATTTGATGGATGTTACACACAGAATGGATCTAGAGAAAGTATACTATTCATAACACCAAAAGGTTACTCAATACCTAAAGCATTTAGAATCAAGTTTCCTTGCACAAACAATATTGCTAAATATGAAGCTCTACTTAATGGCATGAAGATAGCAATTGAGTGGTGAGTGACAGAATTACACATTCATGGAGACTCACAGCTTGTAATACACCAAGTCAATGATGTGTACCAAACAAAAGATGAGAAGCTTGTTCCCCAAAAATGCATGGTAGATGACTTAAAGAAATATTTCATATCTATCACATTTGAGAAAATTCCTAGAATGGAGAACAAGGATGTTGATGCTATGGCAATGTTATCATCTCTATTGTGGTATCCCAAACATGAGCTACGCTATGAGTTCTTGGTGGAAGCACTGTCGTTCACTGCATATGACTCCCCTGAAACCCGCATGATCTGCACTGTTGTTGGTTATGATTCTTCCAATTACAAAAACCTTTTCTCCTACCTTCAAGATCAAATCATTCCTGATTCCTTCAACTGACATGAGAAATGATACCTTATCCAAAATGCATCCTAGTATCTCATCATTAGTAATGATCTATACAAACTGAGTCTAGATGGTACACTTCTTTGATGTTTAGAATGCGAAGAGTATCAACGTGCATTAGCGGAAGTCCATGATGGTATATGTGGATCACATTCTAACGGTTTAACACTAGCTCGAAAACTTATTAGGGCTGGGTAATATTGGCCTAACATGGAAAAAGAGGCTATCAAGTATGCAAAGAACTGTCAAAAGTTTCAAGTACATGGGAACCTGATTCATGCACCAGGGAGAGATCTTATTCCCTTTAATACACAATGGCCTTTTCAAAAATGGGCATTTGATCTCATAGGAGCTATTTATCCACATTCTTCTAATGGACATACCCATATCATTACAGCTATAGATTACTTTACAAAATGGGTAGAAGCAGTTCCTTTAACTCAAGCAACCAGTAAGCAAATCTCTATGTTCATTCTGAACTACATCATATGTTGGTATGGCATCCCACATTCCATAGTCATAGATAATGGTGGCCAATTCAAGAACAAGGAATTAGATTCCTTATGATCTAAATTCAAGATTACAAAACATTGGTCATCCATATATTATCCTCAAGGGAATGGATAAGAAGAGGCATCTAATAAGAATCTGTTGAAAATCTTGCATTGCACAGTTAATAAAATAGGAAGAGACTGACATCTAATGATCAATCCAGCTCTCTAGGCCTACAAAAAAAGTATCAGAATGCCCACTAGGGCTACACCATTAACTTTAGTTTATGGGTTTGAAGTGGTACTGTAATACCCCTCTAACCCTAATATAAGTTTTGTGTTTTTGAAAGAATTAAGATCCTTCGATATTTTCTTACAGCTTAAGTTGTACATGATACTTGTTTGATCTATTCCTATAGTTGTTTATAATAATTTCATAAGCTAGTACTCAATGATTCTAATATCAGACATACTATCTAAAGGTATCATTTTTGTATGTATTTATCTCCATGTATGTATTGAGTACCTACAAGACCTTTATGAACATAGTTAGGATGCTATATGATATGTACTTGATAGATATATATAAGTGGTTATTTATATTTTCTTCTATTAAGGTTACCTTGGATGAATCTTGTATCTCACTTGATGATTTGATTATGTTAATTTATTATTAGTATTGATAAGAGACTAACACAATGCTTGAGATTCTAACCTTCATTATGATGATGCTACATGCTTTGAGTGTATATATATACATGATGTGTTTTCATGATTCAGGACGAAGTCGTAGTTACTCACATAGCTGAGGTCCACACGATGTATCGATCCTGGTCATCTGTCTGCAATGTTTTCTTCTATATGTATATCCGTACATATGTATTTCTTCTTTGTGATGCAGGCTTGCAGGTACCGGGCATCGACTTCACATGGCTTCACAGGTCTGAGCATGCCCTCAAATCCTCGATGGTTGTTGTTATGGAGATAGTACTAAGGCCCCTACATGAGTCTTCCTTTGTCATTATTCCAATTTGGGAATATTAGGGTTCCTTCTTTGTCAGTCAACCTTTGGGTCAAAAACCCAGATCCAACGCACCCGGTTGGGCATGGTTGTAGTTAGTGCCTTGTGGCCACTTGAATTCATTTGGTTGTATGATTTGTTTACTCATTTTATTTATTTCTCCTTCTTGGTATGATTCTTAGTTAATCTTTCTATGTTGTGTTTCAGGAGTTTGGCTTGACTTTCTTTGTTGACTTTGGTTGACCTTGTTTGATCTTATAGTTTTCTCAATATGTTTCATAGTTGATTTTTATGGCCTCTTTCGATGATTAGATTTATTTTGAGGCATGGGATTTTATTCTACCTCAGTGTTATATCCTATAGCAATTATAAATAGGTAATAATATTGTGATCTATTACTTCATAATCTTATAGATTATAGTGTTTGGTATTTGGCATGTATATATATATATATATATATATATATATATATATATATATATATATATATATATATATATATATATATATATATATATATATATATATATATATATATATATATATATATATATATATATATATATGAAAATATATATATGGGTGCACACATATATGTATTTATATATATATATAATTTATATGTGATTATATGTTAATTATTGTAGATATTGTTGATGGTGTATATTTTGGGATTAATGTAAAGTATAATATTATTAATAATTAAATATTAAATAATGCGAGGTATATTATTCTCAAATGTTAATTATTAATAATGAGGATAGGTTATATATATAGATATTGATGTAATTAATGATGGCATATGCATATATGTTAGGATAATATTAAATGTGTGTATGAATGAATACAAATAATCTTTTATTGTATATTTGAGTAATATAGTTGTATGATATTAAGTTATTTTATAATACCCTTTAGTTAAGAGTTAGTTGGGAATTGGTTACTTTTCCTCTCAACCTTTGGAAATCTATTTATATGCACTACTTTCTCATTTGAAGAGAGGGGGTTTTTGGGGCTGAAGCATTGAGGAGAGGATGGCCTTACTTTTCATGGAGATTTTGGAGAGAAAACTTGGAGATGTGAAGGAGAGTTTGTAAGCATATGTCTTTAAGAATTTTTGGTTATCTTTGCTTTTGGGAGAGAGACATTTTTGTGAGAATTTTAGTAGTTGAGAGAGGGATTCTTTGCTGTGGAATTATTTCTTTCTTTCATGGAGATTTCTGAAAGTGGATAGGGTTTGAAGGATGCATCTCAAGTTTGGATTTGTCTTCTCTTTTGTTTCCTTCCTTCTTCGATTCAACCTTCGTAGGACATGAGGTATGGATTGAATATTTTAGTTACTTGATGTATCTGATAGATTATAGATCTATTTATATATTATCATTATTTATTATATCTGTACTTTTCATTTGTATGGTTATTTTAAAGTTTTGAGTTTTTGTTTGTAAGAATTGGCATGTGTTTTCCTAGGGTTTTTAGCAACCCATTTTTGGAGATCTGTTATTATAACAATTTAAATTGCATCTATGGTTTCACTAAATTAATTTTATGGAAGTAAAATTCATATATCTCAAATGGGTATCTCTCTGATTTTATTTTTAGGGTCGAATTAATGCCTTATTTTTGACATTTTGGCAGACTATGCCTGTTCATTCTTGATTCCAAATTTTCTGTCAAATGTATTCGTATGCTACAGGCTGATATGATTATATAAAAGTCTAAATTTGATATCAGAGATTTTACTAAGTATTATCTTTTATTTCCAATTGGTTTGGTGAATTTTAATTATGTTTTGTGAAAATTACAACCGTTTTAGTGAAGGCAGGTCTGAACCCTAACTAGAATTTTCTGTTTTAAACCAGAAGTCATAACTTTCTTTCCCACCGTTGGATCTTCCTAAAAATAAAATTGAGAGTCCATAATTATGTTATCTAAATCTCCACTGAAGCGATTTCCTTTATTTTATGTTTTGTGGAAGATATGGATGACTGTTCTATGATGACTATTCTTTGCATTTAATCCTTGCTTGAAATAATTCAATTTAAGAACATCATTAAGTTTTAAGGTTTCGTATGGTTACCAGAGGCTATTAGAATTTTTTTTTTTGGTTCTATGTATACTCTGAATATATTTATAATATCACTTGGATGTCTTCTTATATGTTTGGAACATTCTGAATGCCATATTGGGTTTAGGGTTGTGAAGTGGACTAGGGACAACATATGTTTTTCCTAAACTCAATCAAATGTTGTTATGGAATTGATATGAATTCTTGATGATGAATCTATTATGTTCTTATGATTTTTATATGTATGTTAGGGAACCTAAGTACACTAGGTGAGTGGCTCATAGTGAGGGGCCGGGGCCCTAAGTGGCTAGTACCAGGATAACCTACTATGAGTTATTTAATCAAGTGATAACCTAAATAAATGAATTGAGAATGGGAGATTATTGGAATGGGAAATTACACATTAATCAAGATTAATTGTGCCTCGCCCATGCCTTTAGTGCTAGTAAAGACTAAGGATGGGAGTGGGAGAAGGTACCTATGCGTAGGTACAACTGAATGACCTTATCTGTACGAGAGGCATTCGGTTCCGCATGTGCCTACTTGGGGGCCGGGGCCAAGAGTGGATAGTACCAGGACAACCCAAGGGGTGAGGGCTATGCGATGACACTCACCTAGCTTGTAGCTTAGAGTCTCTATCAAATTTGATCATGCCTCTGGTATTCCTTGTGGTCTTCTTGTCTTTTCTTTTTTGTTGTGACTTTGGGGAACTTTTATCACCACCTTAGGAATTTTCTAGTTGTTACCTCTTGTATGGGCCTTTGGTTCTATCTCCTAGCTCGAGGGAGTGGGCCTATTGGTTCCACGTGGTTGGGTGGTTAATATTTATATCGAGGTATTGATCGTGATTCTTTGGATGATCCTAGCACATATTCCTTTCCAGATCTGCAGTTGAAGATTTCTTATTGGATATTTTAATATGTTGAGATGTACTTATGTATTTGTATTCATGTAATTTTTAATCTCCTAAAAGGAGTCTTGTAGTATTGATGTAATCTCAATTCAAAGCAATGCATAAGGGAATGGGTAGTTCTAAGTAAAAGAAAGGGAAAATAATGTGGAATATTGGACATGTTACTAGCATTAAAAGAAAGTGTTTATGTTATTTCTCCTATCCTCTTATGTTGTCCATATGTAAAGGAAATAATCTTAAATATAGTTATATATAATGATGTATCACAAAAATAATGTATTCTCTCTTGATGAAAGGATCCAAGGAAATTATTGAGAAATGATAGGTTAGTGATTGGAATTATTAACAATAAATGGTTATGAAACAATGCAATAAAATAGTAACTTGATTATAATGTTAATACTTGGTTCATGTTAATGAAATACCTAGGATAATGCCTACCTTAATGAATATTAATCTCTTACCTAAATTATTAGAGAAAAGTGATATAAAAGATAGTAGATGTAGACGAAATCAATATGAATTTATGGAATGAGTTGATAAAAGGAATAATGATGTTGGATGATTAACCTATGTTTAATAAAAGAAATAAGTTAGGGACATTTAACTTGGTGCATTAAAATGAATGTAGATCTTTTAAGCTCATGATTCCGTGAATATCTTATGCATGTAAATGGTTTATATGATGTTGCTTTAGTAGTGATGTTAGGGAACCCGGGAGGACTTAAGTTGTATAAATCTTACATTCAAGTAGTAGAAAATTATTTTTTCTTTTAGAAATATGAAGTGTAATGATGAATATTATTCTAGTTAAAATAAATAAATAAATAAATAAAAATTCACTACTTGCATTTTATAGAGGTTTTATGTCTTGTCCTCTTGGGTTGCCTGGCGGGGTGTTACAGGTACTGCCTATTGAGGTTGAAATCCCATCACTAAGAATCATAATGCATGGTCTAGTAACTGATGATGACTATAGAGTGTCTAGGTTGCAAGAACTTGAACTACTAGATGAGCGCAAACAAGAAGCATATGATCATCTTAGAGTATATCAAAAAAGAATGTCTAGAAGCTACAACAAGAAAGTCAGACAGAGAATTTTAGGTTGGCGATCTAGTCTTGAGAGAGAATCCTAAAAATCAAACACATAGAGAATGAAAAGGGAAGTTTGAACCCAACTGGCTGGGTCCCTTTGTTATCACTGCTACTTTTAGCTCTGGAGCCTATCAACTCTCAACAACTGAAGGAGAATAGCTCTGAGAACCAATCAACATTCTCCATCTGAAGAAATTATATACCTAAGGCATTCAATCTTCACAAAATGTCTTGAAAAAAAAATTAGAAAAATTAGAAAAAGTCTTGAAAAAATGACCATCTTGGTGAAAACCTAGAAATAGGCACCTTGATGATTCACAAAAAAATTGAAAAGATCAAAAGTACAAAAAAATTGAAAAAATGAAAAAAACAAAAAAATGAGAAAAAGAAAAAGTGCCTTAGTGAAAACCTAGAAAAAGGCACCTTGGTAGAAAAAATAGAATCTTTGCCAAGATGGTGAAAACCTAACAATTGCGCGCCACTTGTTCAAAATGCTCCATCTATCAGCACAATCTTGGTCTTTCCCAACTTTTAGTCCTGCTTTAGTTTATACATATCTCCTAGTTTGTTTCCGCATTCCTATTTTCAATAAAGTCGGTCTGTGCACCTTTCAGCCAAAAATGTTTGTATCCTATCAATGTTTCAAACTTGGGGGCAATCAGTGTCCTATCCTATGGTCTCTAGTATACCTTAGATGAGTCATAGCCAGTTGAAGTCCTTTGAAGCTACATCCGAGTCAATCAGTTAGTCTCCTCACCAGAAAGGATTTTGCATCTACAACAACAGAAACAAACATCAAAACAAATTGAAAACAATCTTTTCTCCACATGCTTTTATCCTCTTGGTGTGCTTACTAATTCACATTGAGATTTTTTCTTATTATGTCCTTTCAAGCTGTTCGATGATGTCCTTTATAGGATTTAGAGAGTGATGACTGGGGGCAAAATATTTTCTTTGTCTTCTACTTGTACATAAAAATATAACAACTTTAGAAATTCTGAATCGAAATGGTGTCCATCTGTAAGAGCCTCCATCTTGTATTGGATGTCCATGAGTACCTCGACCATTGATACCCAAAAAATTCAAGGACGTTTGATCTAACTATTGTCTTTTTGAGTGAGTTCTTACTCCTACTGTGAAACATGATCTTACCTAAGGATGTGAATGATAAAGAGTCACTACGGGTAATTCACATTGGATTTTGAATGATCTCGTGATTGCTTGATAGGTTTGCACCATAAGGTGTATTTAGGTCATCACATCATTTTATGTTTTTGATGCTTATACAAATTGCAATATCAAAATGGACATGATATTCAGGTCATCCTAGCATTTGTGTTGGGGTTTGTGCCTTGGTGCTTATATCTAATCTGACATTCTAAAAACAAAATCAATATTCATATGTCTATGGTTGTCTAGCCAGTGGGCATTGTATTGACTTTTGAGCATACAAATCAATATTCATATGTCTATAGTTTCCTAACTAGTGGATTTTGTATTGATTTATCCGGTTACTTAAAAATTCAATGATGAAAATGACCGACACATTATTAGTGACTAAGTCCTAGATCCTAGGTTTGCATTTCATTTTGCATGTCACTTTGTACTTTGCATGATTGCATTTATATCATGATTGCCAAATCAGCTTGACACTTAAAATGATTCTTCTATGCTAAACATATCATAACGACTGAGTATCACATGAAGGTCTTCTTAATAGATCACCAAGAAGGAACTCCTGGCTAATTTCAATGTTCTGAACCCATTTTTGGGATCAAAATCAAAATTTGAGAACATTTATATTGTCAACAATGTAATTTAAAATTTTTAGACCTCAGACAGTCGACTGCTTGCATAATCAACCTTCAATCATCATAGAAATCCTATTTTCAACTTAATTGATTATCTTACATCAAACTATCAAAATTTCAACTTGGTCAACCATGGTCAACTCATGGTCAAACCTAGTCAAACTTGGTCAACCATGGTCAACTCATGGTCAAACCTAGTCAAACTTGGTCTCTAGGACCTCTAAGCGATGTAGAACACGTCTCCAAACATGCACAAGCAATTCTCAAATCAATTAACATGCTTCTAAACCATTTAACACTGAATTTTCTTGTCATATTTTGATTTTCATCCCGAAGGGGGCATGCTATTGCATATCAATCAAATTTGTAAATCAAATCTTTCTTTCAGTATTCAAGACAACAACCACGTCTGGTTACTGATTCATCAAAAGCCCTCGTCGCTTGGGGCACATCTCTTAGGGCATATCAGATTCATCAAGATCCATATCAATCTGGTGTTCTCTCACAAACTTGTAAACTCTATCAACTCTTCGTAACCATCGGTTCATTAGTGTTATTTCCTTAGTTCTTTGTAGCTGAAGGGTTCAGATTTGGCATCCTTTCGATTCCTTGGGATAAACAGGTCTGGAGTCAGGATAGTCACTTCTTTGTAATCATAGTTTCAGAATCATGCATTTTGAAACTTCTTCATAATCACCAGTTCATTGTTGATATAGTTAGCATCATCTCGATTCTCTGGTCAATCAGGATCTGAATCACCAACATCTTCAAATATATCAATCAATTTCTATCTCAGAGTCGGTTAATCTTTCAGGATCAATTTCTCCACCACATAACTAAGTCCTCATCATCATAAAAAATAGATTAATCTTTGAACCAGTATGCTTTGCACAGTAATTCAAAGAGGGGCAAAATGTAATACCCCAAAAATGGGCTATACGTTCATTAACCTCTTACATCCTCAAATCAAATGAAATCAACATCAAAGTCCTAACCTAAGGCACATTTGCACATCAGTTTATCAAAAATTGATTATCTTAATTCTGCATCAGGGAATATTCCTTGAATATTCCTAATTATCTTTAATTGAGTATTATTTGGTAAAAAAGTCATTATTTATCCTAAAGTTGATTAATTGAATATTCTAAATATTTAATTAATTAAGTTTAATTCTGCCACTTAAATATTTAATTAGATTTAATTAGATTTATTCCCAATTATATTATTTAATTTTGACAATAAATCAAAATCCTACTACAATAGATTAAATTCTTATTTAATTGATTAAATCCAGTTGTCAATATTTAATAATATAGTTTTTGAATAAAAGTTTGATTAAATAATTGATTAACCCATAAATCAGTTATTTTTAAATTTAAAATCAGTTAAGTTGAGAATAAATCACTTTATTTTTAAATTAATTCACATTAAATCATGCACAATAAAAAATGCAGTCAACTTTAAATCAATTATCAATTTCAATTTGTTAACTTTCCAAACTCGACATCTGATGATGAGTTGAAAAAGTGAACTAAACTCTATTTTGAGTCAAAAAGTGCTTTTGCATGATTATATGAGTTGATTTATTTTTGATTTCTTGTTAACTCAAAAATCAACCTGAGTTTATCAAGAGTGATTTATGGCTTTTCTCAATGCATCCTCAAGCCTTGGATTTCTATAAAATCAAGGCTCAACTCTTCACAATTATATCTCTCGAATTTGCACAATTACTCTAGCGAAATTACATCTGAAGAACCAAGCTCTTGCGAATAGGCAATTTGTGATATCTCTCATTGTTTTTCATAGTTTTGCATCCATTTTCATGTTATAACACATCATTGTTAGAATAATTTGCATATCAATTCCATACATTCTAGACTAGTTTCATACAGTTTTTCATATCATTGCATAGAAAATCCAAAAAGATAGATTAATCAGCATCCATCCTATGTAATGCCCCTCCAACCCTATCAATTCTTGGTTATGCTCTCTTGAAATTGGGAAGGATTATAGGTGAGAATGATCCTTCTTGTGATGGTTTCTTAAACTGAACCTCTTACAACTCACCCTAATTTCATATTTTAATATAGAAATAATAAGATTGTATAGGTATGTTACTATACATCTTCTTGTGTGTCAATGATAGTTTAGGACCTTAATGCTAAAAGGATCACCTGATAGACTTTATGCTTCTTTGTGAAATGCTCATTATTATTATTTATGTTTACCTTAGGTTAATTGATTATAATCACTTAAGGATTAGATGTGTTACCTTCTCTAATAATGTTACTTGGTGTTAGACATGATTAATGTATTTAGGGTTATATGATTTGTTATCCTGATTGGATAATGGGACATTTTGAGTACATGCCTAATGGTTAAATAGGTTTGTGAAAGTTAATAGATGATTTACATTTACATGAATATGTTATGATGCATTCTTGTTATACAATATGGAAAAGAGATTATTCTGGTACTAACCATACTAATCCAATTATGCTTTGTTGATGTCACGATCTGGTGTGAGTATAGGATGAGGGGAGGTAGTCATAGTTACTCCTACAGGAGTTCCACATGATGTCGCACTCTCCCTCCTTGTTTTCTATAATATATATATATATATATATATATATATATATATATATATATATATATATATATATATATATATATATATATATATATATATATATATATATATATATATATATATATATATATATGCAAGAGCATCCTAGGTGTAAGAGAAATCTTGCATCACCCAAAAAATATTTTTGTTTTTGTATTCAATAAGGGCTATCTTATGCCGAGCTGCTATTTATGGGAACTTTCTATTTTTAGTAAATTGGTCATATGATCTTGGAATATTCTAATTTTACATGTGGAGGTTCATCTCAGTCATATCAGCCTGCCAGTAAAGTTTCATGGCTAGATCAGGTCTAGTTTTGAAGATATTGAAGATTTTTGGTATTGGCAGTAGGGTACAAAAAATTTAAACTCATTTTTGAAGGATTTAGAGGCCTTCGATGAGGTCAAAAATTTGGGTGATAGGTGCTTGCAAAATTCAAGCCTGTAGAGCACTTTGTGGCCTTTCTGAAATGGGGTTATAATAGTCAATCGGGTCAACTAGTGATGACTTATGGTCTCTGGAAGTCGGGTCACCTCAAATGGCAGAAAATAATTTTCCTTCAAAATTTCTATTTGGGATTCAAAAGTTATTTTGAGCCGACTTTGATGTAATAAATTCAAAAATAAAATAATTCTAAGTTTGGTTGGCCCTAAGGGCTAAATTTTTGGAACTTTCTCAGGCGGTGGAAATTGCCTATATAAAGAAGGCCCGTAGTGTTGTCTAGGGCAGTTCTGGGTAGTAGATCTGGGTATTGATTCGAGGCTTTGTCCTATAGAATATTATAAGGGAATGCCCATGTGGCTTTGCATATTGTAATTCTAAAAGTTTGTAATTCCACATTTGTGGAGATAATAAGAAGCCAATATTTTGTTCTTGCGTATTGTTGTTGTTGTTTCTCTATTTCTATTATGTGTTTGTGGTATTAAGGGGAGCACCCTTCATCAAGTGGTATCAGAGAAGGAGTTCCTGAGCATGTAAATAGATCGTTGACTATGAGGTAGTTTGCACCAGGACCATGGTTAGGGTTTCAGCGTGCATCACAAAAATGCCTCCATGAAGGGAATGTGGTGGACGAGCTAGTGTTGTAACACCTGAGGTTAGAGCACTCCAGAGACAAGTGTGAGCATTGCAAGAAGAGATTCGTAGAGGAATGAATCTTAATGTCAGAGATGAAAGCAAAGAAAATCTTGACCTACTAAATAAAATGCAAAGTTTTAAGTAAGCGGGATGATCTATTCAGGAGTATACAGAGGAGTTCTATAGAATCCTCATCAGAACAAACCATGCGAAAGCTGATAAGGAGGAAGTTTCTTGTTACCTTAATGGGTTGAGGCCAAGTATTTAGGAGGAGCTAAATTTGGTTCGAATGAACAGTATTGAAGAGGCATACCAATTTGCCCTAAAAGTAGAGGAAAAGCTAAACAAGAAGTTTGAGAGCAGACAAAGTGGAAGAGGTCATAGTGGATGATCTGGTGGATAGTCATATGGAGGCCAAAATAAAGATTAAAAAAATAAGGATGAGGCCAGTAGTAGTCAAAATTAGAGAGGAAACAATTCCAATCATTTTCAAGATCAGAACAATAGAGATCAGAGAGGAAGAGGAAGAGGACAAGGTTCAGGAAGAGGAGGCTTCTGTGGAACATGTTTTCACTATGGAGAAGAAGGTCATAGGGCATTTGAATGTCCTCAATGCCAAGGAAGGATGGATAGGAGGAATGAAGGCTAGGCCAGAGTTGCACATGTAGATGAAGATGCCAGATCATCAAATTCTGAAGATGCTGAAAGAGGAGAAATGCTAATTAATAGAAGAGTCCTGCTGAGTGGTGAGAATGAACCTGAACAAAGGAGGAGCTTGTTTTGCACTAGATGTAAGTGTGAAGGTAAATTTTGTGATGTGATTATCAATAGTGGAAGCACTAAAAATTTGGTGTCAGAAGAGATGGTGACAAAGTTGAAGCTCAAGAGATAGAAACACCCACATCCATATCGAATTGCCTGGGTGCAAGATGACCACAAGGTCATGGTCAATGAATAGTGCCTAGTAAAGTTCAAGATCAGCGGGTACCAAGATGAGGTACTATGTGATATCATATCTGTGGATGCATGTCATATGTTGTTGGGTAGACCGTGGTAGTCTGAAAGATGTGTTGTACACAATGGTCGTGTGAATACCTATTCCCTGAAAAAGGATGGAGTGTGACATAAGCTAAAGCCATTGAAGGAGATCGAAGAAAAAGTATGTGGTAATGTGAGAATAACTTTTGTTGATGGAAGAAAATTCCTAGATGGTATGAGGCATGAGCATGTGTGTTTTGCTTTAATTCCAAAAGTTGGTAAAGAGGAAGTAGAGGATGTACCTGTAGAGGTTGCAGATTTGTTGAATGAGTTTCAGGATATTGTATCTGATAATGTACCTAATAGATTACCACCAGTAAGGAAGATCATTCATCAGATAGATTTGATTCCAAGAGCTAGTTTTCCAAACAAGGCAACACACAAAATGACACCCGCAGGAAGTGAAGAATTGAATAGACAAGTACATGAGTTGTTACAGAAGGGATTGATTTAGGAGAGCCTGAGTCCATGTGTTGTACAAGCAGTATTAGCAGTAAAGAAGAATGGAGAATGGAGGATGTGTACAAATTCCAGAGCAATAAATAAGATCACAATCAAGTATAGGTTTCCATTGCCACGAATGGATGATATTATGGATTGTTTGAGTGGAGCTGTGTATTTCTCAAAGATAGATCTAAAGAGTGGATATCACCAAATTTAGATTAGAGAAGGAGATGAATGGAAGACTTCCTTCAAGACAAAGGAAAAATTGTATGAGTGGTTAGTCATGCCTTTTGGGCTAACCAATGCACCGAGCACTTTCATGCGGCTCATGAACGAGGTTCTAAAAGAATTTCTAGGTAAGTTCATTGTGTACCTAGGTGATATTTTGATCTTTAGTAAGACATTGGAAGAGCATATGATGCATATTCGTATGGTGTTTGAGAAGTTAAGAGATGAGAAATTGTTGATTAATTTGAAGAAGTGTAGTTTTGTGAAGAAAGAGTTAGTGTATTTGGGATTTGTAGTTTCAGTAGAAGGTCTAAAAATGGACCCAGAGAAGGTACAGGCTATCCTTGAATGGCCTAATCCAAGGAGTGCTACTGAGGTAAGGTTTTTTTATGGTTTGACTAGCTTTTACAAAAAATTTAGCAGTATTTGTGGTCCCTTGACTGAAACAATGAGAGGGGATAGAAAAGAGTTTAAGTGGACTAATGGGGCAGAAAAGAGTTTTCAAATGTTGAAACAAAAAGTTACAGAACAACCTATTTTAGCACTTCCAAATTTTAATAAGGTGTTTCAAGTAGACTGCGATGCTAGTGGTACTACAATAGGAGCTATTATGAGCCAAGAAGGTAAACCTATTTCTTATTTCAGTGAGAAGTTAAATGATGCCAAGAGAAAATATTATGTTTATGATCAGGAATTTTATGCTATAGTTCAGGCATTGAAGAAGTGGAGACACTATCTGCTTCCTAAAGATTTTTTTTTGTATACTGATCATCAAGCTTTGCAATATCTGAATAGTCAAGGAAAGTTCAATCAAAGGCATTTGAAATGGGTTGAGTTTTTGTAGAGTTATAAATTTGTTTTGAAACACAAAAGCGGAAAGTCTAACAGGGTTGTAGATGGGCTTAGTAGAAGGCAACTATTGCTGACAGAGATGCAGATTGAGGTGGTTAGGTTTAAAGAACTCAAGAATTTGTATCCAGAGGATCTTGATTTTGGTGAAGCTTGGAAAGCTTGTAAAGAACATGTTACTTTAAACAGAATGAAGTGGCTGGATTTCATCATTCAAGATGATATGCTATTCAGAGGGAGTTAGTTGTGCATTCCAAGAAGTTCTATGAGGGAGAATCTCATCAACGAGAAGCATAGTAGAGGATTGGCTGGATATTTTGGTCATGATAAAACCCTTGCTTTGGTTAGTGAGAATTATTATTGGCCATAGTTGCCGCAAGATGTCAAGAATTTTGTATAGAGTTGTAGAGTATGTCAGATGGTGAAAGGAGTGAAGTAGAATACAGGGTTGTATCAGCCATTACCTATACCAGAGAAGCCTTGGGAGGATATCAGTATGGACTTTGTTCTTGGTTTACCAAGGACACATTAGAGACATGATTCAATTTTTGTGGTAGTTGACAAATTTTCAAAGATGACACATTTTATTCCCTGCAAGAAGACTAATGATGATGTTCATGTAGCAAAATTATTTTTCAGAGAAGTGGTGAGACTACATGGTTTGCCAAAGAGTATAGTTTCAGTTAGGGACACTAAGTTTGTTGGATATTTCTAGCATACATTGTGGAAGAAGTTGAAGACAGATTTGAAGTTCACTTCATCACATCATCCATAGAATGATGGATAGACAGAGGTGGTGAATAGGATTTTGGAAAATTTGTTGAGATATTTGGTTGGAGATAAGCCAATAGGATGGGATTTGATTTTACCACAGGTAGAATTTGGATACAATAGTTCTTTCAACAGGAGCACTAGTAAATCACCATTCTAGATTGTATATGGGAGTAGTCCAAGAAATGCATCTGAGTTGAGAAAGATAGATAAAGGAGAAATAAGTAGTGCTAAAGATGAGGATTTTGCTGAACATTTGAAGAACATCCATGAGGAGGTGATGAAGCACATTACCAAGATGAACATGAAGTATAAGGCTAAGGTAGATGAGAAAAGGAGGCATAAGGAATTTCAGGTTGGAGATGAAGTCATGGTTCATTTTTAGAAGGAGCAATTTTCGGTTGGTACATATAACAAGTTAAAAATGAAGAAGTTCGGTCCATGTAAGATACTGAAGAAGCATGATTTAGGAAATGCATATGAGGTCGAGTTGCCTACTCAGCTGAATATTTCACCAGTATTTAATATTTCAAATCTGATAGAGTATCATGAAGGTAGTGTTGAAGATGAGTTTACAGCAACATAGTGGAGGTATTCCAGCAACCAGTTCAGATATCAAGGAGATTGAAGACATACTGGATAGTCGTGTTGGTAGAAGCACAAGGAACATGACATATGAAGAGTATTTGGTCAAATGGAAAGGATGACCTATTGAACATTCATCATGGCTAACAAAGGAGGAGGTTAACCATATTGGTTTTCCTTTGCACACCTGAGTCATGATAGGGTGACTTCTCAAATTACCCTGGGTGTCTGATGCAGGAGCATCCTAGGTGTAAGAGCAATCTTGCATCACCCAAAAAATATTTTTGTTTTTGTATTCAATAAGGGCTATCTTATGTAGAGCTTCTACTTATGGGAACTTTCTATTTTTAGTAAATTGGTCATATGATCTCGAAATGTTTTGATTTTATATGTGGAGGTTCATCTCAGTCATATCAGCTTGTCAGTAAAGTTTCATGGCTAGATTAGGTCTAGTTTTGAAGATATTGAAGATTTTCGGTATTGGCAGCAAGGTACATAAACTTTGAACTTAGTTTTGAAGGCTTTAGAGGCCTCAGATGAGGTCAAAAATTTGGGTGACAGATGCTTGCACAAGTCAAGCCTATAGAGTGCTCTGTGCCCTTTCTGAAATGGGGTTATAATAGTCAATCGGGTCAACTGGTGATGATTTATGCTCTTTGGAAGTCGGGCCACCTCAAATGGCAGAAAATAATTTTCCTTCAAAATTTTTGTTCGGGTTTCAAAAGTTATTTTGAGCCGACTATGATGTAATAAATTGAAAAATAAAATAATTCCAAGTTTGGTCGGCCCTAAGGGCTAAATTTCTGGAACCTTCTCTGGTGGTGGAAATTGCCTATATAAAAAAGGCACATAGTGTTGTCTAGGGTAGTTCTGGGTAGTAGATCTAGGTATTGATTCGAGGCTTTGTCCTACAGAATATTGTAAGGGAATGCCCATGTGGCTTTGCATATTGTACTTCTAAAAGTTTGTAATTCCACATTTGTGGAGATAATAAGAAGCTGATTTTCTGTTCTTGCATACTGTTGTTGTTGTTTCTCTATTTTTGTAAAGGATAAAATAGTATATGGGGTCCTAGAACAATGATTTGCACATAAAAGAGACCCCAAGACCAATATTTTACACTTACATGAAATTATATTGATATAGAAAGTAAATGTAGATGACTAATATTAAAATTAAGAAATAAAGGTACTTACCTTTGAAAAAGAATTGGCTGAAAACCCTGTCAAACGATCTCAAAAATAGTTGATTCCTGTATTATTAAACCAAAACTGCGAGATCTACAAAACCCAAAAATCTTTTTTTGAGATGACATCAGGTCAACTTTGACCTTTTAAAAGGTCAAGGATGACCTCAGGAAAATGAAGGTTGACTTTGACTTTGTTCGCAGATCTCGAAAGTTCGGCGAAAAGGGTATCCAAATCTACTCTCAGATCCAAAGTTCCACACTTGTACCTATAAGAAAATGAGGGTTTTTAGTTGTTTTTTTGGGGGGGGGGTTTGCCTCAATCAAACCCCAATTTAGGAATTAACCTTGAAATTGCTAGAATAAACAAAGTAAATGAAATAATTCACCTTGCTTGAGTTGAAACCCTTGTGGAGGATTTGAATCCTTGAATCCACAAGAATGGATGAATGTAGAATCACATGTAGGATGTCTCTAATCAATTGTCTTTAGATCTTCAACACCAATCTTGAATGGATCTTAAACTTGGAAAAGGCTTGAATAGAAAATGGATGAATCTTCAACAAGAGAGTTCCATAGAGCTTGAATCCTTCAATGGCTACTAATGGATCTCCTTGATGAATTAGATGCTTGAATGCTTGAAGGCTTGAATGATTGAAGGCTTGAATGTTTTCACTTGAGAGCTTGATCATGAAAGTGGATGATGAAAATGAGAGAGGAAGGCTCCCTTTTATAGTGATCTAGGGCACAAGAGGGGCCTCATAGAAAACAATAATTAAGGGCCCATGGCACAAAACTCTAGAGAGGTGCACATGGAAAGGAAATTAAATTAAAGTCTTGACACAAAACTCTAGGAGGGGACCACCCTTAATAAATAAATAAAATAATTATTTAAGAGCCTTGTTACAAAATTCAAGGTAAGGCCAACCCCAAAGTTAATTTGAGTATCAGGCACAAAACTCGAGAAAGGATAATCTCCAATAATAAATTAGGAATCCTATACAAATCTTGAGAAAGGTCCACCTCAAATATTAATTTGAGAATTCTACACTTAATCCGAGAAATAGTGGCCCTAAAGAGGGAAAAGACAAGTTTTTGATGAGATCCTGCAACTGGAAGCTAACACTGAAGATCCCAAACCCTAGTGTCAAGGTTGAGGTTGACCTTGACCTTATGGTCAAGAATCTCAGGTTCATAGTTCAGGACGGAAGAAAATGCTAGGAAGAAGTGGAAAATGGGGTAGAACAGGGGGAAAAGCCAGGTCCAAGTCGAATATCCATTCAAGGCGTTCGCCATGACCCCAAACCACTTACTCAGAGGACTAAACGCTCTTACCATGGAAGTGCTTCCATTTTAAGATGATATAGTTTCTATTATGTTTTTGTGGTATTAAGGGGAGCACCCTTCATCATATGTATGTATGTATGTATGTATGTATGTTGGTTGGTGTTGCAAGATGCAAGTACTAGGCATCGACTTCACCTAGCTACATAGGTCTAAGTGTGCCTTCAAAATCCTTGAACTATTGTTGTGTGGAGATATTACCAAGATTACTCTCGAGGTTACCCATGGACTTAGAATTCTGTTTAGGAAGTTATCCTAGTTGGGAAAGTAGAAAATAGTTTATGTTATGAACTTGTTTGGATGTTGGTCTAAGTTTACGTTATGAGTTAGAACTAATCTGGTTTATATGTATAATAAATAATTATGTTATAATTGTTTGTATTTTATATAGGCATGTGTATATTTGGGTGCACACGCATATATCCATGCTTATATAAATAATAATAATTGTATGTTTTTCATTAATTGTGTAAATGGTATGTTATTTATGATAAGTAAATAAAGTGAGTGAAATAAAGTATTTTCAATGAATGTATTAAATAATAAGTAAACATAATAATAAAAGGAAAATGCCCTTTGTAGTAAAATTAGCTATCTAGGAGGGAGTTGAACTCAAGACCTCCTAGAAGTTAGGCTACTTGTTTTCCTATTGTGCTATGTATTTTTCTTGAAAGGTATTTGTCTATTATTCTTGTTATGCTTTTATTTAAAAGATATTTTAATTAAATTTATTAAAACCTTGATTAAGTCTTTTATGGGAAATTATTTGGTTAGCCCTCCAACCAACTATGGAAGTTGGAGAAGTTTCTTCTTGTAAAGCAACTTCTCCAACCACATAGTTGGAGGATAAATAATTGAAGATTTCATGTGCAGGGGGATAATTTTTTGGTAGATTGGTTTTCTTTTGAGTGATCTGTAATTGATTACTCTGGAAATTTTTGGTGAAAGTTTATGTGAGTTTGAGAGTCTCTGGTTGGTGAAGTCATCTGTGTGAGGATTTCTTGGAGTTGATTGCCAGAGGAAGATTTCTAGAAGGATATCTACTCAAGGATTGAAGTTTCACAGAGATTCTCCAGCCAAGGGAAGAGGATTCTCTACGAACGCAAGGTAGGGTCTAAAATGGGAAGAATCTCCATTCTTCCTCTTTGTGTATGAATGTGTATGTATATGATATGATATTAAATTATAAAATTATTGTTGTCCTATGTGTCCAAAATGATATGTAAATGTTTTATCCTCTGTGTATTCCTACTGTGTTTTCGGGAAGTAAATTGTGTATGATTATATAGTTTTATTTATTTAAATTGTATTTCAAAATCTTCTTGGGAAGTTAGAATTGTTTGTGGTCATGTGGGATGATGTGTTTATTTAATATTGAATGAAATAGGGAAATCTAGGAAGAAATAGGAAGAGTCATGAAGGTGTAGGATTGAGATGGAGTCCTTTTTCCTACTCTTTTCCTCTTGTAGGCTTCTTTGTGAATGGTTGTTTTTATTTTGACTAATTTAGTCTGTAGGCTCCCTAGTATTCTCCCTTTTATCTCCTTTCTTTCCCAAATATCCCTGAATGCTTCCATAATTTAGAACTATTATTTCAACCCTACTGGTCCATGTATGTTTGTGCACCACCTTTCTTCATCTAGATCTATAACATATTTGTTGGATAGATAGGATGGATTGATGGACCATTTCCAAAGGGAAATTGGGAAACGTCAAATGGGTCATGCCCAGATTAGGCAACCATAGTCCCCATATTGCCCAGTTTTACCCACAAGTCAGAGTTGACAGTCATATTTTATAGTTCAAGGTCAGTTTAGTATCAACCAAGAAAGGTCAGTTTAGTGTCAACCAAGCAAGGTCAGTTTAGTGTCAACCGAGCAAGGCCAGTGTAGAGTCAATCGAACAAGGCCAGTGTAGTGTCAACCGAGGAAGCCAAGATTGATAGTGTTAATCAAGCAAGACAGGATTGTTAGTGTGAATCGAGGTAGACAGGAAAAACATGATTTATACAAGCATAACACATTTAAGTATAAGTTACGATACTTTAATTTCTTATACTTTAAGTTATACTTGTATAAAGGAATTAGGTACCTTCCGGGATGATTGAGATAGGTTTCAACTTCATAGGAGTTAAGATGCAAATTATACATTTGGGTTTTTTTTGAAATTTTAGACTTAGCCAAATTTCAGGCACATGAGTTTTTCCTAGACTTATAAAAACAAGCTATGGAATGTTGTGTTTATGCATGTGGAAGTTTTTATCCCCTATGTATGTTTATTACTTGTTGTGTTGAGGTTATATGGTATACTTTTGATGTTTTTGCACTTGGCATATTCTTGAGCTTAGTTTATGAAGCTAGGACTCGTCTCAGGTGGCCTATGTGCACGGGAGGGTTCTTTAGACCTATAAATTAGCCTTGGAAAGTTGTATTTAAGCATGTGGAAATTTTTATGTTTTTCTTTGAGATGTCTTGTGATAGACATTCTTCCAATGGTTCTTGTTATGTATATGGCTAAGGTTAGCACTCGCTCTGAGGGCCTGAGTGCGCAGGGAAGTTTCCTAAACCTATGAATCAGGACATGGAAGTGTTGTTTTGTGTCTTTGGATTGTGATGTGGTAAGGTAATAGGAAACCTATGTGAGTGGCTCATCATAGGTGTTGTAACCCTAAAGTGGTTTCCAAATGATCCTATGGGTGGGTTTGTAAAAAGTGATAACCTTAAAAATTAACTTGGGAAGGGGGGATTCAAAAGATAATGAAAGAAAATATAATAATGGCCACACAAATCCGATTGGAGTATAGGGACCAGGGACAACTGCCAGGGTGGATCCCTATTCATAAAGGGGGGACCAGGGTTACATGGTTGCTAGGGTGGATCCCAATACATAGGTTGTATGATGACACTCACTTAGGTGGTCTCCTAGAACCTTAACCCCAATGTTATATTATGATGATATTTTATGTGCTTTATTCTTGTTCTTTGGAGTCTTGGAGTTATTGGTGTTTGAGACTTAGATTTCCTTAAGGTCTTGAGAGTACCTCAGTTCTATCTCCTAGCACGGGGGGTGGAACTTAATTAGTTTCACATGGTTGGGTGGTAAATCTCTTTCGAGGTATTGTTCATGGTTCATGTCGTGGCTTGGATTCTAAGTTGTTCAGTGGTGAATATTTTGTTCTTGTCTCATGTATCTCTATCTTTTGTTATCAAGATGTGAAGATGTATGGTGAGCTTTGGGAAACTTGATGTAATTATCTTTCTATATGCCTTTGAGCAATGTTGAGTAACTGTAATTATGTTTGTAAAAATAAATTGTAAGAAATAAGTTATGTATAAGGGAAGGGTAGAATTATGAATTTGAAAAGAGGATTAAATATGGTTAAATCAATGAGTGATTCCTACCTTATATCTCTTGTGAATCTTAAATGGAAATTGGAAGTAATGGTTCTATGTAAACCTTTGTAATAAAAGTACTTGTGGATGTAAACTTCTTTTGATATATGGTTAGTGAAAATATATACTAAGGGTTCAAGGGTACCTCCAGGTGAAATAATAAGGGAAAAGGAAACATGTATGTTATTGAAAGAAGTAATGGGATGTGATTTCTTAAATGTATATTTCAATGTGAGTGATGTATGGTTATTCAAACTAGGTTTTAATATAAATCCTTTACTAGATGTTTACAAGGTTATAGTTAATAATTTGTGGAAGTTAAACTTGTGGCAAAAATGATTCATTAAATGGTTTATGTTGGTTATCAATATATGGTTAAGTACTTTACACTCTTTCTATTATTATATTGAAAATAGAAAGTAAGGACTCTTAATGGAAAAGCTTAATTGAGTTTTGATGGTGCAATTGAGTTGAGCATAGATAATGTTAAGGAGTAAATAAATATGAAATAATAAATGTATTAGTGGATGTGATAAGTAATCTGTGCTTGTTTCACTTCTAAAAGTAAATTATGTGTTAGTCGGTAAAGAAAATTAATTCAACTAGTTCATTAATGTAATTGGTTTTGATGTGAAATGGAATCAATGTAAATTGAAGTTGTAATGGAAATAGAATTTGTTAGATTAAGTAATAAAATAAAATACTTAATAATGGTAAATGAATTCATTAAGGGAACCTTAAGGAATGTACTTGTGAATAGTAATGATGGTATGTTAGAATGAAAAAAAAATATAGTTGTAATTTTAGGTCATAGACCTAATTCCTTATGGGTTCCCTGGTGGGGACATTACATCCTACATTCATCTTTTAGCATTAAATCCTTCATTTAGGTGTTGCATCATCACTGATCTTGGTTTGAATCTGAGAATACCATACTCGCACCTACTAGAAGGTAGTAAATCACCTGGTTAGCTAGTTTCATTTATATTACAGATTTTTGATTTGCTAACCTCTAATGTTTTATTGAAGTGTTATGTCCGGACCTAGGTACAATTTTCACACACACACACACATATATAAACACATATCATATCAAAAATCACATAGGGCACCTCACACCTTGCATCACACACGTGTCAGTCCCACATCATATAGAAAATGACATCACATCTTGCATCACCCATTTTAGTACATCATACATCCATACATTGCATAACATATCCCACCCAGCTCATCATGTATATATAATCATGGAAAAAGAATAGTACAACACATCCCAACTCAAAGAATGAAATAATAGAATGTTTATCTCAGTCCATGTCCATCCAAGAGTAAAAATAAAATATACATAGGGACTATTCCCTCCATCAATAAATAGCTACAATACAAAAGATCTAGTTCATAGCATATCATTGCCTATCTGCCTCTCCTAAGGGAGGCTGCATGTCAACATCATCGACAGAGGATCAACCTATGCTAGATCCTGTAATGGTACTGTAGAGAAATCTACCCACATGACCCTAGGTGCCAGTCTCTCCACTATGCCATGTACCCCTATAATCTGCACCTATGTGGATCCTGACCTTGCCCCTAAGTCCACCTCCATCCTTGTCCCTGACACCTCATCCTCTACCATCTGGACAGAGCCACCGGTCAATCATTGCAGACTCTATGTATGCCCACTCCACCAATGTGAACCCATCTCCCACTACCAAGACCAAAACATGTCACTCTCAGCTACTCATCCGATCCAGTGACCACTGCACCCAAATCAATCCAAAGTGTCAAAAATTTCCTCTATACCAAAAAACCTATTGCTTTCCCTCATTCTCTCCACCTACCCTTTTCCCCGTGTTCTCGCAATTTTTTTTTCTCCTTGCATTCCTACAAAGATTCCCCTTTCCCACAATTTTTCCATCGTGTTGGTCCCCCATCCCTATCTTGGCATAGGAACACATTTCTGTGCCACTTTTCTACCCAACCCCGTCCCCCCTGGGAATGCCTTTTTTTGGCATCCTAGTGTGTTTTTGCTCTGGGAACGCGATCCTGCAAAAATGCCTTGTGAGATCGTAGTCCCACCAAATGTTCCCCCCAACCCTCAGACATTTTTGATCCCATGAAAAAATCCCATGAACCCCCCCTTCCCCCCTCCCCTAGAATTTTTTATGGGAACACGTTCCCGCAAGTGTAGGTGCATTACCATTGATCCCGCATTTGCGGGATCACGTATTTTTCATCTTGAAAATATAATAAATGCTAAAAATGCTTAATGAAAAGGAACATTTTTTTAGCCTACCTATCGGTCAGGATCTCCATGACACTGAACATGTCACATAATGTTGGAATGGTGAGTTGGTCGCCCTCTCTCTGCGATCTCGTCCTCACTTATCAAAGCTCAAAATCTCAATTTCTAAGCTCTAAAGTGTGCAAATGACTTCTTTTTAGCCCCTTCAGCCCTTATTAAGGCCCTTTCGAGCCCTAATTTTTCCTCCCAGATGCCTTTTCACCCACCGTTTCCTCCCCTCACGCTGAATCTTGCCACCCATTATCTTTTTTCTCTTTTTTTCTCATTTGTCCCCCTTCTTAGCTTACATCATGCCTTCTTCCCTTTTCCTTTCGAGATGCCACCCGGGCCCCTTTTTCTTTCCCTACCACCCTCTCAAGGGGGCATCACCTAGTTTAACATCCTGGCCCATAATCTGGGGCAATTTTTCTACCTAGTCCATTCTTCGTGTTGTCTATTATTGCTAAAAACATCTTCGAAATAACATTATTTTAACACTATGTCAAAGAGGGGCAAACTATAGACACCTAAATTTGATTACATAATTTAGTAATCTTATTTAGTTTTTCTCCTAAGACATCTTATTAATTAAATATTATTATTTGGTTAATTCATGTCATCCCCTAGTTAAATAATTTAATTAATTAACTATCGTCCAATTAATTATCTAAATGGAAAACCTATAGTTTGATAATTAATTAATCCATATTCTTCTATTAATTTAAATGGATAAACTTATCCAATTAAATTAATTCATGAAAACTCTTTTTCCTCTCACTTGAAATTAAATAAATATTTAATTCCAACCTTAACCCTCAACTAAACCCATCCCAAAAGTACTAACATGTAGTTCATATTCAACCCAACCCATTCACCCATACTAATCCTTCTTAATTAGCTAATGACCCATGATTAGCTAATCAAACCCTCCAATCATTCTCTCTCCTCCCATCACATCCTCTTAAGCCCCCCACTTGCCTACTAATCCAAGCCTAATCGCCTCCTAAACATTTTCACAATCATAATCCATGGATTAAGAAATCCTAAGCCAACCCAAGTCAACCCTCATGTCACATCTTCACATCCCCAAATCACCTCACCTCATGTCAACCTTAAATGCTCTTACACATCTCTTACATACTCCATCCTTCTCTTACACATTTGTCCCCTCTCACATCTCTGAAAATGGTCACATTCCCTAATTTCTTCCAACCTCTCCCATTGTGACACTTGTCACAATGAGATGCATTTGAGAAAGAAAAATCCATGTGCTCCGCCTCAAATGCATCTTAGCCCTTCCTCAAGTTTGCATCTTGACCATCCAGTCATCCCTCCTCTTGCCTATAAATTGAGCCCTCCTCTCCTTCATTTTCATCCACCTTTTATGCATTGTTATCATGCCATTTTTAAGAGCAAAAATATCAACCATAACCTTATAATGCCAAATTTTCCACTCATCCATTGAAGCTTGAGCATACTTTTGAGCACACATCCAATCTCTTGGACCAAATCTACACAACAAAGAAGGCTTCACATTTGGGTTTGTGAGAGGTTTGCAAGCTTTGTTCATTTGTTTATGTTCTTATTTATGGTCTTATCATAAGTGTTTGTCTATTTCATTTTGTTGAATGCTAGCTTAGTTTGGTATTCTTTAACAACACATTTTAGGCATTACATAAATAATAATACCTACTTAATTAATGAGATGATTATAAGGATAAATTTTATGTTTACATTTTGACCCTCTTTGAGAGGATGCAATTTGTCAAATTGTTTCAAAGAAAAATTGATTAGATAATACAAAGATTACTTGGTAATGCTCTAGTTAGACTAGGTAAGAACTAATAGGTATGCCCCCCTCGAGAGATTGTGTGAGATATTTGAAGGAAAATCTGTTGAAAAATAATAGGGAAAAAATATGATAATGATGTTGTCCAAGTTGATGAAGCCGAGATGTACATTTGATGAAAATGTAAAATAGATAAGTGTAATTGGCCAAGTGACTGAAATAATTAGTACAGATGGATTGATTGAGCTGATTAAGGTGATTGGTCTAGTTAATCGCTTATAGAATTAAGATTGAGTCCAACATAGAATAAGATGATGCAAAATTGATTGATGGTAAACAAGCAAGCCATGATTTATGATCAAAGATGCAAGATTATTGAGATTATATTGATAGGATAAGAGACATATAGAAGTTGAATATTGATCTCTCATATGAATAAGATGAAAAATGAGAATGAGGGGAAGATGGTGAAAGAAATAGTTGATGAACAAGATATATGAAAATGATGAATGAAATGAGATTTGAAAGGATGATGGAAATAGATAAGTGAAGGTGATGATAATTCTTGTTCTTTTTTAGTGCTTATATCATCATTGAGCTTATTGTGGAAAAAGGATGACCTCATCCATATATGCTTTAGATCCAAATGAATTGACACACCGATTGCAAACAGGAAGACACATAAGATAATTAACGAATGCCCCAATTCACATGAGACCCACACATCTTCAATGATCTTAGACAATCATGTCTTAAGATGAGTCATCATATTACTAAGGAACAATCCATAGATAAAACCAAGAAAACATGTCCCATCCTTGCTTCTCTAGTCAAAGATGCCCTAGATATAAAATCTCTAGTCAGAGATATCTTGGAGAAGATAAAAGACATGTTACCAAAGATAAAATAAAAAAATCAATCAAAGACCTACAAACAAATAACCATCATGCTTCATGCAGAAAAGATTCTTGTCATAGTTTATGTGTTTGACTTGATTGACAAGTCTAGTTTTAGGAAGGATTTATCCTGTATAAGAAAAATGATTGATCATGATAGTGTCTAATGAAGGCACTAGATAGTTTGATAAAGATTGATGATCACATGATAGTAAGCTAGTTTGATAGGTTGTTGATTGATTCTTGATTTGTTAAGCACAATGTTCAAAAATTTTATCTTCAAGATAGTTTATTACATATTTTGTAGATTTTTTGTTTTGTTTTTAATTTGTAGAGTTTAATAATTTCTAAATTTTTATAATTTTATGATTTTTATGGATTTTTTATGATTTTTTTTTATTTTTTTAGGTCTTTTTAAGATTTTTATAATTTTTCATAATTTCTTAAGATGTTTATGATTTCTTTAGGTCTTTTTATGATTTTTAGGACTTTTAAAGATTTTTGTCATTTTTTTGAAGATTGGCAACCAGTGACTCTCAAGCAAGATCCTATGTGTTTTCCCTTGACATCTAGAAAGGTGTAGGGTATTATGAGTGGATAGATGAAATGATGATGCAAACCTTCATGAATGAATGATGGAGGAAGTGTATGTGATCCTCAAGGACTATCTCATGATAACATAACATATTTACCAAGTTGGAGATTGAGATATGAAAATGTAACATGATGACATGGTGCATTGAATGACATGTGGTTTAGAGAAATGGACATATTAAGAGGCTTTTAAAACTTGTTTTTCATTTTAATGTTCTTACTTTTTAATCAAGATCAAGGAGTCGATTTGGATAGGGATAGTATATGGATAGGATAAGCGAGATCAAGTGTGATAAGAGATGATGAAAGAAGGAAATAATAAGATAATGGATATGCACCAAGGATGAGGATGATGAGAAATAGATAGGATGCATGATATTCAGTAAGATACTTAACCTTGTCAAGAACAAAGGTGGAAAAGGTAATATGTATGAATGGAGGATGAGATAACATGATATGAAAAGAAATGGTGGATAGGATAACATGATTAAAAGTTTCCCATAGTGTAGAGTGAAAGAGTATGGTGAATTTACGTATGACACATGTTTTCCAGGTTTTCATCATGGTACTTGTCCAAGGCGTCTGTTTGCCAGGTTTTTACCATTGGAAAAATTATTTTATTTTTTTGGCAAAACTTTATATTTATATTAATATTAATCAACTAGTTCAAAAGGGCTCTCGGAGAAAGAACTAGGAAAGAAAAATCCACTCATGACCCATCATAATACAAAATGGAGTTTATATCATCTGAAAAGTACCTAGACTCCCCAAAGCCCCAAGGCCATAAAAAGACCTAATTACAACTTGCATAGTAGCATCTAAATACAAAATGGAGCCTGACCCCAAGGGCATTAAGGAACCCAATTACAATTTTATATCAAAATCCCAAACAAATTATAGTGAAGATGCCCAACAACAAGTTTTACATGTTGATATATACCAAAGAACCTAAACTACCCAAAACCCACAGCCTAGTTAAGGCCCAATTACATTATGATTCAGCCCTGATACAAGGAATAATCCATCGAGCACATAGAAGCATATGTCATGAAAACTCCACCATCATATATCAACCAAGATGAAAGAAGGAAGCCCAGAAAAAAATTTCAAGTCATATTGAGATCCAGACATAGTATGTTGATAGCTAGAGAGAAGAAGAGGGCATATATAATCCAACATCAAATCAATAGAAAAGAAAGATAATTCCAAAGAGAGATATATATGATACCGAGAATGTGTAGGGCTTGGAACAGTCCAAAATGTATGGGATTTAGATAACCTATACATAATATGAAGCTCCTATAGGAGATTGTTAGTCCAAAACACCATAAAGAAAGCAGACTAGAAATCATGAAACACCTCCACTACCAAACTATGAAGGAGGGGAAAAGAACAAGGAGCTCCACAATCTGTTGGCTTCATGATGCAAGAGAGCATCTGAGCCTGAGGCATTTAGAGAGAAATCAATAGAAGAAGGAGATTCACCACCATATCGGTCCACAACCGGAACAGGGATACCCAAAGAAACAAGGCCACCATTGTGGTAAAAAGAGTTATCTCCCACAAAAGATGAACCCGCTGAAGAAACCAAAGCATGAACATGAGAAATCATTACTCTTTACTTTTTTCATTTTTCATTTTTTTTTATGTTATTTTTTATTTTTTGACTTTCTCTAACTTTTTTTTTTAAGGGATCAAATACATAAAAGGAGATGGAAGGACTCAAGCATTTTTATCTTTGAATAGTACCCTTGGAATATGTGTTATAGTAGACCATGGTTATTGAAGGTATGCTCAAAGATGTTGATAGGGTTATGATAAAGAGGGATATGAAATAGATGTTAAGATGGAAAGGAGTAAGGATTTATATAAAAGGATTGGATAAAAGGGGCAAAAGGATAAAAAGTATGTGTTCGATAGTGGAGGGGAGGATAGGAAATAGGTGTATGATAATCAAGGGGGTGTTGGAAGAGTTTTGTAGGAGTGGATGGAAAGGTTCAAAAGATCAATGTAGGCACACACCTTGAAGGGTGGTGGAGTGATGGAGGAAAAATAGATTTTGATGTTTTAGTTTGTGATGGAGAAAATGATGTAGATTTTGAGATACATGGAGCCAAAATGGAGGAAGGAAGTGATGGAAATTTTTTTAATGGAGGATTATAAGAAACCCTTGGAGTAGAAAGCTTGAATTCCAATTTTGTTTTTTCTTTAGTGTGCAAGTCTTGTATAAGAGACTTGGGAATTCACATAGATTTTGATTTTTCTTTTCATTTTTATCGTTTAGAATGCATTTCTTCAATGAGGGATTTAGGAACCCATATTTTTTTTATTTCACTTTTTTCTTCATGGGCCTTTGTGGGATTTTAGATATTTATTTTTTATGTTAGATCAGGTTTTTCTTTGTTTTCACATGTCAATTAGATGGGACATGTTGATCTTGGGATGTATGCAGATTTTTAGACATGAATTATATGCTTGGCATCCAAAATACTTCCTAGGGAAGTGAGATTTATGTATGAATATGAATCGTATGGAGGTATTTTGAAAGAGTTCATGTAAATGAATGGTTCAAAGGTTTTCAAATATGTGCACCTTTTCTAATCTTAGCATATGGTAGGATAAGTAGATTGTGAACTAGGGGGGATATAAGGACCTAATATGGATGGAAGGGTTGAAGATTTTAGTTTTGGGATATAGGATCCCAAAATAGATTTAGAGGATGGGGGAGATATATACTTGCATTAAATAGAGGAATATATTATTTGGAAGGGATACCAACATATTCAACTTGAGCTATGTAGCTAAGGTCATCATCATTAGGATTTTATTTTGCATCAAGGAATTCTAATATTCCTTGTTTACACATGCCTAACCCTTTTCCTTGATAATCCATACTTTGGAAAATCTTCTTAGCAAAGAGATACTTTTTACTTTGCAAGAAAGATACGAGTCCATTTTTTGGTGAAGGGGGCATTTATAGAATGATCAGATCAAGAAGTGAACCAACCCAAATAAAAGTGGATGAACTAAGTTAATAAGAGGCACTTTATCAACTTGGGTAGTAGTGATGGGAACTTTAGGAGGATTAGGATCATGAGGGGAGTGAGGAGAATTATTAAGATAATGACAAGGATATGAAGAGATACTTTGATCTTGACATGGAGGAGGACCATTTGATGGAGTGAAAGGGATGATTTTCTCTTTGTTTTTAATAGTATCGTTAGAAGAGATCTCATGATCTTGTTTAAGGAGTGGATTGAGAATGAGATTATTTTGGAAGAAGTGAAAAGGTATGAGGGGATCATAATAACATTCTAGGGATATGGTTTCTTGGTCAAAATTTGAATGAAGCTAGAGTGTAGTGATATCTTGATCTTTATCTTTAGGACTTGTTTCTTTATTATTTTAATTGCCCTCTTGACATGTAGCCACTACTAAAGATGAGGAAAATAAGCATAGAGGATTCTTCAATGGAGTCCATATTTTGGCATGATAAGGAAACATTTTGAATGGGACTCTCAGAAGTGGGTATATTTGGAATTGAAGGGCATGAAGGTATAAGATTAAATAGAACAAGGAATTTTTTGAAAACACTCCAGATGTTGAGAGGGGGGGTGAATCAACATAAACCAAAATTACACTTGAGTAAAAGACTAACTTCAATATTCAACACATGAAAATGTAAGAAAGTAATGAACACAATCAACAACATATGAAAACCAATATTTTACACGTGGAAAACCCAAAATGGGAAAAACCACGGTGAGTACTTTCCCACAAAGATAATTCATTGATGTATATAGTCTAATTACAAAGATGATAGGAGATCATTTCTATGGACTTGAAACTAGAGGCCCACTTCCAATACAACAATGAATATAGATATGAGCTCACTTCTCTAAACTTTCAAACAAAGGCTCATTGCCCAACTGGAAAGATACTACAACAACCTTGAGCACCCAAGACTCATTATAATAGGGATAATATACATGCAACCCTTCACATTAGATAAAGAGAAATTCTTTTGATAATGAAGTTGATCTACACAACATTATCAACCTCAACATTAAACTATTTTTTCCTTCATAAAGTGAAATGTTTTCTCTTCTAAAACTTTTCTTGTAGGTCTTCACTTGCTTGATCATTACTCTCACACACTTCTCACTCTTACATTTTTTCAAAGAAAAAATTGCACTTATATACAAGTTAGATCATTGGAGTTTACAAAAAGGTTGACTAAGCCAAAATCATATTACCATTAAGTTACATGTTGGCCATGACAACAATAAAATGAAATAAGGTCCCATGATAGAAGCATCTAGACCAAAACATAGATTATACCTAACATGGACCCAACTGGATAAGAGATAAATATTAAATACATAGGTCACACATAGTATGAACCCATCCTAATAAGGGATAAACCTTAAATGCAATATCCAAAACTATAACATGAATCATGATTCACTCCAGGGAAAAGAGGGACCATAAACACATTACACATAGCCCAATACCAGATCTATAATTACTAGAATAACTTCCATAGCTATCTCAAATGTGTAGACACACTTCCCAAAGAACCACCTAACTTGCCAACTATATTCAAACCTCCACATGCCATGGTAAGATCCACACACCACATTAGATACCATGTCGCTTGACAATAGTCCATGTTAGAAGCCATGACACTACATTTCAAGACTAGACCAAGAATTGATCTTAACTGCAACACTTGAGGACACCATTTCTAGATCACCAAAAAACACCACAACCAAGACTAAAACTTGAATACAATTCAAATCACATCTGCATAGATTCAACCTTGATTTTTGGAAAAGAAAAACTTCTATAAAATACAATTGAATACCTGCTATCTTCAATTGCATAACTTGATTATTGAACTACTGACATTTGGACAAAACCAATGACTTCTAGACCCAAGAGAAAAACTTTGAAAGACTGAATACAATCTCTAGAATACATTCCTATCTTTCATTATTCTATAGCAATGAATACATACATGTCTTCCACTATTCTATAGTTTTAGTAGAACTAACATTCCTAACACACATTCTTACTTATCCAAATATAGAAGACAACCAGAACATTGTGTTTGGGAAAACACAAACACCTCTAGATCACAATGTTTGAAATCAATCGCAACAAACAAACAAATATATATTTCCAACAAGATTTGTATAAAGTGTCATCATTGTGTCCATTTTTTGAGGGAGATGATGTGGATAATTGTTGGGAAATTTTAGGAGGTGAAGGAATGGTAGGACAAATGGAGACAACTTGTGGGCGATTGCTAGACATAGGTTGATGATTTTGATCATACTTGGAAGAAGAGCAATCCTTAAGAAGGGCCCTTCAAAAAAGGTGTTAAAAACTGGCAAAATTTGTAAAACTACCGAGGAAAATATTTATTTTATTGGCCACAAATTTTAGTTTACAAAGAAAAAATAATTGGTGATTCATTCATGCTCCTTGAAACTATGTGAATAATCCAGGTGAATTATGTTTTTTTATCAAAACTATAAAAATGTATATTGGCAAATAAAAAATAATATTTATAGTATAACAATAATTTTATGGGAGAATAATGAGTCATAAACATCAAAAGACTTAGACAATAATACAATCTTCAAAACATAGGGCTGAGACCAAAACTTGACCATGGAAAGGCAAAAACAATTATTTTTGGATCAGGTTCAGTCTCACAGAAGTAGGAACATCAATAGAAGTTCAAGTAAAGAAGTCAAATATATATATGCAAATAGCACATACGACATATCCCACATTGGTGATGCATAGTGATACATTTGTTCTTTTATATTTTAGCGTTCACTTATTCACTTGCCAAAGGCACAATGCCTTTTGGCAAAGGGCACACGCCCATGGGGCTAAGCCGATGTGGAGCCAATCATTAACTTTAGTGTGCCTAAAAGAAGACGAAGACAAGTTGGGTGCCACATGGAATTTATTGACAAGTTTTATGATGACCATTTTGTGGTAATAGTTTGCGTAGCTTCGACATGATAAAATTAGGGTTGATGTTGACAGTTACAAAGATATGCAATGGTTAGGTTGACAGTGTGTGTGAATTTGGTGGTTATGTTAGTGGTTTGGAGTTGAAGGCCATGAAGATACGCAAAGGTCAGGTCAGTTTGTGGTGACAATTTTTGTAGCTTTGGAAGGCTAAAATGAGGGTCGATGTTGACTATTATGAAGATATGCAATGGTTAGTTTGATGGTGTGTGTGACTTCAATGGTTATGTTGGTAGTTTTGAGTTGAAGGCCACGAAGACATGCAAAGGTCGGGTTAGTTTGTGGTGACTAGTGACAGTGTGTGTGGCTTCAATGCACTAAAAGGACAGTCGATACTGATGGTTATGGAGATACACAATGGTCAGGTTGACGATGTGTGTGACTTCAATGGTTATGTTGGTAGTTTGGAATTGAAGGCCATAAAGATATGCAAAGGTCAGGTTGACAGTGTGCGTGACTTCAACGGTTATGTTGGTGGTCTAAGATGAAGGTCACGAGGTGACAATGATGTTACACATGCAGTTAGCATGACTTTGGCTACTACTTTGGTAGTTTGAGATGAAGGTCACAAAGATACAAAATGGCTTGGCTAAAAGTTAGTATGACTTCGCAAGGTTAGGCCAATTATTAAAGAGAAAGGTCATGAAGTTACGCACATGTTTAAGCTAGCAGTTGGCGTGAATTTGGTAGTTAAAATCATAGCTAGGATATGGGTGTTCCAAGGTCACACTAGCAATCTATGTAACTTCACGATAGTGAAGCACAATTAGGGACATTAATGAGACTTATCAATGATTTTAAATGATTCACTAGTACATAATCCAGGCCAATATTTTCATTAGACATTAAAAAGGATAATTTGTATGAGATATGAGTTGTGATTCATCAACATTCATCAATTTTCTTTTCAAAGCCAAGTCACCTTATGTGAAACATTCCTTCAAAATTTAATGCGGCTGCCAAGTTGGTGATTAATTTATCTATATACTCTCGATAATGGAAACTGGAATAGTACAAGTAAAAACACTGAACATATGGCACTTTCTAATTTTGGATGAGAGAATGGGTCTTCTAGTTAGCATGACTTCAGCCGCTATGTTGGCGGTCTAAGTTGAAGGTCACGAAGATACAAAATAGCTTGGCTGAAAGTTAGCATGACTTCACAAGGTTAGGAACTTAGGCACATGGTTAAAGAGAAAGGTCACGAAGTTATGTACATGGTTAAGCTAGCGGTTGGTGTGACTCCAATAGTTAAAATCACAGCTAGGATATGGGGGTTCTGAGGTCACGCTAGAAGTCTATGTAACTTCGTGATAGTGAAGCGCAATTATAGACATTAATGAGACTTATCAATAGTTTTAAATTATTCACTAGTACATAATCCAGGCCAAGATTTTGATTAGACATTAAAAAGGATAATTTGTATGGGATATGAGCTGTGATTTATCAACATTCATTATTTTTCTTTTCGGATCCAAGTCACCTTACGTGAAATATTCTTTGAAAATTTAATGCGGCTACCAAGTTGGTGATTAATTTCTTTATATACTCTCGATAGTGGAAACTAGAATAGTACAAGTAACAACACTGAACACAGGGCTGTTAGGATTAGGTAATACTAAGGGGGGGGTGAATTAGTATTATTGAACTTTGCTTTAAACTTTAAACAATTATAAATAAACTATAACACTGCTAAAATGAAAAGAACAACAAAACATAACACATAACTCATGACACCATGATTTGTTCTTGAGGAAACCCTGGCCAAGGGAAAAATCCAGTGGGGATGGTACCCACAACTATGCACTAAAATATTGTATCCCTGTTAAGAGATCTAGCCATGTTAGGAGGTGATGATTACATAGTACATTTCCTTGTTAAAGGATTACAAAACCCTATTAGGGGTATAAAAAACACCTGGTTAAAGGTGGTGAGAAAAATGCTCTTACAATCAAAACTTGTTACAAAGGGTTCTTCAAAGTGTGAACAATACAAGAAATTATCTTGCTTTGATAGTTCCATTTATAGCTCTACCTCTTACTGATCTCACATCTGATCTTTTCTCTCAGATTCACAACCTTGCATCATATTCATAATCCCAATACATATCGCTTTCACAAAAGCACTCTATCCTTATACAAAAACTTCTATCTAGTCAGCTTCACAAATACCATACAAAACATAATAATTAATTATGTAAAGGGTAAGAATGAAGTCAACAATCATATATTACCCAAGTGTTGGTAATATACTCCATTCACATGACTTAGCACGTTGCCATATCAAGTAACCTTACCACAATCACCGCAATTGCTCATATGCCCTGTTATATTGTTTTGATGTCATCGCATACCTTTAGATCACTGAATCTCATTGACCTGATCACCAAAACTCATGCACTCTTAACTAAAGCATATATATGTCCCAAAATATTTTTTGCTAACTTCAAAAGCCATAATACCTTATACAATTCCATCGTGACTAAAATTGTAACACTGTACCTTGTTACCCTGATTTTGGACTTAGTCATTTTCATGACTGTGACTCTAGTACTGAACTTCTCAACATGCGATCACTTCAGCATAAGTGTTTCCATGAATGAAAACCCTTAATTGATCCCCAGTGCTCCACAACATCACTTTCCAACAATCTCTCGCTTTGGCATTGATGGAAACACTTAGAAAAATGACTATGTCAAAATACCACTTTCTTCTTTTCATTTTCTCTTTTCTACTTTTTTGTATTTTATACATCTTTTTCTTCTCCTTATTATTTTTACATTTTTATCTCTCTCTCTCTCTTTTACCTTTTCTCTACATACTACTCTCCTCATTTTTATTTCTCTTCCTCTCCCTTTGACATCAATGACAAAGGTTCATTCAAAACTTAAAAAACTTAAGCACAAAAAGATTTAGTGCTTAATCACCAGTTTTAAGACATCTTGGAAGGATTTTTCCAAGGTCTTTATTTCCTTAGCCCATGACTTTATCAGTAGCTCACTGACACGGATTAGTCCATTCAGTACATATGAAGCGATCTCTACTACCTTAAGCTCAGTAGGTGTAGACAGAGTCATTGACCTCTCAACCTTTTCCATCTTTGAAAGATGAGTCTCAAGCATTGAAAGTTTAGGGATCAATAGGCTTCTTAACAAGCCAAATATGTCTACCACTCTTCCTTTCTCCATTTCTAGTATAGTGATCTTATCTAACAGCCTCGATGTTTCTTTATTCATTTCTCTCATAGTTTATGAAGATGATTCACAACTATCCATCAGATTTTCAAGAGTAGCCCTATCCTTGGCTATGATTTCCTCAATATTATTTACATGCCTACAAGGACTTATGTAGTAGCTATAAATTTTATTTCCATGTGCTACATAACTCTTGGCCTTAAGAGTGGTAGCCTTGAGAATGTCTAAGTCCCATGAAATGGACTAACAAACTTCTCTCAACTTCTTCTCCAAAAATCTCTTTTCTGCCTTGTCTTATACAGTCTTTAGAAATGAGTCAAAGTGACTATCAAAGCTATCCAATACCATATCAAGGTTCTCAACTTCATTCTTTTCTTGAAAGATAATCGGTGAGGGAAGTATTTTTTTCACCATTTCAACAATCCTAGCCATTACCTTTACTCTTTTGTCCCATTTCTGCACTAAACTTTCTTTAGCCTTGGCGAAGGCCATGAAGGATAGCCTCATAAGCTCATCCCCATCCATGTTGTCTACATCATCACTTACTAGTTTGTCCATGCTTGACAACAATAAGGTAGAAGAGGTGTCAGGTTCTGGTTTTTTCTCTATTCTGATCTCAGCTATTTTCTTTGTTTCAGTCTCTTCTTCCTTCCTTTCTTTCTATTGTGTTTCCTACTCCTATACTTCCTCCTTTGTTTTCTACTCTATTTTCTCTTCCTCTGACTATTCTTCTTCTTCGACTTCCATCACACTATCCACATTATCCATAAATATATTATTTACATCATGTGAAGTGTCAAGGGTCAAAGGCACACTAGAGACAAATAAGTCTGGTTGCATGCTATCTTGTACACTTGCATCCACTACTTTGGAACTTTCTCCCCATCCTAAAGATATAGGTTTAGTGACCTTAGGAGGTGAGGTTTTATTTGGCATGTCACTCATTAGGATTTGATCTAATGCCTTTTGAGTGTTCTCAATTACTTCATCATACTTCCTCACCATGATTTTTACCAATCTAGCCTTTGTCCTCAATAGGGGTTTTAATGCACTTATTATCCTTTCCCTTTCATGTATGGAGACAATGAGTAACATGTCCTCAATGGCTTTATTTCTTATGTTTTCATCTTCTAAATGTGACAAATGCTTCCTGATTTCTAGTTTATTGTACAGTTCTTTAGGGATACTCCCTTTAATTTCCAATAGATTTTCTTGAAGGCTAAGAGATACTCAATGATAGTATCTTCTATGAGTGACTGATTCTCAGAGTCATACCTCTCATAGTACCTGTCAACTATCTTCAAGTTGCCATCTTTTATCACTCTCTTTTGTAGTGACTTAATGCTAGGTTTCCACAAGGTTTGTGGATCCCTTGGTGCTACTTCTTCTTTTTCAAGAACCTTTTCCTCTTTCTTCTTCCTCTTCACTTCTACTTCTTTCTCCTTGGGACTGTCCTGCTTGGTTGATCTTGTAGATCTTCTAGGAATGCTCACAGGTATGATTTATTGTATTGTTTCCTCTTGTGTAGGTGATAGGTCAATTATATCTGATGTAGGATTGATTGTCTTTTCTACCTCAAAAGGGGTAGGTGCACCAATAGCCATGCTAGAGGATGCCTCCATCTTTTTTCTCATGTTTATTAATTTCTCCTTAGTTATTCCCACCTTCGCAATGATATCTTCAATAATTTTACTTATCTTTCTCTCCATTGTAACTTTTTCTTGCTCTTCTCTAACTTTTTCATACTTCTCTCTATATGTTCCCCATCTTTCTTGTGTGGGATCTATTTCTGCTGCTAGTACATGCTCTACTTGCATGGTTAGAACCTCATCACTTACTTCATATCCCATGGGGTAACACCATTTCATCCTTGGCTCTACTACCTCAAAGCAGACATAATCAGTTTCAACCATGAAACATATAGTGTCCTCATATTTCTCAACAATGTTCTTAGGTATTCTATACCTTTCCTTCATTTTCCTTTGTAATATCTTTATCATGGAAAATAATTCACTATCTACCCAATTCTTGTCTTGTCTCCTATAGCTCTCTAAAATCTGAATTCTAGTAGGTACATCTTCTTTCCATTCCCTAGGGTGCATGCCTGGAAACTTGTGAATGATGTGGATGTACATATGGACTAACAAGGACCCAAACCTAAATTTTTTAGTCCTATCTTTCTTTATCACTTTGACATTTTCAAGGAATTGTTGTGCAAGTACTTCATAGAGGTTATATTTCTTGTTTTCCTTTACCATTATGTATGCCATCATACCAACTCCAACTAATACAAAGTTTAGTCTTCTACTATGAAACAACTTATAACCCAGTAACATAGATACCAACCTAACATCTTGTTGAAAGATGTCATTGACTGTCATCGCCCGCTTATCCGGCCACTTGGAATGGGTTAGGATTTCTGCTTGTTTTATCAAATTATTTTCTAATACAGGTAGGGCTCCTTCATTGTCAAGGCCTATAATCTCATGAATCATTTGTGCACAAATAGTTACTAGTTGTTCTCCAATCTAAACAAACTGATCATGAACTCTGCTAAGAATGATCTTAAACCATTCAACTTTGGTGAATTCTGTGAGTAGGGTTAGCTTAATGATGGATGATCTTGTAGATGTTTAAATTCTTCTACCATGGATCCATCTACCTCTATCATACTATATAGTTCATTGTAGATGTTTCCATCTCCAATAATTTCATACTTGCAGTGTATGTATTCCCTAATGTCTTCTACATGCAATACACCTACGGGGGTTTGTGAAAATGCTCCTTCCAGATCATCCTCACAAGACTTGAATGGATGTCTCTTGAATTTATACCTAGGTCTATCTACAACATCATAAACTATTGGTGCATCCATGACTTCTCTATGAGATTAGGTCTAAATACCTTAAACATGCTTGAATCTGGCACTTTGCTTCACACAATCACTAAATCTCTCTCCTAGATCACTTCAACAGTTCACAACTTTACTCTCCTTGATCGCTAATAATCAAATGGTGTAGAAATGATATCTTTCAAACCCTTTTACCCTTCGCAAGTTGAGTGAGTGCATTAAACACAAGTAGCTCAACTTTGCATCCCATTCTATCAACACAAAACTCACTAACACACAAAATGAATCTCCAAGTGTTGCGCTCTCATCCACAGACTCCATAGTGTCTGCACACACCATTCCTAAGCTTGCATGAGCTTACTCCACATATACAGGGGCTGGATATATTTTGTTCTCTGTATCTCATGCTCCCCTTAAGGTCATGCGACCTTCTAGGTTGATGCCTCAAAGAACTCATCATGCGAAGACATAGTTTCATCAACTATCTCTCCCTAAACTGATGCTTTATTTAAAAACTTCACCTTCCATATCTTGTCATCCTCCTTGCTTTTTGATTTCTTGAAATGATCCTCAAACTCATTCATGTATTCATTAAGACTCTTACCACTTTCACCAATATTTTTCCTTATAACCACATGAGGTGGTCCTCTAGGTTCACTTGATCTTCTTTGTCCTCTTCTATTGTCTTCTCCACTATATCTGTAGAACTTCGCAATGTATCCAAGGTTGCTACATTTGTAACATGTAAGAGGTTTCCTTCTATCCTGATTTACTTGTAGTTTACAATACCTTGTAGTGTGTCCAAAGTTGTTGCATTTTTGACATGTGATCTTGGCTGCTAATTCTTCTCTGACGTAGTCTTGCTTGTACCTAGACTGATCTGGTTTTTTACAATTTTCTTTCTTGTGTCCATACTCATAATAGTTAAAATAGTAGCTAGTAAAGGGTTTAGAGTTACCTTTACTTTTGCAATCTCTTTTCATGTGTCCAACTTTGTTGCATCTAAAGCATCTACCTATGAAAGGTCTGATCTGTTCTTTAGGTTCTTCATGAGTAGGTCTTTCTTCATTCTTTGCTCCACTTTCTTCTTCATTGGTTTTAGAACTTTCTGCTTCATTGAATCCAACTCCAATCATGTCTCCTTTAGGTTTCTATCTTCTTCTTTGCTCATCAATTTTGTCACTGCTCATGTGCAACTTCTCAATGTGTAATTTGGCTTGAGTGAGTTCACCTTTAATGATCTGATTGTACTTCTCCAATTCTTGATATTTATCTTTTAGTGGTTAAGTTCAGTCTTCATTAGACCTATCTACTCATTTTCTATTTTTAGTGATTCTTCAACTTTGTTCCTAGCATCCTTTTCATGTTGGATCTCTTTTATCATCAAAAGATTGATCTCATCTTTCTCTTGCTCCATCCTTTATACTTGATCTAATGTATCATTGTCTGAATCTTATTGGATCTTGTCCATAAGATCTTGTTTCTGATTTCTTGAAGCTTCCAGTTGTTCCTTTAGTTTCCCGATGAAACCTTCTGCTCTTCTCAGTTTCAATTTCAATGTACCATTCTCAACCTTCTCTTTGTCTAGATCTTCAAGTTCTACTTCAAAGTTCTCTTGCAAACTTTCCAAATCCATTCTAATCTCCCTTAAGCTATTAGGATTTCTCTCCAAGGGCCAATAGCTTTGATACCAATTGTTAGGATTAGGTAATACTAAGAGGGGAGGTGAATCAGTATTAGTGAAATTTGCTGTAAACTTTAAATAATTATAAATAAACCATAACACTACTGAAATGAAAAGAACAAAAAAACATAACACATAACTCATGACACCATTATTTGTTCTCGAGGAAACCCTGGCCAAGGGAAAACCCCAGTGGCGATGGTACCCACAACTATGCACTAAAATATTGTATACCTGTTAGTAGATCCAGCCTTATTAGGAGCTGATGATTACATAGTACATTTCCTTGTTAATGGATTAAAAAACCCTATTAGGGGTATACAGAACACCTGGTTAAAGGTGGTGAGAAAACTACTCTTACAATCAAAACTTGTTACAAAGGGTTCTTCAAAGTGTGAACAATACAAGCACTTATCTTTCTTAGATAGTTCTAGTTATAGGTCTACCTCTTATTGATCTCGCATCTAATCTCTTCTCTCAGATTCACAACCTTTCTTCATGTTCATAATCCCAATACATATCACTTTCACAAAAGCACTCTATACTTATACAAAAACTTCTATCTAGTCGGCTTCACAAAAACCATACAAAACATAATAATTAATTATGTAAAGGGTAAGAATGAGGTCGATGATTATATATTACCCAAGTGTCAGCAATATACTCCATTCACATGACTTATCACGTTTCCATATCAAGTAACCTTACCACAATCACCACAACTACTCATATGGCCTATTATACTATTATGTTGTCATCACATACCTTCAGATCACTGAATCTGACTAACCTGATCACCAAAACTCATGCACTCTTAAATGAAGCATATACATATCCCAAAATACTTTTTTCTAACTTCAAAAGCCACAATACCTTATACAATTCCATCACTGACCAAAACTGTAACACTATACCCTGTTACTCTAATTGTGGACTTAGTCATTTTCATGACTGTGACTCTAGTACTGAACTTCTCAACATGCGATCACTTCAACATAAGTGTTGCCATGAATGGAAACCCTTAAGTGATCCCTAGTGCTCCACAACATCACTTGCCAACAAGGGCACTTTCTAATTTTGGATGAGATAATGGGTCTTCCAGTTAGCATGGCTTTGGGTGCTATGTTGGCAATCTCAAATGAAGGTCACAAAGATACGAAACAGCTTGGCTAAAAGTTAGCATGACTTCACAAGGTTAGTAACTTAGGCCCACAGTTAAAGAGAAAGGTCATGAATTTATGCACATGGTTAAGCTAGTAGTTGGCATGACTTCGGTAGTTAAAATCGCAACTAGGATATGGGGGTTCTGAGGTCCTGCTGGAAGTATGCATAACTTTATGATAGTGAAGTTGAATTAGGGACATTAACGAGACTTATCAATGATTTTAAATTATTCACTAGTACATAATCCAGGACAATATTTTAATTAGACATTAAAAAGGATAATTTGTATGGGATATGAGTTGTGACTCATCAATATTTATTATTTTTCTTTTCGAGGCCAAGTCACCTTACCTAAAACATTCCTTCAAAATTTAATGCGGCTGCTAAGTTGGTGATTAATTTCTTTATATACTTTTGGTAGTGGAAATTGGAATAGTACAAGTAGTAACAACATTGATTCCTGAACACATGGTGCTTTCTAATTTTGGATGAGAGAATGGGTCTTCCAGTAGCTGAGGGATCATCAAATGAGAATCTAGAACTTATTCTCCAACCAAATTTGGATATCATCGAGGAGAATTACGATGATGTCCCGAGTCATCTCATGCTCGCATCATGGGAACATGCTACCAGTTACGCCAGATACCAAAGCGATATGTTCAAACTAGAAGTAGAATAGAACAAGGAAGAGATGTGCTCTATTTTTTAGAATCTTGACTTTGACTAGGAGGAGTTCCAGGATGAGTTAAACCAATTATTTGATGGCCTTCACATCAATTGATTGTCACTTTTTGTATTCTAGTGGAAGCCGTTATGAAACGATCTTCTGGATACTATAACAATTAGGATATGTAGGCTTTTCTCTAAAAGGTTAACTTTTGTAATTACAAATATACTTTTGGAAAAGTTATGAATTGTAAAAACTTAATTGTACCATTTTAGAAATTAATACAAATGAGAAGACCCTTTTTCAAATAGTGTTATATGTGTTATTTACTAATTTAGAAACACAAAAACTCAAGTTTTGAATTTATCCTTGCCCTTATACTACAAATTTCAATACAGTAACATGAACATTATACATTATACTTCAAATTACAAAAATCATGAACAATAGTTTTGTAAATTGTAAATGTAATTATTAATATGAGTCAAGATTCAAGAAGTACAGTATATGAAGTATTTGTAAACTATGATTCTGTATAAATACTTATTAACTGGTTACTGAATAATACATCACTATACTGACTCAATGAAAAGTCTGTCACTTCTAAATCCACATGGAATCCAACTCATGAAACTGACTAGTAGTAAAAGGTTCCTCTTTGTAATACCCCAAAAATGGGCTATAGGTTCATTAACCTCCTACATCGATATATCGAACGAAATCGACATCGAAGTCCTAACCTAAGGCACATCTGAACATCATCGAATCCTAATTGATTATCCTAAATTTTGCATCAGGGAATATTCCTAGTAATATTCCTAATTATCATAATTATCTTTGATTTAATGATTATTTGGTGATAAATCCTATTTATCCTAAAGTTTGATTAATTGAATATTCTCAATATTTAATTAATTAGATTTAATTTTGCCACTTAATTATTTAATTGAAGCTAATTCTATTTATTCCTAAATTGTATTATTTAATTTTGACAATAAATCCAAAATCTTATGAGTAATTGATTAAATTTTTATTTAATTAATTAAAGCAAGTTGTCAATTTTTAATAATATTGTTTTTGAATAAAAGTTTGAAAAATGATTGATTAACCCATAAATCAATTGTTTTATTTTTCAAAATTAGTTAAGTTGGAAATAAATCACTTTATTATTAAATTAATTCATATTAAAACATGCACAATCACAAAAGCAGACAACTATCAATTATCAATTAAAGCTAAACTCTATTTTGAGTTCATCTCTGCTTTTGCATGTTTTTGTGAGTTAATTATTCTTTATAATCAGATAACTCAAAAATCAATCTGAGTTAATCTAAGTGATTTATGGCTTTTTTTCATGCACCTCCAAAGCCCTGGATTTCTATAAAATCAAGGCTCAGCTCTTCACAAATCATCCACAAGAATTGCATAATCACACTGTCGAGTTGGATACTAAAGAATCATCTTTGCGAATCCAAGGTTTGTGAGATCAATATTGCATAGTTTTTCATATCATATTAGTTTTCATTTGTTAGATCATTTAGCATATCATAGCATATCAATTTTTTAGCATATCATAGATTCGTATCATTTTCATCTTATTGCATCTAAAATCCAAAAATATAGATTAATTGCATTCATATTTCATATCAGTTTTGCATTCAAATCCTTCATTTAGGTGTCGTCAAGGTCACTGATCTCGATAACAATCTAAGAACATCATACTCGCACGTATTAGAAGGCAGTAAATCACCTGGTTAGTTTAGCTTTCAATTCATTGCACAATTTCAATTTTTGCTAACCTCTAATGTTTTATTGAAGTGTTGTGTCTATAGAATAGGTACAGAATTCACACACATTTCTGGCACCCACCGTGGGGCCCTGAAACAGGTTTCCAATTCAATTCTATCAATTTTTGTCTTTTTCTCCTCAATTTCTGTGCAAAACTATGATTTTTAATTTCTTTTCGTACAAGTTTCTGACAAAAGTCATTTCGCACTGTACCCACTGTCGTATGATAGTCTATCAAATCAAGGATCGTGTCATACTATATACACTGTCATTTGAAAGTTCAACTGTTAGTTCACAGAACACCTAGTGTCGTATGAGTTTTTGGACTGTTGTCTAGGAGCATACCCACTATCGTACGAGTTTCAAATTGTCGTTTGGTAACAGACCCACTGTTGTATGAGTTTTTGCATAAGGTTTCAACTATCATTTCATTTTTTAGGGCAGTTTGTCATATTTGGTTTTTAGATTTTGACTAATGGCTAATCTTAACAATTCAAATTCTCTATTTTTGATTGACTCCTACTGGTTTTGATTGGAGAAAGCGCAAGAATTGCTAAAAATGGGTAAAAATCTACTAAGCACATTGTGAGGAATTTAGATAATCTTCTCAGCTGATAAGACTTCAATTTTGGATCTAAAACAAACATCTCATGTGTCTAGCTTGAGTGACTTTTATTTCTTTCCTATCACAGACTTCATTTGGGCTATAAAAATGAACATAGTTTGCTTTAAGCATCTTTGTTACACATAGTAATTAGGCCCCATGAACACTATTCATAGATCTTGAGAGAGTGGGTTTCCAGTGAAACACTTCTCAACAAAGGATCCCTTGTAGGTGGGGAGGATACTGAGGGAGTCTCACGCTCCACTAGATCTATGTGTCTTCAACTTTTGATCGAGGCATTCTCTCTCCGGAGAGGTTGATAGATCCTAAGGGGTTAACGTCATAGATCTTTGTGAGATAATCTTGGTCTTAGCGTGTCAAATTAATCTATTTGCTTTGTTTGGGTTAAAAGTGAAAAGGATAGGGGATTATGCTCTACTTCCTTTTTAGATAGTACCAGAAACCCAAATCTTTGAATTTGGAACCAGTCTCCATGTGGTATATCTTGTGAGTCACCTTTAGAGAGGGTTAACTGTAGACTAGGATTTGAGTGTGCACCTAAACCTGTTTTGAAGGCCAAAGACAAACAAACGTCATAGCATATAATCAAATCAAATTCAAAGGTAAACAAACTAAAATCAAAGCCACCTCAGTTTAAGCCTAAAACGGATGCGCCCATGCACTGTTTGATATGCTTAGATATAGAGGGATGTGGGTGTGCAAACTCAAGCACTTGGAGCATGCAAGATAAATGATTTGAGGATCAAGAAGACCCAAAATGACACAAAATAGGTATGAGGAACCTATTTTGCCTCAAAGGCCTCAAGATCACACAAATATGCAAAGCTAAATGAAAGAACTAAGATTAAAATAAGAAATGAATCTATGTTAATCCATTTAAGCTAATTTAGATGTGATTTAAGCTTGAAAATGATCTAAAATGATGAGTTTATGCTTATGCTAGAATGAAAATGGCATTATAACTTTGCTATTGAGTTTGAGAATTGAAAGATGATTTGCCTTAGGAAGTGAGGGTATTTATAGGACTTCTAAAGGCTTGGGGTAGGAGGAATGAATGGCCAGGATTGAAATCCTTAAGAGAGGCCAAGATTCACTCAAAGGGAAGCACATGGATTGTGCTAGTTCTCAGCCAATCAGGAGATGACACATGTCACAAGGTGAGTGGATGAAGGGAAGGGCAAAGAGGAGTCAACAAAGGGGGCTCCAAGCTCATAACTCTCCAAATAAATTCTTGTAAGAGCAATGAATGGGCTTTAAGAGGCTTTGAAGACTTTGGGGAAGCAATAAATGCTTTGTGGTTGAGATATTTGGAAGGAAAGACTTTGCTTTGGTTTAGGAAAGTCTTAAGCTTGGTTAGGATTGCACAAAGGTTTAAGGGTAGGATTAGGATTAGATTAGGACAAAAAAAGGATTAGGATGGGTGAAGAGGGTGGATTTGAGAAGATTCTAGAAGAGTCTAGATTTCTCCTTAGTTTCATGGAATAAAAGTTATTCATTCCAAAAGCTTAAGTTTTAGGAATATTTATTAAAATATTTTCAATAAATATGGAAATTAAATATTTAACCTTAATTAAATATTTAACCTTGGGATTAGGGTTAGGAAAGATGGGATTAGCCTTTTAATCGAAATTAAGAAGGGATTAGAAGATTTTGGAAGAGGTTAGTGGTCTTAAGGAAATTGGCCAAGTTTGGGATAAAAAATAAATTAAAAATAAATTAATTTATTTTTGAAGTTTTTTGGTCAATTTATTAATTAAATAATTAATAAATTAGGGATAATGTCCAAATGACATTTTAGGCTAGATTCCTTAATTAAAGATTTTTAATTAAGAGAGAGGGATTTAATGCCATAAAAATAAATTAATTAATTAAATAAATAATTAATTAATAAATGATGATGTCATCAAGGATTTTCAGAAAACAAAAATAATTTATTTTCTGAAGGATTTTTCGGTGTCTATATTTTGCCCCTCTTTGATGCGATGCCGCAAGTGGCATGGCGTCAAAGACAAGAAAACAAGATGCCGAGGCTAGAATCAGAAGAAGAGGGTATGACGCCTGGGTGGACTAGAAGAAAGGGGATACATGCCCCGGTGGGACAAAATCATGGAAGATGCGCCCAGTGGGACAAGGAGAAAGAGGGATTACACCCTGGGACAGAGTGTGCCCGGCGGGACGAGGAAGGAAAGGCCTAGGAAGAAAGGGGAGATAGATAACCTCACTTCTAAGAACAAATATGGATGATATGCAAGATGAGATGGAAATGCAAGATGCAAGATTAATCTATATGATAAATGCAAGGGACCAGATAGCTCCAAGTGCAAACGGGAGTGCACAACCTAGATTTAATATAGCAATGCTAGAGACCTGCCAAGGATACTGGGATCACGAGGCCTTGTCACCAGTGTTGCATAAGACTGACGAGGACTGACGCTGAACAAACACACAGGGTTGCCCCAACATCACACATAAGCGCAGAGGCGACATGGCGGAATCGATGCTGAAGGAACCACAAACACACAACTGACTCACAGGCAGAAGTGAAAGATCAAAAGACCTTGCCCCAGATTATCCGCACACGCAGCACACTGTGATATAATGAATCGTGGTGACCCTAGTGGGATAATGAGAAGCCAAAAAGATTAACAAGACCCAAAGGACAAAAATTCAAGATCAAAATGATAACTCCAAAAAGACATCCTTTGCCAAGGAGAGAGATTAGGTTTGATTGATGGTGGGAAGATTGGTCGGACAGGAGGAATGATATATCCTCAAGGACCAGGATGGAAGATTAGGTCAGACAGGAGGAACGATATATCCTCAAGGACCCATGGGTTGGTGAGAGAATAAGTGTAGTTGTTTGCTGGCAAAAGCTGAAGTTCAAGGAATAATCAGGATGAGCAAGGATAAGTCGACAATTGATGTTGCTGAAGCACAAGGCCTGAGTGGGACTAAAAGTTTTCTGAGGCTGGGGATGGGACAAGATATTTGATCAAATGTTGCTGTAGGACGGACAAAGGTTATGTACAACAAGGAGGAACGATATGCACAAGGGATATGTACAGAAGCTCAGGATTGGGGATAGGAAGAACACACTCAGCGGGACTCTCACTAGGACGGAGACAAGAAGGATAAATACAAGGAGGATTGCACTGTACAGGAAAGGGAAAAGGATATGGTACAAGATATGGTACAAAGCTTTGGAACAGGATATGGATTGCAGATGGGTTGGAGGAAGATGGAAGTCGAATGCTTAGGGGAGATGGAACTGCTGGGAGATCTGTTATGGATGGAGGAAGAGGACGGTAGCTGAAAGGACAACTGAATAGATAAATAGCCCAGTTTACTATGTTGGCACCTGTTTACCAGGTTTTCACCAACATACTTGTCCAAGGCGCTTGAATTGCCAAGTTTTCACCGTTTGGACGATTATTTTCTCTTTCTCTTTTCTTTTTTTGCTTTTTTGCTTTTTTTTTGCTTTTTTTGCTTTTTTTGCTTTTTTGCTTTTTTGCTTTTTTTGCTTTTTTTGCTTTTTTTGCTTTTTTGAATGTTTTTGGATTTTTTGATATATGCAGGATCAGGTTCAGGCATAGAACCTCTTCAGATGGATGATGTTGATAGGATCATTCAAGGGCTCGCCTTCTGGTGTTGATAGCTGATAGGCTCCTGAGCCAAAGGATGCGGTGACAACATAGGGGCCCAACCAAGTAGACTCAAACTTGCCTTTCTTTTCTCTATTTGCTAGGACCTTCTGATTTTCTTTAAGGACCATGTCACCGACCTGGAATTTTCTAGGATGAACCTTTTTGTTATAACTCCTTTTGAGTCAATTTTGGTATGCCACCAAATGATCATAAGCTTGCTGTCTCTTTTCATCTAGCAGATCTAGCTGTGTGAGCCGGGCCACACGATAGTCTTCATCAGTTGTATAGTTCTTCATGGAGACGCGCAAGGATGGAAGCTCAACCTCGATCGGCAGAACGGCTTCAGCACCATATACAAGGGAGTATGGGGTGGTGCCTGTGGGAGTGCGATAAGAAGTGCGATAGGCCCAAAGAGCGGGATTGATTTGGAGGTGCCAGTCATGACCAGAATCATTGACAACCTTCTTGAGGATTTTCAAGATAGTTTTGTTAGTTGCCTCAGCTTGGCCATTTCCTTGAGGGAAATATGGACTGGAGAAACGGTGATGGATGTGGAGTCTGGCACATAGATCATCCACATGCTGGTTTTCAAAAGGTGTGCCATGGTCTGTGAAAATGGTAGATGGTATGCCGAAGCGGCAAATGATATGGTAGAGGATGAACTTGGATATTTGGATGCCAGTAGTAAGGGTGAGCGGAATCGCTTCAACCCATTTGGTAAAGTACTCTGTGGCTGTTATGATATACTTGTGTCCATCCGAAGAGAGGGGGGTGATCAAGCCAACGAGGTCGAGGCCCCAACATGAAAAAGGCCACGGTGGTGCAATAGGCTGTAGATCCTGTGCTGGTGCATGTATCAAATTGGCATGCTGTTGACATGGGAGACATTTCTTGACAAATTCACATGCATCATGTTCCATTGTTGGCCAATAATACCAACTCTAAGCAGCTGCTTTGCTAGAACCATGCCACTCGTGTGGGCACGCAAATTCCAGCGTGAACTTCTTGTAAGGCCAGGACGACCTCGTTTGAGTCTAAACATCTAGATAGGACATTGTGATACCCGCGATGATATAGGGTGTTGGCCACAAGAGTGTAGCGGGAAGCTCTGCGAATAAGGTTTTGGCGTTGGTTATTGGTGAGATGGGGAGATATGATACCATTTTTTAGATATGCATGGATGTCGTGGTACCATGGGGATTGGGGACCAACCAAGACACACACCATGTTTGCATCAGCGTTCTCATAAGCTGGCATATGTAGCTGCTCGACTAGGAATTCATACTGTGTTGCATCACGTGGGATTTCCAATAAGGATCCGATGGTTGCCATTGCATCTGCTGCTTTGTTTTGAAGCCTTGGGATCTGATTGAATTGTAGATGTAGGAAATGCTCTTTCAGTTTATCCACCAGTTGCTTGTAGGGTAGCAATTTGTCATCCTTTGTCTGATATTCATCTAGGACTTGCTTGATAATGAGCTGTGAATCTCCAAAGACTTGTAGTTCTGTGATGTTCCATTGGATAGCTATTTTGAGACCTAAGATGAGTGCCTCATATTCTGCAATGTTGTTGGTACAGGGGAATCCCAACTTGAATGATTTTGGAATATAGTCACCTTGAGGTGTGACAAATAGGATTCCTGCTCCAGAGCTATGGGATGTGTTGGAACCATCAAAGTATAGTTTCCACATGGGCTGCTCTTCAATCATGCATAAGTGTTCATCGGGGAATTCCATGATTAGTGGATAGGCATCCACCAGTGGTGCTTCTGCTAGCTGATCGGCAATGACTTGCCCTTTGATTGCTTTGCGATCTATATACTGAATGCCAAATTCGCTGAGTAACATGACCCATTTTTCCATACGGCCTGTGAGGGTTGTCCTTGATAACAGATACTTAAGAGGGTCCACCTTTGATATGAGTTTGATTGTGTGGCTAAGCATGTAATGTCTAAGTTTTTGAGTGGCAAAGACCACTGCTAGGCATGCTTTCTCCATGGGTGAATAGTTAAGCTCATAGCCCACAAGAGTGCGACTGATGTAGTAGATAGCTCATTCTCTATTTTCATCATCATGCTGTGCTAGGAGTGGCCCTAGTGCTGTAGCTGTTGTTGAGATGTAAAGGATGAGTGGGCATCCTGAAACCGGTGGTACTAGGATTGGAGCATTAGCTAGATACTCCTTGAGCTTATCAAAGCTTCTTTGACATATGGGATCCCACTTGAAGTTGGTGTCTTTGCATAAGAGATGTGAGAATGGTTGGCACTTGTCCGCTAGTTGCGAGATGAACCACCGTACTGATTGAAGCTTGCCCTGTAGGCTTCTGAGCTGTTTGAGATTTTTTGGTGGAGGCATCTCCGTTATTGCTTTTACCTTTTTAGGATCAATCTCTATGCCTCGTCTAGAGACGATGAAGCCTAGAAGCTTGCCAGATGTAACACCAAAGACACATTTCTTAGGATTAAGCTTTAAGCCATAATGATTCAGATGATCAAACACACGCTCTAGGATGTTGAGGTGTTCATCCCTTGTTTTGGATTTTGGAAGGATATCATCCACATAGTCTTCAAGGATCTTGTGGATCATGTCATGGAAGATCGCTGTCATTGCTCGCTGATATGTTGCTCCTGCATTCTTTAGCCCAAATGGCATCATGTTGTAGCAAAAGGTACCCCATGGGGTTGTGAATGCTGTTTTATGTTGATCTGCTTCGGCTATATGAATTTGGTTGTAGCCGAAAAAGCCATCCATGAGTGATAGCATTTCATGACCCGCTGTGAGGTCTACAAGCATGTCTATGTTTGGCAATGGGAAGTCATCCTTAGGGCATGCCTTGTTCAAGTCCCTGAAATTAGTACAGATTCTGATGTCGCCAGAAGGCTTTGTGACTGGCACCATGTTAGAGATCCATTCTGAGTAGTCGATTGCTCTAATGATTTTTGCTTGAAGGAGCTTCTCAAGCTCTGCTTTAACTAGTAATGCTACCTTTGGATGCATTTTCCTTAGCTTCTGCTTCACTGGCTTGACATTTGGATCGACTGATAGATGATGAACAACAAGGTTTGGATCAAGCCCAAGCATGTGGGCGTATGACCATGCAAAGTTGATGATGGATTCCTTGAGCAAGGCACTGAGAGTGATTTCTTCTCCTTCTGTTAGGTTGACTGCAATGTAGGTGATCCTTGGACATTCTTCTATTCCCAAGTTGATTGGCTTGGTCTCTTCTATGATGATTGGAGACTGCTCTGGTCTATAATCTTGGATAGGGGGAAGAGGCAAGGCTTCATCTTCTAGCGCCTAAATTGCCAGGTTTTCGCTAGAAGATACGCCCTTTATTTTTACTATTTTGGAATCAGAATGTGCCCCAAGGGGGTTTTCACATAAAGACTCATGATGTTCTCTTGCTATTTCATTTTTGCGACTAAAGCTTGCCTCTTCCCCAAAATATCCTTCTGGGTGAAGCGTATAAACAGATGTCGATGTTGGATCCTGGTTGACTGCTGGATCTGATGCCCCCATGAATTCTAGGAGTGCTTGTGCGCTTTGAAACTCATCGATGTGTGCGATGCTTGGTTGGTCCCAATCTATGAGGTCGGGGTTTGTGAGGGGAAGATCTATGAGGTTAATGGAGAGTTGTTGGAGGACAGAAGTCCCCAGGAGGGTGTCGTCAGCAAAGATATCATCGTAGGATCGGATGTCTTTCTCTTCGGGGATGTCTTCGATTTCCACAAGGTCATCCTGGCTATTCGAAAAGTTCACGTTGGTCATGTTAGTGTCCGCAGTTGTGGTATTGGGCTCTTGTTCAAGCAGGCGAGGGGTATTAAAGCCAAGTCCTTGCTGTTCTGGATTTTGGGATGGTATGATAGGAAATAAATTTCCGTCCTCTTGTGGTCCTAGACCACCACCTTGATAGTTATAGTTTTCTGTGACATTTTTGTAGGGGATTGGATATTTCTCTTTGAAGTACTCAAGAAGTTGTGTGTCACGTGATGGGGGATCTTTGTATAACCATTTGTTAATATCTGGATCCATTTCTTTGCTGTTGATGTTGCCATGAGACTCAAAAGTCATGTTTTCAATTTTCTTGAGCTTATAATGTTCCTCAATAGGCTTGTTTTGACAACTTGGGCGCCCTTGAGTATGTGGATCACGTGGAAGAGCTCCTACAGCAAATGCATCACTGAGGATGTATTTGCCACAACCCTGGTTGTTGATCTTGATGGATGATAAAGTGGAAGAGAGGATGGTCTCTGGATCGCGATGGGATCGGGATGAGCTAGCAATAGAAGTACCAATATCGGTTCCAGGACAATGAGTAGAATGAGGGAAAGATGCTTCCATCGCAAGGCAGTATGCGAAGGGGTTAGGGTCAGCGTGGATGGTAACCTCAGTGCCTTGATGTGGAAATTTGATGCACTGATGGTAAGTAGATGGTACGGCCTTAATGGAATGGATCCATGGACGACCGAGGAGGATATTGAACGGTAGGTCAAGATCAACAACGTGGCAGAGAGTATCTTGCGTTGCTGGGCCTAGCTGAATAGGCAAAGTTATAGTACCTTCAGAGGTACGCTCCAAGTTATCATATGCTTTGATAGTGATTTGCTCATGTTGTATGTCGGCCTCCATGAACCCGATCTTCTTGATGAATTTTAACATGCACAAGTTGAGGGCTGAGCCATTATCCACTAGAACTCGTTTGATGGCGAAATCTCTGACCATGACAGCAATACGGAGAGGGAGAGTATGATTAGGAGCGACATCTGGTATATCAAATTCTTTGAAGGATAAGGCACATGCTGCTGATAGGTGTCCCACAAGAGTTTCAAACTGAGTTGTGTTAATGTCCGTGGGGACATGACCTTCTTTTAGAGCTTTGTCCAGGATCTCCTGATGGATGGGTGATGTGCGGAGCAAATCCAAGATAGATATTTGGGCTGGCATGTTCCCAAGATGCTCTATGATATTGTATTGTGCACTTGGTGCATTATGCTATGTTGCGCGTGCATTTGATGCTGGCCTGGTGTTAGACTGTGCTGTGGATGCAGTAGATGTTGGCCTTGGAGGAGCAGCTGATCTCGGAGGAGCACCGGCAATAGTTATCCTACCACTGCGGGTAGTTGCAGCACATTGTCGATCTGACCCTCTGACGTGGATGGTATTGATGGTGGGCTCACCTTGGATGGGCTCAACTTGAGTTATGCATCTGACATACTTGTCATAGTTGATGTAGGCCACTGTGTGATCTTCTTGCTTGCCTTTGCCATGATTTTGGGGCTGATTGGCATTGGCTTGATTCTTCCCGGTATCGTGTTGAGGGAACACATTTTGATATATTTGCAAACCGGCGTTGGGTGAAGCTTGAGCTGGTGCATCAACCTAGATTTCCTTGCGATCGATGAGATCTTGGATGTAGTGCTTAAGCCGCATGCACTTCAATGTAGTGTGTCCTTTCACATGATGGTAATCACAGTATTCATGTTCTTTATACCAATCAGACTTTGGTGTGTTGTCATCCTTCTGTGGGATGGGCGGATATGTGATCATATTTGCCTTGGCTAGCTGATAAAAGATCTGATCCAGAGGCTCACCCAAAGGTGTGAAAGTCCTCTTTGGATTGTTCTGATTGTTGGGTTTGTTCTGCCTTTGGGCAACGTTAACAGCATTAACAGGATTGCCTTGACGTGCTGGCTGTTGCTGTTCGTATTGCTACTGATACTGTTGCACAGGTGGTTGATGAGCTTGAGGAGGCTGCTGATAAATAGGTGCTTGATATGCGGGAGCTGGTGGTTGCTGATAGATGGGCACTTGTGGCGGTTGGTATGTTTGAGCTGGTGTAGGACTAGCCACAATGAATTGTACATTCTTAGTGTCAGTGGCTCCATCTGTAACAACATTCTTGTTACGATTCCAGTAGTGGGATTTATCATTGTTGGGTTTGTTCTTGGAATCATCCTTGAAGTGACGAATACTGCCTTCGTCTAGGAGAGCTTTCTCGATGCCTATGCCCTTGCTCTTGATGTCTTGGTATGTTTGGAGATAGTTCATTCGCATGTGATGGGATAGCTTTGGATGCAGGTTATCAATGAAGATCTTTGTTAGATGCTTCTCTGGCGGCTGATATGATAACCTGGTTGTAAGATTCTGCCATCTTTGCAAGTATTCTGCAAGGCTTTCTCTGTCTTTCTATTTTGAGTTGCATAGGTCTAGCAAGGACAACTCATTCTCCACATTATGGGCATAGTGTGTGATGAACTTCTCAGAGAGTTCAGCAAAGGTTTTTATTGTTCCATGTGGTATTTTATAAAACCACTCAACAGCAGTTCCTCCCAAGCTTTTGGGAAACAGGCGCAGGAGATAGTTATCACTGTAAGCCACTTCTTGGCATGCCATGTAGAACTCTTTGATATGGTTTACTGGATCTCCTTTCCCTCGATACTTGTCGAACTTGGGCATCTCAAAATGTTTGGGGAAAGGGATAGTTGCTATGGATCGATCGAAGGGATATGAGCACACCTCTTCGAACTTGTATGTTTTATTCTCTGTTCCACTTTGTAGCTCCTTTAGAGAATTTTTCATTGCTTCCCACTCAGCATTGAGTGGCGAGGGAACTGGAACTTTTGCTTGTGATGGAAGCTGTGGAACTAGATATGGTGCTTGCTGTGGATAAATAGGTTGGAACTGATTTTGGGGCAATGGTTGCTGGGGATATTGCTGGTGTGGCATAGGGGGATATTGTGGTAAATGATATGGAACCTCTTGATGGTGTTGGGCTGCTTGCTTTTGTTGAACTGGCGGTTGTTGTGGGACTGCTTGCTGATATTGGACATTTGGAACTTGCTGTTGTAACTGATGGGTGGGAACTTGTTGTTGCTGGGGGATGATAGGGATTTGTTGCTGAGGCTGATAGCAAGGGACTTGCTGTTGTTGAGGCATGATGGGTGTTTGTTGAAAGGGGACATGTGGTTGCTGTGGGGGAGGCTGTTGGAATGATGCTGCTTGCGGGTATGATGGTGGTAGTTGCTGAGGTTGGCTTTGGGTTTGGCTGATATAAGCTGGGTGCATGCCTGCGTTACTTAGAGGTGGAACAGATGTGGGGAAGCTAGAAGCAAAGGGTGATGGGGTAGGATAATTGGGGAAAGTTGGCTGTTGAGGTGGTGGAACTTGCTGGAAGGTATCTGGGATTTGGGATGAATAGCTTGAAGTCGGCGGTGGTTGGGGTAGTTGCTGCTGTGCTACTTGGGCGAAGGCGGTTTGTTGACTTGCAACCATAGATGTAGGGGATTGAGATGGGATCCCCCATGCCTTCATTTCTTCTTGTGTAAGGCCCCACTGAGAGCTTGTGTTAGGGTGCACTGCAGTGGATGATGGAATGGTAGGAGCAACGGGAGCTTGGGACACGAATGATGTTTGAGAGAAAGGAGCTTGTTGAGGTTGTGGTTGAGCGGATGCTTGTGAGGAGGAAAATGAAGGAAACACCCAAGAGAAAGATGAGGTTGGAATGGGGAGCGATTGCGCTAACCCCAAAGAAGAAGGTACGGGTGCTTGGGGGGTGAAGGGTGACGGTGCTCCTTTGATGGTGAAAGGCGTTGCTTGACTTGTGGATGGTGGCGAAGCTTTTGGTGTGAAAGCTTGCGTGAGAGGTGGAAGCTGACTTTGGTTTAAGTGTTGGTTTTGGGCTTGGGCAGCCATAGCAGATGATGAAGCAAAAGGGGTATGAGATGGAGCGGATGGTGCTGCAGCTTGTGTTACGGGACTAGCGAGGCTTCCTTGCAAGAGAAGGGGAATGGTGGAAAGCTCTTGGGGTGTTTGCATGATAGGATCGGGGAATGATTGGACAAACGGAGAATATGCTTATGCTGGAACTTGGATTGTTTTGATGGGGATGCGTGGATAGAGAGATGGTGGGATGGAGGTACTTTCTGGCAGGTAGTGAACAAACGTGCTTTGCTGATGTTGTGCTACAAGGGCATTGGTTTCTGGTGGGCTTTCTGGAGGATTTACAAATGCTTGGTTTGCCAAGGGGGATGAAGGGATGTTTGGATCTTCACATGGGTTACTGGCTTGGATCTGGGGATTGTAGGTCATCATGGCGTTGGTGAAAAGTTTGGGATCGGATGAGGTTGTTGGTGGATAAGGATTCATGCTTCTTCTTTTCCGAGATCTGGTCTCAACAGGCATGGAGATGCAAGTGCTAAATGTATGCAAGATGTTTGGCTAAAAGATGTTTGATGGATGCAAAGTTGATGAACTTCTAAAGATGATGACTTCTAAGATGCAAATGCAAAGACAGGGATCAAGATGGCAATGATGGAAGCTGGATGGAACTGATATGGATCAAGACGGTGGAGGAAAGATAGGTTGCTAGTGGAAAGCTGGTGAAAGATTACTGAGTGGTCAACAAATGAGCTGCTGTTTTTCCCAAATGGAGGATCAGAGATATGATGGGGTCAACCTAAGATAGACTGATGATCTTCGGTCAACAAGTTTCTTATCAATACACTCCAATCTCTTGCTCGAGATGATGGCTATGCAAGGACAAGGTTTGATTTCTTTATGACAACACGTTGTGCCAAAAAAGAAGATGATGGTCTCTGATCTTGGATATGGGATAGGAACAACTCAAAAGGTAGAGCACTAAGTGTTGGTGGAACTCTAGATTTGGAGCAAAAGATGATGGATCTGCTGGAAAGATATGGAAGACTGATGGGGGGATGCTGGTGGAAAAGGTTTTGAAGGGTGAAGGGACAATGCTCTATCTAAAGGGATAATGCAAATGACAAGGATTGATTCTAGAATGCTGGTAGGAAGATGAATGCAAATGCAACTTTTATGATGTTTTGAAATGCAACTAAGGTTTTGATGCTGATGCAAAGGATGAAACTAGGATGAAACCAAGATGCAAAGCTGTTTGAGACAAGATTTCAAGATCCGAAGATGGAACAAGACATGAACAAGGAATTGGCTAATCTTCTGGCTCAAGGTTGACAAAGTGATGGTTAACTCGAAAATGGAAGGCGAACTGTTTGATGCGGGCGTTATGGGCAATGTTCTCAAATCTGGTTTGGGACTTCTCCTCTGCTTGGGTTGCTTGGATAATGGATTGATAGGTCTTGGTGTTCTTCTTGATAACTTTTCGCTCTTGATAAGCTTGGGATTTGGGCAACTTTGCTTTAGGATGTTTGTTCTTGCTGGGCATCACTTGGAAAAGAGGCTTCTGATTTTGAGACAAAGGTTTCCAATGGAAAAAGTTAAAGTCAAAGCAATCTCCGCAAGGGACAAAGCAACCCTGCGGGATACAAACAAAGGCAACTGACTCTGACAAAGTTTTGAAAGTGTATGTTTCAACAAGTGTTTTCACGGAGTCTCTGACTATCAAGCACTTCAAACAGATCTACCTAAGGAAGGTGAGTATCAAAATCGCTTGCCCACAGCTTGGTATCCCCCAGAAGGGAATACAAATGGTGAGTAATCTTGAGGCGACCCGGTAAACCCCTTGGAATCGGTCCTTGCACAAGGATTTTGATACTTTCAGATGTAGATAGGGTAGCCTCTATTTTATCAAGTTTTTAATAGTTCCGTGGTGTCTCCATACCCAGTTTTTCTGATCATCCGTGACTCACTTAAGAGCCTTGCCAATTATGCTGGGGGAGAGGAATGTTTACCATCCCCAGACACGTGTTTGGCACGAACGCCCGGCGATTAGGAGATGTAAGTGATTCTTTTGGTATTCACTTATTTGTATACCGGCCGGGGGGGATACCGGTTTGAGGTCGTTCTCCGAGGAGGAAGCGCTTCTCCTTGGACATGCCTCGCTAAAAGTAGAAAAAGTGAACTTGTCCAAGTTCAAATTTTCCACGTTGCTTACTCTAACAAGGATTATGCAAGAATTGAAAAACTCCTACATGCACATCAAGCAGATTTTGTTCATTTTCCCAGATTTGATTAAGTGATGTTTTGAACTTTGAAATGAAGACACTCATGATTAGATTTTGATTTGTTCTTTTTCTCAAAATGTAAATGCTTTGAATGGTTGCAAGTTCTTTCCTTTTGTGCATTCAAGATTTGATTAGCGAGTTGATTTAAGAACTTTAAAAAAGCTTTGTTTTGTCCCTTAGATCACTCAAGATTGAATTTGTTTGCTTGCTTTGGAATTTGAAATGAGATAGTGAATAGAGTTTTTTGTTCCTTTAGTGCATTCGAGATTTGGTTTGCTTTTCAAATTGACAATGACACTCTAGGACCTAAGTTCATTTCCTTAAGTTTCATTCAAGATTGAGTTTGACCTTTGCTGTAATAAAAGAAATGAAAAAAACCAGTCCTAAGTAACTCAAGAAAAAAACCAAAAGCGACACTGTCCAGCTTATAGGCGACGCTGGAAAGTGCAGAGGCGACATTTAATTCCTATAGGCGACATTCTGTACCTCAAAAGGGGACAGATAAAAAACCAGAGGCGTGATTTCTTTTGTTACAGGCATGATTTCTTTACATGTAGGCGACAGAAGAAGAATTCTAAGACGGAACAAAAATTGTCAATCACAGGAAAATCTCAGTTATGCAGGCGTGAAAACAAAACTCATAGGCGTCATTTCTTTCCTCAAAGGTGTGATTTAATTGCATGAAGGCGTGACTGAATTCTTTGTAGGCGACATTTCTTTTGTTGAAGGTGACATTTCTTTGTTTGAAGGCGACATTTAATTGCTGTAGGTGTCATTTTTTTTCATGAAGGCGACATTTCTTTATTTCCTGCAAAATACAAGCATATAAAGTATAATTTCATAAAAATGATTGTGGTTTGTGTCCCACCGGGCGTGCCAGAATGTAGACTAGGATTTGAGTGTGCACCTAAACCTGTTTTGAAGGCCAAAGACAAACAAACGTCATAGCATATAATCAAATCAAATTCAAAGGTAAACAAACTAAAATCAAAGCCACCTCAGTTTAAGCTTAAAACGGATGCGCCCATGCACCGTTTGATATGCTTAGATATAGAGGGATGTGGGTGTGCAAACTCAAGCACTTGGAGCATGCAAGATAAATGATTTGAGGATCAAGAAGACCCAAAATGACACAAAATAGGTATGAGGAACCTATTTTGCCTCAAAGGCCTCAAGATCACACAAATATGCAAAGCTAAATGAAAGAACTAAGATTAAAACAAGAAATGAATCTATGTTAATCCATTTAAGCTAATTTAGATGTGATTTAAGCTTGAAAATGATCTAAAATGATGAATTTATGCTTATGCTAGAATGAAAATGGCATTATAACTTTGCTATTGAGTTTGAGAATTGAAAGATGATTTGCCTTAGGAAGTGAGGGTATTTATAGGACTTCTAAAGGCTTGGGGTAGGAGGAATGAATGGCCAGGATTGAAATCCTTAAGAGAGGCCAAGATTCACTCAAAGGGAAGCACATGGATTGTGCTAGTTCTCAGCCAATCAGGAGATGACACATGTCACAAGGTGAGTGGATGAAGGGAAGGGAAAAGAGGAGTCAACAAAGGGGGCTCCAAGCTCATAACTCTCCAAATAAATGCTTGTAAGAGCAATGAATGGGCTTTAAGAGGTTTTGAAGACTTTGGGGAAGCAATAAATGCTTTGTGGTTGAGATATTTGGAAGGAAAGACTTTTCTTTGGTTTAGGAAAGTCTTAAGCTTGGTTAGGATTGCACAAAGGTTTAAGGGTAGGATTAGGATTAGATTAGGACAAAAAAAGGATTAGGATGGGTGAAGAGGGTGGATTTGAGAAGATTTTAGAAGAGTCTAGATTTCTCCTTAGTTTCATGGAATAAAAGTTATTCATTCCAAAAGCTTAAGTTTTAGGAATATTTATTAAAATATTTTCAATAAATATGGAAATTAAATATTTAACCTTAATTAAATATTTAACCTTGGGATTAGGGTTAGGAAAGATGGGATTAGCCTTTTAATCGAAATTAAGAAGGGATTAGAAGATTTTGGAAGAGGTTAGTGGTCTTAAGGAAATTGGCCAAGTTTGGGATAAAAAATAAATTAAAAATAAATTAATTTATTTTTGAAATTTTTTGGTCAATTTATTAATTAAATAATTAATAAATTAGGGATAATGTCTAAATGACATTTTAGGCTAGATTCCTTAATTAAAGATTTTTAATTAAGAGAGAGGGATTTAATGCCATAAAAATAAATTAATTAATTAAATAAATAATTAATTAATAAATGATGATGTCATCAAGGATTTTCAGAAAACAAAAATAATTTATTTTCTGAAGGATTTTTCGGTGTCTAGGTTAACTATAGTGGACATTCCCTTAATTGGGTCAACCACATTGATGGAACCTCAAGTAGCAATAGCCATTTTCATTGTGGTAGTGACAGCCGCTATATAAATGTCCTTGTGGAAGAAATCTTCACAAGTGTGGTTCATTTTTGGGTTGTCAGATCTCCCTAGCAGCTCCTGATTGATTAAATTCTTGGACTGTGTCAAAACCCTGGTGTGCCAGGATTGGAGTTCACCCCTTTGGATCATAAAAGTTGTAGAGTCAAACCATTACTAAAAACCCTAGCGAGGCCAAATTTTTATTTTCTAGGGTATATGTGCATTATTGCAAAACATTTTTGGAACATACACAATTAGCACTTCTGAGGATTAGAATAAATAAAATCACTTGATTGTTCATGCGCAAGGTTGCTTTTGCCCTTGTTTATTGTTTTTAGACATGCTTGAAATCACTTGCTTATTGTTTTGCGTGCTTGTTTATCTATCTAGTTATTCAAAATGGACAAATCTGTTACAATCATCAAATCTGGACATTAAAATTTGCAAACAATCTGAATCTGAAAACTCAAAATTTGCAAAATCTGAAGTAAAATCCTTTTCTAGAGTCAAAAGTCATCTCAGGAGGTCAGAAAGTCATACGAGTTTCTATCAAGTGTCATTTCATTACTGCCCATCTATGGTATGGTAAAGAACCCAGTGTCATACGAGTCTTTCTGCCAGTCAAATTCAAAAAGTCAAATCCTGCTAGCAACTATTGTACGAGATTTTCAATTATCATTTCATAGCATACCCACTATCGTACAAGATTTTCAACTATCATTTCATAGCATACCCACTGTCGTACGAGTCTGTAGAGTGTTGTTTGGGAAAATTTTGAAAGTTGTCAAAAAATTGTCAGAATTGCCAGATACTTATCTTTTTCAGCCTATTTCCAAAATCTGTCGAACAAATCACTCTATCAGGAATAGATTAGTAGCTATTGAGAATCCTATCATTATCCCAAAGTGGTCTTTTGAATCCAATCCAGCCTTCTGTTTAATTGATTTGAGTCTTTATCATCTTGTGTCAAAAACCTTGTCATAACTATCAATCTTAAAAAATGACTAAGTGTTGTGATATCTTGTACACTATCTTTTGGGAACCTACCCATACATCTAGGGCACAGTATCCCTCATCTAAGTCATATCTATACTTCAATCAATCAAACCTTGACAACGTTGCATCATCTGATCATCTTGATTCAATTCATTCTTCAGTTGTCTTCATCTTATTCTTTTGCCTCACCCAAGGTTAATGGTGGAAACTATAGCTTCCTCTCACAAGAAATCTAGGGAAATATCTCATACTTTACCTTTGACTCACATAGGTCCAACTTTTGAGAAACTCCATGATTCTAGTCTTTACGAAGATGACGGTACTGGCAACCTTCGATTAAAAACTGGTTACATTCCTCCTTCATCAACTCACGGAGGTACCCAACAAACCCCACATCAATCTATCCCAGGTAGAACTCCTACCATGTCTCAAGAAGGGACAAACTTTGGCTCTCAGAGAACTCAATCTCAACATGGTGCAGATCAGGAAACCACGCCTGAAGAAATTGATCAATATCAAAATGATGATAACTTCAAATAAATGATGAAGCATTTCTTGAAAGAAGATAGAGAGGCATACTTTTTACAATTAGCTCATCAAGGAGCTAAACTTCCTCCCAACTTTAATGTTGAAGATATCATTACGCATGAGGAAGAAACTCCACTCACAACTATGCTAAAACAAATGCATAACATGTAAGTCAAACTTAACAACCTTGAAAAAGAAAAGGAACCCAGGGAGTTCTCCATGGAGGCCCTATGTCCTTTTCCATTCAAAAAAGAATTGTACATGCCACCATTCCCAAAAAGAGTGGAGATGCCTAAGTATGATAAGTATGATGGACACTCAAATCCTCAAGATCATGTTAGAGAATTATGTACACAATCTATGGAGTTCATGCATGAACCAACCTATCTGATGCGTCTCTTCCCTCGATCTCTAGGGGGAGTGGCCATTCATTGGTTCTCTAGATTGCCTTCTACTATCAAAAATTTTGAGGAGTTGATCAAATTGTTTTATTAGCAATACTCCTACAATATTCAACATCCAGTCACCATGATTGATATCTGTAATCTCAAGCAATATCCAGGGGAACCATTCCTGACATTTCTCAAGAGATGGAGGAAGAAGTTCTCTCTATATGCCAGACCTATTCCAGAAATAGAAAAACTGGAAATCTTCATCAATAACCTTGTTCTAGAAATCAATTATCCTCTACAAATGCAAGATCATACATCTTTTGATAAGATGGTGGACAATGCTATCAAAATTGAAAAAGTGCTTGTGAAAAAAGGAGAAATCACACTTCAAAAAGACAAGTATGAATCTAGATCTAGTTCCAAAGATAAGAACAAAAATTGGAACAAGAACAAAGGCATCATCATAGATGGCATTGTTGACATGATCCATGCCCCATCAAAGGCACCATCCTAAAACCTAACTCTTGGTTCCCAAGCCATTAAAGCTTCAGAACAAAAGTCATCTGAACCATTCCAAAAGAAGCCAAAATACAAACCTTGGCATAAAAAGTGAAAGTTCACTCCTCTTGGAGAATCTCTAGAATCAGCTATGAGAACTCTACTGGATGATAACATAATCTCTTTGCTAGCAATCCGACAATCTGATCCAGACCCTAAGCCACATTGGTGGAAAGAAAATCAATTCTATGATTTCCATCGAGGTAAAGGTCAAAAAACTAATAACTGCTTACGATTGAAACACACCATTCAAGATTTGATCAATAGTGGAGACATCATAGCTGACAATCCTAAGAACAATAATGATCATATGACATTTACAGAACCATTTCTACAACATGGTCAAGGAGTTTCAACTTCTCAGCCTAATATGGGGGCAAAAGTCAATTATGCCTACCCTGGAAATAATGTTGTCATCAATATGGTTGAACCATGTCTCTCGGAAAGTTGCAATGTCATCACAATTCTATGAAGAGAAAGAGATCATTCCTTAGCTAATGTAGTTACTTGATGACAAGCTTAGGCACATATGAAAGGACAAATCCCAGATTCATCTAATGTCCCTAAGATACCCTTCAATCTTTCATCTGCTTCCAAATAGAAGTCTGCTTCCAAATCTTCCAATCCAAAGGATACAAGGTCGACATCTTATAGCATTTTCCAACAACTCTAGCACACTAATGCCAAAATCTCTATGTTTGAGTTGCTTCGAATATCTCCAGCTCATAGAGCTATCCTAGACAAAGCTTTGCTCGGTTCCAATGTTCCTAATGACCTTGATTTAGACAAGTTCTAGACTATGGTTGGACATCTTACATCTTCACAATATATCTCCTTTTTAGAGGAAGATGAAAACTCCTTGAGTCACCCACATAATCAGCCTTTGCATATAGAAGTCTTGATCTAGAACCGTAGAGTCAAATGTGTGTTGATAGATGGAGGCACTGGCCTAAACATTTGTTCTTACAGCTTGATCACACAATTGGGATTTTCAGAATTGGCTATTGATCCTAGAAAGAAAATAACTATCAAAGCCTATGATGAACAAGAAAGATCTTCTAAAGGCACCATTGTCTTACCTATCAGAGCAGGTCCAGTTATCAAAGATACCATCTGTCAAGTGCTTGATCTACCTTTGGCCTACAACATCCTCCTAGGGAGACCATGGATACATGAAATGCAAGCTATTCCTTCTACATACCATCAATGCTTGAAGTTTCCTTATGAAGGAGTAGAGGTTACTATCCCCACAGATCTGAATACAACTTGTAATACATTGAAGGAAAGTGTCGATAAGCTTGTTCCCAATAATAGAGAATCTTCTACTGAACAACTAAATGCTGCTTCAACATCCAAAATGGAAGACATTGCTAAAGAGATCAATATCAAATAAAATGGGATGGGAGAATATATTATAGAGCCAGTCTTATCTTTGACATCTCTCCCTATCTCACCTAAGTCTTATGGACAATCTTTGAAATAGACCAAGCCCGAACCTAGGGAACCTCTTGAAGCATATAAAAAGAATTTTGTGGCGGAACAAGTATCCAAGCAAGAGTTTGAAGAGGATGAAGCTATGCTATTATGGCTATACAAAGATGAACCTAAATCCCTAGTTGTCCAAACTTGTGATTCTACAGTATTCAAAGATTCTTCTAAGTCATATGGCCCAGGAGATAAATTAATACCTAAGATGGGATATTCAGGTAAAGGACCTCTAGGAGTTAGAGGAAAAGGTCTTGTGGCACCTCTCCCACATACTGGTAGAGAAAATAAAGACAAAGTTGGCTTAGGCTTTAAAAAGAAAGCCTTCCACCTCAAAGGTAATTATTCTCATGTCATAGAGCATATCACACCAGGAGAACCTCTTCTTAAGAAAGAAGAAATAGAACCATCAGATAGTGATTCAAATAGCTCAGAACTCATCCCCTATGAAAAATTTCCTAAGGAGAGCAAAGACCTTCTTGATGATAAAGATGATCTAATCAAAATAATTAATGTAGTAGAGACACAAGAACCTACTATCGACCAAGAGATAGTTGCAACACAAGAACCAGCTAATCTCAAAAACAATTGAGAAGAGGGAGGTGGTAGTGATTCTGAGACAGATTCCCATGAGTATGAATTCAAATCAGAATTTGAGGGTAACCCTTCTTGGGGTATTCACCTTGACTTTACTCATGATCTAAGATTTCCTAGAGATCCTGAATCAGAAGCTGAATCAAATGACTATGAATGGGGAGCCATTTTAGAACTAGATGAAGATGAGCTTATTACAGAGAAACATGTTGATGTTATTCACCAATATGCACCTAATCCCAATGTAAGTCTAGGGTGAAATGATGAACCTATCGAGTCTGATCCACCTATGGTTGAATTGGACTCCCACAATGACATTGAGCCTATTCATGAATTGAATGTCTTAAGTTGTAATATCACCTTTGAACTCGAGCATCAGGTTAGGACCAATGATGACAAATCCATATCTATAAACATTATCTCCCAATCTTTCCCCACTTTGACTATCCAATATCCAGAACTTATTGATCAAACCTCCACAAATCTGAGCCATGGTGTTTACACCTTTTCCAATGACTATGCCCTTGCTTGCTACCTCAATGTAGTTGAGCCTATGAGTACTTCCCTTAGTGAACCGAGCATTAGCATGATGGAGTCAGACATCAAATATCTTAGTCAGAAAAATAAGAATAAAAAGAAAAAGAAAAAGAGTTATGAGGGTGAAAACCACTTTGTGGTAGTCTCAAAACCTACAAAAGTAAAAATAAAAGACATATCCAAATGTGAAAACCTCTCTGAGGTGCCTAAGGATGATATATTTGATGTCCTTCCAAGTCATTTACAAGACAGATCTCCAATTCTAATTGAGCCCACTCAATCTATCAATTTGGGTACAACAGAAGAACCATAATTGATTCATGTAGCACAATCTTTGTCAGAAGAAAAGAAGCAAAAATTTACAACATTCCTAACAAAGAAGAAGATCAACTTTGCATGGAAATATTCAGATATGCTAGGACTAGATCCTAATCTTATAATGCATCATTTATCTATAGCTCCAAAATTCAAACCTGTTAAACAAAAGTTGAGAAAGATGCATCCTCATGTTGCACTCTTGGTAAAAGCTAAATTAGAGAAGCTCCTAAAAGCTGGATTCATCTGAAAAATTGACTATGTAGAGTGGATCTCCAATATTGTACCTATTTCTAAACCAGATGGTTCAATCAGAGTGTGCACAGACTTTAGAGATGTGAATAGTGTGTGCCCTAAGGATGATTTTCCACTACCTAACATTGATATGATAGTGGGCATGACTGTGGGTTTTGAGATGTATTCCTTAATGGATGGTTTCTCGAGATATAATCAAATAAAAATTGCTCTAGAGGATCAAGAGAAAACTGTTTTCACATGTGCATGGGGTACCTTTTGTTAGAATGTCATGCCATTTGGGCTTAAAAATGCTGGTGCTACATATCAAAGAGCCATGACATCTATTTTTCATGACATGATGCATCAAACTATGGAAGATTATGTTGATGATACTTTAGCAAAATCTATGATTAGAACTGAACATCTAAAGGACTTGAGCATGATCCTAGACAGAATGGAACAGTTTAGTCTCCAACTAAATCCTAAGAAGTGTGCTTTTGGTGTCACTTTTGGAAAGCTCTTAGGATACATAATTTCAAAGAAGGGCATTGAAGTTGATCCAGCTAAAGTAAAGGCTATAATGGAAATGCAACCTCCAAAGAATATCAGTCAAATGAGGACGTTGCAAGGAAGAGTTCAATCTATCAGAATATTCATATCATAGCTAGCAGATATATCACAACCTTTTACAAAAACATTACATAAAGGTGTGACCTTTGCATGGAATGAAGAATGTGAGAAGAACTTTAACCATATCAAGAAGTATCTATCAATTCCACCTATCTTGATGCCTCTTATTCATGGGAAGCTATTGATCTTATATGTCTTCGCTACAGATACATCACTGGGGGCATTGCTAGCACAGCATGATGAGAACAACAAAGAAAGAGCTATATACTATATCAGTAGAACATTGGTTGCATATGAGAAGAACTATTCAATGATTGAGAAAGCTTGTCTAGCTATGATCTTTAAATCACAAAAATTGAGACACTACATGTTAGCTCATACCACACAATTGGTAGCTAAGATTGATCCCCTTAAGTACCTACTAAGCAAAGCTGCCCTCACAGGTAGATTAGCTAAATGGGTTATGCTCTTAAGTGAATTTGAAATTGAATATGTGGAAAGAAAGGCTATCAAAGGATAGGTTATTGCTAATCAATTAGCAGCTGCACCTATGATTGATGATACACCAATGCAAATGGAATTTCCAGATTCCTCTATCATGACTCTTTCTTCTAGAGAATGGCAGTTATTCTTTGACGGCTCCTATACACAGAGTGGATCTAGAGTGGGCATATTGTTCATAACTCCTCAAGGATGCTCAATCCCAAAAGCATTCAAATTAAAGTTTCCTTACACAAACAATATTGCAAAATATGAAGCCCTTTTGAATGGTATGAAAATAGCAATTGAATGGAGAGTAACAGAGCTACACATTCATGGAGACTCTCAACTTGTTATTCATCAAGTCAATGATGTGAACCAAACTAAAGATGAAAAGCTCATTCCTTACAAGAGAATGGTAGATGATCTAAAGAAATACTTCATATCTATCACATTTGAGCAGATACCTAGAATGGAGAATAAGGTTGCCGATGCAATGGAAACACTATCCACTTTATTACAGTAGCCTGAACATGAGCTATGCTATGATTTCTTGGTGGAAGCACTATCTTATCCTACATATGACTCCCCTAAAACCCACATGATCTACACTATTGTTGGTCATGATTCATCCAGATACAAAAATCTATTTTCCTATCTCCAAGACCAAATCATTCCCGATACCTTCAACCACCATGAGAAGAGATACCTTATCTGTAATGCCTCCCGATATGTCATCATTGGTCATGATCTGTACAAATGAGGTCTAGATGGTACGCTACTTAGATGTTTAGAACGGGAAGAGTCTCAACATGCATTAGAGGAAGTCCATGATGGTATTTGTAGGTCACACTCGAACAGTCTAACACTAGCTCGAAAACTTATTAGGGTTGGGTACTATTGGCTTGAAATGGAGAAAGAGTCTATCAAGTTTGCTAAGAATTGTCAAAAGTGTCAAGTGCATGGCAAATTAATTCATGCTCCAGGGAGAGATCTAATTCCCTTTACTACACAATGGCCATTTCACCAATGGGCATTTGATCTTATAGGAGCCATACATCCTCATTCTTCTAATGGACATACCCATATAATCATAGCTACAGATTATTTTACAAAATGGGTAGAAGCAGTCCCTTTGACACAAGAAATTGGGAAACAGATAGCTATGTTCATATTGAACTATATCATATGTAGATATGGGATACCTCATTCCATAATCATAGATAACGGTGGACAATTCAAGAACAAAGACCTAGTTGATCAATGTGCCAAATTCAAGATCACACAACATTGGTCTTCTATCTACTATCCTCAAGGGAATGGACAAGAAGAGGCATCTAATAAGAATCTGTTGAAAATCTTGCATTGAATAGTTAATAAAAATAGGAAGAGACTGGCATCTCATGATCAATCCAGCTCTTTGGGCCTATAGAACAAGTATCAGAATGCCTAAAGGGGCTACACATTTTGCTTTAGTTTATGGGCATGAAGTGGTACTACCTATTGAGGTTGAAATCCCATCACTAAGAATCATAATGCATGGTCTAGTAACTGATGATGACTACAGAATGTCTAGGTTGCAAGAACTTGAACTACTAGATGAGTGCAAACAAGCAGCGTATGATCATCTCAAAGTATATCAGAAGAGAATGTCTAGAGGTTACAACAAGAAAGTTAGACACAGAGAATTTCAGGTTGGTGATCTAGTCTTGAGAGAAAATCCTAAAAATCAATCACATCGAGAATGCAAGGGGAAGTTTGAACCCAACTGGCTGGGTCCCTTTGTAATCACTGCTACTTTTGGCTCTGGTGCCTATCAACTCTCAACGACTGAAGGAGAATAGCTCCGAGAACCAATCAACATTCTCCATCTGAAGAAATTCTATGCCTAAGGCATTTAGTGTATGGTAAAATGTCTTGAAAAAATCTTAAAAATTGAAAAAATGAAAAATACAAAAAAATTGAAAAAATGAAAAAATACAAAAAAATGAGAAAAAGAAAAAGTGCCTTGGTGAAAACCTGGAAACAGGTGCCTTGGTAGCAAAAATAGAATCTCTGCCAAGATGGTGAAACCTCAGCAAATGGGCACCACTTGTTTCAAACGCTCCATCTATCAGTGCAATCTTGGTCTTTCCCAGCTTTCAGTCTTGCTTTAGTTTGTGCATATCTCCCAGTTTGTTTCTGCATTATTGTTTTCAATAAGTTGCTCTGTACACCAATTGGCTCAAGCATCTGTATCCTATCAATGTTAAAACTTGGGGGCAATCAATGTCATATCCTATGGTCTCCAATGTATCTAAGACGTGTCATATCCAGTTAGAGTCCTTTGAATCTTCATTTGAGTCAGTTAGTCAGTCTTGTCTCCAGAAAGGATTTTGCATCTACAACAACGCAATCAAACATCAAACACAAACTGAAAACAATCTATGATTTTTACATATTTTTATCTCCTTGTATGCTTACTGATTCGCATTGAGATTTTTGCATATTGTGTCCCTTCAAGCTCTTTGATGATGTCCTTTACAAGATTTAGATAGTGATGACTAGGGGCATAATCTTTTCTTTGTCTTCTGCTTGTATGTGAAAATCTAACAACTTTGGAAATTCTGGATTGAAATGGTGTCCGACTGTAAGAGCCTCTATCTTGAATTGGATGGCCATGCGTACCTCAACCATTGATACCCAAAAAATTCAAGGAAGTTTGATCTAACTATTGTCTTTTGAGTAAGTTCTTTCTCCTATTGTGAAATGCGATCTTACCTAAGGATGTGAATGATAAAGGGTCACTATGGGTAATTCACATTGGATTTTGAATGATCTCTTGACTGTTTGATGTGTTTGATCGCAAGGCATATTTTGGTCATCATGACATTCATGTTTTGATGCTTATACAAATAGCAATATCAAAATGGACATGATATTCAGGTCATCTTGGCGTTTATGCCTTGGTGCTTATATCTAATCCGACATTCCGAAAATAAAATCAATATTCATATGTCCATGGTTGCCTAATTAGTGGGTGTTTTATTGATTCATGTGGATACAAATCGATATTCATATGTCTATAGTTTCATAACTAGTGGGCATTGTATTGATTTATCCGGTTACCTAAAAATTCAATAATGAGAATGACCGACACATGATCAGTGACTAGGTCCTGGGTCTTAGGTTGCATTTCATTCTGCATGTCTCTTTGCATTTTGCATGTTTGCATGATCTCACAATGGTTGGCTAAAATTCAATGCTTAAACAATTATTCAAATCACATCTTCAAATCTAACAAGAGTTGAATCTCACACGAAGGTTCCTCCAACAAAACAGTAAGTAGAATCCTTTTTCTGTATCAAAATCAAAATCTAAGATTGTTCATATTATTAACTACTTGCATAATCGACCTTCCATCATCACAAAAATCTAGTATTCAACTTAACTGATTATCTTACATCAAACTATCAAAATTTCAACTTGGTCAACTATGGTCAATTCATGGTCAAACCTAGTTAAACTTGGTCTTTTGGACCTCTAAACGATGTAAAATGCATTTTTGAACGTGTCTAACCACTTCTCAAATCAATTAACATGCTTCTGAACTATTCAACGCTGACTCTTCTTGTCAGATTTCAATTTTAATCCCGAAGGGGGCATGGTATTGCACATCATTCAAAGTTTGTAATCATATCTTTATTGAAATCATATCTAAATTTGAAATCATATCTTTCCTCAATAATCGAGACAACAACCACGTCTAGTTGCTGATTCATCAAAAGTCCTCATCGCTAGGGGAAAATCTATCATCGCTTGGGGCATATTAGATTCATCGAGATCCATATCAATCTGATATTCTCCTAATCTTGTAAACTGTATCAGTTTTTCGTAACCATTGGTTCATTAGTGTTATTTCTTTGGTTCTTCGGTAACTGAAGGGTTCAAATGTGATAGCTATGTGATTCTTCTAAGGAAAATCGAGTCTGGAATCGGTCACTCACTTCTTCGCAATAATAAGGTTTGGAATCAAGCGTTTTGATGCTTTTGTTTCATTGGTTCATCGTTGCTATAGTGAACATTATCTTTGGTCATTCAGGACCTATTATCTTCATATCAAATCTTTCAATCAGCTTCTATCTCATATCAATTATCAATTTCGAATCAGCTTCATATCTCTATCAAACACACACTATCTTTGAACCACTACACTTCACCCAACAATTCAAAGAGGGGCAAAATGTAATACCCCAAAAATGGGCTATAGGTTCATTAACCTCCTACATCGATATATCGAACAAAATTGACATCGAAGTCCTAACCTAAGGCACATCTAAACATCATCGAATCCTAATTGATTATCCTAAATTCTGCATTGGGCAATATTCCTAGTAATATTCCTAATTATCATAATTATCTTTGATTTAATGATTATTTGGTGATAAATCCTATTTATCCTAAAGTTTGATTAATTGGATATTCTCAATATTTAATTAATTAGATTTAATTTTGCCACTTAATTGTTTAATTGAAGTTAATTCTATTTATTCCTAAATTGTATTATTTAATTTTGACAATAAATCCAAAATCCTATGAATAATTGATTAAATTCTTATTTAATTAATTAAAGCAAGTTGTCAATTTTTAATAATATTGTTTTTGAATAAAAGTTTGAAAAATGATTGATTAACCCATAAATCAATTGTTTCATTTTTCAAAATCAGTTAAGTTGGAAATAAATCACTTTATTATTAAATTAATTCATATTAAAACATGCACAATCACAAAAGAAGACAACTATCAATTATCAATTAAAGCTAAACTCTATTTTGAGTTCATCTCTGCTTTTGCATGTTTTTGTGAGTTAATTATTCTTTATAATTAGATAACTCAAAAATCAAGCTGAGTTAATCTAAGTGATTTATGGCTTTTTTTCATGCACCTCCAAAGCCTTGGGTTTCTATAAAATCAAGGCTCAGCTCTTCACAAATCATCCACAAGAATTGCATAATCACGCTGCCGAATTGGAGACTGAAGAATCATTTTTGCAAATCCAAGCTTTGTGAGATCAATATTGCATAGTTTTTCATATCATATTAGTTTTCATTTGTTAGATCATTTAGCATATCATAGCATATCAATTTTTTCAGCATATCATAGATTCATATCATTTTCATCTTATTGCATCTAAAATCCAAAAAAATAGATTAATTGCATTCATATTTCATATCAGTTTTGCATTCAAATCCTTCATTTAGGTGTCATCAAGGTCACTGATCTCGATAACAATCTGAGAACATCATACTCGCACCTATTAGAAGGCAGTAAATCACCTGGTTAGTTTAGCTTTCAATTCATTGCACGATTTCAATTTTTGCTAACCTCTAATGTTTTACTGAAGTGTTGTGTCTATAGAACAGGTGCAAAATTCACACACACACTCTTCAATTTGAGTTTGGTATTCAAATAAAAAATTCTTCATCTTCATTCTGATTCTAGGACCGAGATCCATTGTTTATCTTAAAACTAGCAGTAGCACCATGAGGTTTTGAACTCGCTCAAAGCCCTCATCTTTCATGCATGGAATTCCAAATTTGCAATGCCCTATCATAAGGAAAATCTCTAACATTTTTCTAAGTTACAAACAACCTCAAGCAAGTTTCCCAATTTTTGTCTAGTTTGTTTCTGATCTTTGATTTCAAAAACCCTAATGCACTGAAAATAGTTTCATCTTCCATCGACCCCAATATCATTGTTTGACATAAATCAACAAGTTTAAAATATTCTGATATTGAATCACACAATACTTCACTCTACTCTATCCTTTTCCAAAGCCTGGTTATTGCACTAGGTTCAAATGGATTCTCCAAGTTTTTCAACTGCAATTTCATACATGATGCAAATTATCTACATTATTATTTAAGATTAGCTAAATCTAAAATTCCTTCAATTGGTTGTTCATTACAATTTGCATGTTTTGAAAAATCTCTCACCAATTCATCAATTTTTTTATGAAATATATGTGCATTAGTTTGTTTATCTCTAACGTTTTTCCAAAAATGAGGAAACACACAACCCATGGTTTCAATAATTTCTTCTCAAGGGAATCTTTCACGAATCTCAGTTGAAAGTTGGTTCAAGACTCAAGTTTTCAAACTTTTGATTAACTGATTTGGATTTATATCAATCCATGATTCCAATTTCCATTTTTTTGTGAATTCGTAGGCTCTTCAAAATACATTAACATCTTGATTTAAATGTGGAAAAAAATGTGCCAAATTGTTCAATGCACATTGTAGGAATTAACGAATAGTTGGAGAAATAGGTCATGGTCAATATAACAATCCTGGCAAATATAATGGTATCCACGCAATGTAAAGTTTTTGGGGTGAACTGAGCTCACTCATTAAATTTAGAATTAATAACCGTTGGCGAATTAAGAGGCCACTACAAGAACCACATTGAACTAGTTAAAGGAGAATATACTGGTAAACCATGTCAAACAGAAAAATCTTAATAGAGATTTGAAAGATTATTAACCTATTACCGTGTTAAAATTGGGTGATTTGGGCCATTGCGTATCGGGCACGATTCACCAAATTCTGCAACGTTAATTCCCATAATTCACCACTAAAAAATACTCTTCTTGGAAGTAGTGATTTCTTCTTCTTGAGGTGTGCTATTAGTATTTTCAACTTCGATTATACCACCATCAAAGAGATCTTAGATCTTATGTTTCAATTCCATGCAATTTGATGTCTTATACTTTTTGTGTCTATGATATGCATAATAATTTCCCACCATGGATATCCACATGTTGTATCTGCAGGCGATATGATAATATTGTGCTCAAGAAGCTCCTTTAAAGTTGACACAAGAGATTTCCCCAAATCTGTGAACTCTCTATCCATGGGATATTAAAATTGACATGTGTTTATAAAAGAAATATCTTGTTGTCTTGGGGAAGAATTTATGTGATCTTCTTGGAGTTTGGCTTTTTATCTTCCAGTATTTGTTGTTCCACTTCATATAGTCGTTTAGGTATCTTTTGAAGTTTCACATTCTTGATATCTTGAATTTGTTTCTCATGATAGCTCATTGGTTTCTCTTGTTGGACTTCATAAATTTCTCTCTTGAGATCTTGGATTTGTCGAGCCAAAGAGGCCATGGGCATGTATGATAATTTTAATCTTTGACATAGGATAATGATATGGTAATGTATGAGACTCTATGATTGGGGTGAAATGAAAATGCTAGGATGAAGTTAGGATCAACTGAAATGACTTAGGTATGGTTTTGGAAGGATTTGGATTACTTCAATAGATTTTGGAATGATTTTGAAAAGAATTGAATTTCATAGAAGGAAATTGGATAAAATATGATAGAATAAAATGAAATAAGATGGAATTGGATGAAATAGGATAAAATTGGATGAATAAGAAAGTGCATGTGACCAACTGACATAATATGGATATGAAAGGGCTAAAGGATGGAACCTAAAAGATCAGATTTGAAGAATGATGCCAAGAAGACTAAGATGACCTATGTTTCAGATTCTATATTTTAGAAGTGTAGTAATAGTGATCAAATGTGTAAGACTAGTGTTTAGTGACAATGTTGTTCGAAACTATAACAAGTTTTCAATATTTCAAGTGTGGTGTTGATTTTTTATTGGAAACACAAGATAGAATGATTGTATGACTTTCACAAAATAAAAGTACATTCAAAGATACAACCTAGCCTTTAGAAAGGACAATACTTGTTGAATCCCCTTACAATAAAATACCACTTCTAATTGGATAGATAGATGTTGGATAGTATTCCCCCCCCCTTACATGGCACACACTTCTCGAGCACACCAAGCTTCAAATTTATGAAGACTTGAATATCTCAAAAAATGTTCTATCTCAAATTGTAGAGTACATGAGGGGTATCTTTGGGATGCATGTATCATAGTCCCCAAGTCAACAAGTAGAAGGATTTTGGATGGTTAAAAAATTGGTTCGTAGTAAGGGCTTTCATTCAGGTGTCCATACACATGGTGATTCACTCCATTTAGAAGTTACGTTCTACAGGTTTTGATGCACCACACAAGTACTAAGGGAGACATTCGTCAGTAGGACACATATGCACCTATTACTTATGACTTTCATCACAAACACATTTTTTATATAGCGGTTCAAAAGAGGCTTGGCCTTAGCTTTTTACTCTTGGGTCGTTCTCTCTCACTAGTGCTAATCACACGAGAGGTAGACCATGAAAGCTAGGGGAGAGAATAGTGTGTGTTAAAAGTAGGTCCACTCATCATATGCACAAACGTACCAAATACAAAAGAAATATGTTCTTTTTAAGCACCAATTGAAGTTTTTTCTATACTAAAAGATAATCAGTTTCAAAACCAAGTCTTCAAAAAACATCCTACAACAAATGTCATTAGTAGTTTCAAATTTATTCATATTCGACAAGAAATAGAGAACTTGCACAAAAACACAAAAATTAGCCCCCAAAGATTAACTCCAAAAATTGAAACACAAGCCAAACATAAACAAAAGATTAACACAATGCTATCAAAAGAATGACTAGCACTAACAAAACACCAAACACCTAACAAAACTAATTAATAAACTAACAAAGTTAAATTAACAAAAACTAACAATCTAGATTTTTAAAAAAAGAAAAGAAAAACAAAATACTAACTAAACGAATTAACAAAGTTATAGCAAAAATTCACAAAGACACTAATTAACAAAAGTGCAAACAAAATAAAAACTAACAAACAAAGTAATTCACAGTGCTAATTAACACTCTTTCCCCCAACTTTTTTTTGTGAATATTGTACTTTAATATTTATATTAATAGAAAAGGTCTCTATTCATCAAAAAACAATGCTAATTAATACTCTAGAAAAATAACTAACAAACTAACAAACTAAATCTTTGAATCCCGCAACCTTCTCCATTATCATCCCTGCTTGTGCAAAATATAAAAAAGTTTTTTTTTGGGTCAAATATTATGATAAAAATGCACAAACATTGAGTCATAGATAAGGCACTTGATCAGTTTGATAGAATGTTTCATTGACAAAGCACACTGTTCAAACAATCCAATTGAATGTTGTAATGCAAAATATAAAGCGCAGATAAAACACATGAACTGAATTGACAAAATGCTAAAATAATGTGGCAGCATTAACAATACATGTGAACCACAAAACAGCAAAATGTCATCAATAACTTGATAAATTACCTCAAGAAATGAAATGGAATGATGGCCATGTCTGCACATAATTTTTTTTGGGTGAAAAGGCTTTATAAACTTTCAGACGGGTGTAAATTGAAAATGTAACATTGTTAAACAAAATGTCTCTTAAAGATTTCAGCTTAACTGATGGGATGAAATGATCCGCACAAAATGGACTTGTTAAAAATGCTGTAGAAATGTCAAAATAGATGCATTTGATAAGCAAATATGCGAAAAAAAATAGCAAACATAATGAGTGTAGGTCGTAAAACACAATGTTTAAGAAGATGACGCCTCATGGAATGCAAATATGAAGCTCATGTTTGACTGAATGCTGAACAAAACATAGTATTATTTTGGTGCTCTCAAAAGCATAATTACATAAGAGGCTATGATGAATGGAGGATCAAGATATGAAAATGATTGCATTCATTATTAAAGATTCCCCATTGCAAGTGAGAGGGGAATAACTTTTTGTAGACGTCCTCGTATGTCAGAGGAAGTGTGGGCTGAATGTGGGATAAAGGGAGGTAGTTAGAGGATATAAATGTTTGTCTTACATTTGTTGAGTGAGTGTGATTGATGGATTTGGAGGGATATAAATATGATAGTTTGTGATGTGGTAGAGATTAGGAGCAAATAGAAATGAATTTAGTGATTTGATGGAGATTGATAGATTAAAATAAATTTTAATTTAATGCATTACAATAGAGGAAATGATTTAATGAAGTTTAATGATTTAAAAAATAATGTCTATTTCAATAATGAGATGATAATGAGGATAAATTTTATGTGTATATTTTGCTTCTCTTTGAGATAATGCAAACTTAGACTAGGTGAGAACTCTTCTGCCAATTTTCTATTCTTGGAATGCTTAATAAAATATCTCCAAGTGATGTCATTCCATAAGTGTAATTATTGCACCACCCAAACCGTTTGACATAATCTTGCAAACTAGGTATCATAAACTACTCATATAAATTGTTTGACATAAATTTCAATAACATCATACAAAAGTGCAATTAAAGATAGAGCACATTGAATGATTCAAAAAGAAACATTGTTAACTTTAAACAAACACTTTTGTTTGCCTAGAAATAAGGCTTTAAAACCTACAAATAAATGTGAATTTCTACCTAAAAAATCAATCAAGTGAAAACAAAATTTATAATGGAACAAGGTGTCCCACTGGGCATGCCAAATGTATATGAGAGAAACATAATGCTAAATTAGAGATTTAGTTTCTCCCAACATCATACAATGAAGTTATTTCTATTAAATAAAAATACAAATAAGTTACTAAGACAAAGATGTTTGAGTTGTTGATTTAGTAATTCATGTTGCTTGTTGATGTTTCTAGATCATGTTGTATTTGTGTTGGTGGATCAAATTGGGTGATATGATCAAATTTAATGATTTATCTTTTTGATGTGTTGATGCTCTTGGATGACTTGATGGATAACATATTGCGAAGATTTACAGAGTGATCTATGGATCGTAGCGTGTTCGTGGATGAAGGATTGGGTCTTAGCTATGACTTAGCTGACATGTCTTGGACCACATTGAGGATTGGGTATTACTCTTTGTAATTAGGTCTCTAGATGACCTTGTAGTAATGTGTTGATGTGATGTATTTAAAGATGCAATTTTTTCAATTGTGAGAGAGAACATGATGTGAGATGGAGTGATATATCAATGGATGTGCGAAGAGGTATGAGTAGAATATAAAATAAAGTTAGAACAAAGTTGTACTTCATTGGAGTTGTATTGGCATATTAGAGATGCTATTAGTTAGTTCATAACTCAGTGGATTATTGTCCATAGTGGATTGTAGTTCACCTTGGGTTGTTTTCCTTGTTGTAATCTCAGGGTTGTTGCTTTTAGGGTTATTTCCCTCAGTTGTATTGAGCAGTGAGTGCTAGGAAGTGAGCCTGAATGCATGTGCATTCCCCTTTGTATCTTTAATAGAGTTATATGTGCTAGTACATCATCTAGTGGGTTTGATCCCCACGGTGGTTTTTTCCTGATGTAGGAGCATCCTGGGTGTAAGAGCAATCTTGCATCACCCAAAAATATTTTTGGTTTCTTTTTCAATAAGGGCTATCTTACGCAGAGCTTCTATTTATGGAAACTTACTATTTTTAGTAAGTTGGTCATACGATCTCGGAATGTTCTGATTTCACAGTTGGAGGTTCATCTCAACCATTTCATCCTACCAGTTGAGTTTCATTTCCACATCATCAGTATTGGTGAAGTTATTGAGGTTTTTGGGTACGAAATCTTTCAGCTCAATTTTGAAGGCCTTAGAGGCTCCAGATCGCAATCGAACCTCGGCTAACTAGCACTAGCTTATGTCAAACACTGTAGATCTCGTCATGGCGTTTCTGAAAAGTGGTTACAATAGAAAAACGGAGTTACAGTTAAAAATTTATGGCCTTCGGAAGTTGGGTTACCTAAAATCATATTTTGTATTTCTTTTGAGCCGACCCTATTGTAATAATTGTGAAAAATAAATAATTCTATGTTTAGTCGGCCTAAAGGGCTAAATTTTTGGAACCTTCTTGGGCGGTGGAAATTGCCTATATAAGAATGGTCTGTAGTGTTGTCTTAGGCAGTTCGGAGTAGTTCTGAGTAGATCTGGGTAATAATTCGAGGCTTTGTCCTACAAAATATTGTAAGGGAAAATGCCCATGTGGCTTTGCATATTGTAATTCTAAAATTTGTAATTCCACATTTGTGGAGATAATAAGAAGCCCATTTTCTGTTCTTGCAAATTGTTGTTGTTTCTATATTTTTGTTATGTGGTTGTGGTATTAAGGGGAGCACACTTCATCATTTCCTTAACTAAGTTTCCATGCAAAAATCTTGGTGTTGTGTGTTCTTGTGTTTATGGTATAGTTCTTAAATAGTCACATTAAGTAAAGATGTTAAGTATTGTTAAGTTTTGGTTTTGACACAATTGTTTTGGACACAACTAATTTAAACCCCCCCTCTCAGTTGTGTTTTCTTCCTTATTTCTATCAATTAGTATCAGAGCTAGATCCTTATTTTTAAGATTAACCATTGTAGGTGATTTGGGATTGAAACCTTTAAGAAGGAGAGCCTGAGATTTGATGGAAAAAACTATGCTATATGGAAGGGAAGAATGATTACACACTTGAGATGCATTGGAGAAGAATATTGGAAAATTACAAAGAAATATTTCTAGCCTCCTGCAGATCTAGTCGTTGCTACCACTGATGAGAAGACAAGATTTGGATATAACATAAAAGCCAAGGAAGCCTTGTTGAGTGCCCTATCAGATGTCGAATATACAAATGTCATGGAGTTGGAGACCAAACATGAGATATGGATAAAATTGGAGCATTGCATGAAGGAGATTCTCTTGTGAAGAAAGCGAAGTTGTAGAGCATGAAAGGAAAGCTAGAAGTCTCGAGGATGAGAAAAGATGAAAATATTCAAGCCTGTGTTCAGAAGGTAACCAAACTTTTTTTTAGAACAAGAAGTGTTGGTACAACAATGGATGACGATGAGATTGTTCCTAAAATTCTAAGATCCTTTCCTCCTTTGTATGATAACAAAAAATTTGCAATTGTGGAAATCGGGACTATTTCTAAAGTAACAAGGGATTCACTGGTTGGTAAGTTATCTTCTTTTGAAATGACTAGATTTTGAATGATAATCTTCCTAAGTATGAATCTACATTTAAAGCTATTGTTTCTAAGGATAAGCCAAAGTATGAGTTTGGAGAAATTTCATCTAAGATTGGATCTAGATATGCAAAGTAATGGGAAAATATAGAAGAAGAGGAAAGAAAGATGGAAGAGAGAGAATCCCTAATTGCAAAAAGAGTACCCAAGGGTGCAGGTAAGTAAGAAGGGAAGCTACCATTAAAATATTTTTCTTGTGATAATATTGGTCATTTTTCTTCTAGATTTTCTGAGAGAGTACCAAAGCATAAGCCTAGAAAAGTTTAGCCTCATAATCCTAGAAAATTTCATCCTAAGTGTCACAAGAAATGTTATCTAGCTATTGTTGATGGTGTGATTGATGATGAATCTGAAAAGAGTGAAGATGAGATTGTCTTTATTTCTATTAAAGATGAGAACCCTACCTTCTTGAATGAGGAAAAATCCCTAGCTACACATGTTTAAATAAAAGATGAATGGTGATAGACAATGGTTGTTCACATCATATGATTGGAGATAAGAATAAATTTTTGAAATTGGAAAGGTATGATGGTGGCCGTGTTGTTAGATTTGGTGAAAATAATTCTTGTTTGAGGAAGAGGTTCAATTACACTAGGTGGTATGAACAATACTGATGATGTCCTATATGTTGATGGTTTGAAGCATAATCACTTGAGTTTTGGACAACTTGTTACTAAATGATCAATGTTGGAATTCAAGGACGGAAAGTGCATGATCAAAGGAAGCTCTGGAAATGTGATTGCATCAGGTATCAATACTAGAGGCATTGTTTTTAATTTGAATAGCACTAAGAATAGATGTTTGATTACTAAAGTTGATGGCAATTTGTCATGTCATAAGATACTTTTTCATGCAAACTTTGATAACATTATGAAGATAAGTGATACACATGTTGTAAGAGAGATACCTAGATTGTTGAAGACTGATAATGTGATGTGAAAGGAATGTCAATTGGGAAAGCTAAAAAGGTATACTTTTAAAAGAAATACATATTCTTCAAATGGATTGTTAGATTTGGTGCATACAAATTTATGTAGTCCTACTAAAGCTAGGAGTTATTATGGTGACAAATATTTTATAATATTCATTGATGATTATTCAAGGATGATTTGGGTTACATTTTGTAAGGGAAAATACTAAGCTTTTGAAAAATTTAAGATCTTTAGAGCTATGGTTGAGACTGAGATAGGATTGAAGTTAAAATGTTTGAGATTGGACAAAGATGGAGAGTTTTCTTTTGAATAATTTATTACATACTGCGAAGATAATGGAATAAGGAGATAGATGTTAGCTCCCCAAACCCCACAAAATAATGGAATTAAAGAGTGAAGGAACATATCTATTGTTGACACTACGAGAACTATGATGATGGAAGGAAATACACCTCAGATTTACTGGAGAGAAGCCATAAGTACTATAGTCTACACTTTGAATCAAGTTTAGATAAATCACAGTACTATTAAAAACCCTTATGAGTTTTTGTATGGTCATATTCCTAGTTTGAAGTATTTTATAATTTCTAGAAGAAAATACAATATCAAGAGATGAAGATTCAAGGAAGTTTGATCCCAGGTGTGAAGAAGGTATCTTTCTTAGTTATTCTACAAAGATAAAGGTTTATAAATGTTTTAATATTCAGTTGAGAAAGATAGTTGAAAGTAATAATGTGCAAGTTGATGAGAATTATAAAAAATAGGTCAATTCATGTAGTTATGAATCAGATGATGAAGAAGAAAATAAGATTGTACAAACACAAAATCAAAAGAAAAACCAGAATGGATCGACGAAACAAGATGGAGAAATTATAAATGAGGAAGATGTGGTAACGCAAGAGTTTTCTACAAAAATTAATATCTAAAGACTCCAAGGTATGTAAGGTTGAATCAATCAGAAAATCATATTATTGGTGATAGAGATCAAGGTATCATGACTAGAGGAAAACATGCTAGAATTAGAGAAGAAATTTGTCTGATTTCTAAAGTTGAACCTAAAGATTTTGATGAAGCTTGCAAAGATGAAAGTTGGTTTAAGGAAATGACAAGATTATTGGAACATATTGAAAATAACCAAACATGGATCTTATTTCCTGGAGTGAAGGACAAGAATATGATTGGAACAAAATGGGTTTTAAAAAATAAACTAAATGAAGACAGTGAAGTGGTAAAGAACAAAGACAGATAAGTCTACAAAGGATATTCACAGATTCAAGGTATTGAACTCGAGGATACTTTTATCCTATTACTAGAATTGAGGCTATTAGAATCTTTCTTGCATATGCCACTTACAAAGATTTCAAGGTATATCAAATGGATGTTAAGTCTACATTCTTGAATGGAGATAGAAGAGGAAAGTATACATTGAATAACCTAATGTTTTTCCTTTGTTTGATCAAGGTGACATGGTTTTCTCATTTAAGATAGAATTTTATGGACTCAAACAAGCACCAAGAGCCTGATATACAAGGCTATATAAATATTTTATAAAACTTGGTTTTAGTAAATGATTTGTTGACAGTAATTTGTAGTTCAAAATTGATCACGACAATATCTTGATTGTTGAAGAATTTGTGGATGATATAATTATTGGTGGAAATGAAAAGTTAGGTAAAGATTTTTCTAATGAAATGCAAAAATAATTTGAGATGTCAATGATAGGTGAGATGAAATTATTTCTTGTATTTTCATATCATTGTCTAATTATGTGAAGGATTTGTTAAGGAGATTTGGAATGGATGACTCTAAACCTATTGGAACCCCTATGGTTACTGGTTGCAAGTTAACAACGAATTATGGTTCTCCTCTTTCTAATGAGAAAAGTTACAATTCAATGATTGGTGGGTTTCTGTACTTGACTCAGACTAGACTAGACATAATGAATGTTGTTTGCATTGTTGTGAGATTTCAAGAAGAACCAAAGGAATCACATGTTGTTGTTGTTAAAAGGATATTCATATACTTGAGATGGACAATGGACTATGGCCTATGGTATCCTAAAGATGATGATCTTATATTGTATGTCTATATTGATGTCAATTGGTAATGTAATGTGGATTACATGAAAAGAACTACATGTGGAGCATTATTATTGGGGAAGAAGTTAGTCTTTTGGTCCAATGAGAAAAAAAATTGTATAGCTCAATCTACTAATGATGTTGAGTATGTTTCTACTACTACAAACTGCAATCAGGTAATTTGAATAAAGAAAATATTGGAAGACATCAAAATAATTTGTGGTGAGTCTATTATTATTTATTGTGACAATTGAAGTGCCATCAATATTTCAAAGAACCCTATGTTGCATTAAAACATGAAACATATATCTATAAAGTATCATTTGTTTAAGGATAAAGTGCATGAACAGGAAGTTAGATTAGAATATGTGTCTACAAAAGAACATATTGAAGATATCTTCACGAAGCCCTTGCCAAAGGGTACTTTTGAGTATCTTCATGGTAAGCTTGGGGTGATAGCCCCTCCTAATCAAATCTAGAGATGCATAGATTTGCATTGGTCCAATGCTTATACAAATATTATCTTTCACTCTAGATTGATTTTTTTTGGACTACTCCTTATATAGGGGGAGTAGTTGGTCTTGTGAGGAATGTTGTTCAAAATTTGATTTTTGACAAGTTTTGTGACTTAATTCATCTATGTGAATTTTCCATTAAGGTCAAAGGGAGAGAGATGACCTTGTGAAAAACAAGGAAGAAATGAAGGGAGATATTTCCATGAGAATAGAAGTATCAAACTTATGGAGAGTAGTTGATATATTATAGATGCTTTTTCTTTGTGCATTGATTTGGTTTTTCACATCATATGTTGCCATCAATCCAAAAGGGGGAGATTGTTGGATATTTAATGCATATATGTGATGACATTAATGTTTTGTCATTCATATCAACATATTTCTTTATTCTTGGCAATTTCCTAGTTTGTTCAATTAAGGGTTTTGGTTTAGTATGGATAATTTATTACAGATTAGTTACTATGAAGCTGTAGAAGTGTTGTGTAATGTTTGTACTTGATATTATTCAAGTTGTAGAGGTTCTCTTTATGATTTGAGGAAGCTATGATTGACTTATTAGAAGACAATTTTCTAGTTACCTAAGTGGAGACAGTGTTGTAGTTTTTGGATCGGCAAGGATCGGTTACACAATATTTTTGGTTGCTAACCTGGTGGTGAGTTAAGGACATGGATCTGTGTCCTTAACTCAGATTGTTGATGAACTACAACTGATTGAATACCTGAATGACTTGAAGATCAGTGATTAGAGACCACCGAGTACTGAAATAATATGTAAGATAATTAAATCAGTCATTATGTTGTCATTGATGTCAACTAGTTTGACAGTACTTATCATGTTAGTTACAAATATCTAAACATTTGTAAAGAGGAGAGAAAATATGAAGAACTGAGATATCTACATAGAGGAAGATGGATACTATAGATGAGGATAAGGAATACTTTGGGTAACTTATTGGTGAGTCTATGACTTCATGTTGTTGACTTGATTATGTTGCATAAATCTTTTATGGAGAAGGAAGCAAAATGTACAAGGCAATGTGGTCAGTAAATGAAGCACTTCAGTATACACTAAGATAGTGTTGTGTATACCGAGCGACAATATTAACTGAGCTTGTGTTCACCGACGCATTTCTTTGTTAACCAACTATGGATGAAAGTATTAAATGCTTAAGTTTAGCCAACATAAATTGACGAGCTGGAAATTGTTATGATTTTGAGATTGAGGATAAAGTTTGTTATAAGATCCACGGCTGACAAAATTCAGAGAAGATCTAAAGGATGGAATTAAAATGTGTTACTGAAAAAACTGTCGAGGAAGGTTTAAGAGGCAAAATCTATGAAGGAGATTAAGCGGCAAAATCTAACGGTTGATATGAAAATGCTTTATCTATATATATAAGAGATATGAGTTTCTTTATTGAAACATGCTGGAAGAAAGAAGACTGCAAAGATTTTGCGTGAATACAGTTTCAAGCATGCCTGATCAGACTGGTTGAAGGAGAACCGAATTACAAAATAATACCGAGCGTCAGAGAGCTATTACCGAGTGAAAGTAAGTTAAGGAATTGAATTGATATATTGATCAGAGGATTTGTATGGGCTTAGAATAGATCTAAACATCTGCAAGATAAGTTGTATTGTAATCAGATCAACTTCTGTTTTAGTTTAACCATTGATACAGAAAAATATCTTAACCGAGTGGACTTAACCATCTTATGTTATGCCCCATGTCATTCAATGAATGTACATTGTTATCCTATCAAACCCATAGTGAATGTTGGTTGAACGATAAATGTTAGTCTTAAATCCTCTAACAAGGTCACACCTAACAGTGTGTTTGTAACCTTTAACAAGGTTGGCTCTTCACTGAGCTCACTTTAGAAGAGTGAAAATTATTTTGGGTTACCGGTCCCAGGTGGTTTTTCCCTTAACATGGTTTCCACGTTAAATCATTGTGTTATGTGTTTCTATGATGATTTCTTTATTGTCATACTTTACATACTTCATATTTGATTTGATCAGTAATTATTGTGAGTTAATTAACTGGTGATCGATAAAGGTACAGACAGTTTAAGAGGTTTTGTTACTGAGCTGTAGAATTTGCTGAATTTGTTTTTATAGTTACATATTGAGATTTGGGACTATTGGATAATTGATCTAACCAATTCACCCCCTCTTCAGTTATTCTAAAAATTGGTATCAGAGCATTGGTTGCTTGGAACAGAGTTTTAAGGACTTCAGCAGAAAAATCACAAGATGTATAAGAGGGAGGTTCCAATGCTGAACAAGGTGATTTTACCATATGGAAAAGTTGAATGAAACTTCATATATCCGGAATCAGAGATTCTACCTTACATCTAATTGAGAATGGCTACTTACAACTGAAGACTAGACCATTGACTCTTGATCAACTGAAAGATCGACATGAACACAACATTAATATGATAGAGATTGTTGCAGCTCTATCCGATGTTGAATTTGAGGATGTCAAAGATTTCACAACTACAAAGGAGATGTGGGATAAAATTTCTTGAGTCTATGGAGGTGATGTTAATGTCAAGAGAGCCAGAGCTAAAAGCCTAAGAGGCGGGTTTGATGATTTGAATATGAAGGAAGGAGAAAACATAGTACAGTATACAAACCGAATAAAGGAGGTAGTCAATTCTATCAGAGGATCTGGTGGTATCATTGATGAAGATATAGTGGTAAGTAAAATTCTAATAACCTTGCTTCTTGCTTATGCAATTAGAATATCTGCAATACATGAAATGAGGTCTGCACCTAGCAATAATCTTACTCTTGATACTCTGATTGGTAAGTGTTGGTGAACAGATTGGTCTTCAAAGAAAATGATTACAAATTGACCCCAAATGCCCAAACGAGAAGACTTAATCTGCACTAACAGTTGGGTCACTTCGCTATTGAAAAGCATAAGCACCCTCTAAATTATCTAGGTATAGCTCCCCGTGTAGGATTTATAATGAATCAACTAAACTATAATCGGTAATGCTTTTAACCTGAAAGCAATAAAGGTTTACAAACATCTATTTGTAAACATGACATAGGTGTGAAGGGATTAACTAACTGAAAAGAAATAAATAGTAAATGACACAAAGTTCATTTGCCTAAACACTGCATTACAGAAAGAAACTAAGAGAGAAAGATGGATTGTTCTTTCCAAATACACGAAAAACTAGAGCACAAAGTCTAAAGATGATTGTGCTGATGATCAAATGTAACAGATACACATTCAAAGGAAACCAATATCACTCCAAGATGAATATTGATCAGAAAATGAACATCTAAACTCAAAGATTTAGTATGCTAATATTTTCCTTCTTTGAACACAACAAAATAACAAAGATTCTACTGTTCATGTACACTAATCACTATCCGAAAATAAAATCTCTCTTTCCTTGCATTACAATCAGAATTTAAAAAAAAACTATCCCTCCCCTAGCACAAAGTCTCTCAGGTAAGGCGGAATCCGGAACCCCACTCTTTCCAAAATATTTACAATAAATAGACTCAAACGACTATTATTCAGTTATCATAACTAAATCTTGAAACTATTTTTATCTCCCAAATTTTAATCAGCTTATTCTGTCTTCATGTGATCTTTAAATATCAGCCTATCACAACAAAGGGTAAGAGTATTAAGAATGAGTACAATGTTTAATGAATTATCATAACATTTCTTTCTCTTTTGCAACTTTCTATCCACTGGCACTTTTAATCCTTATAGGCATATATCTTCAATGCTATCCAGTACATTTATATTTAACTCTTGATCAGTACTTATAATTTGCTTTTCTCCATATTTCTGCAAACATTCTTGGTTAATAAAATAAAGCATCACTTTTATGCTTTCGGTCTTTTTCTTGGGATAAATTTCATCTCCAAGAATATTAAGATCAAGAATCATTTTAAAGTGACATGTGACCATAACTTGACAAGTGGCATTTGCTAGTGATGAGGCTCTATCATCATTTTGTGACTGTCGTTGAAAGTTTTGAAAATGCTCTACTCATTCAGCTATAACTTGTGAACCATGAATAATTTTGAAGATCTCTCCGGTGAGATTCTAAATAATTAGGATTTCACAAACATATAAAACATTTAGCTCGATCCAACAGTGGAATTTGGAGTTATGCCCCCTGAAAGAGGACTATTTTTTTGCTTCCTGCAAATCTGTGGTTGCCTGTTACATTAAAAACTCTGAACATTCTTCATGTCCATGCTTGCATTTTGATTTTATCTTAAGAGACAATTTGATTCAATTCTAGAGACATTTAAAAACCTCTAAAGATATAGGAACTTTATAGCATTTCTCATACAAAAATTGGTTAATCACGAACTCGACTATGCATGGTATTATTGATGCTCTACATATGGAAATGTATTTGAAGTCCATGAGTTCGCCATCTTCCCAAAAAGAAATTTGTAATAAGGATGTGGAGACCCTTTTAGATACCTTTCTTTCATTAAAGAGTGGCCATCTATCAAATTTTATTTCCTTTTTTCGGCAGCGGTCAACTATGTCAGTCCACTTTTATAATGACAAAAATGTTAATGATTTGGAAAGACCATCTTTGCGCATTGGAGGGCCCTTACTGGTTTTATTGAATCCAAACTTGAATTGAATAGCTGAACCCATGAAACTCCTTACATCAATTGAACCAAAAGTACCAGACAAAACCTAGAATCTGAATGCTGCACTTTGAAATCACCAAGGTCGCCTATAATACTAAACTTGTCGAGCCTTCAAACTAAATTCCAAATCTCTAAAGCTCTGAACCTGTGAATCTGCTTATGCAAACTGAACCATTTCGAACCTCTTTGAACTTTGGTTTGAAGTAGTTCAAAGAGGTTCAAGACCCCAAAATTGAAAGTTTAAATACTGGGGTCCATATGGGTACCAACAGTAAGCTAACAACTTTTGAGTTAAACAATTTTGATAATAGTGTTGTACCATTTGTTGAGTCTGCTTTCATGTCTTCTTTGAAGATCGGTAAGTCTAGCAATAGACATAATATAAAGAATGACAGTGATAGCAATACTGATGATGAACTTGATGAACTTGAAGCTCTTATGGCCCGAAGATTACCTAAAGGTAAAGGTAGATATAAGGGTAAATTACCTTTAGCATGTTTTAACTGTAAAGAAGTTGGCCATATTGCTGCTAGATGCATGAACATGAAAGATGAAGATAGAAATAAAGATTGATCTAGTGAAGGAAGCTATGGAAGGAGAAACAATAAAAGTTACTGACACTACAATAGGGACAACCAAGATCACAAAGATAAGGGAAAAAAGGTATGTTACATTGTTGAAGAGAATGATACTAATACTGACACAGATGATGATGTTGAAGTAGTATTTGTTGCGATGAAAGATGATTATAAGGAAGAAGAAAGGTATGTAAAGACATCACTCATTTCTAAAGTTAGTAAAAATGATACTTGGATCATAGATAGTGGCTGTACACATCACATGACTGGTGATAAAGAAAATTTTGATCATCTTGAGCATTATAATGGAGGATCAATAAGAATGGGTAATGATACACCATGTATGGTTAGAGGAAAAGGATCTCTATTGATAAATGATAAAATCAAATGTGATAATGCTTATTGGGTAAATGGAATGAATTACAATTTGCTAAGTGTGGCACAACTTAACAACTCAGGTCATCAAGTAGCTTTTGAAAGCAAGAAGGTAAAGATATTTGATGAAAGTGGAAAGCTTGTCGGAACAGGAGGGAAATCTAAAGGTAACTTATTTTATCTTGACAATGCCGAGACTTCTTTTTTACTGATGAAAATGAGGATGCATGGTTATGGCATAAAAGGTTATCTCATGTAAATTTTGATAACATGATTAAGATCAATAAAAAGAAAAAGGTTAGAAGTCTACCTAGCCTAACAAAGCCTGATCATGTTATGTGTCATGAATGTCAAAAGGGAAAAATGACAAAATCTAGTTTTAAGAGTAAAGACTATTCAACAAAAAGAATCTTGGAGTTAGTTCACACCGACCTATGTGGTCCCATGAGAACTCAGAGCTACTATGGAGATAGATATTTTATTATATTTGTTGATGATTACACTAGATTGATGATTGTCATGTTTTTAAAAGAGAAATCTAAAGAATTTAAAATGTTTAAATGGTACAAAGAAAAAGTAGAAAAAGAAACTAGGAAAGAACTGAAATGCTTGAGGTCTGATAGAGGTGGTTGTGTGTGTGAAAATTGTACCTGATCTATAGACACAACACTCAGTAAAATATTAGAGGTTAGCAAAAATCGAAATCGTGCAAAATTGAAAACTAAACTAACCAAGCGATTTACTGCCTTCTAATAGGTGCGAGATTAATGTTCTCAGATTGTAATCGAGATTAGTGACCTAGACGACACCTAAATGAAGGATTTGAATGCAAAAGATGGATATGAAATATGAATGTAATTAAGCTATTTTTTGGATTTTTCTATGCAATAAGAATGATAAAAACCGATATGAATCTATGCTAGATGAAATTGATATGCTATGAATGCTATTGAAAATTGATATGCAATGCTAATCTAACAATAATATGCAATATGAATAAAAAAATAAGATTGATGTCACAAAAATGCCGATTCGCAAGAGCTTTGATTCTTCAATTCCAATTCTCCAGCGTGATTGTGCAAAATATGAGATGATTTGTGAAGAGCTAAAGCCTTAATTTATAGAAATCCAGGGCTTTGGAGGTGCATGGGAAAAAGCCATAAATCACTCAAATTAACTCATCTTGATTTTTGAGTTATCTGATCATGAAAGATAGTTAATTCTCAAAATCATGCAAAAACATGCAAAAATAGCTTTTTAACCCAAATTAGAGTTTAGATCAGCTTTTTGAACTCCAAAAGGATGTTGAGTTCCAAAAAGTCAATAACTTGCATTGATTTTCTGATTTGGAGTTTAACTGTTTCTTTTGAATATGCATAATAATTAAGAATTAAATAAATAAATAAAGTGATTTATCCTCAACTCAACTGATTTTTGAAATAAAATAATTAATTTATGGGTTAATTAACTATTTTACCAAACTTTTATTAAAAATTATATTATTAAATAATGACAACATGCTTTAATTAATTAAATAAAAATTTAATCAATTAAAGATAGGAATTTTGATTTATTGTCAAAATTAAATAATACAATTAATAATAGATAGAATTAAATTTAATTACACAATTAAGTGGCAAATATTAAATCTAATTAATTAAATATGAAAATATTCAATTAATCAAACTTAGGATAAATGTGATTTATTGCCAAATAATCATTAAATTAAAGATAATTAAGATAATTAGGAATATTGCTAGGAATATTCCCTGATGCAAAATTTAAGATAATCAATTATGATTCGATGATGTTTAGATGTGCCTTAGATTAGGACTTTGATGTTGATTTCATTCAATTTGTCGATGTAGGAGGTTAATGAACTTATAGCCCATTTTTGGGGTATTACATTTTGCCCCTCTTTGAACTACTATGCGAGGCGCAGTGGTTCAAATATAGTCTGTGTTTGATAGAGATACGAAACTGATGCAAAAGATAAACCGATCTCAAGATAGAAACCGATTGAAAGATATTGAGATAGGAGTTGAATGATATTGAATTAAGATGGAGATAATAGGTCTTGAATGACCAAAGATAATGTTCACTGTAGCAGCAAATGAACCTATGATTGCGAAAAAGTGTCAAAATGCCTGATTCCGAACCTTAGGATTGATAAGAAGTGATTGACCCGTTCTAGATTCGATTGTCTTAGCAGAACTAGCAAGTATCACATCCAAACCCTTCAGTTGTCGAAGAATCAAGGAAAGAACACTATGATCTGATGGTTGCAAAAACTGATACAGTTTACAAGATTAGGAGAATACCAGATTGATATGGATCGATGAATTTGATATGCCCCAAGTGATGATAGATTTCCCCCGAGCGATGAGGACTTTTGATGAATCAGCGACTAGACGTGATTATTGTCTTGATCACTGATGAAAGATATTGATAGAAAAAAAGATATGATTTCAAATTTGATTACAGACTTTGAATGATGTGCAATACCATGCCCCCTTCGGGATTAAAATTGAAATCTGACAAGAAAAGTCAGCGTTGATAGTTTAGAAGCATGTTAATTGATTTGAGAAGTGGTTAAACACGTTCAAGAACGCATTCTGCATCGTTTGGAGGTCCTAAAGACCAAGGTTGACTAGGTTTGACCATGAGTTGACCATGGTTGACCAAGTTGAAATTTTGATAGTTTGATGTAAGATAATCAGTTAAGTTGAATACTGGATTTCTGTGATGATTGAATGTTGATTATGCAAGCAATTAATAATATGAATGATCTCAGATTTGAATTTTGATCCCGAAAAAGGATTCTACTTGCTATTTCATTGGAGGAACGTTCGTGTGAGATTCAGCTCTTGTTAGACTGGAAGATGCGATTTGAAGAATCGTTTAAGCATTGGAGTTCGTTTAATCATTGTGAGATCATGCAACATGCAAAATGAAATGAGACATGCAAAATGAAATGCAACCTAAGACCTAGGACCTAGTCACTGATCATATGTCGATTTGTTATCATCATTGAACTTTTAGGTAACCGGATAAATCAATACAATGCCCACTAGCCATGAAACCATAGACATATGAATATCGATTTGTATGCGCAAGAATCAATACAACACCCACTGGTCAAACAACCATGGATATATGAATATTGATTTTGTTTTTGAAATGTCAGATTAGATATATGCACCAAGGGACAAGCGCCAGGATGACCTGAATATCATGTCCATTTTGGTATAGCAATTTGTACAAGCATCAAAACATGAACGTCGTGATGACCTGAATACACCTTGCATGACAAACACATCAAACAGCCAAGAGACCATTCTAAATCTAATGTGAATTACCCGTAGTGACCCTTTATCATTTACATCCTTAGGCAAGATCGCGTTTCACAGTAGGAGAAAGAACTTACTCAAAAAGACAATAGTTAGATCAAACTTCCTTGAATTTTTGGGGTATCAATGGTCGAGGTACGCATGGCCATCCAATTCAAGATAGAGGCTCTTACAGTCGGACACCATTTCAATCCAGAATTTCCAAAGTTATTAGATTTCACACACGAGCAGAAAATAAAAAAAGATTATGCCCCCAGTCATCACTCTCTAAATCCTATAAAGGACATCATCGAAGAGCTCGAAGGGACACAATATGCAAAAAAACTCAATGCGAATCAGTAAGCATACAAGGAGATAAAAGCATGAAGCACAGATTGTTTTCAGTTTGAGTTTGATGTTTGATTGCGTTGTTATAGATGCAAAATCCTTTCTGGAGACAAGATAGACTGACTGACTCAAATGAAGCTTCAAAGGACTCTGACTAGATAGGATACATCTAAGATACATTGGAGACTATAAGATATGATATTGATTGCCCCCAAGTTTGAACATTGATAGGATACAGACGCTTGAGCTGATTGGTGTACAGATCGACTTATTAAAACCAGGATATGCAAAAACAAACTGGGAGATATGTACAAACTAAAGCAAGACTGAAAGCTGGGAAAGACCAAGATTGTGCTGATAGATGGAGCATTTTGGAACAAGTGGCGCCTGTTTGCCAGGTTTTCACCATCTTGGTAGAGATTTTATTTTTGCTACCAAGGTGCCTGTTTCCAGGTTTTCACCAAGGCACTTTTTCTTTTTCTTTTTTTTGTATTTTTTTTCATTTTTTCAATTTTTTTGAATTTTTGATATATTTTTTTTTTTTTGTGAATCATCAAGGCGCCTATTGCTAGATTTTCACCAAGATGTTCATTTTTTCAGGACTTTTTCCGATTTTTAAGATTTTTTTCAAGACATTTACCAAGCACTGAATGCCTTAGGCATAGAATTTCTTCAGATGGAGAACGTTGATTGGTTCTCGGAGTTGTTCTCCTTCAGTGGTTGAGAGTTGATAGGCACCAGAGCCAAAAGTAGCAGTGATAACAAAGGGACCCAACCAATTGGGTTTGAACTTCCCCTTGCGTTCTCGATGTGATTGATTTTTAGGATTTTCTCTCAACACTAGATCGCCAACCTGAAATTCTCTATGTCTGACTTTCTTGTTGTAGCCTCTAGACATTCTTTTCTGATACACTCTGAGATGATCATACACTTCTTGTCTGCGCTCATCTAGTAGTTCAAGTTCTTGTAACCTCGACACTCTGTAGTCTTCATCAGTGACAAGTCCATGCATTTTGATTCTGAGTAATGGGATTTCAACCTCAATAGGCAGTACCACTTCAGACCCATAAACTAAAGCGAAAGGTGTAGCCCCTGTAGGTGTTCTGATACTAGTTCTGTATGCCCAAAGAGCTGGATTGATCATCAGATGCCAGTCTCTTCCTATTTTATTCACTGTTCTGTGCAAGATCTTTAGGAGATTTTTGTTTGAAGCCTCAGCTTGTCCGTTCCCTTGAGGATAGTAGATAGATGACCAATGTTGAGTAATTTTGAACTTGGCACATAAGTCATCTAGGTCCTTGTTTTTGAATTGTCCCCCGTTATCTGTGATTATAGAGTGAGGGATCTCATATCTGCAAATGATGTAGTTCAGGATGAACATAGAGATCTGTTTCCCCATTGCTTGTGTTAGAGGAACTGCTTCTACCCATTTTGTAAAATAATCTGTAGCTGTGATTATATGGGTATGTCCATTAGAAGAGTGCGGATGGATAGCACCTATGAGATCAAATGCCCATTGTTGAAAAGGCCATTGTGTAGTAAAGGGAATCGGATCTCTCCCTGGAGCATGAATCAAGTTGCCATGTACTTGACACTGTTGACAGTTTTTAGCAAATTTAATAGCTTCTTTTTCCATTTCAGGCCAATAATACCCAGCCCTAATAAGTTTTCGAGCTAACGTTAACCCATTCGAGTGTGACCCACATATACCCTCATGGACTTCCTCTAATGCACGTTGAGACTCTTCCCGTTCTAAACATCTAAGTAGTGTACCATCTAGACCTTGTTTGTACAGATCATTACCAATGATGACATATCGGGATGCGGATCAGATAAGGTTTCATTTCTCAAAACGGTTAAAGGAGTCAGGGATGATTTGGTCATGGAGATAGGAGAACAAATTTTTGTAGCGAGATGAGTCATAACCTACAACAGTGCAGATCATGCGGGTTTCAGGGGAGTCATATGCAGGATAGGATAGGGCTTCCACTAGGAACTCGTAGCGTAGTTCATGTTCAGGCTGTTGTAAAAGAGTAGATAATGTTGCCATTGCATCAGCAGCCTTATTCTCCGTTCTGGGTATTTGCTCAAATGTGATAGAGATGAAGTATTTCTTTAAATCATCGACCATTCTCTTGTAAGGAATGAGCTTTTCATCTTTGGTTTGGTACACATCATTGACCTGGTGGATGACCAGTTGTGAGTCTCCATGAATGTGCATCTCTGTAACTCTCCACTGTATTGCCATTTTCATACCATTGAGAAGTGCCTCATATTCAGCAATATTGTTTGTGCAAGGAAACTTTAATCTGAATGCTTTGGGTATCGAGTATCCTTGAGGAGTAATGAACAATATGCCTACTCTGGATCCATTCTGTGTGTAGGAGCCATCAAAGAATAACTGCCATGCTCTAGAAGAGAGGTGCATGATAGAGGAATCGGGAAATTCCATTTGCATGGGTGTATCATCAAACAGTGGTGCTTCAGCTAATTGATCAGCAATGACCTATCCTTTGATAGCTTTTCTTTCAACATATTCAATGTCAAATTCGCTCAAGAGCATGACCCATTTAGCTAGTCTACCTGTGAGGGCAGCTTTGCTTAGGAGATATTTCAGTGGATCAATTTTAGCTACCAAATGAGTGGTATGAGCTAACATGTAGTGTCTCAATTTCTGTGATGCAAAGATCACAGCTAGACATGCCTTCTCGATCATTGAGTAGTTCTTCTCATAGGCCACTAAAGTTCGGCTGATATAGTAGATGGCTCTTTCTTTCTTGTTCTCATCATGCTGTGCTAGCAATGCCCCCAGTGATGTATCTGTTGCGGAGACATATAATATTAATGGCTTCCCATGAATAGGAGGCATCAATATAGGTGGATTTGATAGATACTTCTTGATATGTTTAAATTTGTTCTCGCATTCTTCATTCCATGCAAAGGTCACACCTTTATGTAATGTTTTTGTAAAAGGCTGTGAGATGTCCGCTAGCTGTGATATGAATCTTCTGATAGATTGAACTCTGCCTTGCAACGTCCTCATTTGACTAATATTTGTGGGAGGTTGCATCTCTATTATAGCTTTGACCTTAGCTGGATCAACTTCAATGCCTTTCTTGGAGATGATGTATCCTAGGAGCTTTCCAGAAGTGACTCCAAAAGCACACTTTTTAGGATTTAGTCGAAGACTAAACTTTTCCATTCTGTTGAGGATCATGCTCAAGTCTGTTAGATGTTCAGTTCTAATCATGGATTTTTCCAAGGTATCATCTACGTAATCTTCCATTGTTCTATGCATCATATCATGAAAAATAGATGTCATTGCTCTTTGATATGTAGCTCCAGCATTTTTGAGTCCGAATGGCATAACATTCCAACAGAAAGTTCCCCACGCACATGTGAAAGCTGTTTTCTCTTGATCTTCTGGAGCAATTTTGATTTGGTTGTATCTAGAAAAGCCATCCATTAAGGAATACATTTCATAGCCCTCAGTCATGTGCACTATCATATCAATGTTAGGTAGTGGAAAGTCATCCTTAGGGCATGCTCTGTTCACATCTCTAGAGTCCGTGCACACTCTGATTGAACCATCTGGTTTTGAAACAGGTACAATGTTGGAAATCCACTCAGCATAGTCTCTGACACGGATGAATCCATCTTTTAGGAGTTTTTCTAGTTCTGCTTTGACTAAGAGTGCAACATGAGGATGCATCTTTCTCAATTTTTGTTTGATTGGTTTTACTCCGGGAGCAATGGATAGATGGTGCATAATGAGATTGGGATCCAATCCTGGCATATCTGAATATTTCCATGCAAAGTTGATCTTTTTCTCTGATAAGAAGGTAGTGAAGTTTTATTTCTCTTCATCTGATAGAGATTGTGCTACATGTACCAATTGTGGTTCCTCTGTTGTACCCAAATTGATGGATTGAGTTGGCTCAATCAGAACTGGAGATCTATCCTGTAAATGACTCAGAAGGACATCAAATATCTCATCCTTAGGTGCCTCAGAGAGGTTTTCACCTTCAGATACGTCTTTTCTTTTTACTTTTGTCGGTTCTGAGATTGCCACAAAGTGGTTTTCACCCTCAGAACTCTTTTACTTTTTCTTTTTACTCTTGTTTTTCTGACTAAGATATTTGATGTCTGACTCGGTCATGCTGACGCTCGGTTCACTAATGGAAGTACTCATAGGCTCAACTGCATTGAGGTAGTAGGCAAGGGCATAGTCATTTGGGAAGGTATACATACCATGGTTTGGGTTTGTGGAAGTTTGGTCGATAAGATCAGGGCTTTGGATAGTCAAAGCAGGAAAGGCTTGGGATATGGTGTTCACGGATGTGGATATGTCATCATTGGTCCTAACCTGACACTCAAGTTCAAAGGTGATATTACAGCTCAAAATGTTCAATTCGTGAATAGGCTCAACGTCATCATGGGAGTCTTCTTCAGCCATAGGTGGATCAGACACGTTAAGTTCATTGTTTCGCTCTAGACTTACGTTGGGTTGAGAGACATATTGGTGAATAACATCAATAGATTTCTCTATTATAAGCTCATCTTCTTCTGGAATGGCACCCCATTCATAATCATTTGACTCATCTTCTGATTCAGAATCTCTAGGAAATCTTAGAAAATGTGTGAAATCAGGATGAATACCCCAAGAAGGATTACCCTCAGTCTCTGACTTGAATTCATATTCATGGGAATCAGTGTCAGAATAACTACCTCCTACTTCTTGATCAGTTTGATTGCCTTCGAGATTGGCTGGTTCTTGTGGTGCAACCATCTCTTGCGCTACAGTAGGTTCTTGTGTTTCTACTACATTAATTCTTCTGATAGGATCATCTGTATCATCAAGAAGATCTTTGATCTCTTTAGGAAATTTTTCATAGGGGATAAGCTCAGAGCTATCTGAATCATCATCAGAGGGTTCTATGTCTTCTTTCTTAAGAAGGGGATCTCCTGGTGCAATTTGTTCTATGACATGAGAACAACCACCTTTGAGATGATAGGGTTTCTTCTTAAACCCTATGCCACCAGTATCTTTTTTGGCTCGACCAATGTGTGAAATGGGGGTCATGAGACCCTTTCCCCTAATTCCTAGAGGTCCTTGACCGGAATATCCCATCTTGGCTATCAATTTATTTCCTGGACCATATGAATTAGAAGGGACTATAGGTGCTATAGAATCACTAGGTTGAACAATTTTAGATTCAGAATCCTCTTTATATAGCCATGCCAGCACAGCTTCATCCTCTTCAAATTCTTGTTTAGATACTTGCTCCACCACAAAATGTCTTTTGTATGCTTCCATAGGTTCCTTAGGTTCTGATTTAGACTGCTTCAAGGATTGGCCATATGAATTAGGTGAGATTGGGAGAGATGTCAGAGACAAGACTGGCTCTATAGTGTATTCTCCCATCCCATTTTCTTTGATATTGATCTCTTTAGCAATGTCGTCCATCTTAGATGTGGAAGCCACATTTTGTTGCTTGATGGAAGATTCTCTGTTATTGGGAACAAGTTTATCGGCACTTTCCTTCAATGTATTGCAAGTTGTACTCAGATCAGTTGGGATAGTAACCTCCACTCCTTCATAGGGAAATTTCAAGCATTGATGGTATGTCGAAGGAATAGCTTGCATTTCATGTATCCAGGGTCTCCCTAGAAGGATATTGTAAGCCAATGGTAGATCGAGCACCTGACATGTGGTATCTTTGATGACTGGACCCACCCGGATGGGCAAGACAATGGTGCCTTTAGAAGCTCTTTCTTGTTCATCATAGGCTTTTATGGTGATCTTCTTTCAAGGATCAATAGCCATCTCTGAGAATCCCAACTTTGTGATTAAGTTGTAAGAACAAACGTTGAGGCCTGCGCCCCCATCTATCAACACACATTTGACTCGACGGTTCTGGATCAAGACTTCTATGTACAAGGGCTGATTATGTGGGTGACTTAGGGAGTTGTCATCCTCTTCTGAAAAGGAGATATATTGCGGAGATGTTAGATGACCAACCATAGTCTGGAACCTGTCTAGATCTAGATCATCAGGAACATTAGAGCCGAGCAAAGCTTTGTCTAGGATATCTCTGTGAGCTAGAGATATTCGAAGTAACTCAAACATAGAGATTTTGGCATTGGTATGCTGGAGTTGTTGTACGATGCTGTAAGATGTAGGTCTGGTATCCTTTGGATTGGAAGATTTCGAGGCAACCTTCTGTTTAGAAGCAGATGTGAGATTGAAAGGTATCTTAGGGACATCAGATGAATTTGGTGTTTATCCTTTCAGATGCGTCTGAGCTTGTGATTTGGTAACTGCATTGGCTGAGGAATGATTTCTATCTCTTCGTACAATCGTGATGACATTACAGCTGTTAGAGAGGCATGGTTCCACCATATTGATGACAGCATCATTTCCAGGGTAGGCATAGTTGACTTTTGCCCCCATGTTAGGCTGAGAAGTGGAAACTCCCTTGCCATGTTGTGGAAAAGGTTCTGTAAATGTTGTGTGATCATTATTGCTGGTAGGATTATCGATTGTGATGTCCCCTCGATCTATCAAGTCTTGAATGGTATGCTTCAAATGGAAGCATCCATTAGTTCTGTGGCCTTTAGTCCGATGGAAAGCACAGAATTCATTATCTTTCCACCAATATGGTTTTGGATCCGGATCAAGTTTTCGGATTGGTGGTAAAGAGATCATGTTATCAGCTATCAGGGTCCTCAGAGCAGATTCCAAAGATTCTCCCAGGGGAGTAAACTTTCATTTATTATCCCATCATTTGAATGGCTTCTTTGGAGATGGTTCAACAGATTTTTGCTCTGAAGCTTCAATGGCTTTGGTGGCAAGGGTGAGATTGTAGGCCGGTGCCTTTGATGGGGTGTGGATAGTGTCAACAACACCATCAGAGACGATACCTTTGTTTCTATTCTATCTCTTGTTTTTATCTTTTGAGCTAGATCCCGATTCAGACTTGTCCTTTTGAAGTGTGATTTCTCCTTTCTTGACAAGTACTTTCTCAATCTTGATTGCATTATCCACCATTTTATCAAAAGATACATGATCTTGCATTTGTAATGGATAGTTGAGCTCTGGAACAAGGTTATTGATAAAGATTTCAAGTTTCTCCATTTCGGGAATTGGTCTAGCATATAGAGAAAACTTCTTTCGCCACCTCTTGAGAAAAGTTAGGAATGATTCCCCTGGATATTGCTTGAGGTTACAGATATTGATCATGGTAATCAAATGTTGAATATTGTAGGAATATTGTTGATAAAACAATTTAATCAATTCCTCAAAAGTTTTGATCGTAGAAGGTAATCTTGAAAACCACTGAATGGATGCTCCTCCCAAGGATCTAGGAAAAAGATGCATTAGATAAGTCGGTTCATGCATGAATTCCATGGATTGCATACAGAACTCTCTGACATGATCTTGAGGATCAGAGTGTCCGTCGTATTTGTCATACTTTGGTATCTCCACTCTTTTTGGGAATGGAGGCATATACAAGTCTTTGTCAAAAGGGAAAGGACAAAGGGCCTCCATGGAGAATTCCTTGGGTTCCTTCTCTTTCTCAATTTTATTCATTTTGACCTACATAGCGTGCAGCTGGTTCATTATGGCTGTCATCAAAGTTTCTTCCTCATGCGTGATGATATCTTCGACATTGAAGTGAGGAGGAAGTTTAGCTCCTTCTTGGGCTAATTGCAAAAAGTATGCCTCTCTATCCATTTTCAAGAAATGCCTCATCATTCTTTTGAATTCATCGTCATTCTGACACCGATGGATTTTAGAGGGTGTAGGGTCTTGGTCGGCATTATGTTGAGAATGGTGTCCCTGGGATCCTCCTCCTAGAGAACCATGGTTTGTCCCTGCTTGAGACATGGTAGGAGTTTTTGGGCTCCCTGGAATAGATTGAGGAGTTTGTTGATTACCTCTGTGAGTTGATAGAGGAGGTATGTAACTAGTTTTTAATCGAAAGTTACCGAGACCGTCGTCTTCGTAGATACCTGACTTGATGAGTTGTTCAAGAGTTGGACCCAGGGTATTGGTCAAAAGTAAGTTCTGAGATTTTTCTTCTGATTTCTTGTGTGAAGAAGCTCTGGTCTCCACCATTAACTTTGAATGAAACAGAAGAAAAGGATGAAGACAACTGAAGAACAATTTGATTCGAGAAAATCGGATGACGCAACCTTGTCAAGATTATGATAGTTTTGAAGATCTGATGAGATGTGGGCGAAGGAAACTATGCCCTGGATGTATGGGATAGATCGCCCAAAAGATAGCGGACACGAGTTCTCAACACTTAGTTTGTTTTTGAAGATTGATTGATTGAAGATTGATAGTTATGACAAGGTTTTGACATGAGATAAAAAGGATTCAAATTGATCAAACAGAAGACTAGATCAGATTCAAAAGATCAAACTCAGAAAATGGTAGAATGCTCAATAGCTACTGCTTTGTTCCTGACACAATGATATTTTTGACAGATTCTGGAACTAGGCTGGAAACATTGGATATCTTGCAATTTGACAATTTCTGACAACTTTCTCAAATTTTTCCAAACGACACTCTGCAGACTTGTACGACAGTTGGGTATAAATGAAACGACAGTTGCGAAACTCATACGACAATTAGGTGGATATGAAACGACAGTTGACAAAACTCTTATGATAGTTGCTAACAATTTTTGGCTTCTTGAATTTTGCTGGTTTGAAAACTCGTACGACACTGGGTTCTTAATCATACGACATATGGGCTTTACTGAAATGACATTTGACAAAAAGTCATACGACTTTTGACTTCTTGAAATGAATTTTGACTCCAGAAAGAACTTTACGTCAATTTTTGCAAAATTTAAGGTTTTCAGTTTTGGATTGTTTGCAAATTGTACTGTACAGATTTTGAAGGTTATACCAGATTTGATCATTTTTAATAGCCAAGTAGATAAATAAGCACGCAGAATAGCAAGCAAGTGATTCCAAGCACATCTAAAAACAATGAACAAGGGCAAAAGCAACCTTGCGCATGAACAATCAAGTGACCAAATTGTGCTAATCCCTGAGAGTACTAATTGTGTATGTTCTAAAAAATTTTTGCAATAACGCACATATACCTGAAAGTGAAAAATTGGCCTCTCTAGGGTTTTTAGTAATGGTTTGACTCTGCAACTTTTATGATTCAAAGGGGTGAACTCCAATCCCGACGCACCAGGGTTTTGACACAGTCCGAGAACTTAATCTTCAAGAGCTGCTAGGGAGATCTGACAACCCAACAATAAACCATACCCATGGAGATTTCTTCCACAAGGACATTTATATAGCGGCTGTCACTACCATGGCAAAAATGGCTATTACCGCTTGAGGTTCCGTCAATGTAGTTTTCCCTGTGAAGGGATTGTCCGCTATGGTTAACCCTCTCTAAAGATGACTCACAATAGTATACCACAAGGGGACTTAGCTCCAGATTCAAGGTTTTGACACCTCTTCACTTTTAACCCAAACAAAGCAAGCAGATTAATTCGACACGCTAAGACAAAGTTTTGTTCCACCAAGGTCTGTGATATCAACTCCACGTGATCTATCAACCTCTCCGGGGAGAGAATGTATCAATCAATAAGAGAAGATGCACTAACCAATTTTGATTCACCAAAGCTCACGATATCAACCTCACGTGATCTATCAACCTCTCCAGAGAGAGAATGTGTCGATCAATAAGAGAAGAATCACTAACCAAGTTGAATGTGAAACACACTAAGTATCCTCCCTACCTACAAGGATTCCATCGTCAAGAAAGATTTCGCTAGGAATCCAATCTCTCAAGAATCACGAATAGTGTTCATAGGGCCTAATTACTATGTGAGCACAGATATATGTTCTGAAAGTAAATCTACCAAAAGCATTCAAAAAGTAGAAAGAGGAACACTTAACGCTTAAAGAAATTATGAGATGAGTCCACAAGGTGGAACACTTAGCACCTCACACAAGCTTAAAAATGAGTCCCCAACTTAGAAAACAAGTGAGTTCCTAAAAGCACAAAAGGGTTGCCAAGTGGAACATTTAACGCTTCTGTCCTGTTGACCCCTCCCCTTTATGGCGCTGAGATTGCAACCACGGGGCGGAAATGAGGGGCCGGCGGATTAGCGAGTCTGATAACCCAAGATAGCAATCAAGATCAATCACAAGTATCCTAAGACTTCTTAATGAATCCTTAAGGGATCACAACCTAGTATCAAATTATGCAAGTGTGTAGAATAAAAGCATGAGAAGACGCACACAAGCTAGACACATAAGAGATTTATTTTAAGCCCAAATCAAAATGTTATTAGATGAAGGAGAATACCTGGTGATCCTCGCAACGCGCTTAGTAGATTTTACCTAATTTTTAGCAATTCTTGCGCTTTTCCTAATCAAAACCAGCAGAGAGCCATCAAAAATAGAGAATTTCAATTGTCAAAATTAGCAGTTAGCCGAAATATAAAAATCAAATCTGATACTCTGCTCTAAAAAATGAAACGACAGTCAAAACTGGTACGAAAACTCGTACGACAGTGGGTATTCTCTCAGATGATAGTCCAGAAACTCGTACGACACTGGGTATGCTACCATACGATAGATTATCTCTCAAATGGCAGTGGGTATGAAATGAAACAAGTCGTGATCTGATAGACTGTCGTACGACAGTGGGTAGAGTATCATACGACAGTGGGTATGCTCCCATACGACATTTGTCAGAAACTCGTATGACAAATGTACGGACAAAATTAAAAATTGCATTTTTGCACAGATCCCGAGGATAAAAAGATAGAAATTGAAAGAATTGAATTGGAAACCCGTTTCAGGGCCCCACGGTGGGCGCCAGAAATGTGTGTGTGAAAATTGTACCTGATCTGTAGACACAACACTCAGTAAAACATTAGAGGTTAGCAAAAATTGAAATCATGCAAAATTGAAAACTAAACTAACCAAGCGATTTACTGCCTTCTAATAGGTGCGAGATTAATGTTCTCAGATTGTAATCGAGATCAGTGACCTAGACGACACCTAAATGAAGGATTTGAATGCAAAAGATGGATATGAAATATGAATGTAATTAAGCTATTTTTTGGATTTTTCTATGCAATAAGAATGATAAAAACCGATATGAATCTATGCTAGATGAAATTGATATGCTATGAATGCTATTGAAAATTGATATGCAATGCTAATCTAACAATGATATGCAATATGAATAAAAAAATAAGATTGATCTCACAAAAATGCCGATTCGCAAGAGCTTTGATTCTTCAATTCCAATTCTCCAGCGTGATTGTGCAAAATATGAGATGATTTGTGAAGAGCTAAAGCCTTAATTTATAGAAATCCAGGGCTTTGGAGGTGCATGGGAAAAAGCCATAAGTCACTCAAATTAACTCATCTTGATTTTTGAGTTATCTGATCATGAAAGATAGTTAATTCTCAAAATCATGCAAAAACATGCAAAAATAGCTTTTTAACCCAAATTAGAGTTTAGATCAACTTTTTGAACTCCAAAAGGATGTTGAGTTCCAAAAAGTCAATAACTTGCATTGATTTTCTGATTTGGAGTTTAACTGTTTCTTTTGAATATGCATAATAATTAAGAATTAAATAAATAAATAAAGTGATTTATCCTCAACTCAACTGATTTTTGAAATAAAATAATTAATTTATGGGTTAATTAACTATTTTACCAAACTTTTATTAAAAATTATATTATTAAATAATGACAACATGCTTTAATTAATTAAATAAGAATTTAATCAATTAAAGATAGGAATTTTGATTTATTGTCAAAATTAAATAATACAATTAATAATAGATAGAATTAAATTTAATTACACAATTAAGTGGCAAATATTAAATCTAATTAATTAAATATGAAAATATTCAATTAATCAAACTTAGGATAAATGTGATTTATTGCCAAATAATCATTAAATTAAAGATAATTAAGATAATTAGGAATATTGCTAGGAATATTCCCTGATGCAAAATTTAAGATAATCAATTATGATTCGATGATGTTTAGATGTGCCTTAGATTAGGACTTTGATGTTGATTTCATTCGATTTGTCGATGTAGGAGGTTAATGAACTTATAGCCCATTTTTGGGGTATTACAGTGGTGAGTTTATTTCTAATGAATTCAATAACTACTGTAATGAGCATGGCATAAAAAGACAAGTTTCTGCTCCTAGAACACCGCAGGAGAATGGGATTGTTGAAAGGAGAAATAGATCAATTATTGATTATGCAAGGACATTGATGTTAGAAAAGAATGTTCCATAAGTATACTGGAGAGAGGCAGTTAGCACAGCTATATATGTTCTGAACCGAGTACAATTGAAGAAGGACACAAACAAAACACCCTACGAGTTATGGTTTGTCTACACACCAAGTGTAAGTTACTTCAAAATTTTTGGTAGAAATTTTTTTATTCTGAAATATGATAGGAATAGGAAATTTGACTCTAAAGGGGATGAGGGAATATTTCTTAGATATTCTAGTAAAAGAAAAGCTTACAAGTGTCTGAATAAGGTCGCTAATAAAATAATTGAAAGTGCTAATGTCAGAGTTGATGAATTTGATGATAAAAATGTGGAAAGCATAAGGAGTTGGAAGACTATGATGGATTCACTTATGTTGAACATCTAGAGTACCTACCGAAGCTGCAGGCTGAGTTGACTGAACATCAGGAAAATAACACCGAGGAACAACAAAGGGAAACCAAGGAATAGGAAGAAGCTACTGAGAAAAGAAATGAACCTAAACAGAATGAAGAACAAAGGAGATATCAAGTGCTGGAAAGATTTGTCAGAAGACATCATCCTAAGAACCAAATCATTGGAGACAAGCAAGCTGGCATGCTGACAAGAAGTTAAGATATAATACATGCTTTGTTTGTGAGTTTGAACTGAAGAATGTTAAGGTTGCACTTGAGAATGATGAATGGATAAATGAAATGAATGAAGAAATAGAACAAATAGAGAAAAACAAGACATGGACTTTAGTACCTAGACCAAAAGATAAGAATGTTATCGGTACTAAATGGATTTTCAGAAATAAGTTGAATGAGAATGGAGAGGTTACAAGAAACAAAGCTAGACTAGTTTGCAAGGGATATGCACAAGAAGAAGGCATAGATTATGATGAAAATTTTGCACCTATTGCTAGATTGGAAGGAGTTTGGATGTTACTTGCATATGCTGCACATAAGAAATTTAAAGTCTATCAAATGGATGTTAAGTCTGCTTTTCTAAATGGAATACTAGAAGAGGAGGTCTACATAGAACAACTAGAAGGGTTTGTTGATCCAAATCAAATATACATGTTATGTAGACTACATAAAGATTTATATGGTTTAAAGCAAGCACCAAGAGCCTAGTATGAACAGTTGCATACTTATCTTTTAAGTATTGGTTTTGTAAGAACTAGTGAAAACAATAATTTGTATATGAAAGGAGAGTCTGATGATACTATTTTGATTTCTGAAATATTTGTGGATGATATAATATTTGGAGGACAAGATCATATTTGTAAATCATTTGCTGATGAGATGAGAAAAGAATTTGAAATGCCTATGTTTGGATAGATTAAATTCTTTCTAGGCTTGCAGGTTATTGAGCAGAATGATTGAATTTTCATCACATAATCAAAGTAAATAAAGGAAGTATTAAGAACATTTGGCATGGAAGATGCTAAACCAGTTGGAACATCAATGGTCATAGGCTGCAAACTGACTAAAGATGATGAGTCTATAGAGGTAAACCAGACATTGTACCGATCCATGATTGGTAAACTGATGTATGTAGTACATAGTAGACCAGATATTGCACATGTAGTAGGGATGGTTGCTATATTTTCTACCAATCCAAAGGATTCACACATGGTTGCAGTAAAAAGAATCTTGAGATACCTAAAGAAAATAGAGGAATATGGATTATGGTATCCTAAGGAAGGCAAATTTGAACTAAGAGTCTACACTAACGCAGATTGGGCTAGAAATATAGATGACAGAAAGAGTACAACCGGAGGAACATTTTTCTTTGGTGAAAGACTTGTTACTTGGACAAGTAAGAAACAACCTTGTATTTCTCAGTCTACTACCGAAGCGGAGTATGTTGTTGCTACTACAAATTGTTCAAACATTTCTTATATCAAACAAGTGTTGGAAGGGATGAATGAGGTAATCACTAAGCCGATGATTATATATTGTGACAACACTAGTGCAATAAATATTTCTAAGAATCCTGTAATGCACTCAAAGACCAAGCATATTTCTATTAAGTATCACAACTTAAGAGAACAAGTACATGAGAAGAAAGTCAAACTGGAATTTGTTACATCAAAGGAGCAACTTGCTAATATTTTTACCAACCCTCTACTAAAGGAAACTTTTGAATACTTGAGGACTAGACTTGGGATCCGTCCCTTGTCTACCAGTCACTAATGTGATCTAGAGGTTGCATCAACCTAATCTTATTAGAAGATCATTCATGTTGATGCAACATAGCTCACACTTTGGATTATGTCTAAGGTTGTGAAATCTTTGAAGAACCAGAACAAAGAATTGGCATATCAGCATATTGAGATACATAGTCTGTAGCAAACAACAGAGAGTCACTTGGCTATTGCAGAGCTGTATGGTTTATGTTTTTCTTTAGAATTGTTGTCAAAGGGAGAGATAAACAATATGATGAACAGATCAAGATCACATCTAAGGGAGAGATAATCTAAGAAATTCAGGGAGAGTTTTGAAGATTTGTTGCTGAGAATAGAAGGAATCTGAGAGCTGAAAAGATCAAATCCGTAGAGGAAAGTCTGCACTTGTAATGCTGTCATGTAACATAGTGATTAAACATATTAAAATATCAAGCTAGGGAGAGCTACCATGCTATAACATTTACTTATATAGTTGTAGAATACATGTTTGGTATGTGCATGGCATATTTCATATTGCTTGTGTTGCCATAAATTCCAAAGGGAGAGATTGATGAACTACAACTGATTGAATACCTGAATGACTTGAAGATCAGTGATTAGAGATCACCGAGTACTGAAATGATATGTAAGATAATTAAATCAGTCAGTATGTTGTCATTGATGTCAACTATTTTGACAGTACTTATCATGTTAGTTACAAATATCTAAACATCTGTAAAGAGAAGAGAAAATATGAAGAACTGAGATATCTACATAGAGGAAGATGGATACTACAGATGAGGATAAGGAATACTTTGGGTAACTTATTGGTGAGTCTATGACTTCATGTTGTTGACTTGATTATGTTGCATAAATCTATTATGGAGAAGGAAGAAAAATGTTCAAGGCAATGTGGTCAGTAAATGAAGCACTTCAATATACACTGAGCAGTGTTGTGTATACCGAGCGACAGTATTAATCAAACTTGTGTTCACCGACGCATTTATTTGTTAACCGACTATGGATGAAAGTATTAAATGCTCAAGTTTAGCCAACATAAATTGATGAGCTGGAAATTATTATGATTTCGAGATTGAGGATAAAGTTTGTTATAAGATCCATGGCTGACAAAATTTGGAGAAGATCTAAAGGATGGAATTAAAAAGTGTTACTGACACAACCGTCAAGGAAGGTTTAAGAGGCAAAATCTATGAAGGAGATTAAGTGGTAAAATCTGATGGTTGATATGAAAAAAGTTTATCTGTCTATATAAGAGATATGAGTTTCTTTATTGAAACATGCCAGAAGAAAGAAGACTATAGAGATTTCGCGTGAATATAGTTTCATGCATGCCTGATCAGACTGGTTGAAGGAGAATTGAACTACAAAATAGTACTGAGTGTTAGAGAGCTATTACTGAGTGAAAGTAAGTTAAGGAAGTGAATTGATATATTGATCAGAAGATTTGTATGGGCTTAGAATAGATCTGAACATCTTCAATATAAGTTGTATTGTAATCAGATCAACTACTATTTTAGTTTAACCATTGATACAAAAAAATCTCTTAACCGAGTGGACTTAACCGTCTTATGTTATGCCCCATGTCATTCATTGAATGTACATTGTTATCCTATCAACCCCATAGTGAATGCTGGTTGAATGATAACTGTTAGTCTTAAATCCTCTAACAAGGTCACACCTAACAGTGTGTTTGTAACTTTTAATAGGGTTGGCTCTTCACCAAGCTCACTTCAAAAGAGTGAAAATTATTTTGGGTTACCAGTCCTAGGTGGTTTTTCCCTTAAAAGGGTTTCCACATTAAATCATTGTGTTATTTATTTATGTGATGATTTCTTTATTGTCATACTTCACATATTGCATATTTGATTTGATCAGTAATTACTGTGAGTTAATTAACTGGTAATCGGTAAAGGCATAGAAAGTTTAAGAGTTTTTGTTACCGAGTTGCAGAATTTGCTGAATTTGTTTTTATAGTTACATCTTGAGATTTGGGACTGTAGGATAACTGATCTAACTAATTCACCCCCTCTCTCAGTTATTCTAATAATTGTATGTGATTTAGATGTTGGAAAGGTATTTTTATTGAGTGACAGAGGTTGATGTTCAGTGTTCCTGATGAATAGTGTAAAGACAGTTGTGAATTATGAGACAAAGATGTTTGTGTTGCTGATGTCGTAATTCATGTTGCTTGATAATATTTCTGGATCATTTCCTATTCGTGTTGGTAGATTCAATTATGTGATATAATTAGATTTAGTGATTTTCCTTTGACGTGTTGATGTTCTTGGTCAACTTTATGGATAGCATGTTGCAAAGCTTTGCGAAGTGATCTATGGATTGTATCATGTTCATGGATGAAGGATTGGGTCCTAGCTATGTCTTGGATCACATCAAGTATTGTATATTACCCTTCATAATTAGGTCCCTAGCTAACCTTTTGTAATGTGTTGATGTGATGTATTTAAAGATGTGATTTTTTCTATTGTGAGAGAGTGTGTGATGTGGGATGGAGTGATATATCAATGGATGTAAGAATTTGTATGAGTGGAATAAAAAAAATTAGAATAGATTTGTAATTCATTGGAGTTGTATTGGAATTTTCATAGATGCTACCAGTCAGTTCACAACTCAGTGGGTTGTAGTCCACCTTGGGTTATTTCCCTTGTTGTGATCTTAGGGTTCTTTCCCTTAGTTGTATTGAGTAGTGAGCCTGAATGCATGTCCATTACCCTTTGTACCTTTAATAGGGATATATGTGCTATTACATCATCTAGTGGGTTTGATCCCCACCATGGTTTTCCCTTTAACTGGGTTTCCACATAAAAATCCCAGTGCTGTGTGTTATTTTGTTTATGGCGCAATTATTAAATGTTCACATTAAGTAAATAAGTTAAGTATTGTTAAGTTTTGGTTTTGACATAAATATTTTGGACACAACTAATTCACCCCCCTCTCTCAGTTTTGTGTGTTACCTTATTTATTTCATAAACATGTAAGAGGAGAAACATCAAGCATGATAGATGGAACAATAGCCAATTCCAAACAAGGAACATGCTATGAATATGGGTCACTTTTTCCGTCAATAGGACTAAGAGATAATTGATGTGTAAACATAGTTGGTAAATCATGATTAAAATTAATAAGCTCATACATATCAGCAAAAAAACTATCATGAATATCATCATTAGTTTCATTAGGAACATCAAAATCATCATTCATCAAGAGTATCTTATTCATCCAAATTAATTGTAATAGAATCCAAGACATGAATAGAATTATATTTATTCAATTTAATATTTTTCAAGTTAACTTCCTTCTTTGGGCTATGCATGGGTTGTTTAAAGGGAATCAAATGATCAATAGGTGTCTTAGTTGAAGAAGGGTTTTGGAATGCATGTTGGTATGCTCTAACGTGAAGCTTATAGTGATAGTAAAAAACACAACAGTTACACTTGGTTTTTCTATAAATTGGGTTTGGTTCAAGATCAATCAACATTAGGCCCTTTTCTTCCTTAGGATGAAGAAAAAAAGGAACCTCATTAGGTTGAGAGATAGCATCATCAAAACATTTTTAAGATATGGGAGGTGGAACTGAAGCATATATAGGAGGTGTAGGTGGAGTAGGGAGAAGTATGGGTCCATAGAAAGGTGATGGAACATCCTTAGAATTTCTAAGCTCATTAATCTTTTGGATTTTGTATTTCTAATATGATAAAAAAAGGTTATCTTTTTGGGGTTGGGTGGGTTGAGGTTGTTGATCCCTAAGTTTTTTTGTCTATTAGTGTCTTACACTTAGTCATTTTCTAGGCAATGTTGGTAGGTCATCACTGCGACTAGGTCATCATGTATAGGCCGAGTTATGTCTAGACTTGTTTATTATACATTTATCGAGCAGTAGTTACTGCTGAGCAAGTCAGAGGTCACCGAGTACTTCAATAATAGCCAAGAAGTTTATGCCGAGTTGTGTAGATATGTCAGTGCTGAGCACCAGTACATGAAGAACAATTAATACCAAGTGTTAGAGACTTCATATGCCAAGCAAGCCAGATTTGACATATGTGTTTGTAATGGCACAAATACTTAGGTTAACCATTTTGGTTGAAATCTATACAAAGTTTTATGTTTTTTAAGGAAATCATGGAGGTGATTATGCTTTAGATTTGTAATCATTAATCCCTATGTAATCTATGTAGCCAATCAGATTTAGGGAATTCTTAAGTAGCATAAGTAGATAATCTAGATCGTTGATCTTGATCTATGGAGTTAATTTGTTGTCTATATAAGATGAGATCTGAACCCTAAAATGATGTATGAGTGAAAAGAGTATGTAAGAAGAAGGATCTCATATATGAAGAACAAAGAAGTGTTTTGATCATTAGAGGTAGAGATCAGTGACCGAGCAAAGAAGTGAAGGACATAATAGAGATATACTTGATAGAGGAGATCAAATCTATATTGGAAGGAGAAGATCTATTATCAACATCACAATGCAAATCAAAGGATCAGGTATTGAGACATTCTAACAGGTGAATCAGGGTAAATCTCTTAATAGAGTGGTACTAACAGGCCTAAGCAAATCTCTTAACCAAGTTCTTACTTAGTTGTGAGTTTAAATCCTTTTACAAGGTAGATATTATAAGTCTGTAAGCTCTTAGCAGGGCAGACCCCTCACAAGGTAGATCATTAGTTTATGATCAAACTTTGTAGCCCTAACAAGAAAACTTTAATAATGCAGTAGTGAATATTTATGGGTGTCATCCCCACCCCAGTTTTACCTTTCAATGGTTTCTGGGTAACCAAAATCTTTGTGTTATGTTTCAATTTCATGGATGAAGATTAGAATGTTAGATCGATTTCAGTATTGAATTTGATGTTTATTTTACACAAGTGAATTTATGTCAAAATGGTGATAATAGTAGATATCTGATTTACCCCCCCTCTCAGTATTTCACCTTTCCCATAATAGATTTCCAACAGAGGTATATAAGAAGGCCACAATAGATCAAAATCAATAGACTCGTGAGGTATAGAAGGATGATATAGAACATGATTAATAGTCATGATTTTTCCATTGTGGATAAATTTCAAACACTTATGGATATGAGAGGCTACAATTTTCATGGCGGTAAGCCAAGGAAAATTGATCAAAATTTGGGATGAAAGAAAAGGTGACATCTAGAGTTTTACCACCAACTTCAATGGGAAATGTAATAAAAACATGGGTAGGATAAAGGAAACCATGGAAATTTTGTATCATAACATCATATTTAATATATAAATCATTTGGAAATCATTTATTTATCACGTTCAATATGGAAGTGGAGTCAATAAGGACACCATAAGAATAGATATTATTAACCTATGCAACAATGTAAAGAGGACCATCAAGCTCTTTAATTATCTCACTAGAGTAATAGGTAATGTAAAGCTCAAGTTTGGGTTTGGGTTTAGTCTTGGGTGGGGATTGATCAATGAGGTTAACAAAATTATCAACTTCAGAAAACTTATCATCATAGTCAACAGCATGAGTGGAGGAAGAAGGAAAAGATTGGGTAGAATCGACATTATTAGTTGAAAGAGATGGAAAAGGGTTGGTATAGATTTTCAAGTTTTGGTTAGGAGGTGCTACAAATTTGTTTCCTTGATTGTTAACACCTTCAATAAATATGGTATTGAAATCAATGTGGGCTTGAATAACATGTTTAAAATAGAAAGAACTTTCAGTATCATGACCGGGTTGATGGATTTATTAGAAGAAATCTTTGTGATAAAAGGATTTAGGAAAGGGTTCATATGTATCAATTAGTTTAACAGGAAGAAGAGTTAATACTTTAGCATTAATAATCTTCAACATCAAATTATGCAAAGATTAAAAAAGATAAGTAAAATTACAAGAAGGTTTAAAAATAGATGACAAAGGACTTTGGATGTTGCTTCCATTTTCTATCACTCTTATCAACTAGAGTCATTGGAGTGGTGCTCTCAAACTAACTCACTTGAAGATGATAATTATGAAGTACTTCACATAATTGAGTGAAAGAAGAAAATACAAAAAGTAGAATCTTATCTCAAATTTATTTTTGAAAATTAGAAATAAAGATATGTTGCACATCAATATCAGACACATGATAAGAAATATGAACATGCAATTTCTTAAATATACCAATGAAATCAATCAATTTTTCTTTAACACCTTGTTTACAATGCATCAAGTCAGTCAACTAAATCTTAGGACCAATATTATTTTGAAACTGTTGGATGAAAGCTTTAGCAAGATTTTGGAAGGCATCAATGGAATAATGAGGCAAATAAAAATATCATTGTAGGGATTTATCAAGAAAGGTTCTAGTAAAAAAATCATCTATGAACCTATGATCATTAGAGAAATCACTACACAAGGTTTGAAAGGTTTTGACATGGGTCAAAGGATCACCTTTACCATTGTAAGTCTCTACATGAGGAATCTCCATGTATTGAGGAATAATGGTAGGGATGATATCTAAGGACAAAGAACTATCGATGTCACAAGTAGCAATGTTGAACTTCGATTGACTCAAGGAAGAAATTTGTTGTTGCAATGAAGACACAGTTTGAGCCAAGATACTAATAGTGGAACTAGTAGAAATGATGGTAGGAGAGACATTTAAAATGTTTGGATCATTATGATAAATTGAAGGAATGGTGGAGTATGAAAAGGGAACACTATTCACTAACACACTTCTACAAATTTTCTGATGAAATCTCATCAAAATTCTGATGGTCACATGTCAAACATTGGATAAAAATATAATGAATTTTTTATCACTAAATATTTTGTCATCACATCACTGAAAAAAATTTCATCAGAATATGAACACCAAAACTACCCATGTTTTCATCAAAATTGTGATAGGTGCAATATCAGAACACCGACGATTATTTTCGCCAGCATTTCAATGAAAAAAATTTATTTACAATGAAACTTTTCAACATAGGTACATAATTCTCTCTAGTGCCCATGGGAAATATGACAACAATATTCGTCAAAATTATGATGGAAATATTTAACTCCAACAAAATTCTCCGACGAGAATTTTGTACCTGCGAAAAAAGGTTTTGTCAGAATTGTGACGACCTATCACTATTTTTTTTAAATATGCTTACCCCTTACATAATTTAGTAAACAAGGATCCAACCAATGGTTTCATACTTGACCAACATGCACATCCCTTACATAATTCATAATCCTTGAGAACTCATAATTGAGTGGTATAACCCAAACAATGCAAAGAACCTTCTACAAAATTATGGGTGCAAAAGGACATTCTTTACACCGTTTAGGTATACCACTCAATTTTGCAAATCAACACTATATTGGCCTCTCATTCTTGCTATGGAAACTTGAACCTGATTCACAATTTGATAGGTTTGAATCATCTAACAAGATTGAATTCCAAGATTCATCATATGTTCATTAACTTATCAAACTTATCAACCAATGATATACTTACTCCCATTACCTTTCAAATTAGAAGAACACTTCTTTCAAGTCATTTCACACTTCTTTATATCTTAACCCTATGATAGAGGAACCATTGTCCAACATTCAAACCATTAGTAATCATATTTTATACAAATATTGAAATGAATGGTAAAGAGAATTCTTGAGGATTGTAAAACATCAATCATTTCATCACACTACACAATATACAATTAGGGGTAGGTAAAAGTTGTTGGAAAGTTGGCTATACTAGTGTATATGACTTAGTATAGTGTTTTCATTATGGAAACAAAGTCATATAGTAGTTTGGAGTTAGTGCACTTAATGATAAGATCAGAAATCAGTTAAGTGTTGAAGACTAGATAGTGTACAGAGTACCTGAAGCTCAGAGCATCAGTGCACATGCGTAGGATCGAGTTATGGTGTGTGCCCTAGAAGATAAGTTGGTTAGACTATATTCATTCTTAGTCTATGAGCACATGATCAGATATGCAAGTATGAAAAAGTTACAGACAGTTGAAGTTACACAGCCAGTGTGTGCCAGAGAAGAACAGAGTAAGCAGCCGGCTGTTAGCATTTTGATTTGCGGCTATATTCTAATGTTGTAAAGGCTATGTGCCTATTGTAATTAGGTTTCCAACATGTAAATATGTTTGTTTGTAAACATGCTTGAGCCAATTCAATTGGAAGCATTGTATGTAATCGGTTAAAGGGCTGACCTAGTTATTTGTTTTGTATGCGCATATAAATATGAGATGCGCCCATTGTAATTAGTATGGAAGTTGATATAGAGTTGAGACAAGCAGAGAAAAAGTGTGAAAAGAGTCTATAAGATTTATTACATATTTTCAAGAGGTCAAAGCATTAGTGCATCAAAGGAATTGATCAGACAAGCAGTGTCGTAGTGATAGTTCATCTAGTAGATATAGTGTGTATCTGAGATTAGAAGGTTGTAGCCTTCACCACTTGAGCAGTGAGCTCTAGGATAGTGTGTCCACACTCCTAACATGGTTTATTGTAAAAGACTCCTAATAGGGTCCAACCCTTGACAAGGTCTACTATACTTAATACATTATAAACCAACTCCTAACAGGGTTAAGGATCTTCTAATTAGGATCATAAAACACTAGGACATAATATTAGTGGGTGTCAATTCCCATGGGGGTTTTTACCTATTTGGGTTTCACCGTAACCATATTGGTGTTATGTGTTGATTTCATGTTTCATGTTTATGTGGATGTTCATTTTAGTACTTAAGCATTTAAGTTCAGTTTAAAGATTAAGTGAAAAGATAAAATACAATGAACACTGATTCACCCCCCCACCCCCCCTCTCAGTGTTCCCATTCCTAATAATTGGTATCAGAGCTCTAGTCCTCAGCAAAGAAGTTTAACCACTTGAGGAGACCATGGACAAAGCAGAAATGAAACATCTAAAAAGAAATCTTGAAGCTTCTCTTGAAGACATGGATAGATTTGAAAAAGAAACTGAAGAACTTAAGGAAAAACTCAATAATGCTCAATTAGTCATCAAAAGGCTAAGGAAGGATTTGAAATAATGCTCTACTAGTGATCTAGGGATAATGGTCAAGAAGCTAAATGAAGAAAATACATCCTTGAAAGAACAGATTGAAGAATTAGATGATAAGTTGACTAACAATCAAGAAGTCTATGATGAAAAGATCAAAGAGAACCTTCAACTAAATGAAGAATTGAGGCAAGAAAACATGGAAATCTTGGAGCTAAGGAACAATAAAGAAAGCTCAAAATCTAAATTAAAAAATGCTAAGAATCACATTGATAAATTACACACCAGTTCTGATTTGATAGAATCCTAGTTGTGTGCAAGAAGAGCTAAAGGAGATACTAGCTAAATTGGATACAATGAAGCACACAATCAAATTGACAACATGCAAGCAAGAATGAAAGCACTAGAAGGCACCTCAGATGCTAAGGAGACTAGAAGTTAGACTAAGGATCATATTGAACCACCTAAGAATGAGCGCAAGCTAGTAGATCGTACTTGTTATGCATGTAACAAGCATGGACACATAGCAAGGAACTGTATAGAGGTAAGACCTTTCAATGGTTACTGTTATTCATGCAATAAATTTGGTCATAAAGCTATGAATTGCAAAACAAGTCAGAAGAATAGGACTCAGCATAATTAGAGGAATCAGAATCAGTCTATTGAAAGAAGTTCTCAGAATGTTACATGTCAAATATGTAACTATAAAGGTCACACAACTAGACAATGTAAAATGGTGACCCATGTCAATGCACCTAGGAATATGAGGCCTCTAGTCATTTGTCACTCTTGTAACAAGGCTGGACACATCTCAAAGTTTTGCAGATCAAGGACGTAAGGTCAGGAAAGCCCTAAAAAGCCCAAATAACTAGTTTTGGATCCTAAAGGAGAAGTCAATTTTTTGAAATATTCAGAGGATGTGAGCTTGATTTGGTTAGAATAAAAGAAGGACAAGGTTGATGAGTATGTATTGGATGCATCCACAGTGGATGCACCCTCTACATCTGGATGAATGGCCCTCAGGGTCATAGGGGGAGCTAATTTATCTCTAGCCCCCTGCATGGCTGGTATACTCACTCACAGAGTATGCACCTTTGGACTTAAGCTTTTGGAGACCAACTGAATCTATGTGCAAAAGTGCACTAGTTGATTGTTTGTAGAATGAAAGATAGAAAATTTCAAGTGACAACCTGGTTTACGCGGTAAGCATTAATGACATATTTTATACTTTAAAGTACATAGAAGGTTGAAGATCTCTCATTGCATTTGAATTGAGAGTGATTGGAGAGTAGAAGAGCCCTAGCATTTGATTGAGAAGGATTGTAGTTTGATTCATCAAGTGATTTGTTGTGCATTTGATCGGTTGTAGAAACCCTAGTTCATTGCACCGATTCAAGAAGTCTTCAAGATCAGTTGGAAAGGGATATCCAAGTAAGTGATGGCTACTACTATAGTATTTGATGTTGTAGAGAAGAAAAGATGTGTGTTTAAGAGGTATCCATTTAAATTAACACTTGATGACCTAGAAGGAGCATTTTCCCACACGCCTATGGGCATTATGCATGTCGAGGACATTAGGGCATATATTTAATGTAAGAAAGAACCAGTAGGATTGGATAGATTAAGAGCACACAAGGAAACTATGTTGAAACCAAACAAAACCTTCATGGATGAGTATGCGCAATGGAATAATCACCCTATAGTGGAGTATGCTATGGCATATGAGTTCTATGAATCAAAATGGATCAAGATTCTACTAAGAAAGATTGATGATGACCTATTTTGGATAGGTGAAGTGCCATTCAGAATTACTGGTGACCTAATTCATGAGATGATAGGCCTCTCTGAGATAGGCATCGTTCTTCCAGCAAGAAAGGATGTAATTAAGCTTGTTGAGAAAACCTGCAAGTCAAGAAGTGATAGGCACAGAATGACCATTGAGCCTATTGAGCAAGATGACATCAAATTGATGTCCATGATACTAGGTTATAGGTTCCAACACACTAGCAGGGTGAACAATGTGTTTGTGGCCATAATTCTTCCAGCCATAAGACTTGTGAAAGAGAATGGAGAGTTCAACTTGTATGAAATCTTGCATGCACAACTAATTGGTAACATCAAGGCAATCAAGTATGATAAGACCAAGATATTCAGATTTAGGTCTTTGATCATTTATATGTACTTCCATATTGTTGGAAAGGTGTCAGATTTATACCTTGACAAGACTATTCCCACCATGCCACATATATCCTTCAAGGCATCTACTGAGAGAAATCTAAGAGACTACATGACACTAGAGTTGAAGACATTTAGATTCAAGATAAATATGAGATACAAAATTCTAGAGAAAATAGTTGAAAAATACAAGGAAAATATTTGCTTCATTGTTGAGACAGACACAACATGTATGGAGGTAGTTGAACCAAGGACAAAGTGGATCCATCCACTTGGATATGAGGTTGATGAACAAGTCCTAGAAGCATATGCACAAGTATTTCTTTTAGCCCCTAAAGACACTAATGAGCCAAGATGGGGAACCTATGTAGAGAAAACAAAAGAAGTTGATGCAGTATTAAATAGTGCAACAACTAAAAGGAAGGTTGCCAAAGTTACCTCAGAGATCTTGAGAATTCATGGAGTGTCTCCAGTAGACTTAGAAAAAGAAAGGGAAGATAATATTTCTTTGGAAATTGAGATCGTAGCAACAACAAAGACTGAATTAGAAGATCCTAAGTTGAAGAAGGTGAAGATATAAAAATCTGATGTTCAGAAGGGTAAAATTGATGTTACTCCTTTTGCACCCAAGGAAACCATTGACCTTACTGCTCCTACTAAGTACAAGGTAATGCCTAAGAGTAAGAGAGAGATTAGAACTAGTCATCCATCCTCACGATTAACAAGGAACAAAAGGAACACTCAATCTCCTCCTGAAGTAAGTTTCAAACCTAGTCTTAGTGTTTTAAATACAAGGATTGTTGATGAAGGTAGAATTGATCAAGTTGGAAAGTTTTATGAGAAATACAATGAGATTGAAAAATTAGAGATACATGGAATGATTTTCAAACACATGTTGAAGTTTAAGAAGATAGTCTTAGAACTTAAGACTATGATCCCTGATAATGTATGGAACATCCTAGAGTTTCGAAAGAGACAGGCCATTGAAGATGATTTAAGGATAAGAGAAAAGATTCTAGATGAAACCCTCCCAGTATGCTCTTTAGAAGAAAAATCATTATTGTTAGATCTAGTAAAAGCCTCATCTAAGAACAAATTCAAGGACTTTGCACATTATGGACAAGAACTATGATCTTGTTGCTAAGGAAACAAAGAAGGCATTCAAGAAGGTTTTCATGAATAGGCACATGTATCTAGCTACTGTGCCAAAAGTTCTAGTTACCACAATGGTTACAAAAGAGTCAAAGATTACTAATGTACCTATGATAGGTCCCTAAGACTCAACGCCTGTAGTTGAAACAATCTTTGAAGAAGATAAGACTGCACCCATGACAGAAACACCTAAGGATGATTCAATTTTCATTAATAATGTGAAAGTTACTATGGCAGCCGCAGATATGGACCTGGACAAGTTTAAAGAGGCATTTGTAAGAACTCGAGAGGATGAAAACTTATGTAGTAACACTCCTATTCATCAAGAAGAAATATTGATTGAAGATATAACAGATGAAAAAGAAGAAGAAATGAAAGAAGAAGAAAAGAAAGAAGAAAAAAATAGAAAAAGAAGCAAAAAAAAAAAAAAAGAAAGTAAAGAGAAAATAAAATGAACCATCAGTTGAAATAATCAAGGTAAAATTAGAAGTGATGGATATCACTCCTATCACTCCCTCAGTAGCATTGTTGTCAAGTTTGACACCTGACACAACCAGTTTGGACTCTTGGGGAGAAGAAGACCTGATCAAGTTCAACATCTTAGCTATGGAGAAAGCAAAGGAAAAATAGGTGATGAGAAATCCCCTCCTTGTAGAATCAGTAACCATCCTAAACAACTTGTTACTAGTAGACAAGAAAGTGTCCAAGGTACACTCCATTGATGATCTAAGTGCAATCATTTCATAGTTCAAGAGTAATTTCTCTAGCCTAGAAGAATCTACATCCCTAGTTATAGAAGATAAATATTTGAAGAAGAGGCTTAGTGAATTGGTTAGAAACTTTGCACTTGACCTAAGCTCACTAAAAGCTGGTCAAGCATCCCTGAAGGAGTTTGCAGCAAAAGGTAGAAATATTATTACTGATTGTATGAACTTGGACAAGTTGAATAGTGATCTATATAAGAAGATACAAGAAGTAGAAGCTATGATAGACATCATAAGGAAATCAGTATAAGATACATCCATTGATGTGAACATGAGTAAAAATGTCTACCAAGGATGGTTAGATAAAATTAAGAAGGCAGAAAAGGAGATGTGCAAGATAAGGGCTAGGCAGACTCAGCTAAGGAATGCTCTTGTGCCCTCATTAGACATACTTAATCAGAATATCAAGGAGATCGATGCCACCATGGTAACATATGATCAAGGTCCTAGCATAGATTTGGAGAATATGGGGAAGCTACAGTATGCATTATGCTCTCATCTACAGATTGTTAATTCATTGATCACATTTTGGAAGAAGGAGATCCAAAACCTACATATAGCATACCCAGATGTTCTCTCATAGTAAGTAGTTGTATATATAGTTTTTAAGCACATTTTTCATTAATGTCAAAGGGGGAGTATGTATAGAATATGGTTATAGATATGTATAGGGAGATATAAGACAAAAGTTTTTTGTATTAAGGAACAGTTAGCAACTTGGCCATATTCCTTTGTTGCCATCAATGACAAAGGGGGAGATTGTTGGAAAGTTGGCTATATTGGTGTATATGACTTAGTATAGTGTTTTCATAATGGAAAAAAATTCATATAGTAGTTTGGAGTCAGCGCACTTAATGAGAACATCAGAAATCAATTAAGTGTTGAATACTGGACAGTGTATAGAGTACTTAAAGCTTAGAGCATCAGTGCATGTGCGTATGACCAAGTTATGGTGTGCACCCTAGAAGATAAGTTTTTTAGACTATATTCATGCTTAGTCTATTAGTGCATGATTAGATATGAAAGTATGCCAAAGTTATAGACAATTGAAGTTACACAACTAGTGTGTGCCAGAGAAGAACACAGTAAGCAGCCGGTCGTTAGCATTTTGATTTGTAGTTATATTCTAATGTTCTAAAAGTATGTGCCTATTATAATTAGGTTGCCAACATGTAAATATGTTTTTTTTTAAACATGCTTGAGCCAATTCAATTGGAAGCATTGTATGTAATCTATTAAAGGGACGACCTAGTTATTTGTTTTGTATGCGCATATAAATATGAGATGCGCCCATTGTAATTAGTATGGAAGTTGATATAGAGTTGAGATAAGAAATGAAGAAGTGTGTGAAGATTATATAAGATGTATTAGAGCTTTGCAAGAGGTCAAAGCATTATCGAATCAAAGGAATTGATCAGACAAGCAGTGTCACAGTGACAATTCATCCAACAGATATAGTGTGTATCTAAGATTAGAAGGTTGTAGCCTTCACCACTTGAGCAGTGAGCTCTAGGATAGTGCATCCACACCCCTAATAGGGTTTATTGTAAAAGACTCCTAACAAGGTCTAACCCTTGACAAGGTCTACTTTACTTAATACATTGTAAAGGAACTCCTAACAAGGTTAAGGATCTTCTAACAAGGATCATAAAACACTAGTACAAAATATTAGTGGGTGTCAATTCCCACCAGGGTTTTTACCTATTTGGGTTTCCCCATAACCATCTTGGTGTTATGTGTTGATTTCATGTTGCATCTTTATGTGGATTTTCATTTCAGTACTTAAGCATTTAAGTTCAGTTTAAAGATTAAGTGAAAAGATAAAATATAGTGAACATTGATTCACCCCCCCCACCCCCCCCCCCCCCCCCCCCCCCCCCTCTCAGTGTTCCCATTCCTAACAAAAGTAACTTATTTATTGTTTATAATAAGGTACATACAACTAAATATATATTTCTCATAGTCATTGTTGTAATGTTGATGAGATTTAACTAAGAAAGTGGACAGTCATGGTAATAGAAAGCAATAGAATAGACAAGGCAAAGAACTATTTGATAACTTTTCCCAAATAAAAGGGAGGAAGTCCTAATTAAAAATAATAGAAAGAAATAGCATAGACAAGGAAATGAACTTTTTTGAATGATGGAATTCCATGAGAATAAAATTTCTATGGATTTTCAACGTATTCCATCACCACCATGGAATTCCATCACCATCATGGCATTCCATCACTATCATGGAAAAGGGTGATAGTTTCTTAAAATATAGATTATTATTAACCCACTTCAAGATGGGTGTATTGACTTATACCTTCCTATCCATGAGAATTATAATCCTCTCCTTGCCTTTATGTATACTATGCAGGATCCTCGCCAAAGGGGTTCAGGGTCTTTCATACATAATTTATTCATCCTTTGTTAACTTACATCTTATATGAAGGTTAATCATAATTATATTTACATAAGTCACATGATACATATGCTAAAGATTACATAGTACACAACATGAGTAGATTTATTTCTTGTTACAATATGGAGTCATCATAGTTTATAAAAATACTGAAATGAATGGTAAAGAGTATTCTTGAGGACTGTAAAAGATCAATCATTTCATCACACTACACAATACATAATTAGGGGTAAGTAAAAGTAATCTATTTAATTATTAGAAAGAGGTACATATAGCTAAATACATGTTTTTCATAGTCAATGTTGTAATGCTAATGAGACTTTACTAAGCAAGTGGACAATCATCGTAATGTTGAATTCTTATTTATTTGAGGATTGTTATGTTATGAGGTCTCCTCTATCCATATGAAAAGTCATATACATTACAATATAAGGTATAAAAATAAGGTATGGAAAATATAGAGACAATACATAACACAAGGTTATAAATCTATGTTTTAACTATCAAGTATGCCTTAAGACAGTGATACAAAGAGAAGATCATCATGGTTTTGTGCACAAAGATTCCATGTTGATGATGGAATGTCATGATGATGATAGAATGCCATGGTGATGATGGAATTCCATGGTGGTGATGGGATTCCATGAGAATAAAATTTCTATGGATTGTCAACACTTTCCATAACCACCATGACATTCCATCACCATGAGACTACATTTCATTGAGGCAATTTTTCAAACAGTTCGATGCCCTATCTATGCTACCACATTTTTCATACATGTCTACAAAAGCCTAAAATGGGTTCTTTTGAACAAGTTATGGATTCTTGGAAAAAATCTATCAAATCATAATAGAAATTAATATCATAGACAAGACAATGAACTATTTGATAAGTTGTCACCAATAATAGATGAGGCAGTCCTAATTACAAATGATAGCAAGCAATAGCATAGACAAGGAAATGAACTGTTTGAATGATGGAATGTCATTATGATGATAGAATTCCATGAGAGGTAAATTTATAAGGATTTTCAATGCATTCCATCACCACCATGACATTCCATCACCATCATGGCATTCCATCACCATCATGGCATTCCATCGTCATCATGGAATTCTATCATACAAACGATAGAAAGCAATAATATAGAGAAGGCATAAAATTGTTTGAATGATGAAATACCATGATGATGATGGAATGCCATGGTTGTGATTTAATTCCACAAGAAGAAAATTTCTATGGATTGTCAACACTTTCCATAACCACCATGACATTCCATCACCATGAGACCATATTTCATTGAGGCAATTTTTCAAAAAGTTCACTACCCTATCTATGCTACCACATTTTTCATACATGTCTACAAAAGCCTAAAATAGGTTATTTTGAACAAAATATGCATGATTGGAAAAAATATATCAAATAATAATATCAAGAAATATCATAGATAAGGCGAAAAATTGTTTGAAAAGTTATCACCAATAGAAGATGAGGTAGTCCTAATTACAAATGATAGCAAGTAATAGCATAGATAAGGCAATAAACTATTTGAATGATTTAATTCCATGATGATGATTGAATAGCATAGAGTAAAATGTATATGGATTGTCAACACATTCCATCACCACCATGGCATTCCATCACCATCATGGAATTCCATCATCATCATCATTGAATTATATCATACAAATAATAGGAAGCAATAGCATAGACAAGGAAATGAACTATTTGAATTATGGATTTTCAATGTATTCCATCACCATGATACCGCATTTCATTGAGGAAATTTTTTGAACAGTTCACTTCCCTGTCTATGCTACCACATTTTTCATAAATGTATACAAAATCCTAAAATAGGTGCTTTTGAACAAGCTATGGATTCTTGGAGGCCATTGAAAGGGGTTGTGGCCATTTAAATGGGTTGTGGCCAAATCTTAATTCCTTTCATTTTCTCTTATTTGAATCCACCATTTTTTTGTATGTCATCTCACAATTTTTGAGGTTATTGTCCATATTTCTCATTCATTATTTCTTCACTCATCATAGTCATATCAAAATCACTTGTCCTTGAAAATTTATTGTATATTTGTGTTCATTAAAGAATTTAAGTTTAGTTATTGTTTTAGTTATCACTATCACCATCTAGGTTAGGGTCTGCCAAGGGTTCTCAATCCTCGTGGGTTAAGAAGTATCCCTTTTACTGTCATAACTAGAATGGTCTTGTATTAGGAATTTAATTTGACAAATTTGTTGATCACATATAGGGGTATGGTCTTGTTTAGTGTTCCTTGACATAAGAATGGTGTTGTTACAAAAAAAACAAATTTTTAAGAGCCTCATTCACTCATGACCATTGGAAGCATGAAGGGATGTGCCATGGTGAATAGGGTCACCCAAAGGCTAGTCATGTTGGGTCAGTGCACCAAGGGGATATGGTGAGTTATGTTGAATGGTAAAGTAGATAAGAATAAATTTTATTGAGTTCAATGCATGTTCCATGATAGATAAGACCTATGGAGTGTTAAGATAAGTTGGTAGAACATTGAGGTATAGTGATGATACTTGTATCTAGGAGAGAATAGGTGTTAGGAATAAATTCTAAATATATCCTATGTGGGAGTATTCATGGCCATTATATAGAAATTGTTATTGAATTCATGACTATGATTGCCATTGATGTCAACACAGTGATCTACTAGAGTTTAGCAGAAAAGAAGACAGTGTTTGTATTAGCACACATGGGATATTGAAGATCAAGCTATGAAGATTTGAGGACTTACTTTATGTTGTGTCCTGAGTTTGTGGTCAAGAGAGCATACGTAAATTAATCAATTCATGACAGTTATGTGTAAATCAGTGGAAGCAGTATTCAAGCAGTGTTCCTGAGAAGCGGCCTATGGAAACTAGATGATATCTCTTAATCAGGATAGAATCTAGGAATGTGAGGTTGTACAGATGATGAAGATATGATGATAGTGATGTGGACATGACAACAAGGTCAAAGGTTGGACAAGTGAAGAATTATCTTATTTAGAAGCTGACAGTTTTATGTAATTATAAAATATTGTGTAACGTGTGGAAGTTTTTATTTGTAAGTTGGTTAAGCCTTGTTGGCCAACTCATTTGTAATTATTTGAGTGTGGTACAAAGGAAGGATTTTATATCTTTATTGTAATAATGATGATATGAGAGAAATTATGAAAGTGAATTGTGGAATTGAGAAATAGTTGTTGAAAGAGGATATGCGAAGTACATAGATCTGGTATTGAGATCTGATGAAGTAGCTGGTGCAGTTTGGCACAATCAGAGGAGAAGAGCTAAGTTTTTGAGATCTATAAATATTTGGTATTATTCTATTGAGTAATACAGAGATCATTTGGATAGTGTGCTCAATGATCTTTCCGTTGAAGCTGTTTGGGCAGTGGGTCCTTTTGTCTTCTATAAACTCCTAACAGGGTTAGAATCTTTTAATAGGGATTCAAAGTCTCCTAGAAGAGATTCATATGTACTGAATGTATTTCATAAGGCTCTTAACAAAGTCCATCCTCTCACAAGGAATTTTCATATTAGTGCATCTTTTGTGGGCATCATTCCCACCGGGGTTTACTCTTTGATCAAGAGGTTCTCTAGTCAATATATCTTGTGTTATTGTGTTACTGTGTATGTTTATCTTTATATGGTTGTTTCTTATATGGTTAACATCTGTCAATAGTGATAAAATTTGTATTTATCTAATAACTAATTCACCCCCCCCCCTCTCAGTTATCTTGGTGGACTTTACTTTCTAACAATTGGTATCAGAGCAGTAGGTCCATGAAGGAAAATTTTAACAACTTAAGGAGATCCATGACGAATCATTTCAGGAAAGAACACCCTAAATTTGATGGAGTGAACTTTGATAGGTAGAAAGAAAAGATGAAGACACATTTGCTATGTTTAGGACCAGGATACTGGTTAATCACAAAGAATGAAAAGACTATCATTGCAGAGGAAAAACTTGAAGAATGTACTAATGAGGAAAGATATATGTTCATGTGTAACATACTTTCCAGAGAAGCACTCTTGTCAACCCTTTTGGAATATGAGCACAGTCAGGTAAAATATCTAAGAACATTTCATGAAATTTGGTTATCTTTAAAATCTACTTTTGAAGGTGATGAACATGCAAAGAGAGTCAGATTACATAATTGGATATGTCCATTTGAAGATATAAGAATGATGGAAGATGAATCTATTAGAAGCTATATTGGTAGAATGTTAGAAATTATTGTAGGCATCAAATCATGTGAAGGAAACAAGACAGAGAATGAGGTGATATGGAAAATTCTAAATACATTAACTCCTATATTCAAGCATACAACGTAGATGATTGAGCAAGTTATACCTTGTACTGAGAACTTCACCAGAGAAACACTTCTTGGAAGACTAGAAGTACCAGAAATAAGCCTAAGATAGTTGGGAGATCTACCTAGAATGGAGACAACATTCAGTGCACTTAGTATTTGTCCTACCTTGTCAAGAAGCATTAGTGTAAGTAGAGATTATGCTAGTGGTAGCAGATCTAAGAATGAAGAAGACAAGAAGATTGAGGAAGGAATTGTATTGCTTGTGAAAAGAGAACCAGAAGGTAAGAAATTTTTTAAATGTTGGACTTGTCAAGAATATGGTCATTTTGCATCTAAATGTCCTAAGAGATTAAAGAAGTATAGAAAGAACTTTAAACCTAGAAGATCTAAAGAATGTTACTATGCTAATGATGAAGGATCTGAGGCTAGTATGGATAAATCCCTAAGTGAAAGTGAAAATGAGAATGATGATATAAGATTTGTAGCAATAAAAGAAGAAAACTTTGAAACTAAAGTTAGAGAAGAAAAATATTTAGTTTCTCAAGTAGAAAAGAGATCTGATTGGATTATAGACAGTGGTTGTTCACATCATATGACTAGAGATATGAAGAAGTTTATAAATTTTAACAATTATGATGGAGGAATTGTTAGAGTTGGAAACGATGCACCTTTTTTGATAAAAGGAATAGCATCTATTTCTCTTGATGGGAAGACTAACACTGATGATGTTTATTTTGTGGATGGATTGAAACATAATCTTTTGAGTGTTGGACAGTTAGTTGATAAGGGATATCAAGTTTGGTTTAATGAGAAAACTTGTGTAATCAAGGATAAGGATGGTAATTTGATTGGAATTGGATCAAGAACCAGAGGTAATGTATTTCAATTGAATCCTACTGAGATGACATGTTTGATTACTAAGATTGATGATAGTTGGTTATGGCACAAAAGATTTTGTCATATAAATTTTGATAACATTGTGAAAATAAGTACTACACTTGCAGTAAGAGACTTGCCTAAAATTATGAAACCTACTAACATGATTTGCAAGGAATGTGTTATGACTAAAAAGAAGAGAAGCTCATTTCCTAGCAAATAGTTTACATCAACAAAGAAGTTGGAAATTGTTCATACAAATTTGAGAGGTCCCACAAGGACTAGAGGATTCTATGGTGAAAGGTATTTTATGATTCTTGTTGATGATTTACAAGAATGATGTGGATTTCATTTCTTAAAGAAAAATTTGAGGCATTTGACAAATTTAGAATAGTTAAGAACAAAATTGAGAATGAATCTAGAATGAAGATTAAATGTTTGAGATCAGATAGAGGTGGAGAATTTACTTCAAAATAATTTAACACTTTTTGTGAAGTGAATGGCATTAAGAGACAACTTTCAGCCCCTAGAACACCTGAACAAAATGGTATTGTAGAAAGAAGAATCAGGTCAGTGACTGAAGCAGCAAGAGCTATGCTATTTGAAAATGACTTGGTGAAGATATTCTGGAGAGAAGAAGTGAATACATTAGTATATACAATGAACAAAGTACAAATTAGAGAAGACACAGACAAGACACCTTATGAATTATGGTTTGGACATGCACCATCAGTTAAGTATTTCAAAATTTTTGGAAGTAAATGTTATATTAAGAGAGATGATGACATTGGAAAGTTTGACCCTAGAAGTGATGAATGTATATTTCTTGGTTATTCATTGAAAATAAAAGCTTATCGATGTTTCAATAAAAGAACTAAAACTATCATTGAGAGTGCAAATGTTAAAGTTGATGAAAAGTTCAAAATTTAGGAAAGAATGCTTGATTATGAATCAGATGAAGGAACTCATCCTAGAATTGATCAAGAAAATGTTGAATTATTCTATGAAATTGACAATGAATTGTAGAATGAAATTCACATTAAGGAAATCAGAGAAGAACCTAGAACAAAACCTAGAGTTGAAGCAATAACTGAGACAGTGACACCTAACAGGAATCTAGCAAGAAATCATCATGTTGAGAAGATTATTGGAAGCCCAGGAAAAGGGGTTCTGACACGGAATAAGGTACAAGAAGAACTATGTTTAATTTCTCAATTTGAACCTAAATCTACTGATGAAGATTGTAAAGATGAACATTGGATTAAAGCAATAAAGGAAGAACTAGATCAAATTGAAAAGAACAAAACTTGGGAGTTGGTTCCTAGACTTAAAGATAATAATGTTATAGGAACTAAATGGGTATTCAAAAAAAACATGAATGAACAAGGAGAAGTTGTAAGGAACAAAGAAAGATTGGTATGTAAAGGATACTCACAACAAGAAGGAATTGATTATGAAGAGACTTTTGCACCTGTTGCAAGAAATGAAGCAGTAAGAATGTTTTTGGCTTATGCATGTTAATATGATTTAGAGAAATAAAGAGGGGGGGTGAGTCAATTGTTCTCAAGTCCAAATGTATAAAATAAAATTTCAAACTCTTCAACAGATTAGATCTAACAACTAACAACTACTCAGTCATTACTGAATACATAACATAAACATATAAAAGTGCAGTCCACTATCCAATAGTATTTAACTTGCAAAACACATAAATGTTCAAACCAAAACATTCACACAAGAATTAACACTGGGATTTATAGTGGAAACCCAATTTGGGAAAAACCACTTTGTAACATGTTACTGATATTTTCACTCTTTTGAAGTGAGCTCTATGAAAAGCCAACCCTATCAAAGGTTACAAACACACTGTCAAGTGTGACCTGGCTAAAGGATTTCAACCACTCTGTTAGAAGTGTGCATTGTTATAGGACTTACATACATTCCATTAGAATGCAGCCTTGTTCAAAGGATTTATACATATGACTGTTAGGTCAACCTTGATTAAAGGATTTCAAACTGATACAATGGTTAGAAAGTAACAATAGTGTTTGATCTAAAAACATACAACTCACTTTGCAAATAACATATCCAATTCCATACACATATGCTGGCTTACTGACTATGATCCATTTCCATCTCCATCACTGATCTACTCAGAAATACCTTCAAGCAATCACAACTCCTTCTCCTTCAGCTTTTTTTGCTTATATAGTCAATAACAACAACTCCAACATCCTCTCTCTTCAACCTCATTCTTAGGTTTTCTTAATACTTCCTCAATTAGGTCAATCCAACTTTTTCCACTTAATCTCCTCTGTAGATCTTAGGATTAAGTTAGATTCATCGAATCCTTCCAACTTTATGTTCTTCATCCATCCTTCTAGAAACATATCAAATCTCTTTATGGATTTACAATAAAATGGTTTATAGTGCATTAAATGCTTCCATACAATCAATAAATAAAGTCAACACGATTTACATAATCCAAGAATTCAACTATGTCGGCTAGGAATTTGAATTCTTCCTCAAATGTAAATTATTGATGCTCGGTCAATATTGTGTTCAACTCCTCGGTCTTCACTGGGTAGCCCAGTCACCACTGAAACTGTTTCCTCGGCTAATACTATCTTCCTTAGTAATTAATTGATGTTCGGTCAACACTGAATTTACTCAGCATATACTGGCTTGGTCGACACTAACATCACTCAGCTTAAACTAGATTTCTTCACTTTTTCTCGGTTAAGCCTACTTGTTTAGTCTTCCTTCTTACTTGGATAAGAAATACATTATCTTATCATTGTGCCACATAATCAAGTACTCATTGAAGTATTAAGATAACTCAACCTTTCCTTAGGTGCTATTGTTATCAACCTTTCCCTAATCCTTCTCAACAATCAAATAGATATAGTACTTTCTTAGATAGCAACACTCTTACCAGTTAAGGTTTGACATCAATGAAAATACAACAATTTCTTCAATTATAGTTTCCAACAATGCAGCCTATAAGAAATTTAAAGTATATCAAATGGATGTGAAGTCAACATTTCTAGATGGAGAATTAGAAGAAGTCTACATTGAGTAGCCTGAAGGTTTTCCTTTAACTCATGAAGGAGACATAGTATGTAAACTAAATAAAGCTTTATATGGACTTAAACAAGCACCTAGAAATTGGTATAAAAGATTGGATAAGTATTTGATAAAATTAGGATTTACTAAAGGTACAACAGACATCAACCTATATATAAAAGAAATTGAAAATGGTTTGTTGGTCGTAGTTATTTTTGTTGATGATATTATCTTTGGAGGAGAAGATAAAGCCAATGATAAATTTGCAGATGAAATGAAGACTGAATTTGAAATGAGTATGATTGGTGAGATGAAATATTTTTTATGATTGTAGATAACACAGAACAATGATGGTATCTTCTTATGTCAAACAAAGTAGTTGAATGACTTGTTGAAGAGATTTGGAATGGAGAATTATAAGCTGGTTGGCACACCTATGGTACTTGGACACAAGTTATCTAGCACAAATGAGACTCCTGCAGTTGAACAAAAGAGGTACGGATCTATGATTGGAGGATTGAAATATTTAACTCATACAAGACTTGATATATCACATGCAGTTGGAATCCTTGCAAGATTTCAAGCTGATCCTAAAGAATCACATTATTCAACAGTAAAAAGAATACTAAGGTACTTGAAAGAAACAATTGAATATGGATTGTGGTATGAAATATCTAATTATTTTACCCTATGTGCATATACAGATGCGGATTGGGGAGGCAGTGTTGATGAAAAAAAGAGTACAAGTGGTGGAGCATTTTTCCTTGGAGGAAGATTGGTTTCTTGGCTAAGTAAGCAACAAAATTGTATTTCATAGAGTTCAAAAGAAGTGGAATATGTAGCAGTAGCAAACAATTGCAACCAGATAGTATGGATGAAACAAATGTTGAAGGATATTGGAATAAAATTTGATGAGCCTGTTGTTATACATTGTGATAACACCAGTACAATAAGTATGTACAAGAATCATGTACTACATTCTAAGACAAAGCATATAGAAATAAAGTATCATGTAGTAAGAGAGAAAGTTGCAAAGAAAGAAGTTAGACTTGAGTATATAAGTACAAAAGAGAATATTGCAGATATATTTACAAAGCCCTTACTAAAAGATACATTTGAGTATCTAAGAGGTATGCTTGGGGTTATGCCCCAACCTACTTTTGAGAAGTGATGTAGATTGTTGCATTAGTCCAGTCGTATGAGCTCTATATTTTTTTGCATTGGATGTTGGTGCTTCCTCTATGGGGGAGTATGTGCTTCTGAGCTGAGTCATGAGGACTCTAGTGAATGTATATTTTTTTTTTCCTTCAGAAAAGTGTCTTTTGATATTGAAGTTATTGTTGACATAGTGATGTATTGTCTATCATTGATGTCAATGGGGGAGAAGGATACATGAAAAATCATCTATTGAAGAGAATTTGAGGGAGAAGGATACAAGAAATATAAAATGGAAAACTATAAGAATTGAATAGGAAAATGAAGCAAGATTTGATTGATGAAGAGAATTTGAAAGCATTTCAGAGTAGTAGTGTTGCAGTGTTGGTATTCATGGAACTTGGATATTTTTTCATCTATGTTTCCATCAATGCCAATGGGGGAGATTGTTAGGAATGAATGTTGAATATATTCTATGGGGGACTATTCACAACCATTCTGTAGAAATTGTTGTTGCATTTATGACTGTGATTGTCATTGATGTCAAAACAGTGATCTACTGGAGTTTAGAAGAAAAGAAGACAATGTTTGTATTAGCGTACGTGGGATATTGAAGATCAAGCTATGCTAAGTTGAGGACTTACTTTATGTTATGTCCTGAGTTCATGGTCAAGAGCGCATATGGAAATTCATCTAATCATGACAATTATGTGTAAATCAATGGAAGCAGTATTCAGGTAGTGTTCTTGAGAAGTGTCTTCTAGAAACTGGATGATATCTCTTAATCAGGATAGAATCTAGGCATGCGAGGTTGTATAGATGATGAATATATGATGATAGTGATGTGGACAAGTTTTATGTAATTATAAAATATTGTGTAACGTGTGGAAGTTTTTACTTGCAAGTTGGTTAAGCCTTGTTGGCTGACTCATTTGTAATTATTAAAGTGTGGTATAAAGGAAGGATTGTATTTATTTATTGTAACAATGATGATATGAGAGAAATTATGAAAGTTAATTACGGAATGGAGAAATAGTTGTTGAAAGAGGATATGTGAAGTATAGAGATTTGGTATTGAGATCTGATGAAGTAGCTAGTGTATTTTGGTACAGTCAGAGGAGAAGAGATAAGTTTCTAAGATCTATAAATATTTGGTATTATTCTGATGATTAATACAGAGATCAGTTGGACAGTGTGTTCAGTGATCTTTCCCTTGAAGTTGTTTGGGCAGTGGGTCCTTTTGTCTTCTATAAACTCCTAAAAGGGTTAGAATCTTTTAACAGGGATTCAAAGTCTCCTAACAGAGATTCATATGTACTAAATGTATTTCATAAGGCTCTTAATAGAGTCCATCCTCTCACAAGGAATTTTCATATTAGTGCATCTTTTGTGGGCATCATTCCCACTAGGGTTTACTCTTTGATCAAGAGGTTCCCTAGTCAACATATCTTGTGTTATTATGTTACCGTGTATGTTTATCTTTATATGGTTGTTGCTTACATTTTGTACATGGTTAACATCAGTCAATAGTGATAAAATTTGTATTTATTTGATAACTAATTCACACCCCCCTCCCTCTTAGTTATCTTGGTGGACTCTACTTTCTAACAATAAGAGAGTATTTGTGGGTAACCAATATTTGTAGGAGATATGTAGAATGGTGATAATGCACATAAGACTTTCACATTGCAAGGAAACTAGTATTCAAGTGCATCAAAACCTTTTTGGTAGGCCTAATGTTAGGTTGTCCTCAATTTTGTAAAAATCACAGTCACAACACATGGATGTATTCCTTGAGAGTTGAGTATATGTTGTTAAGATTGAGAGACATTCATGCTATTAATAATGTTGTATTATAGGAGGCTTGTGCCCTATCATGTTGGTGGAGATTACAAGATTTAGGTTGATTTTTTATTCTTAGTTTACTAATAAAATAGTGATGAGTGGTCTTTTGGTGATTCTTTGAATGACAGACACTTGTGTATATTTTCTTTGATTGTTGTTTAGACCTACCTTGACAGCCTTGGTAGGCATGGAGTTTATAAAATCATTTGTTAAGAAAAATAGAATTTTTTGAATAGTTCACTGCCATGTCTATGCTACCACATTTTTTATACATGTCTACCAAAGCATTTTATCAAATAGTTCACTGTCTTGCTATTCTGGGTAAAAGCCTTAAAATAGTTATTTTAATTTTTTTTAAAAATTTGATCAATTCCAATGCAATGACTCTCGACTAATAAAACTAGGTGGAAATATAAATTTGAGCATGAAATATAACTTGACCATAAAAATAGTTCATTCCTGTGCAAAAGCTCACAACCCTGGATAAAAGTAGTGAAATATTTGATAAAAGCATTACCTAGACCAAAAATCACACTGTAGATGGGGACCCTAAATGCTAAACCTTTGAAAATGTTGCATGTATAGGATACCCAAGAAACAATATCCACATGAACAATACTCAGCAAATCTACTTATGCTTGAGATGCACATAAGATGGAAGCTAAGTGATATGGCTCACTTATAAGGCCTCAATCTCTTGTCGTCCAGGTCCTCCTTTGGTCGTGAGCTTTCCCTAAACCACCTAAATGCCAAAATGGTTCATAGTCAAGATTAGTGCCAAGATCAGTGATGTGACCAAGATAAGCATCAATGGCGGAATGCCCTCCTGCGTGAGAATGAACTATTTTTATGACAAGTTATATTTCATGCTTAACTTTATATTTTGGCATAGTTTTATTAGTCGAGAGTCATTGCTTTGGAATTGATTCAATTTTTTTAAAAATAAATTAAGATGACTATTATTTTGCTAGCTATAATGTTATTAAATTATTGAATTTATATATTATCATCTAATTGTTGAATTTATATATGATCATCTAATTGTTGAATTTATATATTATCATCTAATTGTTTGAGGTGACCCCCTTGAATTGATCTATATTTTTAATTTTTGTATGTCATATTTTGTATTAGAGGATCCTTCTACACATACAAAATATAAGGAACCATTTTATTTTGCACCACCTAAACTTGACGAAAGCATACCTCAATTATGACATGAAACAATTATACATTTTATCAAAAATAAATTGTTTGACCCATTTGTAAAATCCTTAAATGAGGGTTTAGATAATCTTAAAGACTTGTTATCAAAACTAAAGTACCAATAAAATCACCAAGGTGCATACAACCCTAATAAACCAAATCAAGGTATTGGAGAATCTTTTTGAGGCAAAAAAATATACCAACCAAGAATAAACATTCATACATTTGATGGTAAAAATGTGATTTTTATGGATAGGTCTCATAGAACACCAATTCAAGCTTCAAAATGTACCCAATAATATTGTGGTTAGCATAGTGTTACTATATTTATAATTATGAACTTACCAATTGTGTCAATGGAAGTTGAGTGGTACAAAAGGAGAAATGTTCAATTGATAAGAATTCATCAAAGAATTAGAAACCTTAGAATGAGAAACCATGCATTGGAAGCTATCTCATCTAATGAAAACAAAAACAAAAAGGTCTCTAGCTGATTATAATGTTGACAATTTGATATCAACACTTGAAGCTGTTAAGGTGACACCTTACCAAAGGCTTGAATTGTACCTCCATGGACTTAATATTTTGTGTAATAACCCTAATGGTAATATTTTGACCCTCAATCATTGGTCTCTCTCTCTCTCTCTCTCTCTCTCTCTCTCTCTCTCTCTCTTTCTCTTTCTTATGTTTTCTAAGGGCTCTCTAGGGGTCATAAGTGATGCAGGGGCATTCTTGGGTCCTCAGTGAATCTGCATGGTGGTGTGTTATTTGGCCGGCGTTACTCAGTTGCAACCTTAACCGATGGTCTCGATTATTGAAGGAATCTTGGTCACTGAAGGAACTTAGTGAGACTTCTTGTGCTTGGTGGAACTAGTGCTTGGTAAAGCCTGTGTTGCTTGGGTTGCTTGGCTTGGTCAGTTGTTTCACTGGTGCTTGATTGTTTCTCTAGCGCTCAGTAGTTCTGGTTTACCAACTGGAGTTCTTGGTGGTTTGGTTGGCCGACTTGTTGCATTTATTTTTGGTAGCTTTTGTTTCATTCTCCTATGTAGATCTAGAGGCCGACATGGAGAATTAAATAATTGTAAGGCTATTTGAGAGCCGACTTGTATTGCATTTAATATTTTTTTGTAGGAGTTAATTGTTTCATCCAGTCGACTTGTGGCTGATGGTTAGTATTTATAGGGTGTTTGGGTAGATGTTTTAGGCATTAGATTGGAAGTTCTAAGATTTTATTTGGGAGAACCAGATAAGTAAAGTTGCGGAAAAGATCCTCTGAGATCTTGCAAATCATATTATTATCTGATATTTGTAATAGAAAAGCTAGTGGTTTTCATACTTGGAGACAAGGAGATTGCTTGGAGGCTTGCGAACTCAAGTTTAGATCTGCCTTAGGGTTTCCATCAGTTGCTGATTTGCCTCAGAACTGAACTAGCTAGTGTTGGATTAGATCTTTTTGAATTACTATTGTTTGTAATTGGCCCTAACCCGGAAGGCCTTACAGCCATGTATGTTAATGGAAAATATGATTTGAGCATATCTTGTTGTGTTATTTCTGTTGTGTTGTTGATTGGCTGCAAGGTTGGACTATCCTTCATTGGATCCACCATCCTTGACTGTGTCAATAAGACCCATTAATAAGTCCTAGCTGGACCTTTTAGGATACCATAAGACTCATTAATGTTTTTGAGGACCCATTAAGGGATCGTAGATGTATTTAGGACTTCTTAAGACCCATTTATGTGTCATCAAAACCCTTAGTACACATTAGAAACCCCTAAGACCCATTATTGTATTCTAAGAGCCTTTAGCACCCATTAATGGATCTTAAGGAATCATATCATTAGTTTAACTACAAGCATATTCATTAACCCCAAGGTGTTTATTAATTATACTTATTAATTCACTAATGTAAATATTTATTTCATTGATCCATTAATCTATAATTAAGGTTTAGGTACATGATAATCTATTCTAAACATCATAAACATCATAAGGTTAAGGTTAAGGTTTAGGTTTAGGTACATTCATCATAAACATCATAAGCATCCATTCTAAACATACATCATAGGAATCATATGTATAACATATGCATCATACATCACCATCCATCACATAAACAATAAATAGTCCATATACCATCAATAAACACATCATACAAGTTTGTTGCAAAATATCATGCCTCATCTCATATATATCAAAAAATAATGTATCAATCATTATAGAAAATCATCAAAGGTTCAAAAAAAGTCACACAAAATGAGGGGTATTTGACATTCTCTTTGTCTCCATCTCCTGGAGGTGGCATGGTGCTACTACTAGGAATTGTTGGAGGTGGACCATGAATTAAAACCATTAAAAGGTACATCATGAATTATTTATGTAAAGGCATTAAAATTTAAAACATAATGAATTAATTATGTCACCATATAATTCAAATAAAAATTTATCAAGAAATCAATGTCAAATAGATAATATTTTAATTGCATACCTCATACATTTCAATCATGACATTCATCTTCTTATTCATCCAACTCTTTGTTTGTATCATCTTATTCAGATTTGACATTGTATGGATTGGTCATTTCATCATCATCATTGATATCTATTTTTATAATGTCATCATCCACATGGATATCATATTCATGAACATTAACTCCTACATCATCATGATCTAGTTCCTCTTCTTCGACATCTTTGTTAGGCACATCCTCGACTAACCATTGATCTCGATCATCATCTTTTATTTCTTCAGTATATTATTCTTCCATCACATTATACTTTACCATCCTTCCACTTGGATAATTTCTAACAATAAATGACCAACCTCATTTATGTGGAACATCTTAGTAAAATGCGTGCTCACATTGGCTTGGAAGAATATAGGGCTCATTTCCAACTCACTCGATGGACCTTGTATTAACCATTGTAAATCCATTATCATGTTCAATAATAGTTCTCTCAGGATCATTTTCATTCAATCATAGAATGCACAATTGGAGGATGAACAAAACTAATTTGAAGGACTTAAAGTCACACTCAAGTATATCATCCAAAATCCCATAGTTCCAATTTTCTAAGACTTCAGGATATATGTCTCTTCTAGATGAAACATTAATCACCTAAAAGACCACAGGTATCCTAGAATCACAAGTTCTCTTCGTGTCATCTAGATTTTTGATTAAAAATGTATGACCATTGCACCACATAACCTTGTGGTGTTTCACCTACAATATGTCAAACATTTAAAAACTATTGCATCACTAGTTGATAAACATATTTATTCTTGTTCTAATGTATGCAAAAAAAAAAAACATATATATACATTAATATAATTGAAAAAAATTAAATAATATGGGTGATTAATATATTTATACTTACCTATTTATCTCTTAAACCATACGCTAAATCAATTTCCCTTGGTGTAACATTGAAATCTCCATTACGATGAGCTTCTTTAACTAATGAAGCCACACCTTCCCATGCTAAAGCACGACCAAATTGTTGTCATTGTTCAATCCATACTATCATACAATCAAGATTGTTTGCGATATACAAATGTAGTGCATCCCAATCTCAACCAATTGAATAAAAAATAAATAGAAATTTACAAACGACATATAATTAGTTAATTACCAAAGTATACGACCTTGATTTACAATTGATGTAAATTAAAGATTAATAATTAATTAAGTACAATATATACATAAAATATAAAATATATTCTAATTAATGTCCATAAATATCTTATAATTACCTCTCACTTTCTTCAATCTACCTTTCCCCATTAGGTAATCCCCTTCAAAATTGTTAATGAATTTGGGATCCCAAATGCAATCTTAGGAAGATATTTAGTAATGTCACTACAGTCTGGTATACCATATATCCCTCCACCATAGAACCCTCAGGATGTTCTCTTTGTCGAACCAATGCCTTAAAAAATTTGAAGTGCCTCTCAACCATCCACATTGACCTTGTGTGTACAGGTCCACACAATTCAATCTCCCCAACTTGGTGTATGAGGCAGTGTTCTTGTGCATTGAAAAATGTTGAAGGAAGACACTTTTGCACTTCACACATTAGACAAGGAATTTTTCTCTTCCAATAATTTATATCTTCTTTATGGATTTCTTTAGATGAAAACCATCTACAAGTGATTTAAGATGCAAATATATTAAAGAGATTTAACAAAATGATATACAATATATTACATAACAAGTAAAACAAATAGAAAATATAATATCTATACAAAAATTTGAACAAATGTCGCTAATTACCTAATGTATTTTACAAGATCATATATAACTTTCTTGACATTTTTGTCAAAGTGAGATGGAAGAGATGGAGATAGAATGTACTACAACAATTATATAATGATCTTTTCATTTTTTTTTCAAAAATAGTAAATATAATACAATGAAAAGTACATACAGTATACAAATATATAGTAAATATACAAGAACATGAATTACCTTAATGAAGGTATACCAATCATGCATTTTCATCCCTGGCATAAATTCACCTTTCTTTGTTATGATATAAAAATAGAAATTCCAAAAATATCATATATGATAGATAAACAATTTGATTGAATGACATTACCTTGAAGATTAATTCTATTATATTCCAGCTTCCATAGGTGAGGTATCATTATTTTTGGTTTTGATGTAGTCTCTTCTTTCCCATTGTAAAGATATTTTTTAGTAACTCAATACTTATGATTTCTATTGAGGAAGTTCTTATACTCATCAAACACATACTTTCCTAAACTTGTTGAATGACGAGATTTCATCTTTGGACCACAAAATGGACATGTAAATTTTTTGTTAGAGTAATCATACTTTATGCTTATTAATTAAATCACTTTGGTTTAATTAATTAAGTCATTTATTACTCTATTTACTAAAGCTATCTTTTAGGTGCATTATAATTAATATATTTATTAATTATAATGTGCAACCTAGCTTTATTTTTTGCTTTATAGCTTTAGGGTTTTATTGTTCACCTATATGGTTGAACCCTTTGTACATTCTTTTTAGATAATCTTGGAATACGATTGCTCTTTGCATGTCCATAAGATGTCTCTGGCTTTTTGGCCTCCATAGATTTTTCTTGCTTCTATTCTTGCTTCTTCCATGTGACAGGGTTATGCATGCAAGTGTTCTTGGGAGATTAGTTTTTCACCTAATCTAACATGGTATCAGAGCCATCTTGCTGCTCACTGTTCGTGTTTTTGTTGAAAAAATTTTGGGGGTATTTTGAGCAAAAACGGATGCCACCATTGCATTCAGAAGGCCTGGGAGAGTCAAAAACCATATAAAATTTGTTATTTTTGGCATCTGGGACTTCTAGGTGAATTTTTCACCCTCCTAAGGCCGTACAACATGAAATCCGAGGTGAAATTTTTTTAAAAAAACAATTTTTTATTGTTTTTTGCGTTAAAACTAACGCATCCAATGTAAAACATTTGGCACCGCCGCCGCTCCACCGGTGCTCCACCACCGCCAGCCAGCACAACGGCCCCGCGCCACCCTTCGGCGGCAACCACCGGCAACTCCCTCCGCGTGCTCCACCCAGTGCCACCCTCCGCGCACTCCGCTCCTCTTCAGCGCCACCGGCGGCTCCGCTCGGACGTCCCCCGCACCACTCCGCTGGCCGCGCCGCCGCCTGGGCCGCCCGATGGGTTTTTAAGCCCCGCGGGCCTTTGCGGTGGTCACATGGGTGACCAAGGGCTCCGGGTTTAGCCCCCTGCGCGTGCCATGCACCCAGGGGCTCTGTTTTTCCAGCCCCAGGGGCTTAAAACTCTTTTTTGGTGCTTTTTAAGGGTACCTGGGCCTTTTTTGCTCTATCTGGAGCATACGGAGGTCTTTTTTGGACTTCTTTATATCGTCGGAAAGCTCTTTCCGAGATCTTTCTAATTATGGAGGTTAGGATTTTTGGATCTGCTATTTTGACAATGTTTTTTTCTGTCAAAGGTGATGTTTATTTTTTGCCTTCCGGGAGCCATATCTCACTCATCCGGACTCATTTTTGGGCTCACCATATATCGTTGGAAAGCTGGTTCTGTGAGTTATTCAGTTGCAGGGGTCTTTTATCTAGATTCTACTCCAAGTTTTCTCTCCTTTGAGTTTTTCACTTTCGCACTCTGGCGGATTACTTGGGTTCTACAGGTCCTGGGATCTCTCCTTCTGTTCTTCTGGCTCACTCTTCTTTCTGACTTCTGAGCATTGTATGCTTCTCTTCTATTGCATTCTTTTTTCTGTAAATGCACTGAGATAAAGTGCCTGCTTTTGTATATCTGGGATCTTGTACTCCTTGTGTTTGTTTGTACTCGCACTCAGTTATAAAGTGCCATGGGGGGTTATGATGTTTTGCCTTTTGTGCTCATCCACCTTTGTCAAGTGAGTGTACCTTCCATGACATTAGCCCATGCTGTGTGTCCAGAAGATCTATTCTTCTTCTTCGACACCGCCTTTTATCCTGTGCGTGTACTTCTATTGCACTGTTGGTGTTCCTGATTCTTCTTCTTGCAGATGTTTCTGGCATTGCATTTCAGTGTTCCTGTCACCCCTCTCTCTATTCAGCATTATGGGGGGGTTCACCTGTTGGCTCTATTGCTTCCTTGGTTCGGTTGAGTGATCTACGTATTCAGTTTTTGTTCCTATGTACTAGGCGGATGCAGTGGCTAGGCACCTATGCATTTCGGTGAGATGGTTCATCTACTATATAGACACTCATTCATTCCTATTTTGGAGGTCACCTCTTCGATTGATCAGCTCTTCAGACTTTGTCTTCTCTACCTGGTCATGCACTATTTCAGTGGGGGTTCCAGCAGTATTCTTCTGACAGTGTTTGCAGCTTCATGCTTTGGAGATGCTTCATGCTCTTTCTTGTTCCTTTCTTTGGGACATTCCCTAGATTGGAGGCTTTGTTTCCTTCATCTAGTTTATTTTCTTGTACTTGGGTACCTGATCAGGCCTTGTTGCCGGGACCCATTGCTCTTTCTTGCATTTTTGCTTTCATAGCTATGCTAGGTTAGCTTCCCTCTTGAGCTACGCTTAAGGGGGGGTGTTAGAGTAATCATACTTTATGCTTATTAATTAAATCACTTTGGTTTAATTAATTAAGTCATTTATTACTCTATTTACTTAAGCTATCTTTTAGGTGCATTATAATTAATATATTTATTAATTATAATGTGCAACCTAGCTTTATTTTTTGCTTTATAGCTTTAGGGTTTTATTGTTCACCTATATGGTTGAACCCTTTGTACATTCTTTTTAGATAATCTTGGAATACAATTTCTCTTTGCATGTCCATAAGATGTCTCTGGCTTTTTGGCCTCCATAGATTTTTCTTGCTTATGTTCTTGCTTCTTCCATGTGACAGGGTTATGCATGCAAGTGTTCTTGGGAGATTAGTTTTTCACCTAATCTAACATTTTTCATTTGTTTAAAGACTTGCAAGATCATGTATAATTGGATTAAATATGTATATATTTTTTTAATTATATATATTGAATAGATTATTTAAAAAAATGCATGATATATACTTTATAAAATTGAATATTGTTAAAGTGCACAAGTTGAACTTTATAACATACCACAAAAATGTGTTATCCCTAGGGCATCATGAATTGTCCATACAAGAATCGCATGGAATTGAAATTGTCTTTGTCCTTTTGGTATAGAGATGTCATACATTGTGATGCCATTCCATAACTTGAGTAACTCATCGATAAGAAGCTCGATATACATTCATATCTTTAACTTGGTACTTACCTAGTTGAATGAACAAAAAAATTACACAATTATTATAACCATTTCACTGTAATATATATAATTTAATGTACATGACTATTAAATAAAAATTACTTAGAACAATCATTTCCAACATTATGTTCTCCCTCTTTATTGACATCCATGGAGGAATGTTATTGTTGATAACAAAAACATGCCACACCAAGTAAATAGATCTCATCTCTCGAAATAGATTGACATCATCCATTGCCAATGAAAGCCTAAGTTTACAATGTTCTTCTTTAAAGTGTGTCCATTTTTCATCTATGTCCCTAAATGCAAAACCATCCATAGGCATTCAAAGAATTTCATCTCCAATTTTATTCCATGCATGGTAGTCCATAAATTGTGCTAAGCTTTCACACCTAAATAATCATTGCATATATGGAATAATGGGGATATAACGAAGAACCTTGCAAGGAACCTTTTTTGTTAGTTGATCTGTTTGATGTCTACTGATATGACATTTTGGGCATTCTATTGTAAATTTATGTTGTTTATGATATATAATATGATGATTAAGACATGCATCTATTGCTTGATAATCCATTCCAATATCTTTCATAATGGAAGACAATCCTTAGAATAAGTGAGGTAGAATATTTGATGGTGGTAACAAAAATTGACCTATCAATCTACAATGAATTTTTTTTGTTAATATAAAGAATATTAATGGTACATATTTTACCATTTATTTAGTAGTGATGAAATAATAACAAAAATATATGAAAAAAGATGGCATATATGACATACTTTAACATACATGAGATGGAATATATAACCTATTACAAATCATAAGTATCAAAACTTCCTTTGTAAATTTCTATGACATATTTCTATTGAGGAAGTTCCTATACTCATCATATATTCCTAATGCAAAAGATAGGTAAATCATCTCCCTTTTCAACAATTACACATTCAAAAGGAATATGCCCCACTATGTTCAAGAGGAGAATCAAATGCTAAATACGACAATGGATTCCTTCCTAAAGTAATGTGATTGATGCAATGGAAATTATGTATTAATGTGATTAAAGTTCTTAATTAGGCAAAGTGAAGAAAAATGGAAATAGCAGACAAAAATATATAGATATTGAGTAGACAAGGACAAAACTGGAAATAAGAGCTTAGAGATGACTTGTAGGTGAAATTTGAGTTGAGAATGGCAGGGACATGCCAAAACTCATCCTATACCTAGGGGAATATTTCTAATGTTATTTTGTACTTGACAATTTTGACTAATTCTTTTTGAGGACTTATGAATGTACCTAATCTATCTGATCTTGATCAGGTGGCTCTGTAAGCTATTCCTACACATAGAAAAATTGGATAAATTTTTTCTAAAGGGATTTTCCTTGGTCAAACCCCTATTTAGGAATCAAACTTGAAAATGGAAATAAATTGGATAAAGGAAAGTATGTATAAAGGAGAATGGTAAATTTACCTTGCATAAACCTCATGGACAGATGTAGAAATTGCTCATATCCATGAAGATGCTTGAATGTACTTTGAATCCAAAGAGTTGAACTTGGAATGTGATGTAGAACCAAGGACTCCCCAAAAAATCCATGGATATATGAATGCCACTCCTAGATCTTGAATGTTGATATGCTTGATAAGACTTGCAAAGAAGGGGAGAGAAGAAGGAATAAATGATGAATCTTCTTTCTTGATTGAGAATTCCTATACTTGGTCATCATGGGAGAGAAACCTACTTCAATTAGAGAATATTTCCTTTGACTTGAATGATCTTTAAGATATGGATGTATGTGACTGAATGTGACCTCTAAATCAGGCACAACACAACATGGTCATTATTCACTTGATAGAATTCGGGAGAGAGTATGAAGAACTCAATCCAAATTCCATGGCGAGGTGACCTGTTGCCTCCTATGTGAATGGGGTGTTTGAATACTCTCAGAATGAGAGCCAACAGTCGGGAGACCAATTCAACAATGGAGGATTTCCAAGAAGCAATAAAGATGAGCAAGAATGCAATTAAGCTAAGATGAAGTGCAATTTAATCTAAGAATGAGGATGCAATTAATCTAAGAGCTTGAAAATAAAGATGAGATGCAACTTAATCTAAGAACTTGAAAGAAATATGATATTAAACTAAGAACAAATAAGAAAATTTAGTCTAAAATGTGATGCAAAGATTATACTAATAATGAGATATTAATCTAATAAATGCAATAAAAAGCTTTGAAAACAATGAGATATGAGACTAAAAAATGCTATAGTAAGGATGCTCTCAAAAATTGCTTTTTTTGAATGAGAAAAAGAGGTCAAATAAATAGAAGAGCCAAGAGGAGGAGGAAAAGTTTCTTGATTTGAAACTCCTGACTCTTCATTCCCCTTTGAGACAAAAAGGTATGAATTACTTTATTAAAAGAATGGAAAATGCCACATGAGGACCTTTCGAATATCTCAAATTATTAATTCAAGAAAAGGTGTCCATTCAAATAACAAGCAATTAATTAATTCCTTTTTATGGGTAATTAGCTAAAGAGGGTAGATTTTAATTTAATTAGAAAGCACTTAGGACTTTATAATTAAATTAATTTATCATAGGGGTAATTTAGCCAATTGAATCTAAGACTTTAGGAATTAATTTAGCATTTGATTATTGCAATTTATGGTCTTTGCAACTGACATCAAGTCAAATTAATTCAGGTAGGAGAGAAAATTGCCTAGTGAGATAGGACTTTGGTGATGTAAAATCAAGATAATGCACCAAAATTGATGAAGTTAAATAGGTGCCAATTTTGGGGTATTACAATGGATACTTGGGGATCTTGATCTTGGATGCTTTTCTTCAAATCTTGAATCCAAATGCTCAATTGCTCTTCAAAATATTGATATCTTGATTGGAAAAGTTGTAGATCATGAATGTATATCAAAATGAGGTGAGATAAAGTCCTCTTATACTTTAATCCATCATTTTTGGATTCAAAATTGATCCAAACTAACCAAAAATTCAAAAATTCTGCTAAAACCCTAATATTAGGCCTTGGATAAAATTTGTGCCCCAATTTCTTGGAACAAGATGCCATTGGCATTCTATACCATGAGAAATGAGCCCAAATTTACGAGGGATGTTGGGATGGATGAAAAGAGATGAGAGGAGAGAAGATAGGTTACTAGGATCAATATAATAGGCATTTACACCTCAACTTCACCAAAATGAGGTCTAATGGGTCCTAGTAAAGTATCCAATAATGGGTGATAAATTTTTAGGACTATGCAATCAACATGAAGGTAAGTAATGTCAACTTGGATGCTTTTTTTCCATTACTTAGTTAGATGAGCTTCTAAGGTTTGGAGATGGGCCAAAATGGCATGATTTTTGGTTTGGTAACTAGCATAATGTTGTTGAAACTCAAGAGCTTTATCTTTTTATTGAAAACATATGTCCTTTGTAATGAGAATTTGTTTACACATAGAAGCATTTGACCGATTGAGAAATTTACTCTAGCTAGAAACTTTTTTTTCACCAATGGTAGAAATATGTTGAGGCTAGAAAATTAATTTAAAATTCATTAGTCATATCATATTGCATAAAATCCTAAAATTGAGGTATGATACCTAGAATAATGTATTTGCCAATAGGTGTATCTATTGAAGTTTCTTTAGGGTGACTATTATCAAGAATGTAGAAGGTGAATTCCTTTCCCAACATCATTGTGACATGTCTAGTGGAGAAGATAAAATTACAAATATGACATTTAAGGCAACCATCTTTGAGTTCAGAAAATTGTATATGTGAACAGGAAGAAGAATTTGGACCAATCATAGAATCTATAGAAACAATTGGGTATAAAAATTGGATCATGAGTTTTGTAAACAATGATTCCCATCATGAAGGAGTTTTTAATTCTCTTGGGATAGGAATATCAATAGAAAACCTAGTTGAGGTTATCAAACCAAGATTTTGGTTATTGTAAGATTCAGTTCTCATAGAATGGGTATGAATGAATCCTAGAGTGGAGAAATTAAATGCAATTTTATTATCTATTTCTTGAATATTGACACCCTTAAAATGTGGGGGTTTCTCAATTTGAGCATCTTTACTCCATAATTCAAGAGTCCAAGAGGTAGGATTTTTTATATCTTCATGTTTTACAATATGATGTGCTCTTAGTTGGGTTGTTGGAGTAGTTGATTTCCAAACGGTAGATAAAGCTTCTTCTAGTGACATAGCTCTTCTTGGAATTATATTATAGGAAGAGATTTGTTAAATAGGAAATAACAAACTAGAAAGGTATGGTTATGATTAACTAACTAGTTTTTCATATACCAATTCATTATTTTGAATTCATAAGTCAACACATTATTTACATTAGCATCTTTAATACTGAGAAGATAATCCTATGAACAATCTATATAAATATGTCCATTAGTCATGGAGTCATATGCTCCTCCTATAAATGCATGAGATGTTTTAGTTATCTTGGAATCTTTAAAAAACATCATGATAATGGTTGGAAAACCCCTCATATGATAAAATATGATCCCAATCCAAACAAAAGATAAATGCAAGTACTATTAATTATGGGGACCTGATCTAGCTTGTCATTGCAGATCACTAATTTTAGTTTTTTTTTGTGAACAATTGAAGTCTTCCATGAGAACCATTCGTTACAGTGTGTTATAACTTAGCTACTTTACATATACAAACACTTTATATGAAACAAATTCTTCAAAACCTTAAGGAATGTCCCTGTAAATATTAGACACTTTGATTTTTGGAGCTCTAAACTCTTTATCAACAAAGCTATCGAAAGATTCATCTAAATCATTTGAAGTAGATTCATTTAAAAGTAAAGATTTTTTCAGACTATGCAAAGAAGTTTGTAAAATTTTTCTCTATATTTCTTTCTTTTGTTTGATCTAGAGATTTATTTAATCCTCTTTCTCCTTTAACCGTTCTTCCATTTTGGTAGACTCAAACTTGCACTCAAATCCTCCCTCAAATCACAAGTCTTACTACCTTAATCTACCATATCTATGCTAAGTTATGAAAACAATACTTATGAAAATAAGGTCTTATAGTGAGATTATTGAGATATGTGAGACTATAATAAGGAGAGAATAACGAGGAGAAATATACCAAACAGAATGATTCTTAGGAAAGAAGATATCAAAAGGTTATAGATAAATATTATTTATATTAAAGTAACATATTTTAAAAGAAATAATGCTTTAGAAATAGGATTTGATACCAAATTTATGTCAAGTTGAAAGATTGCAGAGGATCATCTTCTATAATATTCATCACATGCTTTATTTACTCAAGATAGGACTTGAGATAGTTAGACCTATGATCTCATAGAGGTCTAAGTTTTCTATTCCTTTCAAAGGCAGAGCATACCTCTCTACTCATTTGAGATCTCCTAAGACTTTGCAGACTCAAGACTATAGTTTGTACATCTTGACTACAAACATTATGCTTTTTGTGAATGATTATTTCTCCTTTTATAGGTGAGAAAACCACCATTTCATTCATAAGTAAATATTACACTTTTGAATCCATGAACTAACAGATGACACAAAACCAAAGATTGTTGGATTAATTATGGAAAGTTAAGTACTGAGAGTGGAGGGGTGAATCAATACTCCAAAAACTTTTATCAACTTTTCTAACCATTTACCAAATTACAATATTTGCATGAAACATTAACAAATATAGAAATCAACACATAAAACATAACTCATAACACCATAATTTTTGGTCTCGCAGAAACCCTTGGTTAGAGGGAAAAATTGTGGATGGGATGGTACTCACAATCCTTCACTACTGCAGTAAAAAGGTTTGCTCAGTTAGAGCTACAAAATTTAGCTATTTTTTATAGCTTACCCTATTAAGAGTATATACTCTGTTAGAAGTACAAAGATTTATTCAGTCTACCTTGCTAAAGGATTTTATAACTTTAATCTAAGAGATGTACCCTATCAAAGGATTTAAAAATTAAGAGCTATTAGGGCCTACCCAGTTAATAGATTTCACAATTTTGATTATACTATAAACCAGTACTAAAAATTTCTTTAATGATGCATCACCATATGTTTTTCAGACTCAATATTCTCAATATCATATTACCTTGTTCTGCATTTCAATCACGATTCAACTTTTGTACTCGGTATCCTTAACTCTAATTCACATTCAAAATTCTACTCTAACTATTTTGTTACTTGGTAGCTTCTTTTCTCTTCATCACCTTCATATTCTTCTATGTCTGATCATCACTTTCTCTCTGTAATTTCTCTTCTCCACTCTCATCTCTCACTCTGATCTTCATATGTTGATCCTTTTATACTCAATCTAGAAGTGGTGGAAATGTTCTAGATTCTTCTCCTTAAACAATGCTAGCATTGGTTACATCTCCCATGTATATATTCCACTTAATTTTCATTGGTGGATCTTACCTTTTAATCATGTGCAATCATCTTGTTTATATCTCCAATACTTTACCAAATGATCTTCTTGGAATTTGAAAAACATTTTATGCCCGGTGTCCAGATTCAATGTATCTAGAATAATCTTTTATGTCGGCCTATGTTACTTGGTAACACATTTTATTCTTACTTGGTAACATGTACAATCATCTTAGTAACTAGCTTTCTCTTTGAATTAGTAACTACTATGACTCGGTAACTGCTCAGTGCTTGCCTTGCTTTGCTCGGTGCATGTTTCTTATTTCCCTTTACCGAAACTGTCTTTTCCTTTATCGACTGACTTGTTTTCTTTATCGAATGACTTTGACAATCAATATGACTTTAACAAAACTAATGAAAACAAAATAAATCTTTAGGAGTATTAATCTCCCCCTATGGCATTAGTTTAGGATCTTTGTTAAAAACTTCAAAGTCATCAAAATTTTGTGTCCTTAATCAAAATTGACCATGTATAAACTCTCAGTATAACTCCTTATAATTTTCCATAACTCCCTTTGTGGCAATAATTCCTATTTACATAACTCCATATGAATAATATTATATCCCTCTTATATACATATATATCCCCCTTTTTTGACAAATATGCCAAAAAAAAAATTACTTACTTGGATTCGGTGGTGGAATCTTGTCAAAAATATATTGGTATCTCTTCTTTGTATCTACCAGGGATGACTCCCATGATTCCTTTAGTGTTTGAAACACCACAATTTTATCACCTATATCAACCACTAATCCAATCATGTTATCCATAGCACTAATGTTAGGGGTATTCACTAATCGTTTTACCTTGTGAACATGCTTCTACAATGATTCAATTTGGGGTATCAAAATTGTTTGCAGCTCTAGAAGTTTCATTTTGATCTTATTTTCTTCATTTCTTAGTTCATGCTATAGTCCCATTAAATGTTTCAGCCTTTGATAGACTTGAAATATTTCAGGATTGGTTGTGACCTTTTTCAGCTACTCGGTCAGCTCTTTTTCAAGAGATTCATCTTTCTTCTTGATATCCTTAGTAAAGTTTGAAATTAAAAAAAATAATTTTAAAATAATGAAATAATATATTTCAATTCATTCTCTAATTTTGCAACCAATTCAGAAAGTGATACCTTATCCAATGCAACAGGTTGAAGTAAATCTTCAATAAATTTTTTGTCGATGTTCTTCATGTGCACTTGCATTAGATACTTTGTGGCCTCTATACCAAGTTATGTCACTTGTTTTACTAGTTCTTCCAATTGATTTAATAGACCACCCTTATCATTTATAGTAGCATTAGGTATAATTTCCTACAATATATCTTTACCACTCTCTAGCACATTTGTCTTTTATTTCTTGGCTAGCATTTTATCCTGTCCTACTTTAATTTTAAGTAGATCTCTAAATTCAGATAGCTCTTTAGGGCTTAGTGAGGAGATATCTACCTTTGGAATTACTATCAATTGGCTTGATTCAATTTTTTATTTCTCATGTGCTTTCTTTTATTGGACTTTTTCTTCTCTATTTGTACACTTTCTCCTATAGAAAACTTAGGGGATCGTGATGCCTTAATTGCATCAGATGTAGTCATTGTAGTGGTATCCTCAGTTCTTTCATCTCTTTCTTCTTCTTTCTTTTCTTCCTTCTTTTCTTCACGTTTCTCCTCTTTCTTCTTCTTTCTTTTCTTCCTTATTTTCTTCATGTTTATCCTCTTTCTTCTCTTCCTCTTTATCTTCTTTTTTCTCTTCTTCTTTATTTTCTTCCTTATCCTTTTCATGCTCCTTCTCTTTCTCTTGCTTGTCTACATTTTTTTGTTGTCTAGTGGTCTCGGTAGAGATGACCAGATTGGTATTATGATCTGTAGTAGTCTCGATCTCTTTTTTATCCCTGGTTTCCTTTTGTTCCATCTCATTTACCTATTTGGTGGAATTCTCCTCTACATCAGTAATAATTTCTTTAGTAACTTCTAAGATAACCTCATTAATCTCAAGAAAATCAACTACTTTTTCAATAACTAGATCTTCATCCATTAATTTTTCTTTATTTGTATCATCGGTGTTCATTTTTTTAGTGTCCTCATCCTCGGTTACCATGGCATCTTCATCATGTGTTATATCTTCTGGTGGGTCCTTTTCAGTGATATCCTCAATAGTTACTTCATCCTTTTCTAGGGTCAAGTCAATAGGATCTTACTTACCTTGAGTTGCCTCAGTCTCAGTTGACTAGTTAGGAAGGAATATTTTCTTCCATATATCATTGGTTGTTAGGAATAGTCCCAAGAGATAACTGAGAGGGAGGGCTCAATCAATTATCTAAAAGATTCAATTCTTTATCCAATTTAGCATAGTAGAACATTAAGTACACACACAAAAAGATAACACTTAACACAACACCACAATTTTGGTTATGGGTAAACCCAAATAGGTAAAAACCCTGGTGGGAATTAACACCCACTATAAATTGCACTAGAGTATAATGATCCTTGTTATAAGATCTTACAACCCTGTTAGGAGTTGATCTTTACAATGCATGAAGTATAGTGGCTTGGTCAAGGGTCCAACCCTGTTAGGAGTCTTTTAGAATTAACCATGTTAGAGGTGAGGACGTACTGTTCGGGAGCACACTGCTCAATTGGTGAAGGTTGTGACCTTCTCCACAATAGATACACATTATATCTAGATCTTTTTGAACTGTGAATTAGACTTGTTGTCTTGATCAGTTCCAATGGATAGCATACACTCTCTACTTCTTCACATATAGCTTTACTAGCCCAATACTTTGCACTTTCTACTCTTCTCTTTTCTTCACTTCATTTTTTGTTCTTCTTCTTCTAAGAAATCACAACTAACTAGCTATAAGTAGTCTTCTCCAAAAGATATAATCAAGTTGGCCTATTAGAACCTTATTGAAATCATATTAGAGAAACACTACAACTATCCAACAACATCTCCAATGGCTAAACCAAGCACACAACACAAAAAGGCCCGTGCAACTCAATATGAGTAGACATGTTGCTTCACACTATCAACTGCATCAAATGAACTAAAACTTTATTCTCAAGCTGAAATATGTTATGTTATTTTAACCAAACATTCTTAACTCATAACCAAACATGAAACCAAACATGCAACCATAATGATAGGTGCAACTGCTGAAACAATATAAACACTGTCGGTACCAACAAACAATCTTAGGAAACTATAACTGGCGAATAGAAACACCATAACTCCACTTGAACTACACAAATAACTCTACATTCATATAAATATCTCCACAAAAATTTCTACAACACAATTATAAATGTGCAAGGCTCTATCATAACCATACTGTGAATTACATATAGAACTCTGCCTGTAACATTATCATGAACACTACTGTTACAAACAACTATACAACTATTTGTACTCAGAATAAACCTCTGCATCTATGATATCATGATGATAACATATCCATACAACATATGCTCAAGGTTTTCTACATATAACTACAACACACGTTTCTTACCATATGTTGTCATCAATGACAAACATATAGTCAACACTGGCTTGCTGGAAAATCTTCAACAATCTCCCCCTTTGGCATTGATGGCAACATATGAGATGAAAAACACCACCAATCCAAAAGTATAGTAATATTATAACATTCTCCATTCCTCAACAACAACTCTCTCAAAAATGAGTTCTCCATCTATTGTTGAATGCTCTGAATATTTGCTGCTACATTATCTAGCTATATACTCCCCCTTACTTCATACTCCTCCTTAGAATAGATCAACTATTTGTTTTTCATGACTATATATACTCCCCCTTTGACATCAATGGAAAAGGGTGCCAAAAAAAATTAAGCACAGGTACTACTCCTGAAGTAGAGTAGTCAGCCATTCATCAGTCACTGAGGACTAATGCACTACTACAAACTCTAATCATATCTAGGGAAGGGAATTACTCCCAACTTCTCCTTGAGATACTAAAATGTATCCTTCAGCAAAGGCTTTGTGAATATGTCTACTAACTATTCTTTAGTAATCGCATAATCTAATTTTACTTCTTTCTCTACAACTTTCTCTCTTAGGAAGTGATATTTTATCTCAATGTGTTTTGTCTTTGCATGCATCACAGGGTTCTTAAACATATAGATAGTGCTAGTGTTGTCACAATGAATAACAATAGGATAATCAATCTAGATTCCAAAATCTTTTATCATCTACTTGATCCAAACAATTGCAAAAAAATTTAATGTTGTTTCTACATACTCTTCTTCTTTTGTTGACTAAGAAATACAATTATGCTTCTTGCTTGTCCAAGTAACTAGTCTATCTCCAAGAAATCCTGCTCCTCCTGAGGTGCTCTTTCTGTCATCAATGCAACCTACCCAATCTGCATCTGTATACACATGAATTTTTACATTCTCTGAGTTGGGATACCATAAACCATAGTCTGTAGTTCCTTTCAAATATCTAAATATCCTCTTTACTACTATAAGATGAATTTGTTTACATTCAGCTACAAATCTTTCAACAATACCAACTGCATTGGAAATATTTGGTCTAGATTGAGTAAGATAAATGCATTTACCAATCATAGACTTATATAGAGTCTTGTCAACTATTGTAGAATCATCATATTTTGAAATCTTTCTTCCTATTATCATGGGGGTGCTTACAGGTTTGCAATCATCCATCTTGAATTTCTTCAATATCTCTTTCACATATTTAGACTAATTAATGAAAATGAATTTGTTTGTTTGCATCACATTTAATCCCAAAAAGTACTTGATAGGTCCAATCATGCTCATTTCAAATTTACTCTATATCTCTTTAGAAAATTATGCACTAAGCTTGCCATTACCACCAAAAATAATGTCATCAACAAAAACAACAACTAGTAATAGTCCTTCAGGTGTCTCTCTTATGAATAAGTTACAATCTGTTGCTCCTTTCTTGAATCCAATCTTTTTCAAGTAACCATCTAGTCTTTCATACCATTCTCTAGGGGGTTGCCTAAGTCCATAGAGGGATTTCTTTAGTCTGCATACCATGTCTAGTTTGTCTAATAAACTGAATCCTTCAGGCTGCTCTATGTATACTTCTTCCTTCAACTCTCCATTCAGGAATGTTGACTTGACATCCATCTGATATACCTTAAATTCTTTGAATGTTGCATAGGCTAGAAATAACTTTATGGCTTCCAATATTCTTGTTGCCCAAATTTCCCTCTCATTCATTTTCAGCCACAATCCTATTTTCCAATGAAATGCTCAAGTGTCAAAAACCCAGTGTGTTTTCGACCCCCTCTCTGCAAGCTCGGGATGTTTCTGCCTCTTGATCTGAAAGTTAAGTGTGTTTTTGACCCCCCGCTCTAAAATTTTTGTGTGTTTTCAACCTTCACTCAAAAACCCTCTGTGTTTTTGACACCATCTATGTTTTTGACCCTAAGTGCATAATTCTGATAGGTGGGTCCCAGTGCCTAAGGCCATGCCAATGCAGTGAAGATCCGACGGCTGTCGCATGATCACATGGGATCTTTCGATCCCATGAGATCATACGACAACCATTGATGCGGTATCATGCAAGATCATCGGCAGTCAAAAGGTTTTTCTGGCGATCAGTGGCTAACATTTTACAGTTGGTCGTATGATCTCATGGGCTCTTCTGAGCCCATGAGACCATGCGACAAACCGTCAGTGGTCAACAAGCTTGCAACTTGCTGGTGGGTCCTGGGACAATGATGTGTCCATTTCTTAGCGGTCGGCAGAGGTTGTTGTGGGCCCTCGTAGATGCAAGATCTATGATAGTCACACATTCGCAAGGGATCTCACGGGTCCAGGCATCTGTGTGTCAAGTGGTGGCAGTTTCAGCGAAGCTTGTCACATGATTGCATGAGTCTTTTTTAGCTCATGTGATCATGCGACCAATGGTATTTTTAAGCGATGCATCATTTTTCACGGGTTCTCTTCCAAGATGAACATTTACAAGTGCGGGTAGTTGAAGAAAATTGATGATTTTAGAGGCGGTTGCAGTTGGGAGAATTTGTAGAGATCTTTTGGGTAGCCATTTGTGGTCCTTTCAAGGATCTAAGATCGGATTTGAGCATTCATGGCTGAGTGGGCTTGCAGGGGGTTGTCAGGTCAAGGTCTTTTGTCTGCAGGCATGATGAATTCAGAGATGGGCACGCAAAGAATGAAATATCTGATCGGCCATGATATTTACAGAGCACATTTATGATCAGAAGTGACTATTTTAGGGTTGATTATTATAATGCATATTTATGTAGCCCTAAAAAAAAATTTTGATTCCTGCTTGTGTGCAGGGGATGTATATATTCATTTTTGGAGCCTGTAGTAAGGGAGAATTGGCCAATTGTAAAAGGAAAGAGTTTTCTTTTTTAGAGAGCAATTTGTGGCATTTTTTCCCCTTTGGTTTTCTACGGTTGTAAAATTCTCATTGATAATACAAGCATTGCAAAGGCATTTTGTGACAGTCTTTCATGTCCTTGTGTTTCCCTGTTTGCATTACCTCTTATTGGATTGAAGTTTACGAATGCTTTCAGTGATTCTTAGTTTCCCTGATTCCTCTTACTTTCAGTTTGAATGTGCACTACTATGTTTGATCTAATCTGAGTGAGTTTGTGGGTATTCTTCAGCCCCTGTCATTCTGTCCCATTCCTGTGCCCCCTTTTGCTGAAGAGAATGTCTGCTTGCAGGTCATAGATTGTGTCTAATTTTTAGGCCCTCTTATGAAATACTTATGCCAACCTATTCAGTAAGCTGGGATCTACTAGACCTAAGCCTTTCACTAGTTTCATTCCTCATACTGCAATTCATACCCCATTTTTCAGTGCATCACCTAGTAGGATAGATTTGCTTTCAGTTATTTCCTTTTCCATGCACTCCTTCTATCCCTTTCCCTCAAAAGAATTTACATTTTTTGTCTAAGAGCAAATCTGGGTGACTATCCAAGAGGAACCAGCCTAGAATTTGGAGGTCTCATCTCGGTTAGCAAAAGGTCCCACAACCTTGAGATGAGTCCCATGTTATACTAGATTATCAAGACTATGAGAGCTTGATATCAGAGGTGCAAATTTAGTGTATAACATTTCTGGCATGCCCGGTGGAACAATAAAGAAGTTCATTTTTTGAAGATTGTGTTATCTCTGATATGTAGATTGCATAATACAGACCTTTAGAGGTTGTTCTATCAAGTATATCTGGCGACTCCACTGGTTTCAAAGTTTTAGGCCAACCTTGTTTAAGGTTTATGAGAAAGATCGAGACTAGAAGCTCAAAGCCCGCTAAATTTTTAGAGTTGCCCTCGAAAAGAAGCTCCAAAGGCAGGTCAACTCAGAGAGAATCTCCTACAAGAAGAGTCCAATCCACACCTCCTGATACTTCAGAGAGGAGACCTTTCCTCTTTCATTTTAGAAGAAGAGGCAGATCTCTGACTAGAGATCTAGAAGAAGAAGAAAATTGAAATCTAGCAAATACAGCTCATATAGTTGTTAATCTTCAGGTTACACCTCCTACAATGGCTAGAAATTTCACCTTTACACCTTTCAATCAAGGGAGCCCATTAAATTTTGCAGTGCTTCATGATGTGCCCTTGGTGGCATTAAAGAGTATACCTAATTTCATAGGGGAGGGACAGACAATAGCCTTTGAACACATAAGAGATGTGACCACCATTTGTAGCATACACAACATTACTCAAGAGGATGTAGCCACCAAATTATTAGCAACATCTCTGAAAGGTAAGGCTCTAGAGTGGTTTAGAACTTTAACTATTGGTTCTATTACTTCATGGGATGAATTAGGGGATGCATTAAGCAGACATTTTGAGGATAAATCAGATAATTTGTCTCTAGTTGAGCAATTAACAACTATAAAGAGAGACCCTCAAGAGCAAATGACAAATTATAATAGTAGATTCCTTAAAACATGGAATAGAATCCCAGTCTCTGTAAGGCCATCAATGGACCATGCCTTCTTGTACTACTTGCAAAATCTAAATAAACAAGTCTCTATCATGATCCAGTCTATGGGTGGTACCACCTTACCCTAGGCCTTTGACACTACTGTCAGAGCTGAAAATTGTTTGATCCAAGCAGGCATGATATAGAGAAGACCTCCCATGCCTATCTTCCCTAGTCTTCAGCCCATTGTACCTGCACAAGTACCCCCATTTACCCCTATTCCCACAATTTCAGCACCTCAAGCTAGTACCAGTGGTCAGGAACATGCTGCAACAAATTTCTCCCAAGAGTTGCAAGAGGTGAAGAGTAGTCAGCAAACTAGTATACAAGAAATGACAAACTTGCTGCAGACTCTAACCAAAGAGGTCACAAACTTGAAGAAACAAAACCAAGGCATCAGGCCACCCTTCCAATCACAAGGCCAAAGTCCTAATCAGCAATACCAAAATCAAGGACAGCCTTATCAACAAAATAGGCCACCATACCAAGGAGGCTATCAAGGGAAAAGACAAAATTTTAATCAAAGACCATTCCAACCATATAACCCTGCACCTCTTAATTTTGTAAATCCAGATAGGGATATGGTTCCTAGTCAAAACAATATGGCCATGGATAATGAATGGTGTTTCCCTTGCAATCAGCCCCACAATTAGGCTACACATTCTAATGGATGGATGAACCAAGCACTAATGGTTCAAAATGCTTCACAAGCTCAAGCAAAAGCTCCTTCTAGTGGGACAGCTCCTCAATAAGGAACACAAGAGAATGAGACTGCTCTTTTCAATTGGGAGCAACCAGATTTCAATGGAGTCAATGATGAAGTTGCATTTGTTGCCTACAAAAGAGCAAAGAGAAGAGCCCAAGACATGGAGAGAGCAGATTCTAGTACTAAGGCCACTACATCTATAGAACCACTACAGCAAGTTGCCCCTATCACATCCAAGGAGCCCCCTGTTGTCACAAGCAAAGAAGGCCAAGTTCTAAAAGAGGCAGAACCCATCATAATAAAAGCACAACAAAGAGTACACACTATGGCACCTTATAATATTATAGACAACATGAAGAAGGTGAACATCACCATGTCTATGTGGGACTCTTTATCTATTCTAGGACAACCTAAAATTTTGGAGAAGGCCATGAGAGAGGCAGCAAATCCTCAACTTGCAAAAGAAACTGCAAAATCAGTGTTGGTCAACATTGATCAAGAAAAGGAGACTCCAACTAGAAACTCCAAGGCCAATACCATGCAAGGTAGGAATTTAAAGCCACCTCCCTTTTACATATCTTTAATTATTGGGAAATCTTTAGTGCATAATTGTATGGTAGATAGTGGAGCTACTAGCACTGTAATGCCCAAGAAAGTGGCTAATCAGTTAGGACTTAAATATGAACCCTTCCAAGAGAAGGTTACACAACTTGATGGATCCTTAGTTAGTACTATAGGTGTGGCCAAGGATACTAGTCTAATTCTCCATGCTAGTCCTAATTTTTCCATTCTCCTTGACATATATATCATAGATCTTCCTGCATTGTTTACCATATGTCTCTCAAGAGAGTTCATAGCCAAGATAGGAGGTTATCTTTCTTTCGACTGGTCTCACATGCTCTTTCATACAAGGTATGGTACCAAAGTCACCATTAAATTAGAAGCCTTAGTGATACATCATATAGAGCCATATGTGTCCAATTCCATCAATACTAATTGTCTTATATTTGATGACAATGATTTCCCAACCACTAGTGAAGCAAGCACCAAAATAGGGAATATCCCTAATATTCTCCTAGATGAAAGAACCTCAAAGATCCAAGAGATTATTGTTTGAGATTTTGGTTTGGGGAGTTATCTGATTCAAGAAAGTGGAGCCATAGAACCAAGCCTTCTCAAAGAATACACTGATTCGGATGATCGGGATAGTCAAGTCTGGGAACTATTTTTTGATGGAGCTAGAAGTAGACATGGTTCTGGTGGAGGTGCTATGCTAGTGTCCCCAAAAGGAGAAAGGTATTATACTGCCTTTAGATTCAGTTTTTCCTGCACCAGCAACACTGCAGAGTATGAAAGTCTGGTTAATGGACTAGAATGGGCTAGAAAAAGAGGGCTTAAAGTGTTAAAAGTATATGGTGACAATGAACTTGTTGTCAGCCAAGTAAGAGGGATGAGTGCAACTAAAAATTATGTCATGAAAGCATACAAACATAGAGTTTGGGATGCAATTGAAGATTTCCATGCTTTCAATATCGTTGCTATCCCTAGAAAGTTAAATCAAAATGTTGATAGGTTAGCTGCTATTGGATCTTAGTTTGACATCCCCAATAGCATTTCAAAAGAAGCAGATCAGAAACACATCAAGATTATTGTCAGACCTTCAATTCCAAATAATAATATTAGTTGGTAAGTGTTTGATAATGATAAACAAGTTCTACAGTTCTTGTTTGAAGAAGAAATCTTTTCAGGGCACAATCAAAAGAGATTATCACAGAGCTATGGTGATCAAGTGATACAACTTAGATCTAATAAGATGCCTAAAGGTCTTGTCACCTTAGAGACTATCTTCAACAAGGATGATGAAGTCAAGAAAAATAAAGCTGGCCTGGTAGTCCAACAGGAACATTGTACTGAATTAGAGTTGGAACCAGGTAAGAGCCTACAATTTGGAAAAGTAAACACTAATTCAGAAAAGCAAGCTTACACTAAATTATTCAGAGAATTCAGTGATGTTTTTGCATGGGGGTATGGAGACCTCAAGGGTTTTGACCCTACCCTTGCTTAGCACACTATTGAATTGGAGCCTAATGCTAAACTAGTAAGACAAAAGCAAAGGCATGTTAATCCCAAGCTTGAACCACTTATGCATAAGGAATTACTCAAAGTAATAGAAAGTGGCATCATCTACCCCATCAAACATACTAGTTGGGTTTCCAACCTTGTTCCTGTCAGGAAAAAGAATGGGGAGCTAAGGTTATGTGTTGATTTCAAGGATTTGAACAGAGCCTCATTAAAAGACCGCCATCCACTACCCTCTATGGAACAAATTCTGCAATGTGTCTCTGGATCTGAGAGATTCTCATTGTTGGATGGCTATTCAGGATACAATCAAATCTTAGTGAAAGAAGAGGATCAATATAAGACTGCATTTACAACCAAGTGGGGAACCATGGCATATCAGAAGATGCCCTTCGGTTTGTCAAATGCAGGTGCTACATTTCAAAAGGCAATGGACATGGCCTTTAAGGGCCTCATGTACAAGTTTGTGCTGGTCTACCTAGATGACATAACTATCTACTCAAAGCATGTAGTAGACCACATTAGACATTTGAGGTGGATTTTTGAAAGATGCAGAGAGTTTGGGATATCCCTTAATCCCAAGAAATGTGTGTTTGTAGTTCATGAAGGAAAACTATTGGGATATGTAGTATCCAAAGAAGGAATTATAGTGGACCCTGAGAGAATTGCAGCCATCTTAGAACTACCATTACCACATCACAAGAAAGGTCTCCAATCTTTCATAGGAAAGATTAACTTTGTTAGGAGATTCTTGCCTAACATTGCAGAGTTACTCAAGCCTTTGACAGCCATGTTGAGGAAAGGTTCAGCCTTCAGTTGGACCAAAGAAGGAAAGGTTAACTTCCAAGCTATTAAAGAAGCCTTAACAGAAGCTCCTACTCTCCTAAACTGAAATTTCAGTAAGGATTTTATCCTTTATGCTTATGGGGGTCATGATGCCATATCTACAATGTTGACTCAAGAAAATGCTGAAGGATTGGAGCAGCCCATTGCTTTCTTTAGCAAGGGTTTAGAAGAGTATGAACAAAGATACTCTTTTGTAGAAAAACATGTTCTTGCTATGGTAAAGAGCCTCAAAAAATTTAGACATTTGTTGACCCATAGCAAGGTGCATTTGATGGTTACTCATCCAAGTGTCAAAGAATTTTTTCTTTCTAAGGACCTAAATGAAAAAAGAGCTGGTTCGATCACTAAGGTGATGGAATATGACATAGATATTCAGACTACCAAGCTGGTTAGAGGAAGAGGTCTTTGTGAGCATCTGGTAGAGGATGGAAGTTCAAAGAAATTGGAATACATAGATGCATCTCTGGTGGTGCATTCTACAGGAGACCAAGCCAAGGCAACTAGCTGGTTGCCTAATATGATCAATTATTTGAAGATAGGACAATATCCTACAGGCCTAGATTTAGCAAAAAGGAGGTATTACAAGTTACAATCTATTCCTTTTGTGTTGATAGATGAGATTCTTTTCAGAAAGGATCACAATGGTGTCCTTCTAAGATGCATAGATTCAGAAAGGGTTGCAGATGTCTTATTTGAGTTTCATGATGGAGCTTCTGGTGGCCATTTCTCTCCTAGGACTACAGCTTTTAAGATCATGAGGGCTGGATACTATTGGTCATCTATCTTCAAAGATAGTCATGATTATGTTAGAAGGTGTTTCAAATGTGCTATTTTTGCAGGGAAAGAAAGATTTGCAACTCTGCCCCTATAGCCAGTCAAAATAGAGCAGCCCTTCATGAAGTGGGGTATAGATTTCATTGGCATGATTAACCCTCCATCTAGTGCAGGACACAAGTGGATAATCACTGCAACCGATTATTTCACTAGGTGGATAGAGGTAGCTACTTTAAAAGAAGCTAATGAGAGTGTTGTTTTAAGTTTTTATGATGACATCATTCATAGATTTGGCATTCCAGATTCTATAGTTTTAGATAATGCATTAGCATTTATAGGCCTCAAAGTCTCAGAGTGGGCAGTCAAGAAGGGAATTTATCTGAATACAAGTTCCAATTACTATCCTCAGTGGAATGGTTTGGTAGAATCAACAAATAAGAATCTGATTAGAATAATCAAAAAAGACCCTGCAAGACAGTCAGAGGGACTGGCATACTAAATTGAGATCTGCCTTGTGGTTAGATAGAATTACTCCAAAGAAAATCATTGGTAATTCCCCATACATGTTGGTGTATGGTAGAGAGGCTAAGTTATCTATTTCAACTGAATTACTAGCTTTGGACTTGGCCACTCAGTATGCCTTGTTTGAAGAAAGTGATCTTATGCAAACTAGATATGCCCAGTTGATGGAGCTAGAAGAGATCAGAGATAAATCAATGCAAGATATGGCATTCCATTGAAATCAAACAAAAAGAAGCTTTGATAAAAGAGCCAGGGTCAGAAACTTCAAGGTTGGAGATGTAGTTCTCAAATGGGATGAGTTCAGGTCAAAACTTGGCAAGCACACAAAGTTTGATTCCTTTTGGGGTGGACCATTTGTTATAACAGAGTGCAGAGGATCTAACACTTTTCAGCTTTCAACCCTTGAAGGAGATGCCCTGCCAATCTCAGTGAATGGTTTCCACTTGAAGCCTTTCTTTGAGGTTAATCCCTCTCTGTAGGTCCTTCTTGTAAATTCTTGTAAATATGTTTCTTGTTTTCTTTCCTTGCTTTCTAGGTTAGTTCCTATTTCCTAAGAAGTGCGCGTGCACAGATTTGTCTTCCTGGTTCGGTTTTGTCCCTTTCAAGTTTTTGTGCTAAGAAATGACCCCATGCCCAATGGATATGTCAAGGCAACTCATCTAAATTTCTAGCAAGCTGACATCCCGTAGAGGTCACCAAAATGTTGCCCAAATTTCCCTCTCGTTCATTTTTGGCCACAGTCCTATTTTCCAATGAAATGCTCAAGTGTCAAAAACCCAATGTGTTTTCGACCCCCTCTCTGCAGGCTTAGGATGTTTCTACCTTTTGATCTGAAAGTTAAGTGTGTTTTTGACCCCCCACTCTGAAAGTTTAGTGTGTTTTCGACACCATCTATGTTTTCAACCCTAAGTGCACAATTTCGTCAGGCGGGTCCCAGTGCCTAAGGCTATGCCAGTGCAGTGAAGATCTGACGGCTGTCGAATGATCACATGGGATCTTTCGATCCCATGAGATCATATGACAACCATTGATGTAGTATCATGCAAGATCATCGGCACTCAAAAGGTTCATCTGGCGGTCAGTAGCTAACATTTTACGGTTGGTCGCATGATCGCATGGGCTCTTCCAAGCCCATGCAACCATGCGACAAACCATTAGCGGTCAACGAGCTTGCAGCTTGCCGGTGGGTCCTGGGATAGTGATGTGTCTATTTCTTAGTGGTCGGTAGAGGTTATTATGGGCCCTCGTAGATGCAAGATCTACGGTGGTCGCACATTCACATGGGATCTTTCAATCCCATGCAATCATGCGACCACTGTTAGATCCTCCTGATGCTTCCAAGCAGTGTGGTCATGGGTCCAGCCATGTGGTCAGCTCTTGTTGGGCCACGTGGCAGGGTTTGATAGGTGTGATGTTTTAGCAAGGTCATGTGTCTTGTGTGGCAAGCGAGGTAGAATTTTAAAGGGTTGTCGCATGATCACATGAAGCCTTTCGGGCTCATGCGATCATGTGACCATTGACTTTTTTCAAGCTGTGCAACTACTTTCTCGTGGGGCTAGATTTTAATGGTGGAAGTTTAGAGGAGGTCTTTCTTTTTCTCCTAACTTGGTGGTGTCCGATAAAGGATTCTTTGTTCGCATGCTGGTGGATATGTTTTAGCAGGCTTCTAGACTTGGAAAAGAGTGCGGTTGTGCGGTTAGCATGTTTCACATGGTCACTGAGTGGAGCCTAGGGTTAAGAAAAGATAATTCAACTTGGTGACCAAAGGAAAAGTGAACCCAAGGTGAACCCGAGGTTATTCTTGCAGTCAACGCCAATAGTTTTGGTGGTGCCACCAGTGGTTATTGGGTAACCTCTTACGGTTGGTTGCATGATCGCATGGGCTCTTCTAAGCCCATGCGACCATGCAACAAGCTATTAGCAGTTGCACGTGGTGGATCTCGTAGGTCTAGGTGTCTGTGTGTTAAGCGGTGGTAGTTTCAGTGAAGCTTGTCGCATGATCACATGAGTCTTTTTTAGCTCATGCAATCATGTGACCAATGGTATTTTTAAGCGGTGCATCATTTTTCATGAGTTCTCTTCCAAGATGAACATTTACAAGTGCAGGTAGCTGAATAAAATTGATGATTTTAGAGGCAGTTGCAGTTGGGAGAATTTGTAGAGATCTTTTGGGTAGTCATTTGTGGTCCTTTCAAGGATCTGAGATTAGATTTGAGCATTCATGGTTGAGTGGGCTTGCAGGGGGTTGTCAGGTCAAGGTCTTTTGTCTATAGGCATGATCAATTCAGAGATGGGCATGCAAAGAATGAAATATCTGATCGGCCATGATATTTACAGAGAACATTTATGATCAAAAGCAACTGTTTTAGGGTTGATTATTATAATGCATATTTATGTAGCCCTAAAAAAAAATTTTGATTCCTTCCTGCATGCAGGGGATGTATATATTCATTTTTGGAGCCTGTAGTAAGGGAGAATTGGCCAATTGTAAAAGGAAAGAGTTTTCTTTCTCAGAGAGCAATTTGTGGCATTTTTGCCCCTTTGGCTTTCTACGGTTGTAAAATTCTCATTGATAATACAAGCATTGCAGAGGCATTTTGTGACAGTCTTTCATGTCCTTGTGTTTCCCTGTTTGCATTACCTCTTATTGGATTGAAGTTTATGAATGCTTTTGCCGATTCTTAGTTTCCCTAATTCCTCTTACTTTCAATTTGAATGTGCACTACTGTGTTTGATTTGATCTGAGTGAGTTTGTGGGTATTCTGCAGCCCCTGTCATTCTGTCTCATTCCTGTGCCCCTTTTTGCTGAAGAGAATGTCTACTTTCAGGTCATAGATTGTGTCTAATTTTTAGGCCCTCTTATGAAATACTTATGCCAGCCTATTCAGTAAGCTGGGATCTCCTAGACCTAAGCCTTTCATTGGTTTCATTCCTCATACTGCAATGCATACCCCAATTTTTGGTGCATCACCTAGTAGGATAGATTTGCTTTTAGTTATTTCCCTTTCCATGCACTCCTTCTATCCCTTTCCCTCAAAATAATTTACATTTTTTGTCTAAGAGCAAATTTGGGTGACTATCCAAGAGGAACCAGCCTAGAATCTGGAGGTCTCATCTCGGTTAGAAAAAGGTCCCACAACCTTGAGATGAGTCCCATGTTATACTGGATTATCAAGACTACGAGAGCTTGATATCAGAGGTGCAAATTTAGTGTAGAACACTTCTTACAAGTGAAAATTTATCAGAGTAATCAATTCCTTCTCTCTATGCATATCCTTTACATACCAATCTAGTTTTTTTTCTTACTATTGTACCATCTTCATTCATCTTGTTTCTGAATATCCACTTGGTTCCAATCACATTTTTGTCGCTGGGTCTAGGGACCAACTCCCATGTATCATTCTTAAGTATCTGATCTTATTCTTCTTTCATTTCTTCATGCCAATCTGAATCATTACATGCATCTTCAACATTTAAGGGTTCAATTTATGAAAGTAAACATTCCTCTTCATCCACTGTTGAACTTTTTACTTTTGATCTTGTCATGACTTTGTTGTTCTGATCTTCAATGATATCTTCTTTTGAATGGTATCTAGATGTGAATTTCAGAACATTAGGTGTGACTCTCTCATCTATCTTCTGTGATTTTTCTTCTCTTGTTTCAGGTTCATTGAATAATACATCAATGTTGTCAAACATTTCTTCAACAACTGCTTCTCTTCTGATAGGTCTAGGTTCATATTCAATCATAGGTTCATAATCATAGTATCTCTCTTGAATCATAAACTTCTCATCAATCTTCACATGTGCACTTTCAATGATCTTCTTCAATCTCAAGTTAAAACATCTATAAGCTTTTCTTTTAGTAGAGTAACCAAGAAAAATACCTTCATTACTTCTTGCATCAAACTTCCCAATAGCTTCATCTCTCTTGATATAACACTTTCTTCCAAAGATTCTAAAGTATTTTACTGTAGGTACATTCTGAAACCATAGCTCATAAGGTTTCTTGTCTATGCTTGGCCTTAATTGGATTATGTTGATAGTATAAACTACAGTATTAACTACATCTCTCCAATAGGTGTGTGCAACTTTTCCTTCAATCATGATAGTGCGTGCTATGTCAAGTATGATCCTATTTCTTCTTTCTACAATTTCATTCTATTGAGGGGTTCTAGGTACACTTAGATGTCTCTTTATCCCATGTTCTTCGCAATACTCATAAAATATGTCAAAGGTGAATTATCCTCCTCTATCTGATCTCAGACATTTTATCTTTAATCCAGACTCATTTTCAACTTTAGCTTTGAATATCTTGAACTTCTCAAATGCTTCAGATTTATCTTTTAAAAATGCAACCCACATCATTCTAGAATAATCATCAACAAACAAAATAAAGTACCTTTCACCATAGTATGATCTCATTTGAGTTGGTCCACATAAGTTTGTATGCACTAGATCCAATGTGTTTTCTGTTGAGTTATGCTTTCTTTTGAATGAGTTCTTTACATGATTTCCCATCACACATTCCCTGCATATTGTATCAACTAGTTTTTCAATACTAGGGAGGTCTCTTACTGCCTTTACATTGCTTATCTTTACTATATTGTCAAAATTGATGTGACAGTCTTTTGTGCCATAACCAACTATCATCTACTTTTGCAACAAAACAACTTGCTTCTGAATTAAGCTAAAAAACGTTACCTTTTGTCTTTGAACTTGATGCAATCATTACTCCTTATTTGTTATTAATGATGCACTTATTTTTTTTAAATTCCAACTAATATCCTTTGTCAAGCAACTATCCAACACTTAGTAAGTTATGTTGCAAACCATCAACATATAGAACATCATCAGTGTTATTCTTTCCATCCAAAGTGATAGCTCCTCTACCTATGATAGGATTAGGAGTGTTGTCTCCAAATCTAACCATGTTTCCTTTGTACTTATCTAGATGTAAAAATATATCTTTGACTCCTATCATGTGATGTGAACATTGGTGTCAATGATCCAGTCTGTCCTGATGTCTGCTTGTGAAATCAATACTAGCTCTTGTGCTTTCTTTTCATCTTCAATATCCATTTCATCAAACATTTTTTCCATGTCTTCAATTGCAATAAATCCAATTTCATCTTCTCCTAAATCTTCATCTAATACTCCATCTCTAGCATAGTAACATTCTTTTGTATACTTAGGCTTGAAATTAGTTTTGTACTTCTTGACTCTTGTAGGAAACTTAGATGCAAAATGACCAATCTGGCTACATGAAAAACATTTGAATGGTAACTAACCTTCTATTTTCCTTTTCCTTTTCTTTCTTTCTTAGCAATCATAGAAATGAATTCATCTAGTTCTTTATCCTCATCTTCATTATCAAAGTTACTAGAAGTGCTCAAAGATTTCTTACCATAGACTAAGGCTTTGAATGTTGTTTCACTTTTAGGCTCTGTCTTCAATCTTGATATCTCGAATGCTAAAATTTTGCTGATTAAGGTATCTCTTTTGAAGTCTTTTTAAAATTGCATAGTCTCATCTAGGATGTTTATCTTTCTCTCATATTTTGTTGTCAGTGTAGTCATTAATTTATCCATTATGTCTTCTTCCAAAATTTCTCCACCATTGTTCCTGATTCCTGCAATTGCTTCATTAATTCTTTGATTGTAGGCTCTGATGTTCTCTTCAGGTAGCATCTCCAAATTATTATATCTTTTCTTCCATGTCTTTCTATGTGCATTATTGGCTTGGATATCTCCTTCAAACATGTCTTATAGATACTTCCATATTTTTTAGGCTTTGTCTACTTTCTTGATCTTTGAAAACTCACTGTCAGATAAGGCACTGATAAGGGCTTCTTTGGCAATTTCATTTTGAGTGAACATTGCCTTTTTCTTAATAGTTGCATCATATTTTGCAAGATATTTTAGAGAGGGAATCTAGAATCTTGAGTAGCTCCTTCAAAAATCTCAAAACCAATGCACTATAAATGTGTTATCATTTTGTTCTGCCAGTCTAGATAATTCTCTCCATCAAACTTAGGACTTTCTTTTCTAAAGAATGCCATCTAATCAACCTCAAGCTGTTAAACTTCCCTCTGAGGCACTTGGCTCTAATACCAATTGTTAGGAATAGTCCCAAGAGATAACTGAGAGGGGGGGGGGGGTTGAATCAGTTATCTACAAGATTCAATTCTTTATCCAATTTATCAAAAAAGAACATTAAGTACACACACAACAAGATAACACTTAACACAACACCACAATTTTGGTTACGGGGAAACCCAAACAGGTAAAAACCCTGGTGGGAATTAACACCCACTATAAAATGCACTAGAGTATAATGATCCTTGTTAGAAGATCTTACAACCCTGTTAGGATTTTATCTTTATAATGCATGAAGTACAGTGACCTAGTTTAGGGTCAGACAATGTTAGGAGTCTTTTAGAATTAACCCTATTAGAGGTGAGGACACACTGTCCGGGAGTACATTGCTCAAATGGTGAAGGTTGTGACCTTTTCCACAATAGATACACACTATATCTAGATCTTGGTGAACTATGAATTAGACAAGCTATCTTGATCAGTTCTAATGGATATCATACACTCTTTACTTCTTCACATATAGCTTTACTGGCCCAATACTTTGCACTTTCTGCTCTGCTCTTTTCTTCACTTCATTTTTTGTTGTTCTTCTTCTAAGCGATCACAACTGACCGGCTATAAGTAGTCTTCTCCAAAAGATATAATCAAGTCATCCTATTAGAACCTTCTTGAAATCATATTAGAGAAACACTACAACTCTCTAATGGTTAAACCAAGCACGCAATACAAAAAGGACCATGCAACTCAATATGAGTAGACGCATCACTTCACATTGTCAGATCCATAAAATTAAATGAAGATTTATTCTCAAGATGAAATACGTTATGCACTTTTAACCAAACATTATTAACTCATAACCAAACATGCATACCATAATGATAGGTGCAACTGCTGAAATAATATAAACACCATCAGCTCCAACAAACAATCTTAGGAAATTATAATTGGAGAGTAGAAACATCATAACTCCACTTGAACTACACACATAACTCTGCATCCATAAAAATATCTCCACAAACATGTCTACAACACAATTATAAATGTGCAAGGCTCTATCATAACCATACTATGAATTACATATAGAACTTTTCCTATAACACTGTCAAGAACACTACTGTTACAAACAACTACACAACTATATGTACTCAGAATCAACCTCTGCGTCTATGATATCATGATGATAAAATATACATACAACATATGCTCAAGGTTCTCTACATAGAACTACAACACACATTGCTTACCATATGTTCTCATCAATGAAAAAAATACAATCAACATTGGCTTGCTAGAAAATCTCCAACATTGGTATCCTTTTGCACTACTTCTAGCTCACCAACCATGATCTTTAATGCTCTTCTCTTTACAAGAAATCTCTTTGAGTACTCCTTCAATTCTTCTTTGATCTCTTGTACCAAAAACTCAGGTACAATAATAGCTAGGGATATTTCCATCATTTTATTTTTAGAATTCAGAGCATACTTCAATCTAGCATCAATTTTCTTGTATAGCTCATCAGGTATTCAATTGACAACTTCAACCGGAATAGTTCTAAATTTGTGTAATGTATACACAACTTCCTCCTCAATATTTTTTTTTTCTTCATCACTCCTTGTTTCATACTTTTCATATTTGATTCCTACAAAACCTCCATAATTCTTGAGACTTTCAAGAAATTCATCTAAGTTTTTAGGTTTTGAGGGTTGAATTGTCTCAACTCTAAATTTACTTAAATCTTCTGATTTTGTCTCACTATCTTCTTGTAACTTCATCATTCTCCTTGTTCTACCAAATGTTTTCTTTTCCCTCATATATGTCTTAGGATTTGGTTTCTCTAATTCAGGTTTCTTCTTCTCCCTCGATGTAGAAGTACACCTTGTCAATGGTCTTGATCCCTTAGGGATAGGTGTTTCCTTTTTCACTCTTGTTTTCTTTCCCTTAATCTCAGATGGAACTACCTCATCTTATTCAATAGTAACACCCAAATTTTATGATAAATTACTTATCATTCTACTTATTTTTCTCAGAGCCTTAGGTATCAATATACCTAGTTTTATCTTTTCCTTCACTTCTTCATATGTCCCATACCAATTAGCTCTCTTATCAATAGGTTTACTCAATAAAGCTTCAATATAATGTGATGCAGTGTCTATATCAATTTCATATCACATTAGTTGTAGCCAGATAGTCGTTGGCTCCATAGCTTGTAGTATACAAGTGTCAGTATCCACTTCAAAACAAATAGTGTCTTAGTGATCTTTTACTAACTGAAGTGGAATTTTGAATTTCTTGTGCATTCTAGTTTGGAACTTATTGAAATATTCATTCATTAAAATATCAAAATTATCTCCTAGGCTTTGAATGAATTCATTTATCTGATATATAATCAATTTCTTCACACTCCATACTAGATTATCGATTGATAGGAAAAAGTTTTAAAAGTAAATGACTATACATAATGATAATGAATTGAACTTCAAAGTGTTTGTCTTTTCTTTCCGAATGGTGTTCATATTATCATCAAACTATTTCAGAAGGATCTCACATAGATCAATCTTCATGTCATTCTTGACTATCTTATATGTAATGTCCACTCCTCTACATGGTACACTATCTACTTGGGATGATTGGAAGATTTGGTAGGCTATAACATTACATGTGAATCTTAATTTAGGATATTCAACAGTTGATAATTTGAGACCTCTTCCATCCCACTTAGCTTGTGTTAACTCACACAACTTGTTCTTCTTAGTTTTCTTGTCGGCCTTGGATCTGTCACCGATTGGATATCCAATCACAATATGTAAGACATATTTTTTGATCTTGACTGGTGCATCAAGCCACATGAATTGGTTTTGAAATCAGATTAATACAATTCTCATCCACTTTGATTTGAATACAATCGGTACATGCAGGGTGTGCATTAAATGCCTAGTCTCCAAATGGATATGTCCACCCTTCAGCTTCCCATTCTTACACAGATTTTGGAATGATGTGTCGATATCATCTTGAAAAATTTATTTGATCTTACAGTGGATGAAGGCACAAATGTCTTTGATCAAAATTTCTCTTGGAGGAATTGAGGATAGGGATCCCACCTTTTTAGGTTCAGTGGCTTTAGCTAGAGGTAGCTTGTACTTTAGATTGAGAGGATCAATCTTCTCAACAACAATAGGCTTATGTACTTTAGGTACCATAGATTCAAAGATATAAACACTTGATTGAAGTATGGTTCCATTTGAATATCAACTTTTTCACACTTTCACAACTCGAGAAAACACCAAAAATCAATTGAATATCCTTGACAGTGCTTAGATCTATGAAGTCAAATGTTCTCAGAAGACTCGTCTCTGCAATGTTCTTAAATTCTCTTGAAAATGTAAGGTAGAAATGAAATATAAAAGTGGTCTATTTATACCTTTTCCTCCATGAGGATTTCCAACAGCTATAATTTTATCATTTAATGTTGTCACCAAATTCCTTTTACCGATTACCAAATTACATTTCCTTACATCGAATGAAACAAAATAACATAGACTTTTACCGATCAAACATGAACTGTTAAATTTACAACATATATCGAAATGCATCTTAATATGCTTATATGGATCTTTGTACAAATGTTAGGAACTTATTTAAGATTGAGATTTAGCTCACATTTTTGACACATACCTTTGACCGATTAGGTGAAGATAGGTGCACCTGATCTAGAGGATGAGATTCCATCAATTGTTCCAAGTGTAGTTGCATCATCTAGAGACTTTCTTCTCTATATTTTATTCATCGTATCTCTTATTTCTTCAACATTTACTTGAACAGTTTCATTTGTCTCTTCCTCGGTTGGAACTTTGCCTTGGTACCTGCAATCTTTGGCTAGGTGACCAACCTTATGACATTGAAAACATTCCATTCCAAGATTTCTCCATGACCTTCTATTGTTACTACCATGCATCAATATGCAATTTTTTGCTATGTGTCCAAATCACATGTTTTACATGAAATTATTGTATTACAATCACATGGTATTGTTGAGCCTTATCAGTTGTTTGTAGTATTATGTTGGTTAGGTACCCATTTGACGTTTATTCTTTGTGACTTGCAATCTTCAAACTTGTGACCATATCTATTACAATTATTGCAATAAACATTGAATTTTGACTTCCTTGTATTGTTATCAATCCTTGATCTATACTCAAATGCTTTATGACCATACTTATTGCAATTATAACAATAACCATCAAATTTAGGAATGCTCAATGGTTTACCTCTTTTACTCTTGCAGACATTAGTTGTATGACCAAGTTTCCCACACTGATAAAAAATAGGCTTCTTTATCTTCGGTGGGCTAGCAGTATCTCAGTTGGCTTCTTGATTTGAGGACTTTCCCTTCTTGGTAGTGCTAATTTTCATAAACCCAAGTCTAGTTGTATCTCTCAGTTGTCTCTAACCTCTAATTTGTTCATCCAATATTCTTAATGTTTCTTCATTCATTTTCAATACTTCATTTTCATCCTTTTCAATTTTCAGTTCATTCTTCAGATGTTCATTTTCTAATCTCTGGCTAACAATCTCTTCAACTTTCCTTGCAATCTCCTCATTAGCACCAATTAACTGATCTATCATATTAAAGTGATTTTGTGTCAACCTCTTTATTTCTACATCTTTCTCATTTAGTCTTGCAATCATTTTCCTTCTCTCATCTTCTATCACTCTCTTATCATCTTCAACTTTTCTCTTTTGTTCCAGGACTTCACGCATTCTTACCGATTGAGATTCTTGTTCCCTGTTCAATGATTTTATCTGCTTTGTTAGGATTTTTTTTCAATTAGCTCTGATATGGTAGCTTCAGATTCATCAAAAAAACTTCCCTCTGATTGTTCTTTAATTTCTTCAACCCAATCTTGAGTATCTTTTAGTTGATGGGCTAACTCCTTTGTCTTATTTAGTGAATTCTTCAACCCTCTTAATTCGTCAATCTAATCATTTCCAAATTTCAGTTCCATGTTCATATTGTCAATCACCTTTTCATACTTATAGCTTTCCATCTCTTCAAATCTTTCTTCTCAAGTGGTTAAAATTCTAAATAAGAGACTCAACTCTAATACCAATTGTTGGATTAATAATGGAAAGCTAAGTACTGAGAAGGGAGGGGTGAATTAGTACTCCAAAAAAAATTATCAACTTTTCTAACCATTTACCGAATTATAAAATTTGCATGAAACATTAACAAATATACAAATCAACACATAAAACATAACTCATAAGACCACAATTCTTGGTCTCATAGAAACCCTTGGTCAGAGGGGAAAACTATGATGGGGATGGTACCCACAATCCTTCACTACTACAGTAAAAAGGTTTTCTCGATTAGAGCTATAAAATTTATCTATTTCTGATAGCTTACCCTGTTAAGAGTATTTACCCTATTAGGATTACAAATACTTATTCAGTCTACCTTGCTAAAGGATTTTACAACTCTAATCCAAGAGATGTACCCTATTAAAGGATTTACAAATTAAGACCTATTAGGGCCTACCCAGTTAACGGATTTTACAATTATGATTACACTATAAACCAATACTAAAAATGTTAGTAATGATGAATCAACATATGCTTGTCAGACTCAATATGCTCAATACCATATTACCGCATTCTACATTTGATGAAGGGTGCTCCCCTTAATACCACAAACACATAACAGAAATAGAGAAAAAACAACAATTTGTAAGAACGGGAAATGGGCTTCTTATTATCTCCACAAATGTGGAATTACAAATTTTAGAATTACAATATGCAAAGCCACATGGGCATTCCCTTTACAATATTCTATAGGACAAAGCCTCGAATCATTACCCAGATCTACCCATAACTGCTCCGAACTGCCTAAGACAACACTACAACCTTCCTTATATAAGCAATTTTGCACCGCCTAGGAAGGTTCTAAAATTTTAGACAATAAGGCCGACCAAACTTAGAATTATTTTATTTTACAATTTATTACATCAGATTCGGCTCAAAGCAAATTTTGAAACCCAAACATAAATTTTGAAGGAAAATAATTTTTTCGCCATTTCAGGTGACCCAACTTCTGGAGACCATAAGTCATCACTCGTTGACTCGATTGACTATTATGACCACATTTTTGAAAGGGCGTGAAGTGCTCTACAATGCTTGAATTAAGAAAGCTTCATTCAACCAAATTTTTGACCTCATATGGGGCCTCTAAAGCCTTCAAAATTGAGTTCAAAGTTTCCATAGCCTGCTGCCAATACCAAAAAATTTCAATATCTTCAAAACTAGACTTGATCTAGCAATGTAACTTTACTGGCAGGCTGATATAACCAAAATGAACCTCCATGGAAGAAAATAGACCATTCTAAGAACAAATTTTTTTTTTACTAAAAATAGGAAATTTCCAAAAATAGAAGCTCTGCACAAGATAGCCCTTATTGAAAAGAAACCAGAAATATTTCTGGGTGATGCAAGATTTCTCTCACACCCAAGATGCTCTTGCATCAAACACTCGAGGTAATTTGAGAAGTGACCCTGTCACGACTCAAGTGTGAAGAGGAAAACCAAGGTGGTCAACTTCCTCCCTTGTCATCCATGATGAAGCTTCAATAGGTCATCCTTTCCATTTGACCAGGTGGATGATGTGATGAACTAAACTTCAAATCTATCTTCAAATTCTCCCACAATGTATGCGAGAAATATCCAACAAACTTAGTGTCCCGATTTGAATCTATGGTCTTTGGTAAACCATGTAGTCTCACTACTTCTCTGAAAAACAATTCTGCTACATGAACAACATCATTAGTCTTCTTACAGGGAATAAAATGTGCCATCTTCGAAAATCTTTCAACTACCACAAAAATTGAATCATGTCCCCGTTGTGTCCTCGGTAAACCAAGAACAAAGTCCATACTGATATCCTCCCAAGGTTTCTCTGGTACAAGTAATGGTTGATATAATAATGTATTCTGCTTCACTCCTTTTTCCATCTGACATACTTTGCAACTTTGTACAAACTTCTTGACATCTTGCTGCAACTGTGGCCAATAATAATTCTCACTAACCAAAGAAAGGGTTTTATCATGACCAAAATGTCTAGCCAATCCTCCGCTATGCTTCTCCTTGATGAGATTCTCCCTCATAGAGCTTTGTGGAATGCACAACTGACTCGCTCTAAATAGCATATCATCCTGGATGATGAAATCCAACCACTTCATTATGTCTAGAGTAATAGGTTCTTTACAAGCTTTCCAAGCTTCACCAAAATCAGGATCCTCTGGATACAAATTCTTGAGCTCCTTGAACCCAACCACCTCAATCTGCATCTTTGTCAATAATAGGTGCCTTCTACTAAGAGCATTTGCAACCCTATTAGACTTTCCACTCCTGTATTTCAAAACAAATGTATAACTCTGCAAAAACTCAACCCATTTCAAATGCCTCTGATTCAAATTTCCTTGACTATTCAAATATTGCAAAGCTTGATGATCAGTATACAAAAAAAACTCCTTAGGAAGTAGATAGTGTCTCCACTTCTTTAATGACTGAACTATAGCATAAAATTCCTGATCATAAATAGAATATTTTCTCTTGGCATTATTCAACTTCTCACTGAAATAAACAATAGGTTTACCTTCTTGGCTCATAACAGCTCCTATTGTAGTGCCACTAGCATCACAGTCTACTTGAAACACCTTATTAAAATTTGGAAGTGCTAGAATAGGTTGTTCTGTAACTTTCTATTTCAACAGTTTAAAACTCTTATCTGCCCCATTAGTCCACTTGAAATCTTTTCTATCCCCTCTCATTGTTTCAGTCAAGGGTCCACAAATACTGCTAAAATTTCTGATAAATTTTTTGTAAAAGCTAGCCAAACCATGAAAAGATCTTACCTCTATAGCACTCCTTGGATTAGGCCATTCAAGGATAGCATGTACTTTCTTTGGGTCCATTTTTAGACCTTCTTCTGAAACTAAAAATCCCACATACACTTTCTTCACAAAACTGCACTTCTTCAAATTTATCAACAATTTTTCTTCTCTCAGCTTCTCAAACACCATACAAATATGCATCATATGCTCTTCCAATGTCTTACTAAAGATCAAAATATCATCTAGGTAAACAATGACAAACTTACCCAGAAACTCTTTCAGAACCTCGTTCATGAGCCACATGAAAGTGTTCGGTGCATTGGTTAGCCCAAAAGGCATGACTAACCACTCATATAGTCCTTCCTTTGTCTTGAAGGTATTCTTCCATTCATCTCCTTCTCTGATCCAAATCTGATGATATCCACTCTTCAGATCTATCTTTGAGAAATACACAGCCCCACTCAAATAGTCCATAATATCATCCATTCGTGGCAATAGAAACATGTACTTGATTGTGATCTTGTTTATTTCCCTGGAGTCTATACACATCCTCCATTCTCCATTCTTCTTTGGTGCTAATACTGTTGGTACAACACAGGGACTCAGACTCTCTTGAATCAACCCCTTCTGCAATAACTCATGTACTCATCTATTCAGCTCTTCACTTTCTACTGGTGTCATTCTGTGTGCTGCCTTATTTGGAAAACTAGCTCCTGGAATTAGGTCCATCTGATGACTAATCTTCCTTACTAGTGGTAATCCATCAGGAACATTATCAGACACAATATCTTGATACTCATTCAACAAATCTGCAACTTCTACAGGTACATCTTCTACTTCCTCTTTACCAACTTTTGGAATTAAAGGAAAACACACATGCTCATGCCTCATACCATCTATGAATTTTCTTCCATCAACAAAAGTTATTCTTGCACTACCACATACCTTTTCTTCTATGTCATTCAATGGCTTTAGCTTATGTCGCACTCCATCCTTTGTTAGGAAATAGGTATTCGCATGACCATCATGTATAGCACACCTGTCAAACTGTCATGGTCTAAACAACAACATATGACATGCATCCATAGATATGATATCACATAGTACCTCATCATGGTAACAGCCAATCTTGAACTTCACAAACTTCACTAGGCATTGTTCATTGACCATGACCTTGTGGTCATCCTACACCCAAGCAATCCGATATGGATGTGGGTGTTTCTGTCTCTTGAGCTTCAACTTTTTCACCATCTCTTCTGACACCAAATTGTCAGTGCTTCCACTATCAATAATCACATCACAACATTTACCCTCACACTTGCATCTAGTGCGAAATAGGCTCCTCCTTTGCTCAGGTTCATTCTCACCACTCAGTATGACTCTTCTGTTAATCAACGTTTCTCCTCTTTCAACATCTTCAAAATGTGATGATCTGACATCCTCATCAACATGTGCAACTCTGTCTTGGCCTTCATTCCTCCTATCTGTCCTTCCTTGGTGTTGAGGACATTAAAATTCCCTATGACCTTCTTCTCCACAATGAAAACATGTTCCATGGAAGCCTCCTCTTCTAGATCCTTGTCCTCTTCCTCTTCCCCTCTGATCTCTATTATTTTGATCCTGGAAATGATTGGAATTGTTTCCTTTCAGATATTGACTACTACTAGCCTCATCCTTCTTTTTCGGATCTTCATTTAGGCCTCCATATGACCGTCCACCAGATCTTCCACCACGACCTCTTCCATTTTGTCTGCTCTCAAACTTCTTGTTCAACTTTTCCTCTACTTTTAGGGCAAACTGGTATGCCTCTTCAATATTGTTCATTCAAACCAAATTCAACTCCTCTTGAATGCTCAGCCTCAACCCATTAAGGTAACAGGAAAATTTCTCTTTATCAACTTCTGCATGGCCTGTTCTGATGAGGATTCAATAGAACTCTTCTGTATACTCCTAAATAGATCTTCCTGCTTGCTTCAAACTTTGCATCTTCTTTAGTAGGTCAAGCTCATAATCAACATGAATGAACTGCTACTTCAATTTATCCACCATTCGATCCCACCTTGTGATTTTATCTTTCCCTCTTCTATTTCACTCCAATTGGATCTCTTGCCATCAGATCTTCACATGACCTTTCAGTCTGGCCTTCATGAATTTGAGCCTATCAGGATCCTCAATATCTTCATAATCAAAATATTCTTCACATTCATTGATCCAGTCGATCAACTTCTATGGGTTAAGATTTCCTAAAAATGTAGGAACCTCAATCTTAGGTCTTTTCCCGATCTTGGAAATGGCTCAAAAAAGTCTTTCTTCCTCCTGGTTCAAAATTTTGCCTTCTTCTTCATCAAAATTTCCTTCTCCCTCAGCTTCATCCTCACTTTCATCTCTGACATTAAGATTCATTCCTCTGTGAATCTCTTCTTGCAATGCTCACACTTGTCTCTGGAGTGCTCTAATCTCAGGTGTTACAACACCAACTCTTCTGCCACGTTCTCTTCGTGGAGGCATTTTCATGATGCGTGCTGAAACCCTAACCATGGTCCTGGTGCAAACTATCTTACAGTCGGTGATCTATTTACACACTTAGGAACTCCTGCTCTGATACCACCTAATGAAGGGTGGTCCCCTTAATACCACAAACACATAACAAAAATAGAGAAACAACAACAATTTGTAAGAATAGAAAATGGGCTTCTTATTATCTCCACAAATGTGGAATTACAAATTTTAAAATTACAATATGAAAAGCCACATGGGCATTCCCTTTACAATATTCTATAGGACAAAGCCTCAAATCATTACCTAGATCTACCCATAACTGCTCCGAACTGCCTAAGACAACACTATAGCCTTCCTTATATAGGCAATTTTCCACCGCCTGGGAAGGTTCTAGAATTTTAACCAATAAGGTCGACCAAACTTAGAATTATTTTATTTTACAATTTATTACATCAGAGTCGGCTCAAAACAACTTTTGAAACCCAAACAGAAATTTTGAAGGAAAATCATTTTTTCGCCATTTCAAGCGACCCAACTTCCAGAGACCATAATTCATCACCCGTTGACCCGATTGACTACTATGACCCCATTTCAAAAAGGGCATGAAGTGCTCTACAACGCTAGCTTCATTTAGTTGAAGTTTGGACCTCATCTGGGGCCTCTAAAGCCTTCAAAATTGAGTTCGAAGTTTTTGTACCCTGCTGCCAATACCAAAAATTTTCAATATCTTCAAAACTAGACTTGATCTGGCAATGAAACTTTACTGGCAGTCTGATATAACCAAAATGAACCTCCAAGGAAGAAAATAGACCATTCTGAGCACAAACAGAAAACTTACTAAAAATAATAAATTTCCTAAAATAGAAGCTCTGCACAAGATAGCCCTTATTGAAAAGAAACCAGAAATATTTTTGGGTGATGTAAGATTTCTCTTACACCTAGGATGCTCTTGCATCAACATTTCAATCATAATTTAACTTTTGTACTTGATATCCTTAACTCTGATTCACATTCACAATTCTTCTCTAACTATTATGTTACTCGGTAGCTTCTCTTCTCTTCATCACCTTCATATTATTCTATGTCCAATCATCACTTTCTCTCTGTAATTTCTCTTCTCTACTCTCATCTCTCACTCTGATCTTCATACACTAATCCTTTTTTACTCGATTTAGAAGCGGTGGAAATGTTCTAGATTCTTCTCCTTAAATGGTGCCAGCATTGGTTACATCTCCCATTTATATATTCCACTTAATTTATATTGGTAGATCTTACCTTGTAATCATGCACAATCATCTTGTTTATATCTCCAATGCTTTACCAAATGATCTTCTTGGAATTTTTAAAATGTTTTATGCTCAGTGTCCAGATTCAATGTATCTAGCATAATTTGTTATGTCGGCCTATGTTACTCGGTAACACATTTTATTCTTACTTAGTAACATGTATACTTGGCTTGGTAACTAACTTTATCTTTGACTCGGTAACTACTATGACTCGGTAGCTACTTGGTGCTTATCTTGCTTTTCTTAGTGCCTGTTTCTTATTTCCCTTTACCGAAACTATCTTTTCCCTTACCGACTGACTTTTGCAATCAATATGAATTTTAAAAAAATAATGACAAAAAAATAACTCTTTAGGAGTATCAAAGATTTCCTAGATGAGATGCCCACTATGTGATAGAAATTTCACAGGGTGGACCCCAATATGTCAAGAACAAGGAAAAGGGGTAGACATGTAGGACCACAAAATGTGGTGCACTTCTTTATAGCTGAAAGTAGATACTGCGAATCTATTTTTTATCATAGGAAGCTTTACTAATGGTTACAATGAGGTGGTAACCTTACCAGTGCTTGATCTATGGTGTAGTCCACATCAACCTTTTCTATCAAATAGGTTGATAACTTTGATGACTGACAAACCCAATTATTAGTCATCATTTTCATTTTTTTCAAGAATACATCTGAAATAATGTGATTCATCATGTTTTGTAGATAGAGAATAGGGGTACATAGGTGAATCAAGTTCCATCCATATTTTTTTTAGTATCCTAGATTTTCATGCACCATAGATCCCTTGTGAGTGAGAATTTAGACCACCAAAGTTTTTATGCTAAGTTACAGTGTAGATCCATATTGGTTGCTTTGAATTATATATATGTTGTATATGAGTTCCAATTGTCTAGTATTGAAACATTGAATCATATCCAAAAGGTCAATAATTATGACATACATAATTATTGATCAAATTAACTTGATATGATCCATAAGTCAATTTCTAAAAAAAAACTTTGTATTTAAAAATTCAAATTATTTTTTTTTGGAATAAGTTCCTTAAAATAGATCTCTAATGTATTGCATACCCTTTTCCTGATTCAACCATCTCTCTAATTGTTGGCTATGTGAATTCATAAAATGAATTGGAATCTAAAATAATATGATTTAAGGAGAAAGGGGAATGTGTCAAATTTGGTCATCTACTAGTTCCTCTTCTTTTGCAATCTAGAAAAAGCTACTTTGATTCAAAAAATTTGGTGTTGTGAGGATCTATTTGGCTTGAATCATTTGTTATCTTTCAAAGAGATAATCATTGACCAAAACATAATTTCTCCTATCTTTGTGGTTAAATGGATTGCTACTATATTATGGAAAAATTTCTACATACAATCTTTCTTCTCTAATCCTCATTACTCAAACATGCTTCATAAATGAAAGATGTCCTCTATAAAGATAGTTAGCAAAAAATATTTTTGTTCCCTGGCATTTGTTCAACCTCAAAATTAAATGTATTAAAACACTAAGCTCATCTTGATAGGAAACCTTTGATTACCTTATCCTTGAATTATTTTTTGAAGAATCCCCTTAGATTTTGAAGATCACTTCTTATAAGGAATTTCTTATCAGCTACAAACATATGAAAATCTTTTAGGGAGTTGATTACAACCAAACTCTCTTTGTGTGTACTGTGATAGTTTTCTTTGCTACCTTCAAAGCTTCCTGACACATACCTAACTATTTCTTCCTATCCTTGGGTTGTTTTTCTTTCAAAATTCCTTCTCATGTGTATCTGCTTTTATTGTTTTTCTTATATGTCCATTCTAGAGGGGTTTTCTTGAGAAATTTATTAAATTATGTTCTATCCTGGGAAATATTTGAATAAAATCTTGAAATATAAGTGACCAAACCCAAAAACCATTGAAGCTCTTTTAAATTAGTAACTTGAATATTGGCAACTCGAAATAAGATGTGTTGTTGATCTTTCATCCCCCCTAGAAGAAGATAAATTTCAATAAAAATAATATAATCTTGGGAAAATGACTCTTGGTAGGATTTATAGTAAGACCATGTTGTTGACAAATAGTCAAAAATTGATGCAAATGCTTAGGATGAATTTGAGGACTTTGATTGAATAAATAGATTCCATCAATATAAGGAAGAATAAACTTCAGTTACTTTCAAAATATAACAACCATATTATGCTAAAAGATAGAGGGGGGATATTTTGATGCCAAATGGGAGAACATTCCATTCATATAAACCTTGTGGAATAGAAAAATTTATTTTATATCTATCAAGAAGATGAACTGATATTTTTTTGAATAGGTCGAATAACTTAGAGGGGGAGTGAATTAGTTATTCCAAAAAAACTATAAGACTTTTTCTCTTTTAGTCAAATCGCAATTAACAAATATAAAAAATATGTTGGTTTAGCACATCAACATACACATAAATTATATACAATTAGGGACACAGAAACACCAAAATAGAGAACACCATATTTTATGTGGAAAACCCAAGATGGGAAAAAATCATGAAGAAGATAATTCTCATGAAATGTAAACCCAGTTGTTAAGGTGACACCGGTATGGTGGTATTTACAATGGCTGATTTCCAAGATCGCTCACTATAGATACAAAGACTCGTTGCTAGAATATTATGGCTCATTGTTGATACACAAGGGCTTAGTATTGACGCACAAGGGATCACTACCAATACAAGACTCACTGGAAGAAAATCTAAAAAGAGATAGAATCCACCACTGAGATCAACAAACTACTATGCATGAGCATAGATCTCCAACAAACAGATTCACAACCACTTTTCATATCAACATGCATGAGACTTGATTGATTCCCTTAAAATTTATTTCTTGCACAACTGTACTCCACACTCCATTTATAAAATGTAAAGGGATCCATCATGTCAGCTAGACAAATTTGAAATATTTTGCACCAAGACATTCTCGCAGTGGTAAGGAATGAACTGAGGACCACCTTGATCAATTCATGACACCTCACTCAAGCCAACATGCTACACCATCACAAAAGAACTGAGTTCCAATGGATACATTCAACACGTTAAGATTACATGGCTAGAATTAAAACACATCCAGATGGGATTGAACCAAAACATATAATCTATCAATATGTAGATTCCATTAATTAGAAAATATTGGTGAACACACCAACATATATGCCATACTATCGGTACACATCAATCGATACACCATTTTGTTGGATACATAGTAACCGATACACTCAGAGGCTGTAAGATAATTATGTTGACATTAATGATAACCATTAATGACAACACCATTGGATATCATCAACCTTACATTCTAATAATCTCCCCCTTTGTCATCGATGACAACAATAATAAAAAAGAACATAATAGATATTTGTAACCAAACAAAAAAAAATATTCTCCCACTTTGATAACAATGAAAAGGGCCAAGAAAAACCCCTCAAAGAGGAAACCTCCAAGAATTGATTCCAAAAGATATAGCTATGTAAAGCACTGGACCAATGTACACACCGGTGGATCTAGTGATCACTAGGAATGGGAAAAATGCCCAAATTCCCCCTGAGATACTCAAAAGTATCTTTGCACAAAGGTTTAGTGAAGATGTCTTCTATCTGCTCCTTTGTGGGTACATACTCAAGTTTAACTGCACCTTCCTCAACCTTTTCTTTGATAAAGTGATATTTGGTGTCAATATGTTTTGTTCTACAATGCATTACTAGATTCTTTGACATAATGATATCACTGGTATTATCAGACATGATAGGAATTGGTTTAGAAAAACTAACTCCTATATCCTTCAAGGTCTTCTTCATTCATAAAACTTGAGTATAACATGAGGGTGCTACAATATATTCTAATTCAATAGTAGATAGCATTAAAAAATCATTGTTCTTGCTCAACCAAGAAACTAACTCAGAGCCAAGAAAGAAATCTCCACCACTAGTACTTTTTTTTTCTCCACAAATTCCTTCCCAATTTGCATCTGTGTAAGTTGTCAAAGAAAAATATGATTCTCTCAGATACCACAATCCTATATCTTCTGTTCCTTTCAAATATCTAAAAATTATTTTTACTGCCACACCATGTGACTCTTTCGATTCTTGCTAAAATTTGGCTACCAAGCATACTACATACATGATATTTGGTCTAGTAGAAGTCAGGTACAACAATCCTCCAATCATTGATCTGTACATAGTTGCATCTTCCTTTGGTGAATTATCCTCTTTTGTCAACTCATAGTCGGTAATAATGTGAGTACATATAGGTTTTGAATTCTCTAGACCAAACTTATTCAATAACTCCTTCACATAATTGGATTGAGAAATGAAAATGCCTCTTTCATTCTAACTTACTTGCAATCCAAGAAAAAATTCAATTCATCAAACATGGGCATCTCAAATTATTTTTTCATTTCTTTAGAAAATTAATTACAAAGCTCATCTTCACCTCTAAAGATGATATCATCAACATACACAACAACCATGAAAATTTTGTTTGAAAGTATCTTGAAATATAGATTGATGTCTACCCAACCTTTCTTGAATCCTTGAATGATTAGGTATTTATCCAATTTTCTATACCAATCCCTAGGTTCTTTCTTTGATCCATACAGTTCATTCTTTAATCTACAAATTTCATCAAGAGATGATTCTAATCTAAAACCTTATGGTTTCTCAATGTACACTTCTTCCTCCAAGTTTCCATTTAGGAATGCATACTTGACATCCATCTAAAAAACCTTGAATCCTTTAAAAGTTGCAAATCTCAAGAACATCCTAATAGCTTCCATCCGAGCAAGAGGGGCTTAAGTGTATTTAAAGTCAATACCTTCAACTTGTGAGTAAAATTTGTGTACTAGTCTTTCCTTATTCCTCACAGCCTTTCCATTCTCATCTATCTTGTTTCGATAAACCCATTTTGTACCTATCACATTCTTTTATGTTGGTCTAGGCACCAATTCATAGGTCTGATTCTTCTCTATCTGGCTGAGTTATTCCTTCATTACACTAATCCAACTCTTATCACTACAAGATTTTTTTGTAGATGTAGGCTCAACTAATAATAGTAAACATAACAAAGTATGATATCAAGATTCTTTACTTCTGGTAATAACTCCTTTGTTCTTATCTCCAATAATCTGATTTTTTGAATGAATTTTTTGTACATACCTTGGTTTCTTCACTATAGATGATATGTTGGAAATTTGGCTGAGTTGATTGCATAGATGTTGTCATTATGGAAACATATGATCCACATGAAGATCGCACAAGTTAGAGAGAAAGTATGACAAAGTGCATTGCATATTTGTCTAAGTGTGAGATAGTATTTGTACCAATGTACCTGGACATAGTTTTTGTTTGTGACATTGACTGGAGTGAGTTAAGTGCTTGTGCACTTGAACATAGACTCTATGGTGACTAATGATGACCCATCTCAGAGTGCAAGTCTATACGGCATGTACGGAATTAGTTATGACAGTTTTACCAAAGACAGTGTGAAGCCGACAGGATAGAATATGAAGACAGAACTAGTAAAGAGTTAAGGGATTATTTTGTTTATCAAAATAATGTCTTAAAAATATAAAGGGATGAAATCCTAGATGTTTACTCTTGGATAAAGCTATTGGTATAAATGTAATTGTAATTGTAAAGTGTAGTGAGGTAATTGTAACAAGCAGTAAGTACTATGATGCGAAGTATATGAAGCATATGTAATAGCGATAGTGAAAGATCAGCGAAGAGATATTGATGCAAGTAGCATAAGGTCATGTACCTTGACCTATTTTGTAATTAGTGTATATTGTACATTACTTGTTTGGGTAGTGGGCTCAGCTGGTAATCACATTTTGTACTACAACTCCTAACAGGGTTGAGGCTTCTAACAAGGCCTATAGTCCCTTAATCGGGACTAATACACTATATACTTTTAATAGACTCCTAATAGGGTCAACATCCTTAACAGGATACTTTTGATTAGTGGATCTTTGTGGGTACCATCCCCACCAGGGTTTTCCCTTGGCCAGGTTTTCCTCGAGAACAAATAATGTGTTATGAGTTCTTTATTATTATGCATATTGTTTAGTTTCTTATGTTATGCATGTATAAAGATAATATGTTATATCCATAATTGGGAAAAAGATAAAGTTTGTAGAATACTGATTCAGCCCCCCCTCTTAGTATTCCCTATTTCTAAAAATTGGTATCAGAGCTTAGTTACTCGAAAAAGAATCATTCAAGGAAAGCCTTGTAGCTTGAGTAAGATCTCTATGGATATGGATCAACTACAAAAGAATCTTGAAGAAGCTCTTGAACAGATTGACTTGCTTACTATTGAAAAAGATACTTTGAAAAGAAAGTATGATGATGCAAAGAACCTTATTGAGAAACTTAAAAACAAATTGGAAGATCTAAGATCTGAAAAGGAATTCGAAATTCTTATTGAAGATTTTGATGACAATATGGAAAATGAAAATGAGATCCTTAAGCATGAATTGAAGATAGCGAATTTGAAGCTTAGTTTGAAAGATGGAAATGGCAAGAATGAAGCAAATCTAAAATCTGAGAATCAAAGTCTGAAGACTGAAAATGAAGAACTAAAATCTAAACTTGGAAATGTTACATCTAAACTTGAGAAAGTCAATTTGCAGTATGCTGAACTTGAGAAATACAATAAGATTGTGAAAGGTGAACTGACTCAATCCAAGCAAAAACTTGAAAGGCTACATTCAACTAGTGAGAAGATTGATGAACAAATATCCTATCAGAAACCACTCTATGATAAGACTGGTCTTGGATTTAACACTCTTAAAGAAAATGATGAAAGCAAAGAACCAGATCTGAAGGTATTTGAAAGCTTAGATGAGAAGAAGTCTGATGAGATCAACAAATTTGAAGATACACCTAAAAGGGAAGAATCACCGAAGCAAGAGGAATCATTCAAAGGTATGCAAAGAGAATTCAAAGGTAGATGTTTTTCTTGTAATACTATTGGTCATACGAAGATAGATTGCACAGGTAAGAAATTTAAACCTCTTAATGGTTATTGTTATAATTGTTGTGATTTTGGACATAGAGCTATTGAATTTAGGAAACCTAAATTTATTGAGAATAATGATGGTAGTAGAATTTTTAGGAATACTAAAAATGCAGATAAGAAACCTACTGAAGGTATGAACAAAAGAAGTGGAGTAGTATGTTATAGATGCAACAAGGTTGGACACATTGCTAGAAACTGCAGATCACAAATCAATCAACTTGGACCAAGATATGGAAATAATGGAATTGTTTGTCAGATATGCAACAAGATTGGACATACAACAAGGTTTTGCAGAATGAACAATGGAGTTTTTCATCCTAATCCTAACCCTAGGAATCATGAAAGAAGAAATGAAGATGCAAGTAATAGTCAGAAAGGATGCTGTAGTAATTCAGATGAAGTAAAGTTTACTAAAAGCACAGATCAAGGAGACATATTCAACATTGAAGGTAATTAGAAAGGTGAAGTATCAAGTGGTAAGAATGAATCCTTACCTGACCTATCTCAGAGAACTTAATTCATGTAAATTATAGTAGATTAGGAACTTAGATTTAGTGTAGAAGTATATTTATGATGAATTGAGTCTTGCACAATTAATGGAAGGTAGTTTATGATATTCTAATGCTATGGTTAAGAGTGCAAAGAAAAATATTATGTTTTGCGAGATCGCAAGAAGTTTTGAGTTTTGCAAGATAGCAGAGATAGCTTTTTGGAAAGAAGGGGCAAAAGAATTGAATGCGATGTCAGATCTAAGTGAGATTGAAGTAATAAAAGGTTATGATCGATGTTATTTGATCATCAAAGAAAATACAAGTGTTAAGGAGATCAAAGAGCAGTGATTGGAAGCTTTTTGCAATGATTTGGTGAAGGATTTGAGCGCCAAATCTCTGCAAGCCCTAAAATCATGAAATCAAGGTATTTTACTTGACAGATCTATGAATCAGTAAAAGGAATTTGAAGTAATCATGGATGTATCTTTAATTCACAATATCAGAGATAAAAATAGACTTAGAATGAATAGGGAACTAGTAGAACCCTTGGAAGAAGACCCTAAGTTAGCTTTATCATCCGTAACAGACAGAGTTTTGCATTTAGAGAATGTAAAAAGTTATCTTGGATGCAAGTTGGAAACTGTCAGTGATAGTGATTTTACAAATGAGTATGAGAAGATTTACAACCAGGACATGTCATTGAAGAGAGAATATGATCATTTGAAAGACAATGAGATTGTTAAGTATGCATTGCAGTATGAGTTTGATAATGAAGAATGCACTAAGATAATCCTTAGCAGAATTCATAATGGGAAGTTTTGGCTAGAAGATAGAGTGATAGAAATTATAGCTAATTTGATTCATGAAGTCACTGGACTATCTAAATCTAGAGCTATTCCTTTAAATGAGAAGAAAATGAGAAAGATACTTATTGATAACACTAATTCATCCTATAATGGCAGAGGAATTGTAATCAGTAAGATCCAACAACATGATGTTAGATACTTATGCAAATTCCTAACAACTAAGTTTTGTGCAAATTCAAGAGAGGATGACATGGCAGCTGGAATGGTACACATAGCTTATTTGATGTGTGTTGTCAAAGTGCTAGTTGATATGTGTGAAATTCTAAGAATTCAGTTGTTTGAGAACTTGGAGAAGATTAAGAAGACAAAGTATGCACAATTTAGATTCTCATCTTTGATCACTTACATGTTTTTTCATCTTTTGAGGAGATTTCCTTACACCATAGGAAATGATTGGAATGATGGACAAAATATAATGGAAAGGATTAATATAGTATACAGAAAGCATGTTATTGATAGTGTTAATGTGAGTGCAGTACTTGTTATTAAGACATTTTAGAATATTGTGTCTAGCAGATCAAGGATTCCACAGTCTCTTGTGGAGAAATACAAGAATGAAATATGTTTTATGGTTGACACTGACTTTACATACATTGAAGTAGTTGAACCTAGAATTGAGTTCATAGACCCTCTTGGCTATGAAATATCTAAAACTGGGATGAAGAATATGTGAATAGGCTACTTAAATGCAAGGTTGACACCCACAGTAATAGATTTGGAACTTTTGAAGAAAATTTCAACTCTGCAAAGGCTATACTTGAGGAGAAACAATCTAAGAAAAGATTTGAGAGAACTATTAAGAAAATATTGAAGGATACAGGATTGACAAAGAAAGAATTCTTAGTGGAAAAGTAGACAGCAACAACAATAGGAGATATTGGACAGAAAGAGATTTTGTTTGTACCTCCCTTATCATCTAGTGCAGCACTAGTTAAGGTGAAAGTAGAGGAACCTGAGAAGGAACAAGTAGTGAGTAGACCTACTAGATCTACCTCCTCCACATCAAGAAAGAGAGTGAAATAAATTGCTACTGGACCTGGTAAGAGGTAGAAAACTTTGATGCCACCAGTACCTAGGAAAATTGCAGAAGTTAAAGATGATGACACTTCTGTGAAGAAGAAAGCATGGAAACCTAGAGTTGAGAGAGTGAATGAAGAAATCATAAAAGATGGAGACTTCACTAAAATGAATAAATACTATGACCTTTATGACTATTCTGATAAATTGAATCTTGAAAATGCAGTGGTCAAGCATTTGATTCTGGCTAATAAGAAGTTCGACACTATTCAAGGAAAGATACTTGATGAATTATTAAAGAAACTTGTTAACAGGAAGATGAGAGCACAAGAAGAAGACAAAACTATCAGAGGGAATCTTGTGAAGAAACTATGTGATGTAAGAAATGATGAACATCTAAAAAAAATTTTGAAGGCCCTTAGCACCCATTTAAGGGAAAAAATAAGAACCATTCAGATTATGGCAGGACAATATGAACAAGTGAATGCAGACACTGAGAAAGCAATAATTAAAGTTATGGTAGAAATTGTTGGAGAGACATCAGTTGCAACTGAGCAAGAAGTAGAAGCAAAACAAGAGGATATTCCCTCTCCACCAGCTATTAACATTGAAGAAGAATTTATGAATGTTGAAGGTACAAGGATCACCTTGGATACTGATGAGAATGTATTCAAGAATCTAGAGAACATTGTTGACAATTTGGCTCTTGATGAACCAGATAGAACTACAGAAGCAGAGTAGACCCAATTTACTATTGAAGAACCCAAAGTATCAAAAGTACAAGCATCTATACCCTCTAAAGAAGAAATCAGTCTTACTCTTGAGACTCGAAAGAAGAAGAAAACTGGATCTTTGTTTGAGGATTTGGGAAAAGAAGTGGATGATGATGATCAAATGGAATTGATCACATCTTTGAACAAAATCATTGGGAAGAATAAGAAAGTCAAAAGTCTAGAAGGATGTCTGAAGGACCTAACTGAAAAGCTACAAAGTATTGTGACCACACAGATTGTAGAAGCAAGCCCTATGGACAAAGCAAAGAAAGTGATGAGCACTTTTGATGATGAGTTCACTAACCTAGCTGATATTGCAAAAGTGAAAGCATAGGCAGACTATGAGGCTAAAATGTTATTAAACATCAGTCAATACATCAACAATGATATCAGTACTCTTGATATCTGTATCAAAGATTTGAGGAAACATTTGGAGATAGGAAAAGCTTTGTACATACAGTGTACAAAATTAGAAACTTTGATAGCTGAGGAAGATCAGAAGATAAAATTAAAGGAAGCCAAGATCTTGAATGAAACAAACCTTCTATCTAACCCTAATGTGAAGGTCAGTAATGTTGAAAAGAAAGTTAGGAAACTTTTTGATGAAATCAGAATTTTACAAGATGAGAAAGATAGGAAGTTGAGGAGATATACTCTTTTAAGAGAGCATGTTGTTATGAAGTCAAGTGTTATTGAAGAACAGTTAGAAGATTGTCTTACAGCTAAGACATCTTTTCAGAAATTCAACTTTGACAACCTCCAAGCTTGTCAAATAGCATCTTATGGACTGAGCGCACTACTCAATGTGGTTGATTCCATTAAGAAGTCATGGGAGAAGGAGATTGAAGCCATGAAAATAGATTTTGCAGATTGTGTTGCAAGCCTACCGGCTTTACAATAATAGATTAAGGTATAACTCTTTTTTGATACAATTTTGTAGTCCTCCCTACAGTTAATTTGTCATTGTTGTCAAAGGGGGAGAGATATTTAGCAGAAAATTGATAGTATATGATATGGATTGATACTCTTAGCAGGAGTATTGTATTAGAGATAAGATTTTTAAGGAGTTATAAGGATAGTATATATATGTTATACTATGGCCATAGTTTTGAACAAATTTTGAGATTTTGGAATTGCACACTTAGCCAATTTTCTCATATGTTGCCACCAATGACAAAGGGGGAGATTGTTGGAAATTTGGATGAGTTGATTGCATAGATGTTGTCATTATGGAAACATATGATCCACATGAAGATCACACAAGTCAGAGAGAAAGTATGTGATGAAGGATGCTCCCCTTAATACCACAAACAAATAACAGAAATAGAGAAACAACAACAATAATATGCAAGAATAGAAAATTGGCTTCTTATTATCTCCACAAATGTGGAATTACAAACTTTCAGAATTACAAGATGAAAAGCCACATCGGCATTCCCTTACAATGTTCTGTAGGACAAAGCCTCGAATCAATACCCAGATCTACTACCCAGAACTGCCCTAGACAACACTACGGACCTTCTTTATATAGGCAATTTCCACCACCCGAGAAGGTTCTAGAAATTTAGCCCTTAGGACCGACCAAACTTAGAATTATTTTATTTTACAATTTATTACATCAAAGTCGGCTCAAAATGATTTTTGAAACCCAAACAAAAATTTTGAAGAAAAAAATATTTTCTGCCATTTCAGGTGACCCAGCTTTCGAAGACCATAAGTCATCACCCGTTGACCTGATTGGCTATTATAACCCCATTCTAGAAATGCCACGAAATGCTCTACAGGCTTGGCCATTGCAAAGCGCCCATCACCCAAATTTTCAACCTCATCTGGGGCCTCTAAAGCCTTCAAAACTGAGTTCAAAGTTTCTGTACCCTGCTACCAATACCGAAAATCTTCAATATCTTCAAAACTACACCTGATCTAGCCATGAAACTTTGCTGGCAGGCTGATATGACTGAGATGAACCTCCACATGTAAAATTAGAACATTCTGAGATTGTAAGACCAACTTACTAAAAATAGCAAGTTTCCATAAATAGCAACTCTGCACAAGATAGCCCTTATTGAATACAAAAACAAAAATATTTTTGGGTGATGCAAGATTGCTCTTACACCCAGGATGCTCCTGCATCAGACACCTGGGGTAATTTGAGAAGTGACCCTATCACGACTCAGGTGTGCAGAGGAAAACCAAGATGGTTAACCTCCTCCTTTGTTAGCCATGATGAATCTTCAATAGGTCATCCTTTCCATTTGACCAAATACTCTTCATATGTCCTGTTCCTTGTGCTTCTGCCAACATGACTATCCAGTATGTCTTCAATCTCCTTGATATCTGAACTGGTTGCTAGAATACTCCACTGTCCTACTGCGATCTCATCTTCAACACTTCCTTCATGATACTCTGTCAAATCTGAAATGTTAAACACTGGTGAAATATTCAGCTCACTAGGCAATTCTACCTCATATGCATTTCCTGAATCATGCTTCTTCAGTATCTTACATGGCCCAAACTTCTTCATTTTCAACTTATTATATGTACCAACCGAAAATCACTCCTTCCGCAAATGAACCATGACTTCATCTCCAACCTGAAATTCCTTATGCCTCCTTTTCTCATCTGCCTTAGCCTTATATTGCGCATTCATCTTGGTAATATGCTTCCTCACCTCCTCATGGATGTTCTTCAAATGTTCTACAAAATCCTCAGCTTCAGCACTACTTATTTCTCCTTTATCTATCTTTCTCAACTTAGATGCATTTCTTGGACTACTTCCATATATAATCTAGAATGGTGATTTACCAGTGCTCCTGTTGACAGAATTATTGTATAAAAATTTTTCCTATGGTAAAATCAAATCCCATCCTATTGGCTTACCTCCAACCAAACATCTCAACAAATTTCCCAAACTTCTATTCACCACCTCTGTCTGTCCATCAGTTTGTGGATGATGTGATGAACCGAACTTCAAATTTGTCTTCAATTTCTTCCACAATGTCCACCAGAAATATCCAACAAACTTATTATCTCGATCTGAAACTATGGTCTTTGGAAAACCATGTAGTCTCACCACTTCTCTGAAAAACAATTCTACCACATGAACAACATCATTAGTCTTCTTGCAGGGAATGAAATGTGCCATCTTCAAAAATCTGTCAACTACTACAAAAATTGAATCATGTCCCCACTGTGTCCTCGGTAAACCAAGAACAAAGTCCATACTGATATCCTCCCAAGGCTTCTCTGGTATAGGTAATGGCTGATACAACCCTGTATTCTACTTCACTCCTTTCACCATCTGACATACTCTGCAACTCTGTACAAACTTCTTCACATCTTGCTACAATTGTGGCTAATAATAATTCTCACCAACCAAAGCAAGGGTTTTATCATGACCAAAATGTCCAACCAATCCTCCACTATGCTTCTCCTTGATGAGATTCTCCCTCATAGAACTTCGTGGAATGCACAACTGACTCCCTCTGAATAGCATATCATCTTGGATGATAAAATCCAGCCATTGCGTCCTGTCTAGAGTAACAAGCTCTTTACAAGCTTTCTAAGCTCCACCAAAATCAGGATCCTCTGGATACAAATTCTTGAGTTCCTTGAACCCAACCACCTCGATCTGCATCTCTATCAGTAATAGTTGCCTTCTGCTAAGAGCATCTGCAACCCTGTTAGACTTTCCACTTATGTGTTTCAAAACAAATGTATAACTCTACAAAAACTCAACCCATTTCAAATGCCCTTGATTCAACTTTCCTTGACTATTCAAATATTGCAAAGCTTGATGATCAGTATACAAGACAAACTCTTTAGGAAGCAGATAATGTCTCCACTTCTTTAATGCCTGAACTATAGCATAAAATTTTTGATCATAGATAGAATATTTTCTCTTGGCATCATTTAACTTCTCACTGAAATAAGCAATAGGTTTACCTTCTTGGCTCATAACAGCTCCTATTGCAGTGCCACTAGCATCACAATCTACTTGAAACACCTTATTAAAATCTGGAAGTGCTAAAATAGGTTGTTCTGTAACTTTTTGTTTCAATAATTGAAAGCTCTTTTCTACCCCATTAGTCCACTTAAAATCTTTTCTATCCCCTCTCATTGTCTCAGTCAAGGGACCACAAATACTGCTAAAATTTTTGATAAACTTTCTATAAAAACTAGCTAGACCATGAAAAGATCTTACCTCAGTAGCACTCCTTGGAGTAGGCCATTCAAGGATAGCCTATACCTTCTTTGGGTCCATTTTTAGACCTTCTGCTGAAACTACAAATCCCAAATACACTAACTCTTTCTTCACAAAACTGCACTTCTTCAAATTAATCAACAATTTCTCATCTCTCAACTTCTCAAACACCATACGAATATGCATCAGATGTTCCTCCAATGTCTTGCTAAAGATAAAAATATCATCTAGGTAAACAATGACAAACTTACCCAAAAATTCTTTCAGAACCTCATTCATGAGCCGCATGAAAGTGCTCAGTGTATTGGTTAGCCCAAAAGGCATGACTAACCACTCATACAGTCCTTCCTTTATCTTAAAGGTATTCTTCCATTCATCTCCTTCTCTAATCTGAATCTGGTGATATCCACTCTTCAGATCTATCTTTGAGAAATACATAGCTCCACTCAAACAATCCATAATATCATCCATTCGTGGCAATGGAAACCTATACTTGATTGTGATCTTGTTTATTGCTCTAGAATTTGTACACATCCTCCATTCTCCATTCTTCTTTGGTGCTAATACCACTGGTTCAGCACAGGGACTCAGCCTCTCACAGATCAATCCTTTCTGCAACAACTCATGTACTTGTCTGTTCAATTCCTCACTTTCTGCTAGTGTCATTCTGTGTGCTGCCTTGTTTGGAAAACTGGCTCTTGGAATCAAATCCATGTGATGATTGATCTTCCTTACCAGTGGTAATCCATCAGGTACATTATCAAATACAATATCCTAAAACTCATTCAACAAATCTACAACCTCTACAGGTACATCCTCTACTTCTTCTTTACTAGCTTTTGGAATTAAAGCAAAACACACATGCTCATGCCTCATACCATCTAGGAATTTTCTTCCATCAACAAATGTTATTCTTGCATTACCACATACCTTTTCTTCAGTCTTCTTCAATGGCTTTAGCTTATGTCACACTCCATCCTTTGTTAGGGAATAGGTATTCACACGACCATCATGTACAGCACATCTGTCAAACTGTCACGGTCTACCCAACAACATACGACATGCATCCATAGAGATGATATCACATAGTACCTCATCTTGGTACCCGCCGATCTTGAACTTTACCAGGCACTGTTCACTGACCATGACCCTGTGGTCATCCTGCACCCAGGAAATCTGATATGGATGTGGGTGTTTCTGTCTCTTGAGCTTGAACTTTGTCACCATCTCTTCTGACACAAAATTGTCAGTACTTCCACTATCGATAATCACATCACAACATTTACCCTCACACTTGCATCTAGTTCAAAACAAGCTCTTCCTTTGTTAAATTTCATTCTCACCACTCAGTAGGACTCTTCTATTAATTAGCGTTTCTCCTCTTTCAGCATCTTCAAAATTTGATGATCTAGCATCTTCATCTACATGTGCAACTCTGGCCTGGCCTTCATTTCTCCTGTCTGTTCTACCTTGGTGCTGAGGACATTCAAATGCCCTATGACCTTCTTCTCCACAGTGAAAACATGTTCCACGGAAGCCTCCTCTTCCTGAACCTTGTCCTCTTCCTCTTCCTCTCTAATCTCTATTATTCTGATCTTGGAAATGATTGGAATTGTTTCCTCTCTAATTCTAGCTGCTACTGGCCTCATCCTTCTTTTTTGAATCTTCATTTCGGTCACCATATGAACGTCCACCAGATCTTCCACCACGACCTCTTCCATTTTGTCTACTCTCAAACTTCTTATTCAACTTTTCCTCTACTTTTAGGGAAAACTGGTATGCCTCCTCAATACTGTTTATTCAAACCAGATTCAACTCCTCTTGAATGCTTGGCCTTAACCCATTAAGGTATCGGGCAACTTTCTCCTTATCAGCTTCAGCATGGCCTGTTTTGATGACGAGTCGATAGAAATCCTCTGTATACTCCTAAACAGATCTTCCTGCTTGCTTCAAACTCTTCATTTTCTTTAGTAGGTCAAGCTCATAATCAACAGGAATGAATTGTCACTTCAATTTATCCACCATCCACTCCCATCTTGTGATTTTATCTTTCCCTCTTCTATTTCACTCTAATTGAATTTCTTGCCACCAGATCTTCGCATGACTTTCAGTCTAGCCTTCGCAAATTTGACCCTATTAGGATCCTCAACATCTTCATACTCAAAATATTCCTCACATTCATTGATCCAGTCGATCAATTCCTCTGGGTTAAGATTTCCAGAAAATGTAGGAACCTCAATCTTAGGTCTTTTCCCAATCTTGGAAATCGCCCGAAAAAGTCTTTCTTCCTCCTGGTTCACAATTTCAGCTTCTCCTTCTTGATATTCTTCTTCAACTTCATCCTCGCTTTCATCTCTGACATTAAGATTCATTCCTCTGCGAATCTCTTCTTGCAATGCTCGCACTTGTCTCTGCAACTCTCTAACCTCAGGTGTCACAGCACTGGCTCTTCCGCCACGTTCTCTTCGTGGAGGCATTTTCACGATGTGCACTGAAACCCTAACCACGGTCCTGGTGCAAACTGCCTCACAGTCGGTGATCTGTTTACACACTCAAGAACTCCTACTTTGATACCACTTGATGAAGGGTGCTCCCCTTAATACCACAAACACATAATAGAAATAGAGAAACAACAACAATAATATGCAAGAACAGAAAATTGGCTTCTTATTATCTCCACAAATGTGGAATTACAAACTTTCAGAATTACAAGATGCAAAGCCACATCGGCATTCCCTTACAATATTCTGTAGGACAAAGCCTCGAATCAATACCCAGATCTACTGCCTAGAACTACCCTAAACAACACTACGGGCCTTTTTATATAGGCAATTTCCACCACCCAAGAAGGTTTTAAAAATTTAGCCCTTAGGACCGACCAAACTTAGAATTATTTTATTTTACAATTTATTACATCAAAGTCGGCTCAAAATGAGTTTTGAAACCCAAACAGAAATTTTGAAGAAAAAAATATTTTCCACCATTTTAGGTGACCCAACTTCCAAAGACCATAAGTCATCGCCTGTTGACCCGATTGGCTATTAGAACCCCATTCTGGAAATTCCACGAAGCACTCTACAGGCTTGACTTGTACAAAGTGCCTGTCACCCAAATTTTCAACCTCATCCGGGGCCTCGAAAGCCTTCAAAATTGAGTTTGAAGTTTTTGTACCTTGCTGCCAATATCGAAAATCTTCAATATCTTCAAAACTACACCTAATCTAGCCATGAAACTTTGCTAGCAGGCTGATATGACTGAGATGAACCTCCACATGTAAAATTAGAACATTCTGAGATCGTAAGACCAACTTACTAAAAATAGCAAGTTTCCATAAATAGCAACTCTACACAATATAGCCCTTATTGAATACAAAAACAAAAATATTTTTGGGTGATGCAAGATTGCTCTTACACCCAGGATGCTCCTGCATCAGTATGACAGAGTGCATTGCATATTTGTCTAAGTGTGAGACAATATTTGTACTAGTGTACCCGCACATAGTTTTTGTTTGCGACATTGACTGGAGTGAGTTCAATGCTTGTGCACTTGAACATAGACTCTATGGTGACTAATGATGACCCATCTCAGAGTGAAAGTCTGTATGGCATGTACAAAATTAGTTATGATAGTTTTACTGAAGACAGTGTGAAGCCGACAGGATAGAATATGAAGACAGAACTAGTAAAGAGTTAAGGGATTATTTTGTTTATCAAAATAATGTCTTAACAATATAAAGGGATGACATCCTATATGTTTACTCATGGATAAAGCTATTGGTATAAATGTAATTTTAATTGTAAAGTGTAGTGAGGTAATTGTAACAAGCAGTAAGTAATATGATGCGAAGTATATGAAGCATATGTAATAGCGATAGTGAAAGATCAGCAAAGAGATATTAATGCAAGCAGCATAAGGTCATGTACCTTGACCTATTTTGTAATTAGTGTATATTTTACATTACTTGTTTGGGCAATGGGCTCAGCTGGTAATCACATTTTGTACTACAACTCCTAACAGGGTTAAGGCTTCTAACAAGGCCTATAGTCCCTTAATTAGGACTGATACACTATATGCTTGTAATAGACTCCTAATAGGGTCAACATCCTTAACAAGATACTTTTGATTAGTGGATCTTTTTGGGTACCATCCCCACCGGGGTTTTCCCTTGGCCAGAGTTTCCTCGAGAACAAATAATGTGTTATGAGTTCTTTATTGTTATGCATATTGTTTAGTTTCTTATCTTATGCATGTATAAAGATAATTTGTTATATCCATAATTGGGCAAAAGATAAATTTTTTAGAATACTGATTCACCCCCCCCCCCCTTCTAAGTATTCCCTATTTCTAACATGATAGTGTCAGTTGGATAGCTTCTTATTCTTTCTTTTCTTCCTTTCTCTTGTGCTCTATATCAGATTCATACTCAATATGTCACTCAGTAGCATTTTGAAACTCTTCATCAACCTTCACATTCACACTTTCTATAATTTTGTCTAGTCTCTTATTGTAACACCAGTATGCTTTTCTTTTGGTAGAATATTTCAAAAATATTCCTCCATCAACTTTGTTGTCAAACTTCCCAAGATTGTCTCATCCTTCTAAATATAACACTTACTACCAAATATTTTGAAGCATTTCACGATAGGTTCTCTTCCATTCCATAACTCGAATGAATTCTTTCTATATTTCTTTCGGTATAGAACTCAGTTAAACATATACACAACAATATGTACTACTTCTCTCTATAAGATTTCTAGTAGACTTACTTACTTCAACACAGTTCTTACCACTTCTTGAATTTTGTGATCCATCCTTTCCACAACATCATTCTGCTAGGGTGTTCTTGCTGGTGAAACTATCTCTTAATACCATTCTTTTCACAAAAACTTTCAAAAAAATCACATGTAAACTCCCCTCCTTTTTCAAATCTCAAACATTTAATGTTTTTACCACTCTCAATCTCAACTCTAAGCTTTAAAGTTCTTGAATAGTCATCATTAAAAAGTATAAAAATACCTTTCACCTTGAAAGCTCCTTATTCTGGTAGGACCACAGAGATCGATGTGCATAATATCCAGTTAACCAATAGAAGAATAGTCATTTACCTTGAATGATTCTCTTCTCTATTTTCCTTCTTGACAACCCTTACAAATAATGTTTTCTAGTTTATGCAATTTGGGTATATCTCTTACTGCATGAGATGAGCTTATTCTCACTAGATTATCAAAGTTTAGTTGACACATTCTTTGATGCTAGATCCAACTGTCATTAGTCTAAGATAATAAAATCCATCCTTCTAATGCTCCTTCTAGCTGGTACATGTTTCTTCCTTTCCTCTTTCTGATTGCAATCAAATCTCTTGATTTCACAGCCTTCATTCTTGATACAAACAAATTGTGATACAAACCCTTCACATAATAGACACTGTGATACAAACCCTTCAAATAATAGACATTGTCATTTTTATTATTTCCATAAAAATTAATAGAACCTTTACCAACAATATAAGCTTCTATAATGTCACCAAATCTAATTGGACCACCATCATACTTGCTAAGTGATACAAATGTTGGAAACTACAATTGAAGCAATTTTTGTATTGTCATTGATGTCAAACCTTAATTGGTAAGACTATTGCTATCTAAGAAAGTACTATATCTATTTGATTGTTGAGAAGGATTAGGGAAAGGGTGATAACAATAGAACCTAGAGAAAGGTTGAGTTATTTGATACTTCAATGAGTACTTGATTATGTGGCACAATGATAAGATAATGTATTATTTATCTAAGTAAGAAGCAAGACTGAACAAGTAGGCTTAACCGAGCAGAAGTGAAGAAATATAGTTTAAGCTAAGTAATGTTAGTGTCGACCAAGCCACTATATGCTAGGTAAATTTAGTATTGACCGAACATCAATGTATTTCTAAGGGAGACAAAATTAGTCGAGGGAAACAGTTTCAAGTGGTGACTGAGCTACACTGTGATGACTGAGGAATTGAACACAGTATTGACCGAGCATCAATAATTTATATTTGAGGAAGAATTTAGATTCCTAGCTGACATGTTTGAATTCTTGGATTATGTAAATCATGTTGACTTTATTTATTGACCATATGGAACATTTAATGCACAGTAAACCATTTTATTGTGATTCCAATAAAGAGATTAAAGATGTTTCTAGAAGGATGGACGAAGAACATAATGTTGGAAGGATTTGATGAATCTGACCTAAACCTAAGATCTACAGAGGAGATTAAGAGGAAAAAGATGGATCTACCTATTGAAGAGGTATTTAGGAAACCTAAGTGTGAGGTTGAGAGAGAGATGTTGGAGTTTTTGTTATTGACTGAATGAGTAGAAAGGTTGAAGGAGGAGTTGATTAGAGTTGTGATTGCTTGAAGGGATTTCTGAGCAGATCAGTGATGGAGATGGAAATGGAACTCAGTCAGTAAGTCATCATATATGTAAGAATTGGATCTGTTATTTGCAAAGTGAGTTGTATGTTTTCAAATCAAACATTACTGTTACTTTCTAATCATTGTATTAGTTAAAATCCTTTAATCAAGGTTGACCTAACAGTCATTGTATAAATATTTTAATCAAGGTTGCATTCTAATAGAATGTACTTAAGTCCTCTAACAAGGCACACTCCTAATAGGTTGGTTGAAATCCTTTAACAGGGTCACACCTAGTAGTGTGTTTGTAAACCTTTGATAGGGTTGGCTTTTCACATAGCTCACTTTAGAAGAGGGAATATATCAGTAGCATGTTACAAAGTGTTTTTTCCCAAATTGGGTTTCCACTATAAATCCTAGTGTTAATACTTGTGTGAATGTTTTGGTTTGAACATTTCTATGTTTTGCAAGTTAAATACTATTGGATAGTGGATTGCATTGTTTTATGTTTCTGGTATACATTCAGTAATGACCGAGTAGCTATTGTTTATTAGATATGAGTTGTTGAATTGTTTAAAAGTTTAATTGATACATCTAGACCTGAGAACAACTTATTCACCCCCCCTCTCTATTGTTCTAAATCATATTAATAGTTGGTATCAGAGTTGTTGGTGCTTACAGAGAAAAAGTTTAAAGGTACTTGAAGTAAATGATCAAGATGTATAAGAAGGAGGTACCGAAGTTGAATAAGGAGAACTTCCCTACATGGCAGAGTCTGATGAAACTACATCTAGCTGGTATTAGTGACTTAGCAAAATATTATGTTGAACATGACTATGTTACACCTGTTGCACCTTTTACTGCCGAGGAGATGAGAGCTAAACAAGAACACAATCAAGAAATGTAGGAGATTGCATTTGCCTTAAGCTATCCTAAATTTGAAGACATTAAAGATTGCACAAATACAAAGCAAATGTTGGACAATCTTGCAAACATCTATGGCAGTGACATAAATGTACTAAGGGAAAAAGTTGAAAGCCTTAGAGGTAAGTTTGATGAAATGAAAATGCAAGAAGGTGAGAATATTGCTCAATATTGTGGTAGGATAAAGGAGGTTGTAAATGCTATTCGAGGAGCTAATGGAACGATTGATGATGAGACTATTATTGGAAAGGTACTGAGAACTTTTTGTCCTATATATGTCATCAAAATCTCAGCAATTCAAGAATCTAGATGTAACCATGGTAATGCTCTAACACTGGAAAGTCTTGTTGGTAAGCTTACTACTTTTGAGCTTTCTAATTATGATAACTTCATTGTTGCTAATGTTGAGTTTGCATTCAAGTCACAAATGGTTTTTCATAAGTCTAAGAAGGAAAAATAAAGATGCATCAGTGAGAGTGAAAGTGAAAGTGACACTTCAAATGAAGAACTAGAGGATCTTGAAGCTCTCATGGCCAAAAGATTGAAAAGAGGAAAAGGTGAGTATAAAGGTAAAATTCCTATCATATGTTTCTCATGTAACAAAGTTGGCTATATAGCTGCAAGATGTCCTGATAGGGATGACAAGGATGAAGAAAGGGAAAGCAAGTACAAAGACAAGAGAGAAAACAAAGGTTACCGAAGGTACAAGGACTACAACGATAAAGGTAAGAAATCTTGTTACATTGCTGAAGAAGAAACTGACACTAATAATGATGATTTTGAAAAGTAGTCTATGTTTCTATGAAAGATGAGTCTGATGAAGATGAGAAAACTACACTTGTTTCTTATGTGAGCAAAGGTGATAAATAGATTATTGATAGTGGTTTCTCACACCACATGACTGGTGATAAAAGTAAATTTGATATCCTAGATCATTACAAAGGTAGAAGTGTTAAGTTTTGTAATGATGCACCATGTCCTGTAAAGGGTAAAGGATTAATTAAGCTGACTAACAAAATCACTTGTGAAAATGCTTATTGGGTTGAAGGTCTTAACTAAAATTTTCTAAGTAATAGCATTGGTTATCGAGTGGAATTTCATCACAGGAAGGCTAAAATATTTGATGTCACTGGCGAACTAATTGGAAGTGGATAACATACAAGAGGTAATTTGTTCTATCTAGACCTATTTGAAGAGACATGTTTGGTTGCACAACTTGATGATAAATGGCTATGGCATAAAAGGCCATGTCATTTTAACTTTGACAATCTGGTAAACATTAGTAAAAAGAATAAAGTTAGAGGTTTGCCTAGATTGAAGAAACCTGATAATGTGATGTGCAAACAATGTCAGTTGGGTAAAATGACAAAGTCTAGTTTCAAGAGAAAGACTTTTACTTCTAAAAATGTCTTAGATCTGGTTCATACTGACCTTTGTGGACCTATGGGTGTACAAAGCTATTGTGGTGCTAAATACTTTATTCTGTTTGTTGATGATTACACTAGGATGATGACTGTAATGTTTTTAAAAGAAAAATTTAATGCATTTCAATTGTTTAAGTGGTTTTTGGCTAAGGTTGAAAAGGAGACATGTAGAAACCTGAAATGTCTGAGATCTGACCAAGTTGGAGAGTTTACATGAAATGAGTTCAATCTATTCTGCAATGATAGAGGAATCAAAAGATAGATATTTGCACCTAGAACACCTCCATAGAATGGTATAGCAGAGAGAAGGAATAGATCTATCATGGATTGTGCAAGGACACTAATGATTGAGAAGAATGTTGTATAAAAGTACTGGAAAGAAGTTGTAAGTATAGCTATTTATGCCTTAAACTGAGTAGAAATCAAAAAAGGTATAAATGTTACACCTTATGAACTATGGCATGGTTATGCACCTAAAGCAAAATAATTTAGAATTTTTGGAAGCAAATGCTATATACTAAAAGACAATAAAAATGGAAATTTTGATGCTAAAAGTGATGAGGGCGTATTCCTAGGCTATTCCACAAAGATTAAAGCTTACAAGTGTTTGAAATCTAACACTAAAAAAATTGTGGAAAGTGTAAATGTGAAGGTTGACGAATATGTAGAGAAAAATGAACAGGAAAGAAAAGAGAACCTGAAGATTATAGATCTTTTGTCTATATAGAAGAGTGAGAGGAACGTAACACACTTGCACTTGATGCAGAGTCTCGGGTAAGAAATGTTGAGCATCAAGGAGATAATGTCAAGCATCAGGGAGATGTTGTTGAATAATAGGAGGATGCTACTGAGCATCATGAAGTGGTTGTTGAGCAATCAGAGGCTGAATCTAATAATCTTATTGATGAACCTGAAGAGCAAGGAGAAAAGAAAGTTGAACCTATTTTGGCACAATATGTAAGGAGACATCACAAGCCTGAGAAAATCATTGGAGATAAAGAAAATGGAGTTCTGACCAGAAACAAGTTAAGAGATCCTACATGCTTATTGTGCAAATTTGAGCCTAAGACAACAAGGGAGGCATTAGAAAATGAAGCCTAGATTTTATCTATGAATGAGGAGATAGACCATATAGAAAAGAATGATACCTGGACTCTAGTGCCGAGATGAGAAAATAAAAATGTCATTGGAACAAAATGGGTATTCAGAAATAAGCTTAATGAATATGGACAAATCACAAGGAACAAAGAAAGGCTGGTATGCAAGGGCTATGTGCAAGAAGAAGGAATAGACTATGGGGAGAAATTTTCCCCTACAGCAAGATTAGGAGTAATAACTCTACTTGCATATGCTGCATACAAAGATTTCAAGGTATACCAAATGGATGTCAAGTTTGCATTTTTAAATGGTATATTAGAAGAAGAAGTGTACATTGAGCAACCTTAAGGATTTGTTGATCCAAAAAAGAGACACATGGTTTGCAAACTAAACAAGGAACTATATGGATTAAAGCAAGCTCCTAGAGCATGGTATGAGAGGCTGTACAATTACTTGTTATAGATTGGATTCTCAAGGACAAATGACACCAGCAATCTGTACATGGAAGATGAAGAAGGTAAAGGGATCTTGTTAGATAAGATTTTTGTATATGATATCATATTTTGTGGACAAGATGCCTTGTGTAAGAAATTTTCAAATGAGATGGAAACTGAATTTGAAATGTCTATGTTTGGTGAGGTAAAATTCTTTGTTGGTTTGCAAGTATATCAGATGGAGAAAGGTATTTTCATCACACAGTCTAAATATGTCAAAGAGATACTGAAAACCTTTGGTATGGAGGACTCAAGGCTAGTAAGTACTCCCATGGCCACTAGACAGAAACTGTCTAAAACTGATGATACTGCTGAGGTAAACAAAACTCTATATATATCTGTGATTAGAAAGCTGCAATATGTTGTTCACAGTAGACCAAATATTGCTCTAGTAGTTGGGATTTGGCAAGATTCTATGCCAACCCTAAGGAAATTCATATGATGGTTGTGAAAATAATAATGAGATATTTGAAAGGAACAAAAGACTATGGACTGTACTACAAGAAGCATGAGAGATTTGAACTGAGAATCTATACTGATGCAGATTGGGCAGGAAATGTGGATGAAAAAAAAAGTACTAGTGGTGGAGATTTCTTTGTTGGACATAGATTAGTTTCCTGGACAAGCAAGAAACAAAATTGCATTTCCCAATCTACATCTAAAGCTGAGTATGTAGCTGTTGTAGTAAACTGTTCAAACCTGGTTTGGATAAAGTAATTTTTTAAGGGCATGAAAGAGGAGATCACTGAACTAGTTGTCATATACTGTGACAACACAAGTTCTATCAACATATCAAAGAACCCAGTGATGCACACTAAGACCAAACATATTTCCATCAAGTATCATTACTTGAGGGAATTGGTACAAGATAAAGAGGTCAGAATGGAATATGTGAATACAAAGGAACAACTAGTAGACATATTCACCAAAGCTTTACCTAAAGAAGCTCATGAGTACCTAAGAGGAAAATTAGGGGTTCTTCCCCTAACTGAGGCTGCCTAGTCAAGCTAGGAGCATTGCATCAAATGTGCTGCAAAGATTATCTAACAAATTGATGTAGAAAAGGTCACACTTTAGGAGAAGCCTAGAGTTGTGAAAAGTATAGAAAAGCTAATAGACAGTCATTAGCAAAGATGATAGAGGGAGAAATATTATTTCTGAGTTGACAAGATGACATCTACATCTAAAAGATGAAAGTTCTAGTTGTTTCTTTGGCATTATTGTCAAAGAGGGAGATGAGTCAGATGAAAACACATGGTGAGATTTCATGAAAGATCAAGAAAGAGGGAGAGATTCAGAGGAAAGGGACACAGAAAAGATTCAATGGGAGTTATTGTGTGGATAATCAGGCAAGTGTGGCTAAAGAGATTCAGAATCATAATTAAGCTAAGGATATTACAAATGTTACTGCTGTACAGACAAGTTTTGGATTGGTTGGTGAATCCTGTGTTATTCATATGGTGTTGCCATCAATGCCAAAGAGGGAGATTGTTGGAAATTACAATTGAAGCAATTTTTGTATTTTCATTGATGTCAAACCTTAACTGGTAAGACTATTGCTATCTAAGAAAGTACTATATCTATTTGATTGTTGAGAAGGATTAGGGCAAGGGTGATAATAATAGAACCTAGAGAAAGGTTGAGTTATTTGATACTTCAATGAGTACTTGATTATGTGGCACAATGATAAGATAATGTATTGTTTATCTAAGTAAGAAGCAAGACTGAACAAGTAGGCTTAACTGAGCAAAAGTGAAGAAATATAGTTTAAGTCAAGTAATGTTAGTGTCGACCGAGCCAATATATGCCAAGTAAATTCAGTGTTGACCGAACATCAATGTATTGTCGAGGGAGACAACATTAGCCGAGGGAAACAGTTTCAAGTGGTGACCGAGCTATATAGTGATGATCGAGGAGTTGAACATAGTATTGACCGAGCATCAGTAATTTACATTTGAGGAAGAATTCAGATTCCTAGCCGACATGTTTGAATTCTTGGATTATGTAAATCATGTTGACTTTATTTATTGACCGTATGGAGCATTTAATGCATAGTAAACTATTTTATTGTGATTTCAACATAGAGATCAAAGATGTTTCTAGAAGGATCGATGAAGAACATAATGTTGGAAGGATTCAATGAAGAGGCAAAAGATGGATCTACCTATCGAAGAGGTATATAGGAAACCTAAGTGTGAGGTTGAGAGAGAGATGATGGAGTTGTTGTTATTGACTGAATAAGCAAAAAGGCTGAAGGAGAAGGAGTTGATCAGAGTTATGATTGCTTGAAGGGATTTATGAGAAGATCAGTGATGGAGATGGAAATGGAACTCAGTCAATAAGCTAGCATATATGTAAGAATTGAATCTATTATTTGCATAGTGAGTTGTATGTTTTCAGATCAAACATTACTATTACTTTCTAATCATTGTATCAGTTAAAATCCTTTAATCAAGGTTGACCTAATAGTCATTGTATAAATCCTTTAATCAAGGTTTCATTATAATGGAATGTACTTAAGTCCTCTAACAAGGTGCACTCCTAACAGGGTGGTTGAAATCCTTTAACAGGGTCACACCTAGCAGTGTGTTTGTAAGCCTTTAACAAGGTTGGCTTTTCACAAAGCCCACTTCAAAAGAGTGAATATATCAGTAGCATGTTACAAAGTGGTTTTTCCCAAATTGGTTTTCCACTATAAATCTTGGTGTTAATACTTGTGTGAATGTTTTAGTTTGAACATTTCTATGTTTTGCAAGTTAAATACTGTTGGATAGTGGACTGGACTATTTTATGTTTCTGGTATACATTTAGTAATGACCAAGTAGATGTTGGTTATTAGATATGAGTTGTTGAAGTGTTTAAAAGTTTAATTGATACATCTGGACCTAAGAATAACTGATTCACCCACCACACACCCCCCACCACTCTATTTTTCTAAATCATATTAACAACAAACTTACTTTTGTCTCTGGTCATGTGATGAGAACAACACAATCAACCAACCATTCACTCTTCTTTCTTTTAGCATACAAAGTAGTTTCAACATCATCAACTTCAGCATAGATTTTAGTAATATCAATTTCTATTTTCTCATACTCTTTAGCATAAAACAAACAATCCTCTATCTCTGATTCATTATCTGAGATAGTAGCATCTTTATTTACATAATAAGCCTTTTTATTGATCTTCTTAAACTTGTATCTAGGACCTTTCTCTAGACATCTAGTAGCCAAATGACCAATCTTTCTACATCTAAAACATTTTAGAGGTAACATACCTTTGTAAGTTTTCCAATACCTTTCTTTAATATCCTTGAAAATTTTTCTTCAAGCTCCTCCTCATCATCAGGATCATCATTTGATCTTGTTTCTTTAAATGTTATTTTAGATCTTCTCTTGTCTCTTCCAAACTTTCTCAACTCAAATGTTGTCAAAGTACCAAACAACTATTCTTTTGTAAACTTCTTCATATCATACACTTTTGCAATCATCGATATTTTGTCACTATAGCTTTCAGATAATGTCATCAAGATCTTCTCTATAAAGTCTTCATCGATAATAGTGTCTCCTTAATTTTTTACTTCATTTATTATGTTATCAACTCTTTGAAAATAACTCTTGATATCTTCTTCATTTTCCATTCTTAGATTCTCATAATGGCATTTTTTTGTTAGCTTCTTAGACAACTTAACTTTGTCATTTCCTTCATAAATCTCTTTCAATTTTTCCCAAACTTCATATGCATTTTTCAAGGAAATAACCTTAGATAATTCAATCTTTGATAAAGAAATAGTAATAGCATACCTTTCCTTTTCATTTTCCTCATATGCCTCGATTTCATCCTAAGTGTTAAGCCCATTCTAAGGAAATGCATACTTTTTCTCCACAAGCTTCCAGATCTTGTAACAAACCGATACCAAGTATCCTTTCATCTGATCTTTTCATGAATTATCGTCTGATCCATTGAAAAAAGGGATAGTCAATTTGTGTGCCATCAAATCTGCCTCAAGTGGTAAAGCTCTTCACTAGGGAATGTAGCTCTAATACAATTTTTTGAACATGTCGAATAATTGAGAGGGGAGTGAATCAGTTATTCCCATACAAAATTATTAAAAAAATTATTTGTCGCTCAACTCACAATTAACAGATATAAAAAATATGTCAATTAGGCACATCAACATTCACATAAAATATATGCAATTAAGGATATAGAAAAACCAACACATAGAACACCATATTTTAAGTGGAAAACCCAAGATGGGAAAAAACCACAGAAAAGATAATTCTTATGAAATGTAAAAATGTCTGTTAAGGTGACACTAGCATGGTGATTTTTACAATGACTCGTTGTGAGGATTTCTCACTATAGATACAAAGGCTCTCTACCATAATATTAAGGCCCACTTCTGATACACAAGGGCTCATTGTAGATACAAAAGGGCTCAATGCCAATACAATACTCACTGACATAAAATATGAAAAGAGATAGAATGCACCACTGAGATCAACATACTACTATACAAAAATACAAATCTCCAGCAAGAAAATTCACAACCACTTTGCATATCAACACATATGAGACTTGATTGATTACCTTAAAACTTATTTCTTGCACAATGGCACTCCACACTCCATCGTTAAAACATAAAGGGATCCATCATGTTGGCTAGATAGATTTGAAATAGGTCACACCAAGAAATTCTTGTGGTGGTAAGGAATGAACTGAGGACCACCTTGATCAATTCAACATTCCTCACTCAATCCAACATGCTACACCATCACCAAAGCACTTGGTTCCAACTAATACATCCATCACGCTAAAATTACATGGTTGGGACCTAAACACATCACAATAGGATCAAACCAAAACATACAATATATGGAGATGTAGATTCCACCAATCAGAAACTATCGGTGAACGCACCAGACTATCAGAACACATCAACTAATACACCATTTTGTCGGATACATAGTAACTGATACACTCAAAGGTTGTAAGATAATTATGTTGAAATCAATGAAAACCATTAATGACAACACCATTGGATATCATCAACCTCACATTCTAACAGATTTTCCAAAATCCCTTAGTAAAATTAAATTCTAAATAAATATGGCTTCCTTGTAAAATATTCCAAATATAATATTTTCCTGGCAAGGGATGTTGATTATCAAGTAAAAAACTATTAAGTTATTTTTAATTGACAACTAACCTCTTTTCTTGCAACTCATTTTTATTTTCATCATATTTTGGAACATACATAGTGTATAGTATTGTATCATCCTAAAAGGGGGTGTAGCTAGGTTGGACCCTTCTATCATACTTCTCAATGATAAATTTGAGCTTTTGAATATTGTTTATGTGAAGCCAAAGAATGACATGTTCACTTGGAACAACAAAATAAGTGGTGTGGAGGAAATATTTGAGAGGATGGATAGATGCTTCATATCCTTCTACTGGGTAGGAGACATATGGAACACTAAATCTGAAATTTGGGATAGGCAAGGCTCAAATAATTGGCCAATAAAATATCTATGGATACTCCTAGAGCTTCAAGAAGGCCCTCTTTTAAGTTTTAGCTCATGTGGTTGTAGGATTCCTCTCTTTTGGACTTGGTCATGGATTTTTGGTTTAAGGGCCACTCCTCTCATGGTATGGCCATGTAATATTTTGTACGAAAATTGTAATATGTGAAGTTAAAAATCAAGATATAGAATAGGCATACTTTTGGGAATTTTCACTACAAAAAATAGGAATCTCGAACGTGGTTGGATACTATCACTCCCTTGATTAGAGACCATGGAATTATCTTGGAGTCAAGTGAAAAGGAGGCTATGGATGTTAAGGAAGTAGAGGAGTGGGAGCTTTGAGAGGATATATTTTGGAAACATAAATCTGGAATTGAATGGCTACAGGAAGGAGATAAGAACACTACCTTATTTCATAACTTTGTTAAGGCAAAGAGAATAGGTCTCTAGTGTCTTCAGGGGGCAAGCTCTCATGTTTGTTAGATAACTCTCATGAAGCCCACCAGTATTTCTCTACTATGTTTAAGGAAGATTCTCTTCCTGCAAGGGAAGAAGAAGCTTCTATTTTGGAGTGCATTCCCCCTCTTGTTTCTATGGAAATGAATGATGCTCTTATCTGTTGTGTTTCATTGCAAGAATCATAAAATATTGTATTTCACATGAAAAAAGGAAAATCCCCTAGCCTAGATGGCTTCCCAAATGAATTTTACTAGGAATTTTGGGAGGTTATAAAATGGAACCTTCTAGAGGAGGTTTGGGAATCACATAATAATAAGCAGATGTTAAAATCCATGAAATCCCTCTTTTATTCCTTATTCCTACAAAGGAAAATGTGAATAGACTTGATCAGTTCTGACCAATTTCTCTTTGTAATGTGGTTTATAAGATTATCACAAAACTTATTGCAAAGATACTCTATCCATGTCTCAAAACTATTATCTCAAATGAACAAGGTGGATTTGTTGTTGGTAGGAAAATTATGGATGGAATTGTGATTTCTACTAAAGCTATTCAATCCATGAACACTTCTAAAGAGAAATCAATGTTTATCAAATTGGACATGAAAAGGGATTATGATAAAGTCAACGGGATTTTTCATAGAAAATTTTAGGGGCTTTTGGATTTAGGAGTGAATGGGTTAGCTAGGTTATCATCATTGCTGAGGGGCCTGGTAGACTCATCAAATCTGAAGTTGGACAGGGTTTGATTCAAGGGTGGATTTGGAGTAAGAATCTTCCTCCCTACTCTCACCTGCAGTTTGTGGATGATATCACTTTGTTGGGGAGAGCCCTAATCAACGAAGCTACTACATCTAGGAAAACTTTGGATACATATATGGCTACTCCAGGGCATAAAATAAATGAGAAGTATTTTATATATTTCTTTAATAATCCTCATCTTATTCAAAATAGGATTGCTCATATTCTCATATTTCCTATTGGCTCCCTTCCTCAAGTCTACCTTATCATTCTGATTGGTGTGGGTTCTCAGCGTAGAGTATTTTGGCAGGAAATTTTGGACAAGTTTTGCAAGAGGGTTAGTCACTAGACTTATAGATGAATATCATCAACTAGTAGACTTACTTTGTTGAAGTTAGTTGTAAATGCTTTGCCTATATACATATGTTTTGTGAAAGTAGCTCCGTCTAGTTTTGTGAAGGAATTTGATCCTTTATATCATAAATTTCATTAGTCTATGAATTTCCTTTCTTCCAAATGGATTATGGTTAGATGGGATACATTTTTAGACTAAAGCATGAGGGAGGTCTCGGGATCAAGTCTTTTGGATTGATGAGTCAAGCTCTAGCAGCCAAAGAGGTGGTGCACTTTCCAGGATCAAGATTAGGCCATAATCATCACTCACAAGTATCTTTATAGTGTTGATGGTAAAGATTTTCCTTGATGTAACTTGATGAGGAGGGGATCTATGATATGGGATACTCTCAAAAAAGGGGCAAAAATCATTAATGTTAGGAATGGGAACATTGAGAGGGGGGGGGGGGGGGGGGGTGAATCAGTGTTCACTATATTTTAACTTTTCACTTAATCTTTAAATTGAAATTAAATGCTTAAGTACTGAAATGAACATCCAAATAAACATGAAACATGAAATCAACACATAACACCAATATGGTTACGAGGAAACCCAAATAGGTAAAAACCCCCATGGGAATTGACACCCTCTAATATTCTATACTAGTGTTTTATGATCCTTGTTAGAAGATCCTTAACCCTGTTAGGAGTTGCTTTACAATGTATTAAGTATAGTAGACCTTGTTAAGGGTTAGACCCTATTAGGATTCTTTTATAATAGTCCCTGTTAGGGGAGTGGATGCACTGTCCTAGAGCTCACTGCTCAAGTGGTGAAGGCTACAACCTTTTGATCTCAGATACACACTATATATGTTAGATGAACTGTCACTGTGACACTACTTTTTTTATCAGTTCCTTTGATGTGTTGATGCTTTGACCTCTTGTAAAGCTCTAATACATCTTATAGAATCTTCACATACTTATTCTCTTTTTATCACAACTCTATATCAACTTCCCTCCTAATTACAATGGGTGCATCTCATATTTATATGCGCATACAAAACAAATAACTAGGTCATCCCTTTAACCGATTACATACAACGCTTACAATTGAATTGGCTCAAGTGTGTTTACAAACAAACATATTTATATTTCAAAAACCTAATTACAATAGGTGCATAGCATTTACAACATTAGATTATGACCGCAAATCGAAATGCTACCAGTCGGGTGCTTACTCTATTCTTCTTTGGCACACACTGGCTATGTAACTTCAACTATCTGTAACTTTTTCATACTAGTATATCTGATCATGCTCTTATAGACTAAGCATCAATATAGTATAACCAACTTATCTTCTAGGGTGCATACCATAACTCAGTCATATGCACGTGCGCTGATGCTCTGAGCTTCAAGTACTCTGTACACTGTCCAGTCTTCAACACTTAACTGATTTCTAATCTTCTCATCAAGTGCGTTGACTCCAAACTACTATATGACTTTGATGCTATAATGAAAACACTATACTAATCCATATACACCATTATATCTAACTTGCCAACAATTTCCCCCTTTGTCATTGATGGCAACAAAGGAATATGGCCAAGTTACTAACTGTTCCTTAATACAAAATTGTTTTGTCTTATATCTCGTTTATACATAACTTTCTATCTTATTTCTCCTTATACATATCTATAACCATATTATGTACATACTCCCCCTTTGACATTAATGACAAAGGTGCTTCAAAACTATATATACAACTACTTACTATGATAGAACATCTAGATATGCTATTTGCAGGTTTTGGATCTCCTTCTTCCAAAATGTGATCAGTGCATTCACAATATGGAGATGGGTGCATAATGCATATTGTATCTTCTCCATCTTCTCCAAATCTTTGCTAGGACCTTGATCATATGTCACCATGGTGGTATCGATCTCCTTGATATTCTGATTAAGTATGTCTAATGAGGGTGCAAGAGCATTCCTTAGCTAAGTCTGCCTAGCCTTTATCTTGGTAATCTCTTTTTCTACCTTTTCAATCTTCTCTATCTATCCTTGGTAGACATTATTACACATGTTCACATCAACATATGGATCTTCCACTGATTTCCTTATGTTGTTTATCATGGCTTCTGCCTCTTGAATCTTTTTGTATAGATCACTAGTCAACTTGTCCTAGTTCATATAGTTAGCAATGATCCTTCTGACCTTTGCTGCAAACTCCTTCAAGGATGCTTGACCAGTATTTAGTGAGCTTAGGTCAAGTGAAAAATTTCTAACTAATTCACTGAGCCTTTTCTTCAAATACTTCTCTTCTACAACTAGGGATGCAGATTATTCAAGGCTAGAGAAATTACTCTTGAACTGAGAAATGACTACACTCACATCATCAATGGAGTGTACCTTGGACACTTTCTTGTCTATTGGTAACAAGTTGTTCAGGATGTTCACTGACTCTACAACGAGGGGATTCCTCATCACTTATTTCTCCTTGGCCTTCTCCATAGCTAAGATGCTGAACTTAATCAAGTCTTCTTCTCCCCATGAATCCAAACTGATTGTGTCAGGTGTCAAAATTGACAACAATGTTGTTGAGGGAAGTGGAGTAATAGGAGTACTGTCCATAACTTCCTCTTTTACCTTGATCACTTCAACTAATGGTTCATTTCTCTCTACTTCTTTTTCTATTTCTTTTTCTTTCTTTTCTTCCATCTTTTCTTCTTCTTTCTTTTCATCGTTTATATCCTCAATCAATATTTCTTCTTGATGAGTGGGAGGAGTGTTACTACACAAGTTCTCAGCTTCTTGAGTGCTTACAAATTCCTCTTCAAAATTTTCCAGATCCATGTCTGTGGCCGCCATAGTAACTTTCACATTTTCAATAAAGATAGAATCATCCTTAGGTGTCTCTATCATGGGTGCAATCTTCTCTGCCTCTATGGATATATTAACTATATGCATTGAATCCTGTGGACCTGTAGATTGTACATTGATGGTCTCTGACTCTTTAGCAACCATTGTGGGTACTTGTGTTGTAGGCGTAGTAGATGGATACATGTGCCTATTCATAAAGACCTTCTCAAAGGCTTTCTCTATTTCCTTTGCAACTAATTCATAGTTCTTGTCCATAATGTTCAAAGTCCTTGACTTAGTTCTATGATGTGGATTTACCAAGTCTAACAAAAAAGATTTCTCTTCTAAGGAACATACTAGAAGGGTGTCATCTAGAATCTTTTCCCTTATCCTTAGATCTTCTTCAATAGCTTTTCTCTTTTGGAATTCTAAGATGTTCCATACATTATCAAGAATCATGGTCTTTAGTTCCAAGACTATCTTCTTGAACTTCAACATGTGTTTTGACAATCATTCTGTGTATCTCTGATTTGTCAATCTCATTGTATTTCTCATAGAACTTTTCTACTTGATCAATTCTGCCTTCATCAATTATTTTTGTACTTAGCACACTGAGACTAGGTTTGAAACTTACTTCAAGAGGTGCTTGTGAGTTCTTTATGTTTCTTATTACTCTCAAGGATGGATGACCAATGTTGATCTCTTTCTTCCTCTTAGGCATTGCATTATACTCAAGAGGAGTAGTAAGGTCAATGGTTTCCTTGGGTGCAGAAGGAGTAATATCAATTTTAACCTTTTGATCATCAAATTTTTCTATCTTCACCTTCTTCAACTTAGGATCATCTGATTCTGCCTTTGTTGCATCTGCACTCTCTAATTCCAAAGAAATCTTTTGTTCCCTTGCTTTGTCTAGGTCTCCTTGAGACACTCTATGAATTCTTAAGATCTCTGAGGTAACCTTAGCAACCTTCCTTTTAGTTGCTACACTATTCAAGACTGCATCAACTTCTCTTGTTTTCTCTACATAGGTTCCCCATCTTGGCTCATTAAGGTCTTTGGGGGCTGAAAGAAATACTTGTGCATATGGTTCTAATATAGGCTCTTCCACTTCATATCCTAGTGGATGAATCCACTATTTCTTGGTTTAGATGCCTCCATGCATGTTGTGTTAGTCTCAACCATGAAGCAAATAGTATCCTTATATTTCTCTACAATGTTCTCTAGTATCCTATACCTCATCTAGATTTTAACCCTGAAAGTCTTGAACTCTAGTGTCATGTAGTCCTTCAAAGTGCTCTCAGTACATGCCTTGAGAGATATCTGTGGCATTGTGGGAATGGATTTGTCTAGATACAAATCAAATACCTTTCCAACAATATGGAAGTACATGTATATGATTAAAGAACCAAATCTGAATATCTTGGTCTTATCATGCTTGATTGCCTTGATGTTGTCAATTAGCTGTGCGCACAAGATCTCACACAGGTTGAACTCTCCGTTCTCATTTAAAATTCTTATGGCTGCAAGAATTGTGGCTGCAGACACACTGTTTACCCTATTGGTGTGTTGAAACCTGTATCCAAGTATCATAGACATCAATTTGATGTCATCTTGCTTAGTAGGCTCTATGGTCATTCCATGCCTATCACTCCTTGACTTGCATGTTTGTTCAACAATCTTCCTCACATCTTTTCCTACTAGAAGGATGGCACCTATCCTTGAGAGGCCTATCATTTCATGAATTAGGTCACCAGTAATTCTAACCAACACTTCACCTATCCAAAATAGGTCATCATGAATCCTTCTTAGTAGAATCTTGATCCATTATGATTCATAGAACTCATATGTCGTAGCATACTCCACTATAGGGTGATTGTTCCACCGTGCATACTCATCCATGAAGGTCTTGTCTAGTTTCATCATTGTTTCCATGTCCTCTCTCAATCTATCCAATCCTACTAGTTCTTTCTTACAGTGAATGTATGCCCTAATGTCCTCGACATGCATAATGCCCATAGGTGTGCGGGAGAATGCCCCTTCTAGGTCATCAAGTGTTGATTTAAATGGATGCATCTTAAACTGATGCAAGAGCATCCTGGGTGTAAGAGCAATCTTGCATCACCCAAAAATATTTCTGGTTTCTTTTCAATAAGGGATATCTTGTGTAGAGCTGCTATTTATGGAAACTTGCTATTTTTAGTAAGTTGTTCATCCGATCTCGGAATGTTCTAATATCTTCCCTGGAGGTTCATTTTGGTCATATCAGCCTGCCAGTAAAGTTTCATTGACAGATCAAGTCTAGCTTTGTAGATATTGAAGATTTTCGGTATTGGCAACAAGGTACATAAACTTTAACTTAGTTTTGAAGGCTTTAGAGGCCCCAGATGAGGTCAAATTTTGGGCTGAATGAAGCTTTCTTAATTCAAGCATCATAGAGCTCCTCACACCCTTTCCGAAATGGGGTTATAATAGTCAATTGGGTCAACGGGTGATGACTTATGGTCTCAAGAAGTTGGGTCACCTGAAATGGCAGAAAATGAATTTCCTTCAAAATTTCTATTTGGGTTTCAAAATTTATTTTGAGCCGACTTTGATGTAATAAATTATAAAATAAAATAATTCTAAGTTTGGTCGGCCTTGTTGGCTAAAATTCTAGAACCTTCCCAGGCGGTGGAAAATTGCCTATATAAGGAAGGCTGTAGTGTTGTCTTAGGCAGTTCAGGACAGTTCTGGGTATAGATCTGGGTATTGATTCGAGGCTTTTTCCTATAGAATATTGTAAGGGAATGCCCATGTGGCTTTTCATATTGTAATTTTGAAAGTTTGTAATTCCACATTTGTGGAGATAATAAGAAGCCAATTTTCTGTTCTTGCATATTGTTGTTGTTTCTTTATTTCTGTTATGTGTTTGTGGTATTAAGGGGAGCACACTTCATCATAAACACATATCTTTTCTTCTCCACAACATCAAATACTATAGGAGTAGCCATCACTTACTTGGATATCACTTTCCAAATGATCTTGAAGACTTCTTGAATCGGCACGATGAACTAGGGTTTCCGCAACCGATCAAATGCACAACAAATAAAAACTACAATCCTTCCCAATCAAATGCTAGGGCTCTTCTACTCTCCAATCGCTTCTCAATTTGAATGCAACGAGAGATCTTCAAACTTCTATGTACTTTAAAGTGGAAAATATGCCATTAATGCTTGACGCGTAAACCAGGCTGTCACTTGAAATTTTCTATCTTCCATTCTGCAAATAATCAACTAGTGTGCTTTTACACATAGGTTCTTTTGGTCTCCAAAAGCTTAAGTCCAAAGGTGCATACTTTGAGAGTGAGTATACCAGCCGCATAGCGGGCTAGAGCTAAATTACCTCCCCCTATGACCCTAAGGGTCATTCATCCAGATGTAGAGGGTGCATCCACTGTGGATGCATCCAATACATACTCATCAACCTTGTCCTTCTTTTCTTCTAACCAAATCAAACTTGCATCCTCTAAAGCTTTCACAAAATTGACTTCTCCTTCGGGATCAAAAAATTATTTTTTAGGCTTTTTAGGGCTTTCCTGACCTTGCATCCTTGATTTGCAAAACTTTGAGATGTGTCTAGCCTTGTTACGAGAGTGAAAAATGACTAGAGGCCTTATATTCCTTGGCACATTGACATGAGTCATCATTTTGCGTTGTCTAGCTGAGTGACCATTATAGTTACATATCTGACATGTAACATTTTGAGAACTTTTTACATTTGACTGATTCTAATTTCTTTGATTATACTGAGTCATGTTCTTCTAAATTATCTTGCAATTAATAGCTCTATGACCAAATTTATTGAATGAGTAAAAGTAACCATTGAAAGGTCTTACCTCTGTACAACTCCTTGTTATGTGTCCATGCTTGTTACATGCATAACAAGTGCAGTCTATTATCTTGCACTCATTCTTAGGTGCTTCAATATGATCCTTAGTCTAACTTCCAATCTCCTTAGCATCTGAGGTGCCTTATGGTGCTTTCATTATTGCTCACATGTTGTCAATCTAATTTTGTGCTTCATTGTATCCAATGCAGCTAGTATCTCCTTTAGCTCTTCTTGCATATAACTGAGATTCTATCAAATCAGAACTGGTGTATAATTTATCAATGTGATTTTTAGCATCTTTCAATTCAGATTCCAAGCTTTCTTTGTTGTTCCTTAGCTCCAAGATTTCCATGTTTTCTTGCCTCAATTCTTCATTCAGTTGAAGGTTCTATTTGATCTGTTCATCATAGACTTCCTTATTGTTAGTCAGCTTATCATCAAATTCTTCAAGCTGCTCTTTCAAGGATGTATTTTCTTCATTCAGCTTCTTGACCATTGTCCCTAGATCACTAGTAGAGCATTCTTTCAAATCCTTTCTTAGCCTTTTGATGACTAATTGAGCATCACTGAGTTTTTCTTTTAGTTCTTCAATTTATCTTTCAGATTTGTCCAAGTCTTCAAGAGAAGCTTCAAGATTTCTTTTCAGATGTTTCATTTCTACTTTGTGCATGATCTCCTCAAGTGGCTAAACTTCTTTGCTGAGGACCAAAGCTCTGATACCAATTGTTAGGAATGGGAACATTGAGAGGGGGGGGTGAATCAGTGTTCACTATATTTTAACTTTTCACTTAATCTTTAAACTGAACTTAAATGCTTAAGTACTTAAATGAACATCCACATAAACATGAAACATAAAATCAACACATAACACCAATATGGTTACAGGGAAAACCAAATAGGTAAAAACCCAGGTGGGAATTGACACCCACTAATATTCTGTACTAGTGTTTTATGATCCTTGTTAGAAGATCCTTAACCCTGTTAGGAGTTTCTTTACAATGTATTAAGTATAGTAGACCTTGTCAAGGGTCAGACCCTGTTAGGATTCTTTACAATAGTCCCTGTTAGGGGAGTGGACACGCTATCCTAGAGCTCACTGCTCAAGTGGTGAAGGCTACAGCCTTCTGATCTCAGATACACGCTATATCTGCTGGATGAACTGTCACTGTGACATTGTTTGTCTGATCAGTTACTTTGATGCCCTGATGCTTTGACCTCTTGCAAAGCTCTAATACATCTTATAGACTCTTCTCATACTTCTTCTCTTTTTATCACAACTCTATATCAACTTCCCTCATAATTACAATGGGCACATCTCATATTTATATATGCATACAAAACAAATAACTAGGTCATCCCTTTAACCGATTACATACAACGTTTCCAATTGAATTGGCTCAATCATGTTTACAAAAAAACATATTTATATGTTGGAAACCTAATTACAATAGGCGCATAGCCTTTACAACATTAGAAAATAACCACAAATCGAAATGCTACCAGTCGACTGCTTACTCTGTTCTTCTCTAGCACACACTGGCTATGTAACTTCCACTATCTGTAACTTTGTCATACTTGCATATCTGATCATGCACTCATAGACTAAGCATGAATATAGTCTAACCAACTTATCTTATAGGGTGCATACCATAACTCAGTCATATGCACATGCGTTGATGCTCTGAGCTTTAGGTACTCTATGCATTGTCCAGTCTTCAACACTTAACTAATTTTTTATCTTCTCATCAAGTGTGCTGAATCCAAACTACTATATGACTTTTTTGCCATAATGACAACACTATACTAAGTCATATACACCAGTATAGCCAACTTACCAACAATTAAGGGTGGTGTTTCTTGGATCTACAACACTGGATCAGATGCTAGGTTCTAGTATGATTTTTGGGATAGTTGTCCCCTGATTATCTCTTGGTTCCCTCACCTACAACCTCTTTGTTATATTTTTTTTGTTTTTGGATGATCTAAGGTAGCTAATTTTAAAAATATTATTACTAAGGGTCAAGTTCATGTGGCTTGTTGGAAGACTCCTCAAGAATGGCCATGTGGTGGCACTGAGGATAATTGCAAGGAGCCATGTGATATTTTAGCTAAAAGATTTTGTAACTCTCTTCAAGTTAGAGATGTCTTGGCTTTGGGGCCTAACCCAAAGGGTAAATTTACAATGGCTATGGTTACCAATAATTTCACAGGCAAGTGCATCGTCGTGATGGTCTACCTTGGTGGAAAGATGTTTTGAATTGCTTCTCCTGGCCCAAGTGCAATTTATTTCTTTGATCAGTTGTCCAAAGTAAATGTCTCACTTGGGATAATTTAAGGAAGAGGGGCTTCCATGGGCCATATAGATGTATCCTTTGTAAGAGAAGTATGAAAAATATTTCCCACCTTTTCTTTCAGTGTTCTTATGCTACATAGATTTGGCACCTGTAGTGGGGAGTCTGGAACCATGCTTGTGTTCATGCTTCTTCTTTAGTGGAGTTTTGAGATAGCCTAGGATGTCATCTTGCCAAATCTTCTTTTCTGTAGATTGCTTGGCTTCTTGGCCCAACTTTCATCATTTGGAATTTATGGCTGGAAAGGAATAAAAGGATCTTCCAAGATTCTTAAATGATCAATGTCCTTCTGTAGAGAAAAAATGTTTGCAAACTTTAGGAAACTATTTTGGCAAAATGTGATATTACTGGGCATGTGGATACTAGTGATACAACTATGGTAAAGAATTTGAATCTTGTGGGCAATGATGCTAGCCCCTTGCTAGAAGGAGATTAAGTAGGTTAAACAAAAAAATTCATAGAGATGAAAAATGGATCCCTCCTCCTAAGGGAGCTCTCAAAGGCAATACTGATGGGTCTTCTAGAGGGAATCCTAGACATGCAGGAATTGGTGAGGTGGTAGAGATAGAAAGGGAAATGTTGTTTTCTTCGTCTCTACCTATAAAGGGTGTCACTCTAATAATCTTATGTAGGTTATAACTATTTGTGATTCAGACTCTCATATTGTGATTGATATGTTGAATACTCAACATCTGGAGCAGATTGGTTGGCAATTAGCTTTAGCTATGATGGTTAAACATATCCTTAATCTATGTTCTATGCTTGATTATATTTCTTTTCGACACATCTAGTGAGAACATAATAGGGTGGTTGATTATTTGACAAAGTCGGCTTTGGAGAACCTAGGTGGATGGGATATGGAGGATTGGGGTCTTTTGAGGCTAGAGCATGTGGAGATGTTGGATAGGTTAATTAGGGAAGACAAAATTGTTAAGATGTACCCTTTACGCGTTTGGGGCTCCTTTTGTGTGGTAATTGTTTCTGAACTGGCCTTGGACCCTTGCTTTGTATTCATTGATTTGATTTGAACAAAAAATTTACCCATCTTTTAAAAAATAAAAATTCAAGATTGATATTTCTTGACACATTTTAGATAGATATATTTAAGATATCTATATCAGTACTCATTTAGCTAATATAAATGAAATTTAAGAAGAAGAAAAAATTCTATATAAGAGTTTCATTAAATTAGACTATAGATATCAATAGAAAAATATAAAATATTTATAAACCTCAACTATTATGATGTTCAAAATAAAAAATAAAATAGTATTATAAAATACATTATTTTATATTAATAAAAACTACCGCAATATTTACTAAAAAATAAAATTTATAACATATAACACTATAAAACAACTTTAAAATAAAATTTAAATATTATATTTATTTAATTTTAAAATATATAAAATTTCTATCAAATATTTTAATGATACTAAATTTAAAAAATATTATAGTTACAAAATATTTATATAATTTTCTCCTTCATATTCACTTTCAATACATTTCAAAACTAAATAAATTATTATTTATTAAGTTTTGTTAGTGTTTACTAAATATTTGTTTTGATTTTTAAGATATTTATTTTTCACAAAATAATGCTTATCCACTTCGTGGTTTGAAGGGTTAGGTAATGCATTTGGTAATAGATTGAGAAGTAGAAAAGACGCTATCATAATTTGTCCACAAAATATGATACTCAAGGATTAAATTATTATGGTGGGAAACTTTTGTGCATGAAGACTTTCTAGGAGTATTAAATGATTTGGGGTCAAATCAGTTAATAAAATAAAGTATGACAAGTACCTAAATTTAAGGTATTTAATCGAATTCAAATCTTTTACCCAAATGCCACTCAAACAATATCCCAAAAAAATTAAAAAATCCCACGTAACTAAATCTTGTTAATGGTTGCTCGCTAACCTTTGGCTATTTTCATTCAAAGTCAAAATAGGCATTTTTAAACAAACTTCTAGGGGGTTTGTTGACTCATATTCAGATATTAATAAAAGAATAATAAAGTGAGTCCCATTTGGTGTTCTTCCACACTTAATGTTCTTTCACAACTTAATGTGAGGACCATGTTTTAATCAAAGTCAATAGATGATTCTAGAATCCACTTGTATCTACATATTTTTTCCTCTCCCATATATTTTGATTTTCATGTGAGTTAAACTTTGAGATTGATGCTATAGTTTTGTGGTTCTTGGACTTTGGATATTTATTTAGGAGATTATGTGTAGTTCTTATGAGATGGAGCAATTTCCATAGTTATGTGTTTGATGTGTGTAAGAGAAATTAATATATTTTTAAAAAATTGTTGGATTATATTGATGTTAGTATTTATATTTTTATGCAGTTGATTATAATAATATAAGCATACATTTAAATCATAAGTTATTAGATTTAGTTGGGTGGTCATATGCAAGGGGATCGCATATGTCAAAGTTATCTAGATGTCAAATCTAACTCGAATGTATCTTTAGGAGTTTGAACCTTGATGAATGAATTTTTTTATCATATACACTCATTCTCATAAATTATCTTCAACCAATAAACCCAAAATCATTTGGCAAGAAAAAATTAAAAAACATTAAAAAAATCCTAACTTTAGTTTAGATAGGTTGCATAAATAAGAAATAGTCAATCCAGATTTGTTATTCATGGTCATATTAATCATCTTTTGTATGTCTTTCTTTCCTACAATATCAACATTTAATTTTCATTTATTTGGAGGATTACAAAAAATACTCAAATTGAAGGGATTGAAAGTGAGAGACATGATCAAAATGAACCAACAAATACAAAACGCAGAAACACCCATATTTCCCTATGATTAGAGCGTGAACCCCCCACCCTCCATGCCAAATTTTGACACTTTATAATTTAGTGCATTTTATAACGCAATTAAGTTCAATGCATCCGAAATGTAAAAATAATAACTTTTTCAAAAAAAATAATACTCATATTTAGATATTAATTAAAGAATAATAAAGTGAGTCCCATTTGGTGTTCTTCCACATTTAATGTTCTTTCACAGCTATGGACCATATTGATATAAAATTCAATAGATGATTCTAGAATCCACTTGTATCTACATATTTTTTTCTTCTCCCATATATCTTGGATTTTCATGTAAGTTAAACTTTGAGATTGATGCTCTAGTTTTGTGGTTCTTGGACCTTGGATATTTATTTAGGGGATTATGTGTAGTTCTTATGAGATGGAGCAATTTCCATAGTTATGTGTTTGATGTGTGTAAGAGAAATTAATATATTTGTAAAAAAATGTTGGATTATATCAATGTTAGCATTTATAGTTTTATACAATTGATTATAATAATATAAGCATACATTTAAATCATAAGTTATTAGATTTAGTTGGGTGGTCACATGCAAGGGGATCTCATTTGTCAAAGTTATCTAGATGTCAAACCTAACTCAAATTTATCTTTAGAGGTTTGAACCTTGATGGATGAAATATTTTATCATATACAATCATTCTCATAAATTCTCTTCAATCAATAAACCTAAAATCCTTTGGCAAGACAAAATTAAAAACATTAAAAAATCTTCACTTTAGTTTAGATAGGTTGCATAAATAAGAAATAGTCAATTCATATTTGTTATTCATGGTCATGTTAATCATATTTTGTGTCTTTCTTTCCTACAATATCCACATTTAATTTTCATTTATTTGGAGGATTACAAAAAATACTCAAATTGAAGAGATTGAAAGTGAGAGACATGATCAAAATGAACCAACAAATACAAAACGTAGAAACACCCATATTGCCATATGATTAGAGCGTGAACCCCCCCACCCTCAATGCCAAATTTTGACACTTTATAATTTAGTGCATTTTATAATGTAATTAAGTTCAATCCATGGGAAATGTAAAAATATTAACTTTTGCAAAAAAATAATACTCAATTTTGAGTTACCAATCAAAAGTTATAACATAAACAACTTCTCACAAATTGACTTATTTTAATTATAGATGCACTAATATTCAATAATGCACTAAGGAGAGATTAAAAATAGGCTTCCAACTAGTCATTTGACACGAAAAGATATTTCCAGACTAGTCACATACAAAACAATATGTCTACATTTGCAAGAGCCTCTATTAATAAAAAAAGATACTCCCTCTATACATGCACTAATATGAGCAAAAAAATAAAAAAATGCTCCTCTCTCCCCCCTTATATTTAAATAAAATTTTGCATTCAACCATAAATTTACCAAATAGTGGAGGATGAGGAAGGAATTTTGGTGAAGGCAACTCCCCTGTGCTAAAATGACGGTTTCCTCCCATTTTGTTTATGTTTTGCAAATTGTAATCTGCAATGACTACTTTTTCTTCTGGTAAGGCTTCTTATTTATTGCATAGGACTGATAATTTCTATGGGAAGTGCCTTGAACAAGGGTTTTAATAGTTTCATCCTTTATGCATTAAGCATCCAAAATCTCATTTGTGTGTGACTGCTTCTTTCAATAAGTGTTTTTTGTAGAGCCCATGCCCTTTGAAAGCCTTGTGAAGTCATTGATTTGTGCCATTGTAAAACTTAGTAAAGACATATTATGGTTTTTCTTCCATACTTACTGAATTTCAACATGGACTTGAAGAAAAAGGCTTGAGAGATACCTTATTCACATCTAGAAGATTTCCAACATCCCTCTCTTTCTAAAGTGTTGGAAAATAGCTCTAACTCAATTGAAAATCCAACCCTAGCTCTCCCAAAGCTAATGGTTAATAAGGTTGAAGAATCCCCTATGCAATCCTCACAAAGGAACCTTGATATCTACCCACATCCCTCTTCATTCATCAACATTGATAATATGAGGTCAAGTAGCTAGAAATCACCGGGGGTTAATTGGAATAATTAATCAAGTTCTTAGTAAAAAAAGGGTCATTTTCCATTCTTTTCTAACCACAAGGTGCTCACAATGGACGTAAGATCCTTGAATGTGTCCTTCCTAATGAACTTTTAGGTGCAATTGATGACTCAATCATTTTGCTTTTCCTTTGCAGAGTTCCTTCTGAGTAGGATTTTTATAAATGGAAAAAAACACAGTGGGAAAATAGGGGATGGATGATAGAATCTATTAGGGAGCTAGGCAAGGGGTACATTTCATGCACCAGCTATGCTGCATTATAGTTCCTGGATAATTTATGGATAGGTATGTTACCTTCAAGCATGGGATTGTGACTTCCACCCGGATGATGCATCTAAGTCTTGTTACCTAATGTAGGTAGAATTTCCCTTTCTAAACTTGGATTTTCTTCCATTTCTCAAAGACATATCATCCCAATTAAGGATATTTTTATGATGCAAATAAGTACGCAAGTATCCATGTTCACCTCAAGGCTTGTGTTGAATTTGACTTGAACTAGGCCCTACCTAAACCCCTCTAGATTCTTGGTCCAAACTTTTATTTTTTCCAAACCATCTCCTACCTTAACAAACTTAATGCTTACTCTTATTGTCACAAATAAGGTTATTTAATCATAATTTTCCTTATCCATAAACCCATAGCCATTCTCACCACCTCATTATCAACCCCTTTATCTTTTTCTACTCCCCTCCCTCAAACACTCATGCCTCTCACTCTCAAGATGAAGCTATACAAGGTTATGATTCTCCTCATTTCCATTCCATTTCCCCATCACCAACTAGTTCACCTTCTAAGTTAACACCCACCAAAAAATTTCTTGCGTGTTCCCTCTCTAGTGGAAAATCTATTACATAAACATCCTCAATCCTCATCTCTTGATTATTTTACTAAACCTACTACTTATATGGAATTCATCCTTGAGGATGGATGGAGGGTAATTTTTTTTAAAAACCTCAAATTAGTAAATAAATGATCAAAATAATTATTTCCATCACATGGTTCTTAGAGCTAGATCTCCCTCACTAGGACCTTTTAGACAAAGATTTAGATCTCCTATTGAGGATCTCTCTAGGGAAATTATTCTACTTTAGTAACAAGACCCCTTATGGTAGAATCAACTCAAATTTATAGACTCAGAAGATATAGATTCCCTTCCCAATTTACAATTAAATTCTTTCTCATGTCATGGAATTTTAGGGGTTTATCTATCCCCTCAAGAAAACTTCATGTTAGTAAGGCACAACAAATCCATTAAAAAATGTATTTTTCTTGCAAGAATTCAAATTTGGAGAAACGTGTCTCTTTCTTTCTCTTTGATCCCTACAGAAGGATGGTTGGCTCAAAAATACTCTTCATAGTAAGAGAAGTAGGGGTGTAGTGCTAGGAATTTCTCATTGGTATAATGTAGGGAAATAGGATTCACAATCTTGTATGTGAAAACTTTGAATCTTAGGCCTATTTTGTCTTTAATTACCTTGAGAGGGGAGTGATCCAATTAGCTCAATATTTTGGAAAATAAATGGATTCAACAATTCCTCGTGATTAGTTGAAAGTGACTATATGATTGTGGAAGATGAATGCAAGATCTAGTGAAATGTATGATGAAATGATGACTTTTGGCATGCACAAAAAAATATAAAATAGCTATGCATATTATAATAAAAGATCTTAAAAATACAGATAATTATTAGTAACCTATGATTCAAAATCAGGGAAGCATTAGAGGGATTTAGTTGAGCAACGACCTATTCCCAGAAATCAATTAAGAAAGGTGATTGGGTCACACCTATTTTGGATCTAATTATGACAATTTTTATGTAGCTCTCCTAATTCTCATTATATATCTAACCCTGTGTATTCACCACCTATTATCGACACACACAAAAGAGAAAAATTGTTAGATTGAAATGGGTTTTCCTAGGTCAAACCCCAATTTTGGAATTAACCTTGAAATCGAAATGTAATTAAAATTTCATTAAAAGTGTACTGATATGTAGCAAAGGATAGATCTAATTTAATTAAAATTTCTCATTCCTTGTTGATGTAATTCTCTTTGAATGGATGCAATTACATGACTTTACGATACCTAAAAATAGAAAATCATGAACACATACTTGCGTGAAGGATTTTTAAGCTTTCCACAATCCTAGATCTAAAGAATATGGTGGGAATAAATTCCTTGAATGCTTGAATTCTTGAGCTTTATTGAATTCGTGAATGTAGATAATTTGAGAGATATAAAAATGAGGGGGTAACTTTCTTTTATACCTCTTCCCAGAATTTCAATGTTTGAATTTTAGAGCAAGTCATAATGAGATTTAATTTCCTACTCCTAAAAGATTGTTAGGAATGGGAACACTGAGAGGGGGGGTGAACCAGTCTTCACTAAATATTTATCTTTTTACTTAATCTTTAAACTAAACTTAAATGATTACGTACCGAAATGAACATCCATATAAACATGAAACATGAAATCAACACATAACACCAATATGGTTACGAGGAAACCCAAATAGGTAAAAACCCTGATGGGAATTGACACCCACTAATATTATGTACTAGTGTTTTGTGATCCTTGTTAGAAGATCCTTAACCATGTTAGGATTTTCTTTACAATGTATTAAGTATAGTAGACCTTGTTAAGGGTCGGACCCTGTTAGGAGTCTTTTACAATAGTCCCTATTAGGGGAGTGGACACACTGTCCTAGAACTCACTACTCAAGTGGTGAAGGCTACAACCTTCTGATCTTAGATACACACTATATCTGTTGGATGAGCTGTCACTGTGACACTGCTTGTCAGATCAATTCCTTTGATGTGTTGATGCTTTGACCTCTTGCAAAGCTCTAATACATCTTATAGTCTCTTCACACACTTCTGCTCTACTTGTTACAACTCTCTATCAACTTCCATACCATTTACAATGGGTGCATCTCATATTTAACCATTTCTCCTTGAGAATAAAATTATGGGAATGGATGGTTAATAACCTCCCAATGGACTAATGGTTATGGGGAGGTGATTTTAACATGACAAAAAATCATTATGATAGGAGTTGGTTTAGCCCTTATAATTTTTCTCACAAAGAATTTAATGTTTGGATCCTTACTATAAATACAATGGGAGTCACTAACCCCATTGTGGATAGAAAATATTATTTTATTAATCATTGGTCTAATTCAAGAGATGGATATTTAAGGAAACTACAATGTCTTAATAGATTTTATATAGTTGATTCTATTTCCAGTATTTCCTTTAAAATAGGAAAATGTGTCTCAACCTTGCATTTACATGCAGTTACTATTTACAATAATTTTTTCATTTGAGCATAGATTTTCCCTATTCTTTCTCTAAAGGTGCAAATGTGATAGATAAGCATGTTGATAAACTTTCATTGTAAGATCTTTCTAGTTTTGAAGATATTCAGGTTTCTATTTTTTAGAATTTGCTAAAAAAAATTACAAATTCAATTTTGAAAGATTTAGATGCTCTAAAATCACATGAAAATGTGTGTAACAGGTGTAGTAGGCTACTAGGTGATAGATAACCTTTCAATCTTTTTAGTTCTTAAAACAATGTCTATCGAACATCTAGTTCAAAAGTTACGGCATCCATAAGTTTAATCTCCCAAAATATGAAATGTAAACATGTGTTAAATAAATAAATGAGAAGTAAAAGGGATTTATATGTGTTGGTGTGTGGTTTGACACATCATTGGGAATCTTTGATTAGAGATAATATGGGCACCACTTTATAAGTATTTTTTAGTGCATGATGCATCTTTTAATATGACCTCTAATAAAGATTAGTTTTTTTAAAAGATGAAGAATTTGATGGAGGTAAAGTGGTGTAGTCAAGGATGGAGAAACCTACAAAAGATCAATCTAACCTTGTAGCCAACACAACACAATATAAACAATAGGCAAAATAACAAAGAAATGAAAGATCAACCTTCAATTATTTTCAGGAAATCAGTTACAATTAATCTACAACATGCAGTCTTACATAAGCATAAATGCCTGATTATGATCAGAAAAATACCTTCTAACCCTAGAAAAAATATGGCAAAATAATCTTATGAATACTAACTTATCCCTTAGGAACAATTCCATAAGCTTATATAGCCATTACAATCATCGGTCGACCCGGAATAGATCACATTTCCCCAAAATATAGAAAACATAGAGATGCGATCACAATAATAAGTCGACCTAAAATGTAATAACCTAGTGGCACAATCACAACTAGGAATTCCAACCATTAGATTAGAAATTTGATCGATGAACACCTTGACTGACTAGGAAAATGAAGAACAGTACAGTTAGGAAAGAATCTTCAAGAACTCCCACACAATGACTCCAAATGAGGTGTGATCATAGGATAAGGATTGGACTAAAAGCACAAACACACAGTAGAAACTGGAACTCATAATAACAAATATAGATTGACTGCAACCAGAACCCATGATTGATCAACAAGAACTCAAACATATTTTTGGTTGATGCAAGATTTCTTAGATCCCAAGATGCTCTTGCATTAGACACCCAGGGTATTTGAAAAGTGAGTCCCTCACTTTTATTGGGCTAAAGGAAAACCGAAGTGGTCTACCTGAGCCTGGGAAATCCATGATGAATCTTCAACTAGTTTTTCCTTCCATTTGACAAGAAACTCCATATACTACTTGCCTCTTGTTCTCCTACCAACTCTACTATCCAAAATCTTCTCTATCTGATCCTTCTACTTCTAAGGATACTCTTGTACCAGATCCAACTCCTCAACACTACCACCTTCTAATTCATGGGATTCATATAAGTTTGCAACATTGAATATAGGTGATATATCCATTTCATCAGGTAACTCCACTTCATATGCATTCCCTAAATCAAAACTCCTCAAGATCTTACAAGGACCAAATTTCTTCATCTTAAACTTGTTAAAAGTACCAACAAGAAATCTACCCTTTTGCAAGTACACCATAAATTCATCTCCCACTTGAAATTCCTTATGTATCCTCTTCATATCAGCTCTTCTCTTATATCCATGATTCATTTCCTCTAAGTGATGTCTCACCTCCTCATGTAAGGATTTCATAAAATCAGAAAAATCTTCTCCTTCAGCACTTCTAACACTAGGATTGATATCCTTCAATTTTGATATCCCTTTAGGAATAAATATAGTAACCACTTCAAATGGTATCTTCCCTGTACTCCTAGTCACTTAGTTATTATAAGAAAACTCTTCCCGAGGTAAAACTAAATCTTAATTTCTAGGCTTATCTCCAACTAAACACCTCAACAAATTTCCCAAAATCCTATTCACCACCTTTGTTTGTCCATCTTCTTGTGGATGAAAAGTAGAAATGAACTTCAGATCATTCTTCATCTTCTTCTAGAGTTTCCTCCAAAACTATCCAATAAAGTTGTTATCCCTATCTGAAACAATACTATTAGGCAACCCATGTAATCTCACAATCTCCTTGAAAAATAATCCAACCACATGTAACACATCAGTTGTCTTCTTACAATGAATAAAATGTTCCATCTTGGAAAACCTATCCACAACTACAAATATGTAATCATAACCTCTCTATGTTCTAGGTAAAACTAACATAAAATATGTATTAATCTCCTCCCAAGGTTTGATCGGTACTGTCAAAGGGGTATACAACCCTACATTCTGAAAAATTCCTTTGGAAACTTGACATACCTTAAAAATATGAACATAACTCCTCACATCCTTTTGAATTTTTATCCAAAATCAATTCTCACCTACCAAGGCTACTATCTTATCATTGCCAAAATGTCATGCCAAACCGCCACTATGTTTCTCCTTAATCAGATTGACCCTCATGGAACTTCTAGGTATACACAACTGATTACCCCTGAATAGAATCCCATCATGTATGAAATAAACCAACCACTTACTCCTATCAGCAACAGTAGGATCTTTACAAGCTTTCCATGGTTCACAAAAATCTGCATCATCCTCATACAATTTCTTTAATTCATCAAACCCCAATACTGCAATCTTCATTTTAGTCAACAAAGTCCTTGCCCATTTTCTTTTTTGCTATCTTTTATGTTGTTGGTGTCTGCTCTATTTTAGCTTTCTAGGACTATTGTGCAGTCTTTTTCTGTTTCCTTTTGTAGGGCTGAGTGCCCCTATTTTTGTGTGTTTTGTTCTTTCTTTGGGATGATCAGTAAAGCTTATCTTCTGATCCTTTTGTAAAAGGTTTTAGGACCTTTCAAATCCTGCTTTTACTTAATTAGAACAAAGTCATCCTACTCAAGGCATAATTAAATTTATTTTCCAAACCACTCTTATGTTTCAACACAAATGTATAAATCTACATAAATTCAACCTATTTCATATGTCTTTGGTTCAACTTATCCTAGTTGCTCAAATACTTCAATGCTTGATGATCAGTAAATAGGAAAAACTCCCTAGGTAACAAATAATGCCTCCATTTCTTAAAAAATTGAATTATAGCATAAAAACCATGATCATAAACTAAATACCTTTTATTAGCATCATTCATCTTCTCACTGAAGTAAGCAATAGGTCTCCCTTCTTGAGTCAAGACCACTCCAATTGCATTTCCACTAGCATCATAGTCCACTTGGAATACCTTACTGAAATCTAGTAAACCTAACACCAGTTGTTCTATCACCTTCCTTTTCAACAATTCAAATATCCTTTGTTCTCCATGTGTCCACTTGAACTCCTTCCTATCACCTCTCATGGAATTAGTCATCGGTCCACAAATTGAGCTAAAGTTCCTTATGAACTTCCGATAAAAACTGGCTAGCCCATGGAATGATCTTACCTCACTCACTATCATTGGTTTAGGCCACTAAATAATGGCTTTCACTTTCTCAAGATCCATATTCAATCCTTTAGTAGAAATTACAAATCCCAACTATACCAACTCTTCCTTCATGAAAGTACACTTCTTGATGTTTATCAATAAATTTTCTTCCCTCAACCTTTGCAATGCTTGCCTAACATGAAACAAATGTTCCTATTTTCTTTTACTGAAAATAAAGATATCATTCAAGTAAAAAATGACATACTTTCCCAAGAATTTCTTCAAGACTTCATTCATCAACCGCATGAAAGTACTTGGTGCATTAGAAAATCCAAAGGCATCACCAACTACTCATACAAGCATTAATTTGTTTTAAACGTGGTTTTCCACTCATCACCCTCTCTGATTCTAATCTAACGATAACTAATTTTCAAATCTATCTTGGTGAAATAATTAGCTCCACTCAAGAAATCAATTAATTCATCCATCCTTGGAAAAGGAAACTAGTATTTGATGGTAATCTGGTTAATAGCTTTGGAATCAATACACATGTAGATCTCTGTAGTTTTGTTGACCATTAGTGCTTCACACTTAGTCATATATCTAGGTAATGATGGTTGGTCATCACTGCGATCGAGTCATTTTGTAAAGGCTGAGTTATGTATTGTATACTTACTGAGTAGCATTACTGCCGAGTAAAGTCATGGTCACTATGTGTTTGTAATATGCCAAGTATAGTTTTTGTTGAGTTACATATACAATGATTACTGAGTGACGGAGAAGCTTAACAGATGTCGAGTACAGTTAATGACAAGAACCAGGAATAACTTTTGCCGAGTTAGCCAGGAATGACATACAAGTTTGAAATGGCACAATGATCGAGGTAAACTATTTTTTGGTGATAGTGGTGTTTTGTATTTTATTTGTTGAGGTAATTATAGAGGTAATTACACATCCATCTCATAGTCATTGATCCTTATGTAATACCTAGAGCCAATCAGAAAATTGTATAGCTTAAGCGAAAATAGAAATAAATCTGAACCGTAGATCTTGAATCAGTAAAATGTTTTTGTTATTAGATAAGGACAAGATCTAAATCAAGAGAAGTGTGTGAATTAGAGAGAAAAAAAGAGTGAATGAGTATGAGAGAATTATTAGAGAGGTATATTCAAAATAGTCAAGTATTCAGACAGAGCCCAGTGACCGAGCTAAGCAGTGAAAGGACAAAATCAAGAAAGATCAGATAGAAGAGATCACTAATATAATGTAGATCTCTATAGTTTTGTTGACCATTAGTGTTTCACACTTAGTCATATATCTAGGCAATGATGGTCGGTCATCACTGCGACTGAGTCATTTTGTAAAGGTCGAGTTTTGTATTGTATACTTACCGAGCAGTAGTACTATCCAGTAAAGTCATGGTCACTATGTTTGTAATATGCCAAGAGTATAGTTATTGCCGAGTTACTTATATCAATGGTTATTGAGTGAAAAAGAAGTTCAACCGATGTCAAGTACAGTTAATGTCGAGTGCCAGGAATAACTTTTGCCGAGTTAGCCAGAATTGACATACAAGTTTGGAATGGCACAATGATCGAGGTAAACCATTTTTGGTGATAATGATGTTTTGTATTTTGTCGAATGAGGTAATTATGGAGGTAATTAGACATCCATATTATTATCATTGATCCCTATGTAAAACCTAGAGCCAATCAGAAAATTGTATAGTTTAGGCGGCAATAGAAATAAATCTGAACCATAGATCTTGAAACGATAAAACATTTTTGTTGTTATATAAGGTCAAGATCTAGATCAGAGAATAGTGCATGAATTAGAGGGATAAGATTGAATTATTATGAGAAGATGATCAGAGAAGTATATTTAGAATAGTTAAGTATTCAGATAGAGTTCAGTGACCGAGCTAAGCAGTGAAAGGACAGAATCAAGAAAGATCAGATAGAAGAGATCAAAATATAAAGTAAAGAGGAGATCTGTAATCTGCATACTAGTGCAAATTGAAAGATTAGGTACTGAGATATTTTGACCAGTGTATCAGGGTAAATCTCTTAAATGAGTAGTCTTAGCAGACTTTTTGTAAATCTCTTTACCAAGGGCTTACTTTGTTGTAAGTTTATAAATCCTTTAACAAGGTAGACTATACAAGTCTTTTAGCTTTTGACAGAGCAGACCTTTCACAAGGTAGATCATGATTTGATCACATTTTGTAAGCCTTAATAGGAAAAACTTATTACTGCATTAGTGAAGATTTGTGGGTGTCATCCCCACCCTAGTTTTACCTTTCAAGGGTTTCTGGGTTACCAAAATCATGGTGTTATGAGTGATTTCATGCATGCTACTTTATAGGTTTTATTGCTTACAATGATTAAGTTTTGTTTTATCATGCATAAAGTTTTATTAGATAAAGAGGATAAAAAGTAGGTAATATCTGATTCACCTACCCCTCTCAATATTAATTTCCCACATATACTTCCAAAAATTGGTATCAGAGCCAAGTTTTCTCTTAAGGAAGTCTAACCACTTGAGGAAAAAGATCTTAAAATAGAAGCTTATAAACTGGGGAAGATCATAGAGAATCAAAAGATTGAAGTACAACTGGCATTACAACAACTGGAAGTAGCCAGAGGAGAATTAAAGAAATCCTTGAGCAAGAGAAGAGAGATTGCAATTCAACAAAATGAGCCACAGTACAAAGAGGAAAACATCTCTGGACTATTTGACAATGGAAAATCTATCGAGAGTGATAAAGCTATAAAAGAACTACTGGAGAAAAATACCATACTAAATGATGACATCATAACTCTAAGGAGAGAACAAGAAATTCAATCTGTCAGACTTTGTGAATTAGTGGAAAAGAAAAAGAAAGTTGAAGATGATAAGACAATGGTTGAAGAAGACAAAAGACAAATTGCAATCAGGCTAGATGAAAGAACTAGTGACATGCAAAGGTTGACTAATAATCAACTAGACATGGTAAATCAGCTATTGACAGTTAATCAGGAATTGGGTAGAAAAGATATTGAAATCAATCAACTAAGGTCTGAAAATGATCAGTTGAAACATGATTTGAGAACTGAAAAAGAGATCAATGAAATGATGAACAAACCCAATGAAGCTGCAAAATATTTTGAAGAGATATTAAGATCACCTAGAAGATCTGGTGATAGATCTGGACTTGGACTGAATGAACATTCATCTACTAAAGAAGGAGAATCATCAATGAATAGAGAACAGAAGATGGCTAAACCAAAGAACACCAAGCCCACATGTCATCGCTGTGGAAAGCCAGGACATACAACCAACATATGTAGAAGCAAACATGGTAAGTCTGATTCTAATCCTAAGTTTAATGGACATTGTTTTAACTGCAAAAAGCATGGACATCAAGCACATGAATGTAGATCCAAAGCTAGTAATTCATCCACCTCACCCAAGTTTCAAGGAAGTTGTTTCAATTGTCAGAAATATGGGCACAGAGCATTTGAATGTAGATCAAGACCAAAGTGGTCATCAAATGAGAAAACAAAGCCAGTCACAAAGCACAACTGTTACAACTAGGATTACAACACTTGGTATAATTTCCATTACTGTGGTAAATATGGACACATCAGAGCTAATTGCATGAAGACTCACTTTAGAGGCAAATCTAAAAGCTGGATGAATGGAAGCATGGTTTGTTACAAGTGTAACAAGGTTGGTCACTTAAAGAAAGATTGTAGATCACCTATGCCGAGTAATGAAAATCAAAATGAAGGTATCCGTGAGAAACTGAAGAGTTAGATGGAAAGGACATGGAGGAAGAAAGAAGAAGAAAACTCAAGCGAAGCTAGCACATCAGAAATCACCCAATCCAATGGATCAGGTGATCACACTTGTTCTAATTAAGCTTGAAAGGTATGTTCAGAACTGAGTCTTGCAAAGTCTTATCTTTCATTAGTTCTAAACATAGAAGCGAACAAAAGTCTACATCAGCATAGATAAAGATGCATGAGGACATATCTGAGAAAAATAGAAAATTTCATTTTTGATGTCGAGCATCAGTGTCTTGATTGAGCTATCAATGTATGTCGAGCACCTACTATGGAAGAAATGCTATGTAGGCTGAGTTGTATTGCAACGGTTATATCAACCGAGCTTGTGAGTTTGCTGAGATGGCTGTAATCTACCTAAATCTGTACAGAGCATTTATGAGGCCCTAATCCTATTTTTTTGGATTCTATAAAGTGGATAATTGTCATTAATTTCATTTCACCAAGCTATTCAAGATTTCAAAGAGCGATTCAGAGTTTGTGCAACCAGATTAAGCAAAGTGATTCTGAATTTTCTCAGCGTGTCGTCGACAAAATTCATCTACAAGGTTATTGACAAAAAGGGTACTTTATTGAGAAAATATTTTCTTTTCAAAAATTATAGTTTAAAATGGCATCATCTTCATCTGCACCAGTCAAGAAACAAGGGATGGAAGTTTTCAATGTATAACTTGTAAGGAATGAAGTTTGCAAACCAAGGGTATTCAAGGCAATATCCGAGAGTGCTATCAAAGGAGATTTGAATAGAGCCCTATCTTCTATTCTGGAAAATGTGTTATTGATGAATGGCGTTAGGTCTTGCTATATGTGCAAAACTAGAGAAATCGGTGATTATGAGATCAAGGAAGCATATGACAAATTATGTGTCAACGGAGTGCTGAAGCTAGAACATAAGGTTGTTGTTGATCAAGGGTTAGTGCATGCCCTAAATTTCTTGCAAAATTTCAAAGTGGAATGGATAAAGATCATTTTGGGTCGAGTACACGACATGTAGTTATGGTTGGAAGACAGACCAGTGAATATCACAAAGGAAATGATACACAAAGTCACTGGTTACCCTATAATTGACGGAAAGAGAACGATGAAATGTGCAGGAAAAGAAGATATTCAAGAAAACACCGAGGCAGTTTGGAACAAACACTGAATGACAATTTCCACCATTACTGATCCAGAAATTTACTTCACTATTAGAGTCATCTCACACAAGTTTTATCAATCCAGTCAATTGGACAGCATCCCTTGTATGGCAGTGGACCAGGCATGGAAGATAATTAACAAAGGGCACACATATGACCTTGCCAAGCTCCAGCTGACTCAACTTGCCAAGAACTTGAACTCCATCTAGACGGCGAAGAACTCTATGTGTAAGTTCAGTTCCCTACTTATCTGTATATTCTTTTATGTCAAGAAGTGTTTTCCTACACATGGTGATGTAACATGGGATAAGAAGAAGCCCATCACTGTTCAAATTAATGATTTTATAAACCAGATTGGTGATGATTTTGAAGGGATTATGGATAATTATTTCATTGAATTTAAGAAGAAGATGAGGAATAGGACTAGAGTCCCTATGTCTTTGATTGAGAAATACAATAAAGATATATGTTTTCTGGTAGACACAGACTTTACCTATGCACAGGCAGTCCTACCTAGGGTTTCATGGCTAATGCCATTACCCTATGAACTCAACATAGATGAAGCTACTGCAGCAATCACAACCCTCTTAGCTGAGGAAATTGATACTAAGGAACCTTACTTTGGCACATTTGAAGAAGCCAAATCCAAGATCTCTTTGGGATTATTGGCTGCCACCACTGAGAGGAAAAGAAAGAAGATAGTGAAAAATCTGGAAGAGTATGTTAAAGAATCTGAGAAGGATGCACCACTAGAGTTAACCTAAGGATTGGGTGAAGATGAAAAGAGTGCAAATAGTGGTAGTGAGAAAGAAGAAGAAGAAGAAGAGAAGAAACTAGTAATCGTCGAGTCCTTGCCAAAGAGAAGAGTGTTGAAATGAAAAGTGTCAGTGACACCATCACTAAGGCCTCAGACTAGAAGAACTACTACTGAGACTCCTAAGAAGACTCCTGCATCTGTAAAGCGAAAATCTGCTCAACCCAAGGTAGTGCCAACCAAAGCTATGAAGAAGTCGAGAAGGAAACTTGTTCTAATAGAAGATGATGAAGAAGAAACTGAAAGTGATGAAGCAATAAAGGGGAAGGCTACACAACAAGGTACACATCAACTCATTGTTGATGAATTATGTCTTAAGAATACTAGCACATCTATATTAGATGAGGTGAAAAGATTAAAGTTTGGAAAAATGAGCATTGGAGATAAAGAGAAAGTTGAGGATGCTATTCTTGAAATGTTATGCATTTTCAAGATGTTGCCAATTGAGATTGAAAATAGAATTCCAAAGGAATTATGCAACAAGGTTGCACAGAAATGGGAGTATGCTCTACAAACAAAGAAGGAAATAAGGGAGAGTACACTAGCACAAGTTGAATCCACTCTCACCCCTACAAACATCAAATAGATAATTGAGCAATACAGAGGCAAGTTTGATCCTAAACTTAGAGCCTATCTAATTCTTCAACACAAGGTTGAATATATTGTGCAAGAAAGTTAAAAATTTGGAAGGTATTGTTTGGATTGATACCCGCCCAGGATGAAGAAAAGGATGAAGGAAAGAATGAAGGAAAAGATGCTACCACTTCAATAGTTGTTGAACCTGACAATAGGCAAAATAAAATGAAGACTGATACTCCTAAGGAAGTGCAATCACATGATACTTTTGAGGTTCACATTGTTGACATACCGGAGGAGAGCCCCATTAAGAATTCTTTCTTAATTGAGGATGATTTAAAGAACACGAAAGTAACTGACACACCCTACCAAGTAGCAACATTGTACTATTGCGAGTCATGGATTATCCCACCATCACAAGCACACAATCTAGCGATGATAATCCTACACTACCTAGAGTTTCTACTATTGATAAGTTAGTCGGTACAAGTCTTACCAAGGAACCCATCAAGTCGGTACCACTAACTCAATCTGCCGAGGAGGGAGACAAAGCAGAAGACAAAATTAAAATTTCTCCTAAGGAAGAGCACAACATTGAAGAACAATTAAACACATTAGATGAACAAGCTGTTAGTCCTCATGCCGAGGAGAAGGAGAAAGGAGAAGAAAACATTAAAGGAAAAATCATTGAAGAATAAGAGCAAAAGAAACAAGAGGCATTAAAAGCTCTCATACAGATGTTGAGTGGAAGCACCCCACTGAGAATACAAAAGGAGAAAGATGAGGTAACAATTGATGAAGTAATTGTTATTCCTAAATGGGATACAGATAACCTGTCTTATGAGCAACTGCAAATAATGAAATATTTGCTGACAAGAAAGAGCAGGCAAGTAGAACTTCGAAGAGAGCATCAAAAAAAATAGGTTCTTCATGAAATCAAAGACATATTTAATGAAGTATATGACTTATCAGATGTAAATAGTTTCATTCCCATATTGGAACAACTTGTACACATTGTTCAGAAAGTCAATAATGAAGTTAGTTGTGCAAGTGATAAGTTATTTGAATGGTCAGAATGGCGGTTTGAGACCAAAATGCTAGAGAAGATATTTGTTGAGATAGCAGTAAAAAAAGTTGAGCTGTCAAATTTGGTAAAGGAGACCGAGGGATTAGTTGTGAATGGACAGTCTCTATTGGCCAAGATATGTAATGTTGAACTGTTCACAGAGGAAAATCAACAATTTCTTGAGACTCTCAAGAAAGAGATCAAAGCTACAAGTCAGTCTCTGACCTTGGATGTAGACACCAGTGCTGCACATTATGTAAAAATCATGCAGACACAAGGTAAGTTAGTCAAGCTGATGGCTAATGATGGCAAGATTCATTCTCTCCTACTCTCTATTCAAATTGTTTTGACACCGCATCTGGAGGCTATACAGAGAAAGTTAGTGAAAGCTAAAGCATTGATCCACAGTGATCCACATTTGTCCATAGCCAAGAGCCTTATCAGTTTAGCTACTGATTTAGAAGTGCAGATAGAAGTTTTGAACCTTGCTTCAACTACTTGGAAGAATGCACTCTACATGATCACGGTGCTACATAAACCTTTTCTAGAGAAAATTTGTGAGCTACCTACTAATGAAGAGATTAGTCGTGTCAAAAACTAGGGGGAATAATCATGACACAAGTACAGACAAGGATAGAATGGGGATAGGTAACAAAATTTTGGATGTGTATATATATCTCATGGGGAGTATTAGGCTAGTACAAACATACTTTTGTAATTGTATATACCAATGTCATGACAAAGTGTTTTTGCCACTAATGTCAAAGGGGGAGATTGTAGATCTCTATAGTTTTATTGACCATTAGTGTTTCACACTTAGTCATATATCTAGGCAATGATGGTCGGTCATCACTGCGACCAAGTCATTTTGTCAAGGCCAAGTTTTGTATTATATACTTACCGAGCACTAGTATTGTCGAGTAAAGTCATGGTCACTATGTTTGTAATATGCCGAGAGTATAGTTATTGCTGAGTTACATATATCAATGGTTACTGAGTGATAGAGAAGTTCAACCGATGCCTAGTATAGTTAATGCCGAGTGCCAGGAATAACTTTTGCTGAGTTAGCCAGAATTGACATACAAGTTTGGAATGGCACAATGATCGAGGTAAACCATTTTTGGTGATAATAATGTTTTGTATTTTGTCCAATGAGGTAATTATGGAGGTAATTACGCATCTATATTATTATCATTGATACCTATGTAAAACCTAGAGCCAATTAGAAAATTGTATAGTTTAGGCGGCAATAGAAATAAATCTGAACCATAGATCTTGAAACAGTAAAACATTTTTGTTGTTATATAAGGGCAAGATCTAGATCAGAGAATAGTGCATGAATAAGAGGGATAAGATTGAATTAGTATGAGAATATGATCAGAGAAGTATATTCAGAATAGTTAAGTATTCAGACAGAGTTCAGTGACCGAGCTAAGCAGTGAAAGGACAGAGTCAAGAAAGATCAGATAGAAGAGATCAAAATATAAAGTAAAGAGGAGATCTATAATCTGCATACTAGTGCAAACCAAAAGATTAGGTACTGAGAGATTTTGACCAGTGTATCAGGGTAAATCCCTTAACTGAGTAGTCTTAGCAGACTTTTTGTAAATCTCTTTACCGAGTGCTTACTTTGTTGTAAGTTTATAAATCCTTTAACAAGGTAGACTATACAAGTCTTTTAGCTTTTGATAGAGTAAACCTTTCACAGGGTAGATCATGATTTGATCACATTTTGTAAGCCTTAATAGGTAAAACTTATTATTGTAGTAGTGAAGATTTGTGGGTGTCATCCCCACCCCAGTTTTACCTTTCAAGGGTTTCTGGGTTACCAAAATCATGGTGTTATGAGTGATTTCATGCATGCTACTTTATATGTTTTGTTGCTTACAATGATTAAGTTTTGTTTTATCATGCATAAAGTTTTATCAGATAAAGATGACAAAAAGTAGGTAATATTTGATTCACCCCCCCCTCTCAGTATTACTTTCCCACTTATACTTCCAACATATAGAGTAAAGAGGAGATCTGTAATATGCATATAAGTGCAAACTAAAAGATCAAGTATGAGACATTTTAACCAGTGTATCAGGGTAAATCTCTTAACCGAGTAGTCTTAACAGACTTTATGTAATCTCTTTACCAAGTACTTACTTTGTTGTAAGTTTATAAATCCTTTAATAAGGTAGATTGTATAAGTCTTTTAGATTTCAACAAAGTAGACCTTTCACAAGGTAGATCATGAATTGATCACATTTTGTAAGCCTTAACAAGCAAAACTTTATACTGTAGTAGTGAAGATTTGTGGGTGTCATCCCCACCCTAGTTTTACCTTTCAAGGGTTTCTAGGTTACCAAAATCATGGTGTCATGAGTGATTTCATGTATGTTGCTTAATATGTTTAGTTGCTTACAAAGATCAAATTTTGTTTATGTCATGCATAGAGTTTTATCAGATTGAAAGGGTTAAAGTAGGTAATATCTGATTCACCCCCCCCCCTCTCAGTATTACTTTCCCACTTATATTTCCAACAATTGGTATCAGAGCAACAAGGTTTATCTGAAGGAAGTCTAACCACATGAGGAAAAAGATCTTAAAATGGAAGCTTATAAACTGGGGAGGATCATAGAGAATCAAAAGATTGAAGTACAACTAGAAGCAGCCAGAGGGGAATTGAAGAAATCCTTGAGCAAGAGAAGAGAGATTGCAATTCAACAAAATGAGCCATAGTACAAAGAAGAAGACATCTCTGGACTCTGTGACCATGGTAACTCTGCAATCAGGCTAGATGAAAGGAAATGGCTGAAGAAGACAAAAGACAAATTGCAATCAGGCTAGATGAAAGAACTAGTGACATGCAAAGGTTGACTAATAATCAACTAGATATGGTAAATCAACTACTGTTGGTTAATCAAGAATTGGGCAGGAAAGATATGGAAATCAATCAACTAAGGTCTGAAAATGATCAGTTTAAACATGAATTGAGAACTGAAAAGGAAATCAGTGAAAGGATGAACAAACCCAATGAAGCTGCAAAATATTTTGAAGAGCTGTTAAGATCACCTAGAAGATTCGGTGATAGATCTAGACTTGGAATGAATGAACATTCATCTACTGAAGAAGGAGAATCATCAAAGAATGGAGAACAAAAGATTGCTAAACCAAAGAACACCAAGCCCACATGTCATCATTGTGGAAAGCCAGGACATACAACCAACATATGCAGAAGCAAACATGGTAGGTTTGATTCTAAACCTAAGTTTAATGGACATTGTTTTAACTGCAAGAAGCATGGACATCAAGCACATGAATGTAGATCTAAGGCTAGAAATTCATCCACCTCACCTAAGTTCCAAGGAAGTTGTTTCAATTGTCAGAAATATGGGCACAAAGCATTTGAATGTAGATCTAGACCTAGGTAGTCATCAAATGAACAAACCAAGCCAATCACAAAGCATAACTTATACAATTGGGATTACAACACTTGGTATAATTGCTATTATTGTGGTAAATATGGACACATCAGAGAAAATTGCATGAAGACTCATTTTAGAGGCAAATCTAAAAGCTGGATGAATGGAAGCATGGTCTGTTACAAATGTAATAAGGTTCATCACTTAAAGAAAGATTGTAGATCACCCATGTCGAGCAATGATAATAACCAGAATGAAGATATTCGTGAGAAACTGAAGAATCAGATGGAAAAGACATGGAGGAAGAAAGAAGAAGAAAACTCAAGCGAAGCTAGTGTAATACCCCAAAAATGGGCTATAGGTTCATTAACCTCCTATATCGACACATTGAATGAAATTGACATCAAAGTCCTAACCTAAGGCACATCTGCACATTATCGAATCTTAATTGATTATCCTAAATTCTGCATTAGGGAATATTCTTTATTCCTATTTATCCTAATTATCTTTGATTTAATGATTATTTGGCGATAAATCCTATTTATCCTAAAGTTTGATTAATTGAATATTCTAAATATTTAATTAATTAGATTTAATACTGCCACTTAATTATTTAATTGGATTTAATTATATTTATTCCTAGATTGTATTATTTCATTTTGACAATAAATAAAAAATCCTATGACTAATTGATTAAATTCTTATTTAATTAATCAATGTCAATTGTCAAATTTAATAATATAGTTTTTGAATAAAAGTTTGATTTAATAATTGATTAACCCATAAATCAATTGTTATATTTTTAAAATCAATTGAGTTGAAGATAAATCACTTTATTTATTTAATTAATTCATAATTAATTATGCACATCCAAAAAATAGTTAAACTTTAAATCAGAAAATCAATTCAAGTTGTTTTAAAAAATAAACTCAACTCTCTTTTGAGTTGAAAGCTGATCTCAACTTCTGATTTAAATCAAAAAGCTGATTTGCATGATTTTTGTGAGTTAATCTATCTCTAAATTCTTGATAACTCAAAAATCAACCTGAGTTTATCAAGAGTGATTTATGGCTTTTTCCATGCACCTCTAAAGTCCTGGATTTCTATAAATTAATGCCTCAGCTATTCATTTTGGATCCATCCATGAATTGCATCCTCATGCTGACGAATTGGTGATCGAAGAATCCATCTTTGCAAATCCAAGCTGTTGTGAGATTTTCATGGTTTTTAAGCATTCATATCATATAGCATATCATTGTTATATTAATTGCATGTCATATCAGTTTCTTATATAGAATAGATTCGTATCAATTTGTTTCATCTTATTGCATAGAATATCCAAAAAAATAGATTAATTTGCATTCATCTCATATCTAGATTCTGCATTCAAATCCTTCATTTAGGTGTCATCAAGGTCAGTAATCTCGGTCCAATCTAAGAATACATACTCGCACCTACTAGAAGGTAGTAAATTGCCTGGTTAGATTAGTTTCCATTTCATTGCATGATTTTGATTTTAGCTAACATCTAATGTTTTGCTTAAGTGTTGTGTCTACAGCTAGGTACAAAATTCACACACACATTTTTGGCACCCACTGTGGGGCACTGAAACGGGTTTCCATTCAATTTCTATCATCTTCTTGTCATTTTCTGTTCCAAGTTATGATTTTTAATTTCTGTCCATAATATTTTCGTATGAGTTTTGTTAAAAACTTGTATTAGGTGGTACCCACTATCATATGATAGTTGATTTGATCGAGGATCATAGCATCAAAAATATAGTGTCATTTGGAAGCTCTGTTGTTGTATGATCTGATACCCATTGTCATACGAGTCTTTGGACTATCTTCTGGGAGGTGACCCACTGTCGTACGAGCTTTAGTGTCAGGTTTCAATTGTCATTTCACTTTTTCAGCTAGTTTTCCAGATTTGATTTCCAGATTTGGACTGACAGCTAACATTAACAATTGAAATTTGTTGTTTTTGATTGATTTTTGCTGATTTTGATTGGGAAAAACGTGAGAGTTGCTAAAAATAGGTAAAATTCTACTAAGCACGTTGTGAGGAATTTAGGTAATCTTCTCAGTTGATAACATTTTGATTTGGACTAAAATGAACTCTCGTGTGTTAAGCTTGTGTGACCTTTATTGCTTTCATATCACAGATTTCATTTTGGGCTATAAAAACAAACATAGATTTTCTTTTCAGCATCTTTGTTACACATAGTAAATAGGCCCTATGAACACTATTTGTGGTTCTTGAGAGAGTGGGTTTCCAGTGAAACTCTTCTCAATGAAGGAACCCTTGTAGGTAGGGAGGTTACTGAGAGCGTCTCACATTCTACTAGATTTGTGCATCTTCAGCTTCTGATTGATACATTCTCTCTCCAGGGAGGTTGATAGATCATAAGTGGTTGACATCATAGATCTTTGTGAGACAATCTTGGTCTTAGTGTGTCGGATTAATCTATCTTCTTTGTTTGGGTTAAAAGTGAAAAGGTTAGAGGACAATGCTCTACTCCCTATCTGGGTAGTATCAAAAACTCAGATCCTTGAATCTAGGACCAGTCTCCATGTGGTATCTTTTGTGAGTCACCTTTAGAGAGGGTTAACCATAGTGGACATTCTCTTAATTGGGTCAACCACGTTGACAAAACCTCAAGCGGTAATGGCCATTTTCACCGTGGTAGCAACAACCGCTACATAAATGTCCTTGTGGATGAAATCTTTATAGGTGTGGTCTCTTGTTGGGATGTCAGATCTCCCTAGCAGCTCCTGATTGATTAATTTCTCAGAATGTGTCAAAACCCTGGTGCACCTGGATTGGAGTTCGCCCTCTTGAGATCACAAAAGTTGCAGAGTCAGACCATTACTACAAACCCTACTGAGGCCAAATTTTCATTTTCTAGGAATATGTGCGTTATTGCAAAACTTTTTGGAACATACACTGTTAGCACTCCTAGGGATTAGCACATTTAGTCACTTGGTTCTTCATGTGTAGGGTTTCTTTTTCCCCTATTCATTGTTTTCAGACGTGCTTGAAATCACTTGCTTGCTATTTTACGTGCCTATTTATCTATCTGGTTACTAAGAACGAATCAATCTGGTATAATCTTAAAATCTAGACAGATAATTTTATGAACAATTTGAAACTAAAAACCTAAAAATTGCAAAATTTGATGTCAAACACCTTTCTGGAGTCAAAAGTCATTTTGTAAAGTCAAAAATTTGTACGACTTTTGGCTATTGTCATTTCATGACCCCTTAATTGTTGTATGGTAGCTAGTATATTGTCGTATGATTTTTTTTGTCAATCAATTCAAAGAGTCAAAAAACCTGCTATCAACTATCATGCAAGTTTTTCAATAGTCGTCCAAGTTTTTCAATTGTTGTTTCATAGCCTACCCACTATAGTACGAACCTGCAAAAAGTCATTTGAAATTTTTTGAAAAATTGCCAGAAAGTTGTCAAAACTGTCAGAGACCCAGCTTTTACAGCCTATTTCTAGAGTCTGTCCAATAAATCACTATGTCAGGAATAGAGCAGCAACTACTGAGAATCCAATCATCTTCCTAAAGTGTCCTTTTGAATCTAATTTAGCCTTCAATTTAACCGATTTGAGTCTTTTTCATCTTGTGTCAAAACCTTGTCATAACTATCAATCTTCAATCCATCTTCAAAATGGCTAAGTGTTGTGAACTCGTGTTCTCTATCTTTTGGGAATCTACCCATACATCTAGGGCACAGTATCCTTCATTTATGTCTAATCTAAGCTTCAATCAATCAAACTTTGACAAGGTTGCGTCATTTGATCTTCTTGAATCAGATCTTTCTTCAGTTGTCTTCATCGTATTCTTTTGCTTCACCCAAGGTTAATGGTGGAAACTAGAGCTTCCTCTCACAAGAAATTAGGGGAAACATCTCATACCTTAGCTTTGACTCATATCCAAGGTCCAACTCTTGAACAACTATACAATTCAGGTCTTTACGAAGATGACGGTCTTGGAAACTTTCGATTAAAAACTAGTTACATACCCCCTCCATCAACTCACAGAGGTAATCAAAAAACTCCTCCTCGATCTATCCTAGGGAGTCCTAACACTCCTAACATGTCTCAAGTAGGGACAAACCATGGCTCTCAAAGAGCTCAGTCTCAACATGGTATGGATCAAGAACCTACACCTACTGAAATTGCTCAATATCAAAATGATGATAACTTCAAAAGAATGATGAAATATTTCTTGAAAGAAGATAGAGAAACATACTTTCTAGAGTTATCTCATCAAGGAGCTAAACTTCCTCCCAATTTTAATGTGGAAGATATCATTGCACATGAGGAAGAAACTCATATTTTGGCTATGATGAAACAAATGCATGCCATGCAAGTAAAACTTAACAAAATGGAGAAAGAAAAAGAACCTAAGGAGTTCTCCATGGAGGCCCTATGTCCTTTTCCGTTCAATAAAGACTTGTATATGCCACCATTCCCTAAGAGGGTGGAAATGCTGAAATATGATAAGTATGATGGAAACTCTGATCCTCAAGATCATGTCAGAGAATTATGTACTCAATCTATGGAGTTCATGCACGAACCGACCTATTTGATGTATCTTTTCCCTTGATCTCTAGGAGGGGCAGCCATTCATTGGTTCTCTAGGATGCCACCTACAATCAAAAATTTTGAGGAGTTGATCAAATTCTTCTATCAGCAATACTCCTACAACATCCAACATCCAGTCACCATGATTGATATCCGCAATCTCAAACAATATCCAGGAGAACCATTCCTGACATTTGTCAAAAGATGGAGAAAGAAATTCTCTCTATATGCTAGGCCTATTCTAGAAACTGAGAAGCTAGAAATCTTCATCAACAATCTTGTTCTAGAAATCAACTACCCTTTACAAATGCAAAATCATACATCTTTTGACAAGATGGTGGATAATGCAATCAAAATTGAAAAGGTACTTGTGAAAAAAGGAGACGTCACACTTGAAAAGGACAAGTATGAATCTAGTTCTAAGGATAAGAACAAAAATTGGAACAAGAATAAGAGCGTCATCACATATAGCATTGTTGATAATATCCATGCACCATCTAAGGCACCTAGTTTCAATCTAACCATTGGTACTCAAGCCATCAAGGCTTTAGAACAAAAGGTGTCTGAATCATCTCAAAAGAAGCCAGAATACAAATCTTGGTCCGCTGGTAATAAATGAAAGTTCACTCCTCTTGGAGAATCTTTGGAATCAGCTATGAGAACTCTACTGGCTAATAACATCATCTCTTTGCCTGAGATCTAATAATATGATCCTGATCCTAAACTGAAATGGTGGAGAGAGAATGAATTTTGTGATTTCCATTGGGGTAAAGGTCACAAAACTAATAACTACTTGCGCTTGAAGCATACCATTCAAGACAAGATTGATAATGGAGAAATCAGATTGATAATCCTAAAAGAAATAATGATCACACAACATTCACTGAACCATTTTTGAAGCATAGCCAAGGAGATTCATCTTCTCAGCCTAATGTGGGTGCTAAGGTTAATTATGCGTATCCTGGAAATAATACTGTTATCAATATGGTTGAACCAAGCCTATCTGAGTGTTGCAATGTCATCACAATTGTAAGAAGAGATAGAGAAAATCAATCATCTAACGCAGTTACTCGATCACAAGCTCAGGCACACCTACAAGGACAAATCCCAGATCAATCAAATGTCCCTAAGGTGCCTTTCAATTTGTCTTCCACTTCTAAATAGAGGGCAACATCTAAATCTTCAAATCCTCAGGACACAAGGCCTACTTCATATAGTATTGTCCAACAACTCTAGCACACAAATACTAAAATCTCCATATTTGAGTTGCTTCAAATATCTTCAGCTCATAGATCCATCTTAGACAAAGCTCTGCTGGGATCCAATGTTCTTGATAACCTTGATTTAGATAGATTCTAGGCTATGGTTGGTCATCTTATGTCTCCATAGTATATCTCCTTTTTAGAGGATGATGATAACTCCTTGAGTCATCTGCATAACCAGCCCTTGCATATTGAAGTCTTGATCCAAAACCATCATGTCAAATGATAGATGGGGGTGCTGGTTTGAATATTTGTTCTTACAGCTTGATCACACAATTGGGATTTTTAGAAATGACCATTGATCCTAGAAAGAAAATAACTATCAAAGCATATGATGAAGAAGAAAGATCCTCCAAGGGAACAATTGTCTTACCTATCAGAACAGGTCCTGTCATCAGAGATACTATATGTCAAGTTCTTGATATACCTTTGGCTTACAACATCCTTCTAGGGAGACCTTGGATACATGAGATGAAAGCTATTCCTTCTACATACCATCAGTGCTTTAAATTTCCTTGTGATGGAGTAGAGGTAACCATTCTAGCTGATGTGTCAACAACTTGCAATGCATTGAAGGAAAATGCGGATAAACTTGTTCCTAATAACAGAGAATCTTCCATTAATCAAACAGATGTAGCATCCACATCTAAGATGGAAGATATTGCAAAAGAGGTCAACATCAAAGAAAATGGTATGGGAGAATATACTATAGAGCCAGTCTTGTCTTTGACATCTCTCCCTATCTCACCTAAGTCTTATGGGCAAGCTCTAAAAAGTCCAAACCAGAATCTAAGGAACCTCTTGAGGCATATAAAGGAAAATTTGTTGCTGAGAAAGTACCTAAGAAAGAATTTTAAGAAGATGAAGCTCTACTTGCATGGCTTTACAAAGATGAACCTGAATCCCAAGTTGTTCCACCTAGTGACTCTAAAGTATCAAAGGTTCCTTCTAAGTCATATGGCCCAGGGGATAAACTAATAGCTAAAATGGGATATAAAGGAAAAAGACCTCTAGGACTATAGGGTAAAGGTCTTTTGTCACCTCTTGAACATTGTGGTCGAGCCAACAAGAATACAATAGGCCTAGGATACATGAAGAATCCTTTTTGTCTTAGCAAGAACTCCCCACATGTTCTAGAACAAATTGAGCCTTCCATAGCAAATCAACTAAAGAAGGAAATAACTGAACAATCTAATAGTGATGATTCAGACACCACTAATGAGCTCATTCCTTATGAGCATTTTCCTAAAGAAATAAAAGACCTCCTTGATGCTGAAGATGATCCAATAAAAAGAATTAATGTAGTAGAAACACAAGAACCTACTATAGAGCAAGAGATAGTTGCAACACAAGAACTAACTAATCTCGAAGGCAATCAAGAAGAGGAAGGTGGTAGTTATTCTGAGCCAGATTTTCATGAATATGAATTCAAATCGGAATCTGAGGGTAACCCTTCTTGGGGTGTTCATCCTAACTTTACTCATGTTCTTAGATTTCCTAGAGGCATAGATGAAGAATCTAATGACTATGAATGGGGAGCCATTCCAGAAGAAGATGAGCTTATTATAGAGAAACATGTTGATGTTATTCACCAATATTCACCTAAACCCAATGTAAGTCTAGAGCAAAATGATGAACTTATCGAGTCTAATCCATCGATGGCTGAAGTGGACTATCATAATAATATTGAGCCTAGTCACAAATTGAATGTCTTAAGTTGTAATATCACCTTTGAACTCGAGCATCAGGTTAGGACCGATGATGACAGATCCATATTTGTAAACACTCTTTCCTAATCTTTCACCACTTTGACTATCCAACATCCTAAACTTCTTGATCAAACCTCCACAAACCCAAGCCATGGTATTTATACTTTCCCGAATGACTATGCCCTTGCTTGCTACCTCAATGCAATTGAACCTATGAGGACTTCCATCAGTGAACCGAGCGTTAGCATGACAAAGTCAGACATCAAGTATCTTAGTTAGAAAAATAAGAATAAGAATAAAAAGAAAAGGAGTTCTGAGGGTGAAAACCACTTTGTGGTAGTCTCAGAACCTACAAAAGTAAAAATAAAAGACATATCCAAAGGTGAAAACCTCTCTGAGGCACCTAAGGATGAGATATTTGATGTCCTTTCGAGTCATTTATAGGACAAATCTCTAGTTCTAATTGAGCCCACTCAATCTGTCAACTTGGGAACAACAAAGGAACCACAATTGATCCATGTAGCACAATCTTTATCAAAAGAAGAAAAGAAAAAATTTACAACATTCCTAATAGAGAAGAAGATCAACTTTGCATGGAAATATTTAGATATGCCAGGGTTGGATCCTGATCTTATAATGCACCATTTATCTAGTGTAGCTCCAAGTGTTAAACCTGTTAAGAAAAAATTAAGGAAGATGCATCCTCATGTTGCACTCTTGGTAAAAGCTGAATTAGAGAAACTACTAAAATCCAGATTCATCCGAGTTATTGATTATGCAGAATGGATCTCTAATTTTGTACCTATTTCAAAACTAGATAAATCAATCAGAGTGTGCACAGACTTTAGAGATGTAAATAGAGAATGCCCTAAGGATGATTTTCCACTACCTAACATTGATATGATAGTGGACATGATTGTGGGCTTTGAGATGTATTCTTTAATGGATGGTTTTTCTGGATATAATCAAATAAAAATTGCTCCAGAGGATCAAGAGAAAACTACTTTTACATGTGCATGGGGCACTTTCTATTGGAATGTCATGCCATTTGGGCTTAAAAATGCTAGTGCTACATATTAGAGAGCCATGACATCTATTTTTCATGACATGATGCATAGGACTATGGAGGATTATGTTGATGATACTTTAGCAAAATCTATGATTAGAACTAAACATCTAAATGACTTGAGCAAGATACTAGACAGAATGGAAAAATTTAGTCTTAGACTAAATCCTAAGAAGTGTTCTTTTGGTGTCACTTATGGAAAACTCTTAGGATACATAATTTCAAAGAAGGGCATTGAAGTTGATCTAGCTAAAGTAAAGGCTATAATGGAGATGTAACCTCCCAAGAACATCAGTCAAATGAGGACATTGCAAGGAAGAGTTCAATCTATCAGATGCTTCATACCTCAGCTAGCAAACATATCTTAACCTTTAACAAAAACATTACATAAAGGTGTGACATTTGCATGGAATGAAGAATATGAGAACAAATTTAACCATATCAAGAAGTATCTATCAAATCCTCCTATCTTGACGTCTCCCATTCTAGGGAAGCCTTTGATCTTATATGTCTCCGCTACATATACATCACTGGGGGCATTGCTTGCACAACATGATGAGAACAAAAAAGAAAGAGCTATATACTATATCAGTAGGACATTGGTGGCATACGAAAAGAATTATTCTATGATTGAGAAGGCCTATCTAGCTATGATCTTTGCATCATAGAAACTAAGACATTACATGTTGGCACATACCATACATTTGTTAGCTAAGATTGATCCACTAAAGTACCTACTAAGCAAAGATGCCCTCATGGGTAGATTAGCTAAATGGGTCATGCTCTTAAGTGAATTTGACATCGAATATGTTGAAATAAAATCTATAAAAGGATAGGTTATTGCTGATTAATTAGTAGATGCACCTATGATTGATGATACACCAATGCAAATGGAATTTCCAGATTCCTCTATCATGACTCTTTCTTCTAGAGAATGGCAGTTGTTCTTTGATGGCTCCTATACACAAAATGGATCAAGAGTAGGCATATTATTTATAACTCCTCAAGGATACTCCATACCAAAAGCATTTAGATTAAAGTTCCCTTGCACAAACAATATTGCAGAATATGAAGCCCTTCTTAATGGAATGAAACTAGCAATTGAGTGGAGAGTAACAGAGATACACATTCATGGAGACTCTCTATCTCATTTGAGAAAATACCTAGAACAAAGAATAAGGCTACTGATGCAATGGCAACATTATCTACTTTATTACAACAAACTAAACATAAACTACGCTATGAGTTCCTACTGGAAGCACTATCTTATCTTGCATATGACTCCCCTGAGACCCACATGATTTGCACTGTTGTTGGTCATGATTCATCCCAATACAAAAACCTATTCTCCTATCTCAAAGACCAAATCATTCCCGATACCTTCAACCGCCATGAAAATCAATACCTCATCCGTAATGCCTCCCGATATATCATCTTTGGTCACAATCTGTACAATCGAGGTCTAGATGGTACACTACTTAGATGTTTAGAACAGGAAGAGTCTCAATGTGTGTTAAAGGAAGTCCATGATGGTATTTGTGGGTCACACTCGAATGGTTTAACACTAGCTCAAAAACTTATTAGGGCTGGGCACTATTGGCCGGAAATGGAGAAAGAGTCTATCAAGTTTGCTAAGAATTGTCAAAAGTGTCGCGTGCATGGCAACTTAATTCATGCTCAAGGGAGAGATCTAATTCCCTTCACTACCCAATGACCTTTTCATCAATGGGCCTTTGATCTTATAGGAGCTATACATCCTCATTCTTCTAATGGACATACCCATATAATCATAGCTACAGATTATTTTACAAAATGGGTAGAAGCAGTCCCTTTGACACAAGCAACTAGAAAACAAATATCTCTATTCATCTTGAACTATATCATATGCAGATATGGGATACCTCATTCCATAATCATAGATAATGGTGGATAATTCAAGAACAAAGATCTTTATGATTTATGTGCTAAATTCAAGATTACACAACATTGGTCATCTATCTACTATCCTCAAAGGAATGGACAAGCAAAGGCTTCTAACAAGAATCTGTTAAAAATATTACACCGTACAGTTAATAAAAAAGGAAGAGACTAGCATCTCATGATCAATCCAGCTCTTTGGGCCTATAGAACAAGTATTAGAACACCCACTGGAGCTACACCTTTCACTTTAGTTTATGGGTCTAAAGCAGTATTGTCTATTGAGGTTGAAATCCCATCACTAAGAATCAGAATGCATGGTCTAGTAACTGATGACGACTATAGAGTGTCTAGGTTGCAAGAACTTGAACTACTAGATGAGCATAGACAAGAAGTGTATGATAATCTCAGAGTATATCAGAAGATAATGTCTAGAGATTACAACAAGAAAGTTAGACATAGAGAATTTTAGGTTGGTGATCTAGTCTTGAGAGAGAATCCTAAAAATCAATCACATCTAGAATGCAAGGGGAAGTTTGAACCCAACTAGCTGGGTCCCTTTGTTATCACTGCTACTTTTGGCTCTGGTGCCTATCAACTCTCAAGGAATGAAGGAGAGCAGCTTCGAGAACCAATCAACATTCTTCATCTGAAGAAATTATATGCCTAAGCATTTAGTCTATGGTAAAATGTCCTAAAAAAAATCTTAAAAATTGGAAAAAGTCCTGAAAAAAATGAACATCTTGGTGAAAACCTAGCAATAGGCGCCTTGATGATTCACAAAAAAAGTAAAAAATATCAAAAGTACAAAAAAAATTGAAAAAATGAAAAATACAAAAAAATGAGAAAAAGAAAAAGTGCCTTGGTGAAAACTTGGAAACAGGCACCTTGGTAGCAAAAATAGAATCTCTACCAAGATGGTGAAAACCCGGCAAACGGGTGCCACTTGTTTCAAATACTCCATCTATCAACACAATCTTGGTCTTTCCCAACTTTCAGTCTACTTTAGTTTGTATATATCCTTGTTTCAATAAAGTCAGTTGGTACACCAATTGGCTCATGCATTTGTATCCTATCAATGCCTAACACTTGGGGGAAATCAATGTCATATCCTATGGTCTCTAGTATACCTCAGGTGAGTCATATCTAGTCAAGGTCCTTTGAATCTTCATCCAATTCAGTCAGTAAGTCTCCTCTCCAGAAAGGATTTTGCATCTACAACAACACAATCAAACATCAAACACAAACTGAAAACAATCTATGCTTTTTACATTCTTTTATCTCCTTGTATGCTTATTGATTCACATTGAGATTTTTGCATATTTTGTTCCTACGAGCTATTCGATGATGTCCTTTACAAGATTTAGAGAGTGATGACTGGGGGCATAATCTTTTCTTTGTTTTCTTCTTGTATGTGAAAATCTAACAACTTTGGAAAGTCTGGATTGAAATGGTGTCCGTCTGTAAGAGCCTCTATCTCGAATTGGATGGCCATGCGTACCTCAACCATTGATACCCAAAAAATTCAAGGAAGTTTGATCTAACTATTGTCTTTTTGAGTGAGTTCTTTCTCCTACTGTGAAACATGATCTTGCCTAAGGATGTGAATGATAAAGGGTCACTACGGGTAATTCATACTAGATTTAGAATGATCTCTTGACTGTTTGATGTGTTTTTTATGCAAGGCGTATTCAAGTCATCACAACATTTATGTTCTGATGCTTATACAAATTGCAATATTAAAATGCACATGATATTCAGGTCATCCTGGCATTTGTGCCTTGGTGCTTATATCTAATTTGACATTCTAAAAACAAAATCAATATTCATATGTCCATGGTTGTCTAGCCAGTGGGTGTTGTATTGATTCTTGTGCATACAAATCAATATTCATATGTCTATGGTTTCATAACTGGTGGGCATTTTATTGATTTATCTGGTTACCTAAAAAGTTCAATGATGACAACAAATTGACACATGATTAGTGACTAGGTCCTAGGTCTTAGGTTTGCATATCATTTTGCATGTCTCTTTGTACTTTGCACTTTGCATGATCTCACAATGGTTGGATAAACTTCAATGTTTAAATGATTCTTCAATCACAACTTCAAATCTAATAGAGAGTTGAATCCTACAAGAAGGTTCCTCCAACGAAACAGCAAGTAGAATCCTTTTTCGAGATCAAAATCAAAATCTGAGATCATTCATATTATCAATTGCTTGCACAATCAACCTTCAATCATCATAGAAGTCCAGTATTCAACTTGACTGATTATCTTACATCAAACTATCAACATTTCAACTTGGTCAACTATGGTCAAATCATTGGTTAACCTAGTTGAACTTGGTCTTTTGGAGCTCCAAACGATGTAGAATGCATTCTTGAACGTGTTTAAACACTTCTCAAATCAATTAACATGCTTCTAAAACTATCAGCGCTGACTATTCTTGTCATATTTCAATTTTCATCCCGAAGGGGGCATGGTATTACACATCATTCAAAGTTTGTAATCTAAATTTGAAATCATAACTTTCCTCAGTAATCAAGACAACAACCACATCTAAGTGTTGATTCATCAAAAAGACCTCATTGGTTGGGGCAAATCAATCATCACTTGGGGCATATCAGATTCATTGAGATCCATATCAATCTGGTATTCTCTTAATCTTGTAAACTATATCAATCTTTTGTAACCATCGATTCATTAGTGTTATTTCCTTGGTTCTTCGTAACTGAAGGGTTCAGATGTGATACTAATGTGATTCTTATCGACAATCAGGTCTGGAATTAGTCACTCACTTCTTTGCAATCATAAGGTTCAGAATCAAGCATTTTGACACTTCTTCGCAATCATTGGTTCATTGCTGTTATAGTTAACATTATCTTTGGTCATTCGGGACCTATTATCTTCATATCAACTTCAATCAAGTTTCTGTTTCATATCAATTTCAATTTCAAACATCAGCTTCAACATCATACACAAACTTTCTTTGAACCACTGCGCTTCGCACAGCAATTCAAAGAGGGGCAAAATGTAATACCCCAAAAATGGGCTATAGGTTCATTAACCTCCTATATCGACACATTGAATGAAATTGACATTGAAGTCCTAACCTAAGACACATCTGCACATTATCGAATCTTAATTGATTATCCTAAATTTTGCATCAGGGAATATTCTTTATTCCTATTTATCCTAATTATCTTTGATTTAATGATTATTTGGCGATAAATCCTATTTATCCTAAAGTTTGATTAATTGAATATTCTAAATATTTAATTAATTAGATTTAATATTGCCACTTAATTATTTAATTGGATTTAATTATATTTATTCCTAAATTGTATTATTTCATTTTGACAATAAATAAAAAATCCTATGATTAATTGATTAAATTCTTATTTAATTAATTAATGTCAATTGTCAAATTTAATAATATAGTTTTTGAATAAAAGTTTGATTTAATAATTGATTAACCCATAAATCAATTGTTATATTTTTAAAATTAGTTGAGTTGAAGATAAATCACTTTATTTATTTAATTAATTCATAATTAATTATGCACATCCAAAAAATAGTTAAACTTTAAATCAAAAAATCAATTCAAGTTGTTTTAAAAAATAAACTCAACTCTCTTTTGAGTTGAAAGCTGAGCTCAACTTCTAATTTAAATCAAAAAGCTGATTTGCATGATTTTTGTGAGTTAATCTATCTCTAAATTCTTGATAACTCAAAAATCAACCTGAGTTTATCAAGAGTGATTTATGGCTTTTTCCATGCACCTCCAAAGTCCTGGATTTCTATAAATTAAGGCCTCAGCTCTTCATTTTGGATCCATCCATGAATTGCATCCTCATGCTGGTGAATTGGTGATCGAAGAATCCATCTTTACGAATCCAAGTTGTTGTGAGATTTTCATGTTTTTTAAGCATTCATATCATATAGCATATCATTGTTAGATTAATTGCATGTCATATCAGTTTCTTATATAGAATAGATTCATATCAATTTGTTTCATCTTATTGCATAGAAAATCCAAAAAAATAGATTAATTTGCATTCATCTCATATCTAGATTCTGCATTCAAATCCTTTGTTTAGGTATTGTCAAGGTCACTGATCTCAGTCCAATCTAAGAATACATACGCGCACCTACTAGAAGGCAGTAAATCGCCTGGTTAGATTAGTTTCCATTTCACTGCACGATTTTGATTTTAGCTAATCTCTAATGTTTTACTGAAGTGTTGTGTCTACAATTAGGTACAAAATTCACACACACAACTAGCACATATGTGGTCACCCAATTTGATGGATCAGGTGATCACACCTCTTCTAATTAAGATTGGAAGGTATGTTTGGAACTGAGTCTTGCAAAGTCTTATTTTTCATCAGTTCCTAACACAGAATTGAGCAAAAGTCCATATCTGCATAGATAAAGATGCATTAGGACATATCTGAGAAAAATAGAGAATTTCATTTTGATGCCAAGAATTAATGTCTTGATCGAGCTATCAATGTATGCCGAGCACCTGCAATGGCTGAAATGCTATATATGTCGAGCTATATCGCAACAGTTATATCGACCGAGCTTGTGAGTTTGCCGAGACAACTGTAAACCACCAAAACCAGTACAGAGCATTTATGAGGCCCTAATTCTATTTTTCAGATTCTATAAAGTGGAAAGTTTTCGTTAATTTTATTTCAATGGGCTATTTGAGATTTTAGAGAGCAATTCAGAGTTTGTGAAACTAGTTTAAGGTGATTCTGAATTTTTCAGCATGTTGTCGGCAAAATTTATCTACAGGTTTATTGACGAAAAAGGTACTCTACCGAGTAAATATTTTCTTTTTAGAAATTATTGTTTAAAATGGCATCATCTTCATCTACACTAGTCAAGAAACAAGGGATGGAATTTTTTAATGTGCAATCAGTAAGGAATGAAGCTTGCAAGCCGAAGGTATTCAAGGCAATATCAGAGAGTGCAATTAAAGGAGATTTAAACGGAGCCCTATCTTCCATTCCAAAGAATGTGTTATTAATGAACAACGTTAGGTCTTGCTACATGTGTAAAATTGGAGAAATCGGTGATTACGAGATCAGGGAAGCTTATGATAAACTATGTGTCAAGGGAGTGTTGAAGCCGAAACATAAGGTTGTTGCCGATCAAGGGTTAGTGCATGCCGTAGATTTCCCACAAAATTTTAAAGTGGAATGGATAAAGATCATTTTGATTCAAGTACATGACATGAATTTATGGCTAGAAGATGGACCAGTGAAGATTACAAAGGAAATGATACATAAAGTCACTGGTTACCCTACAATTAAAGGGAAAAGAATGATGAAATGTGTAGGAAAGGAAGATATTCAAGCTAACAACTAGGCAGTTTGGAACAAATGAGGAATGACAATTTCCACCATAGTTGATCCAGAAATTGACTTTGTTGTTAGAGTCATCTCGCACAAGTTCTATCAATCTAGTCAGTTGGACAACGTCCCCTATATGGCAGTGGACCAGGCATGGAAGATAATCAAGAAAGGACACACATATGACCTTGTCGAGCTCCAGTTAACTCAACTTGCTGAGAACTTGAACTCCATCCGAACAGTGAAGAATTCTATTTGTAAGTTCAGTTCATTACTGATCTATTTGTTCTTTTATGTCAAGAAGAGTTTTCCTATACATGGAGATGTTACATGGGACAAGAAGAAACCCATCACTGTTCAAATAAATGAATTTATAAATCAGATTGGAGATGATTTTGAAGGAATAATGGATAACTATTTTATTGAATTTAAAAAGAAGATGAGGATTAGGACTAGAGTCCCTATGTCTTTGATTGAAAAATACAGCAAGGATATATGTTTTCTGGTAGACACAGATTTTACTTATGCACAGGTAGTCCTACCTGGGTTTTAGGGTTAATGCCATCACCCTATGAACTCAACATAGATGAAGCTACTGCTAGAATCACAACCCTCTTAGCTGAAGAAATTAATAGTAAAGCACCTTACTTTGGAACATTTGATGAAGCCAAATCCAAGATCTCTTTGGGATTATTGGCTGCCACCACAGAGAGGAAAAGAAAGAAGATAGTGAAGAATTTGGAAAATTATGTCAAAGAATCTAAGAAGGATGCACCACTAGGGGTGACCCAAGGATTGGGAGAAGATGAACAAAGTGAAACTAGTGGTAGTGAAAAAGAAGAAGAGAAAGAGAAGAAACCAGTAATTACCAAGTCCCCGGCTAAGAAAAGAGTGTTGAAACCTAAAGTGTCATCGACACCATCACTTAGGCCCAGAACTAGAAGAACTGTTGTCGAGACTCCTAAGATGCCACCTGCATCTACTAAGCAAAAACCCGCACTACCCAAGGTAGTGCCAACTAAGGTTATGAAGAGGCCGAGAAGGAAACTTTTTCTAGCACAAGATGATGATGAAGAAACTGAAAGTGATGAAGGAGTAAAGGGGAAGGTTACACAATAGGGTACACAAAAACTCACTATTGATGAATTATGTCATAAGATTACTATCTTTGTTGCAGTGGATGAGTTGAAAAGATTAAAATTTGGGAACATGAGCATTGGAGATAAAGAGAAAGTAGAAGATGATATTCTTGAAATGTTGTGCACTTTCAAGATGTTGCCAATTCAAATTGAAAATAGAATTCCCTAAGGAATTATGCAATAGGGTTGCACAGAAATGGGAATATGCTCTACAAATAGAAAAGGAAATAAGAGAGAGAACATTAGCACAAGTTGAGTCCACTCTCACCCTTGCCAACATCAAATAGATAATTGAACAATACAGAGGTAAGTTTGATCTCAAACTTAGAGCCTATCTAATTCTTCAACACAAGGTTGAAGATGTTGTACAAAAAGTATCAAAATTTGGAAGATAGTGTTTGGATTATTGATTGACAAGGATGAAGGAAAGGATGCTACTACTTTGAAAGTTGTTGAACCTGAAATCAAACAAAATAAAATGGAGACTAGAACTCTTAAGGAAGTGAAAACATAGGACACATCTAAGGTTCACATTGTTGACATACCCGAGGAGAGCCCCATCAAGAATTCATTTTTGACTGAGGATGATTTAAAGAATACGAAAGAAACTGATACACCCTTGCTAGGTAGTAACACTGTACTGTTACAGGTCATGGATTATCCAACAATTACTGACACACAATCTATTGATGTGAGTCCTACTCTACTTGAAGTTTCTACTATTGGCAAGTTAGTCGGTACAAGCCTTACCGAGGAACTCATCAAGTTGGTACCACTAACTCAATCTATAACTGTCGAGGAAGAGGACAAAGTAGAAGGCAAAATCCAAAGTCCTCCTATGGGAGATAACAGTAAAGAAGAACAAGGAAATAATTTAGATGGACAAACTGTTAGTCCTCATGCTGAGGATAAGGGGAAAGGAGAAGCAAATATCAAAGGAAAATTCATTGAGGAGCAAGAGCCAAAGGAGAAAGAGGCAATAAAAGTTCTTGTATAGATGTCGAGTGGAAGCACCCCACTGAGAGCATAGAAGAAGAAAGATGAGGTAACAATTGATGAGGTCATTGTTATTCCTAAATGGGATATTGATAACCTCTCTTATGAGCAGCTACAGATATTGAAGGATTTGCTGACGAGGAAAAACAGGCAAGAAGAACTCCGAAGGGAACATCAGCAAAAATAGGTCCTTTATGAAATAAAAGATATATTTAATGAAGTCTATGACTTATCAAATGTAAATAGTTTTGTTCCCATATTGGAACAACTTGTACACATTGTCCAAAAAGTAAATAATGAAGTTAGTTGTGTAAGTGATAAGTTATTTGAGTGGTCAGAATGGATGTTTGAGACCAAAATGCTCGAGAAGATATCTGCCGAGATAGCAGTGAAACAGGTTGAGCTGTCTACTTTGGTAAAGGAGACCGAAGAGTTAGTTGTGAATGGACAGTCTCTATTGGCCAAAATATGTAATGTTGAACTATTCACTGATGAGAATCAATGATTTCTTAATACTCTAAAGCAAGAGATTAAGGCCACAAGTCAATCCCTAAGCTTGGATGCAGACACCAGTGCAACACATTATGTCAAAATCATGCAAACCCAAGGTAAGTTAGCCGAGCTGATGGCTAATGATGGCAAGATTCATTCTCACCTACTCTCTATCCAAATAGTTTTGACACCTCATCTGGAGGCCATACAGAGAAAGTTAGCAAAGGCTAAGGAATTAACGTAGAGTAATCCACATGTGTCCATAGTCGAGAGCCTCATCAGTTTAGCTACCAATCTAGAAGTGCAGATAGAAGTTTTAAACATTTCTTCATCAGCTTGGGCGAATGCACTCTACATGATCATGGTGCTGCATAAACCTTTTATGGAGAAAATTTGTGAGCTACCTACTGATGAAGAGATTCATCATGTCAAAAACAAGGGGGAATCATCATGACATGAGTAAGGACAAGGACAGAACATGGATAGGTAACAAAATTTTTTTTTGAATGTATATATATCTCGGGAGGAGTATTAGACTAGTACAAACATATTTTTGTAATTGTAAGTACAAATGTCATGACAAAGTGTTTTTGTCACTAATGTAAAAGGGGGATATTGTAGATCTCTATAGTTTTGTTGACCATTAGTGCTTCACACTTAGTCATATATCTAGGCAATGATGGTTGGTCATCACTGCGATCGAGTCATTTTGTAAAGGCTGAGTTATGTATTGTATACTTACCGAGCAGTAGTATTGTCGAGTAAAGTCATGGTTACTATGTGTTTGTAATATGCCGAGTATATTTTTTGTCAAGTTACATATACAATGATTGCCGAGTGACAAAGAAGATTAACAGATGTCAAGTACAGTTAATGCCAAGCACCAGGAATAACTTTTGCTGAGTTAGCCAGGAATGACATACAAGTTTGAAATGGCACAATGATCAAGGTATACCTTTTTTTGGTGATAGTGGTGTTTTTTATTTTATTTTTTGAGGTAATTACACATCCATCTTATAGTCATTGATCCCTATGTAATACCTAGAGCCAATCAAAAAATTATATATCTTAAGCGGCAATAGAAATAAATCTAAACCATAGATCTTGAATCAGTAAAATGTTTTTGTTATTATATAAGGACAAGATCTAAATCAAGATAAGTGTGTGAATCAGAGAGAAAAAGAGATTGAATGACTATGAGAGAATGATCAGAGAGGTATATTCAGAATAGTCAAGTATTCAGACAGAGTCCAGTGACCGAGCTAAGTAGTGAAAGGATAGAATCAAGAAAGATCAGATAGAAGAGATCACCAATATACAGTAAAGAGGAGATTTGTAATCTACATATAAGTGCAAACTGAAAGATCAGGTACTGAGACATTTTAACTAGTGCATCAGGGTAAATCTCTTAATCGAGTAGTCTTAACAAACTTTATGTAATCTCTTTACCGAGTACTTACTTTGTTGTAATTTTATAAATCCTTTAACAAGGTAGACTATATAAGTCTTTTAGCTTTTAATAGAGTAGACCTTTCATAGGGTAGATCATGAATTGATCACATTTTGTAAGCCTTAACAGACAAAACTTATTACTACAGTAGTGAAGATTTTTGGGTGTCATCCCCACCCCATTTTTACCTTTCAAGGGTTTTTGGGTTACCAAAATCATGGTGTCATGAGTGATTTCATGTATGCTACTTAATATGTTTAGTTGCTTGCAATGATCAAGTTTTGTTTATGTTATGCATAGAGTTTTATTAGATTGAAAAGGTTAAAGTAGGTAATATCTGATTCACACCCCCCCCCTCTCAGTATTACTTTCCCACTTATATTTCCAACAACACATCCTCCACTGACCATCCTTCTTGGGTGCCAATATTGCAGGTGTTGCACATGGGCTCAAACTTTCTCTAATCAATCCTCTGTAAAGTAAATATTGCACTTTCCTATTGATTTCCTCATTCTTTGTGAATGTCATTCTTTAAGCTTCTTTATTAGGAAGACTATCCCCCAGTATCAAGTCCATGCAATGACTAATACTTATCGCCAATGGTAATCCATCAGTAAAATTATTTGATATTATATTAGTGTGTTTAGTCAACAATTGAGTGATTCCTTCAGGATGTTCTTCATCCAATATCTTCTCTTTAGACTCCTTAGGTACCAATGAAAAACATACATCATGATGCTTCATGCCATCAAAAAACTTATTGGCATCCACTACACAAACTCTTTCACTAGTACACACTTCACCTACAAGAGGTTTCTCTAAAGGTAACAAATTTTGTTTCACCCCATTAGCAACAATAACTTGTAAACATTCCTTCTACCATCATGCATAGCTTTCCTAAAATACTGTCATGGCCTACCTAACAAGAGATGACACACATCCATAGGCATAATATCTCACAAAACCTCATCATAATAGTGCCCAATCTTGAATTTAACTAGGTATTGTCCACTTTCTAGTACCTTGTTCTCATCTTGTATCCATGCAATCTGATAGGTTTTAGGGTGCTTCAACCTCTACAACTTCAATCTATCAACAAGATCCTCTGAAGAAATATTATTAGAACTTCCATTGTCTTTGACAACATTACATACCTTGGCTTGCACCTTACATATGGTTCTATACAAATTCTTCCTTTGTACCAGTTTCTTCTCTTGTTCTTCCTAATATAGGACTCTCCTAGTCATCAAGGTTGTACCTTCCTTTGCTAGATTACTTTTCACCGAATTGGTGGACTCTTCATCAAAAAATGATTTCCTCTTACTTATTTCTGCCTTCTTATCCAAATTACCTTGCTTTCATTCAAAGGACATGTCCTACTTCACTACAATGAAAATAGATACCACTAAACTTCCTCCTTTCATCCTTACCTTTTCCTTCCCTTCAGTAGAAACTCTTCTCATTTATCCTATATCGATAATTATCCTTAACTTTTGATTAATTTTTTCTCTAATCTGTAGAATATCTACCTCTACCTCTCTGAAATATTCTACCTCTACTTCTTTTTCTTTTCTCATTCCTCCTATTCATCTTTTTCTCTGCCTTCATGACCCACTTATAAGCCTCTTCTACACTCCTAATCTGTAGAAAATTGAATTCATCTTGTATGGACATCTTGCACCCATTAATGTAGCGATGAAATTTTTTAGCCTCATCATTTATATGACTAGATCTAATGTTCAATTTGTAGAACTCCTTGGTATAACCCTTAACACTTAGGTCTCCTTTCTTCAAGTTATGTAATCTCGTAAACAAATTGATTTGGTAATCCTCGGTCAAGAACTTAGCTTTCAACTTGTTTACCATCCTATCCCAATATTTGATCTTGTCTTTACCTCTTCTTTTCCAATCTATCTATATATGTTCCCACCATAAGGATGCATGTCCTTTTAACTTAGTGTAGGCATACTTCACTTTCTTCTCCTCACCAGTTCCTTCAAGCTCAAAATACTTGTTCATCTCTATGATCCAATCTATCAGCTCATCAACATCTAGGTGCAGTCAAGGATGGAGAAACCTACAAAAGATCAGTCCAACCTTCCAGCCAACACAACACAACATAAACAATAGCCAAAATAACAAAGAAATTAAAGATCATCCTTAAATTTTTTTTAGGAAAAAAGTTACAATTGATATAAAACATGGAGTCTTACATGCCAAGTATACAAGCCTGATTATGATAAAAAAAATTCCCTTCTAACCCTAGCCAAACTATGACCAAATAATCTTATGAAGACTAATTTATACCTTAGGAACAAGTCCATAAGCTTATATAACCAATACAATCATCGGTTGGCTCAGAATAGACCACATTTCCCAAAAAAAGAGAAAATGTAATACAAAAATTAGGTCGGCTCCAAAACCATAGGAAAAATCCCCAATGAATAAACTAAGAGATGTGATCACAATAATAATTTGGCCTGAAATGTTTTAACCCGTTGGTACAATCACAACTGAGAATTCCAACCGATAGATTGAAAATTTGACTAATGAACACCTTGACTAACTAGGAAAATGAAGAATAATACAGTTAGGCAATAATATTCAAGAACTCCCATGTGATGACTCCAAATGAGGTGTGATCATAGGATATGGCTTGCAATGAAACCACAAACATACAGTAGAAACTACAACTCATAATAACAAATACAAATTGACCACAACCAGAACCCATGACTGATCAAAAAGAACTCAAACATGTTTTTAGTTGATGCAAGATTGCTTAGATCCCAAGGTGCTCCTACAACATAAAGTGTACTTGGGTGATAGCTATCATTTCAATATTATTGATGGTGGTTGTGTATCAAAAAATCACAATTCCATAGAGTTAAGGCTTCCTTTTGTCACTTCTTTCTTAAAACTTCCATGGATTTTTATTTTGAAGAAACACACTTTTTCCATTTATCGACACATCATGCATTTTTGGTCGTGGTGTTCCCTTTGTTCACCAAGATTATCGCTTGCACACCACATCTCATTTGAGCACTAGCTATAGTTTCATTTTTCTAGTAAGATCGGGCATCATCTAAGCATGACATGTGGGTTTCTCATAGGTGTTCTAACGAATTCAGTTTTCTTTGGAGAACAAAAGCCCCACTTGAGTACCGCATTTCCTTTCTTTTTGCTAGCAAAAAATTATTCCATCAATGGGCCCTGATACCTTCCAGGCATGACACGTGGGCATCTCACGGTCATTTATCGAGCTTCAAATTTTTTTTAAAGGGATCTTTTCTGCTAGTGTGCCACATTTTCTCCTTGGTGTAGTTGCATGCTTCCACGCATCTAGATTTGCAGGCTTATTTCTTCTTTTAGTCAAACTCCTTGAATTTTCCACCACACTTTCAAAAGCTTGATAAATTCGATCACCTTCAACAATGTGAGATCATCTCATCATTACAAATAAAATCTACCATGTCACCATGACACCTAGAACATGAAAAGATTTACCACAACCAACTACATCATCATTGGTTGAGGATCTAACACTAACTATTCCAAAACTTTGTCATTCTGCATAGAGAGATCTTCTAGTTATTAAAGCTATGCCTTGTGGTACTCCAATAATCTTGCATTTGTGACATAAATCTCATAGCTTAGTTAAGATAATTCTGACTAAACCACAACACCTGAATCCACACTAATTTGATAGAACACTCAAATCATTCATCATATGTCACTATTTATTCTTCTAGCTTCTCTATCAACCTTAAATTGGTCATAAATCTCTCCATTGATGTTTCTAACATCTATGATCTAACATAAAACATCTATAGAAATCTCTAAGTCTCCCATAAGAACCGCACACTCTAATTCCTTCTGTAATGCTCGATACTTAGCATCACATTAGGAACATTGTCAACCAGTACAACACTAAGTTGACATCAATGAAAACAAAATAAATGATCTTGTCATGAAACCTATACCACACAATACTCAACAATCTCTACATCAGTTATGCAAACACTAATGCTATAAGATATTTTCCTAAACTGATGAAGCCTGAGATTTTGAGAAAAGAGTGTGAATTGGGTAAGTTGACTAGATCTACTTTTAAGAATAAGACATATTATTCAAATGGATTTATATATTTGGTGCATATTGATTTGTGTGGTCCTATTAAGATAAGAAGCTTTAATGGAGATAGATATTTTATTCTATTTATTGATGACTATTAAAGGATGATGTGAGTTACCTTTTTGAAAGAGAAATGAGAAGCCTTTCAAAAAATTTAGATATTCAAAATGATGGTAGAGACAGAGATTGAAGTTCCTAAGATCACACAGGGGTGGATAATTCATATCTGGTAAGTTTTATCTTTTTGTGAAGAACATTGGATAAAGAGGCAAAATTATGCTACTTGAACTCCATAGAAGAATTGTGTTACAACGTAAAGGAACATAACTCTTTTGGACACAGTGAGGACTATGATGATTGAAGGAAATGTTCTACAAACTTGTTGGAGAGAAGCATTCAAAAATGCAGTATACACTTTGAACTAAGTGCAGATAAAGAAAGGAACTGGTAAGACTCCTTATGAACTTTGGATGGTCATGTTCCTATAGTAAAGTATTTTAGAATTTTTGGAAGCAAGTGTTTTATTAAGAGAGATGAGAATATCAAAAAGTTTTATCCAAGAAGTGATGAAGGGATATTTCTTGGATATTCTACTAAGAGAAAGGGATATAAATGTTATAACTATAGACTGAAGAAGAGTGTTGAAAGTGAAAATGTTAGATTTGATGAGAATGTGCAGATATCTAAGATAACTTGTAGGTATGATATAACTAAAGAGGATAATCAGATTATGGAAGTGCAGAATTAGAATCAGAATGGTCCAAAAGAACAAGGTGAACCTGTGGAAAATGAGGAGGATTTTGATACCAAAGGGTCTACTACAAATCCTATTCTGAAGACTCCATGATATGTAAGAATTAATCATTCTAAATATTCTATTATTGGTGATAAGAATATAGGTATTCAAACTAGAGGAAGAATCGGTAGAGAAGAAACATATTTGATATCTAAGTTTGAGCCAAAAGATGTAAATGAATCATGTAATGATGAAAGTTGGGTAAAAGAGATGAATGAAGAGTTTGGTCAAATTGAGAAAAACAAGACCTAGATTCTTCTTCTTAGACCTATGAACAAGAATTCGATCAAAACTAAATGGGTATTCTGAAACAAGTTGAATGAATATGGTAAGGTGATTCAAAACAAAGAAAGACCGGTATACAAAGGGTATTCTCAAATAGAAGGTATTGATTTTATGGAGACATTTCCCCATGTAGCTAGACTTTAAACAATTATATTACTTCTTGCATATGTAGATTACAAAAAAATTAAAGTATATCGGATGGATGTTAAGTCTACATTCTTGAATGGTGAGTTAGAGGAAGATGTTTACATTGAGCATCCTGATGGATTTCCACTAACCAAGGAAGGAGATATGGTTTGTAAATTGAAGAAAGCATTGTATGGTTAAAGAAATCTACTAGAGCCTAGTTTTCTATATTGGATAGATATTTGACAAATATTGGATTCAATAAAGGTATTTTTTATAGTAACTTATACTTCAAAATAGTTGATAATATCTTGATTGTTGAAGTCTTTGTTGATGGTATCATATTTGGTGGTAATGATGAATTGAGTAGAGGTTTTGCTAATGAAATGAAAAAATATTTTTAGATGTCTATGATAGGTGAGATGAAATTATTTCTTGGGTTTCAAATTACATAGTTGGATAAAGGAGTTTTCATTACACATTCCAAGTATGTCAGAGAATTGTTGAAAAAATTTGGTATGGAAGATTCAAAACCGGTAGGGACTCCTATGGTTACTGGTTGTAAATTGACAAGGATGATGAATCCCCTTGTGAAAAATAGACAAGGTACATATTAATGATTGGAGGATTGCAATATCTAACTCATACTAGACAAAACATATCAAATACAGTTGGAATTGTTGTGAGATTGCAAGTAGAGCCAAAGGAGTCACATATAGTTGTTGTCAAGATAATTTTTAGATACTTGAAGGGTACAATCGATTATAGAGTATGGTATATAAAAGATGATGATTTTACCTTGATTGCATATACTAATGTTGATTGGGTAGGTAATGCGAATGATAGGAAAATTACAAGTGGTGGTACATTCTTTTTGGGTAAGAGACTAATCTCTTGGAATAGTAAGAAACAAGATTGTATCTCTCAATCCACTATTGAATTTGAGTATGTTGTTGTTTCTATAAATTGTAATCAAGTTGTTTGGATGAAGAAAGTGTTGATGAATTTAAGGATAAACATTGATGAACCTATTGTTATTTACTATCATAACTCTAGTGATATAAATATTAGTGCTATAAATATTTCAAAGAACCTTGTGCAACATTCAAAGACAAAGCATATTTCTACTAGGTATAATTTCTTGAGGGACAATGTCAGTGAAAAGGAAGTAAAATTGGAGTATGTGTCTTCTAAGGAACATATTGTTGATATCTTTACAAAGCCTTTTCCAAAGGATACATTTGAGTCTTGGAGGTAAGATTGGAGTTTTGGCCCCTCCTAATCAGAGCTAATGATGCTAGGGATGGAATCAGTCCAAAAATTTATGAGAATATCATTCTCTGGATTGATGATTTTAGGGACTTCTCCTCAGGGGGGAGCAGTCTTATGATAGGCTCACGTGAAATGATTAGCTATTATGCTTTTTGAAGTGATTTTGTCTCTTTTTTATGTCTTTAGACCTTTTCCATTGATATCAAATGGGGAGAGATTATGTGAAAAATAGAAAAATCAAGAAAGATTGTATATGGGAGAGATTGTGTTGACAGATTCAAAGCTAGATATTCAGAGTGATCGGGTGGATATATTTTTAGAGTGATCGGGTGAATATATTTTTAGAGTGATCGGGTGGATATATTGATGTCTATGTGCATTGATCAATTTTTCAATTCATATGTTTCCATCAATGCCAAAGGGGGAGATTGTTGGGAAATTGTTGAGTATGTCAAAGATTGTTGATTAGACCTTTTTATGTGTGTGGACATTAATGTTTTTTCATTGATGTCAACATACCATTGTTGTTGCAAACGATGTTTTTAGCTTGTTCAGAGAAGATGATTGTAGTTGATCAAGTGATATGTTGAAGATATTTTGATGTGATTATAGATGATGTTTTAGATATTTCTATAGTTTATTCTAGTCAACTTAGAGAGGTTCACATAATAGTTTGAGTGAGATATGATTAATTTATCGGGTGTCATTATTTCAGTATTCGTGTATCATAGGTTGAGTTACTACTTTAGTAAGGATCGATGTGGTGGATTTAGTTGATGTGAAGCTGGTGGTAATTTTGGGATTCATTTTTGTTTCCTCAATTGGTGTTGTTCATGATTCAAAGTTTAGCAATATGTCTTTTTAGTGTGACAGAGTTTTGCATTCATTGTTGCTAGTATTCAGTACAGAGATGATTTTGGATTTTGAGATTGAGTTGATGTGAAGGTTTTGGAAGATATTATTTCTTCTTGTTGGTATTTATGTTGATGGTTTTCATTGATCGTGGTGATCACATTTGGTGATTTACTAGCGTATTGGTGTTTCTTCATTTAGATCCTAGCTAACTTGATGAAGTAACATGTTGTAATTCTAGGTGCAGATTTGGTGAAGTTGTTTCATGTTTGAGGATTATGTTTTGGGTCCTATCTAAGTCTTGGCTGACTTGTTTTGGACTTCATTATAGTTTTTGTATAATGTTTATATCATTTGTACTTATAGGTCTTAGTCGACCTTGTTATGGTTTATTCATTGTAATATGTATAAATGGGCAATAATTTTGTGATTGCATAGAGTGTGAGTGAGTGATATAGTGAAGAGGATGAGGATGTTTATATTCTACAACTAAGGTGTAAATTTTACTTCATTGGAACTATATTGGCATCACAAATTTTTTAAGTCAATTCTCTTGTACTAGATATTTTGTCCACCCTTGTGAATTGTGATCATAGGTTGATTAGTGAACCCGACCGAGGGCTAGATCATTCTATTATAAGAAGTGAGCTCTAAGAAATGGGCATATGAATGCATGTTCATTATCCTTTTTTTTTCATTTGCTCTTAACTGCATAGTACTTTTAACAGGGTACATCTATCTAGTGGGTTTGACTCCCACCAAGGTTTTGTTGTAACTGGGTTTCCTCGAAAAACATTTGGTGTTCTATGTCATGTGTTTTGCGTCTTGCATTATATTTTATCTTTTAGATCATTAATTAATTTAAGTGGTTTAAATTTTTAATTGTTAGTACATAACTAATTTACCTCCACCCCCTCTTTGTTGTGCTTACCTCCTTTTGGGCCTAGAAAAGGAGACAACATAGTAATCCTAGAGGGAAAGACAAGCAAGTGAGCAGCAATACCATAGAGAAACACATAATTGGAGATGATTCAAGACCTAAGTGGAGTAATGAATAGAATCAGAAGGAACCTAAAAGAGGAAGTGGTAGAAAATACTTCTTAGGTAAATGTTTCAAGTGTGAAGAGAATGAACATAGAGATTTTGAATATCCTAAAGGATCTAGAAAAAGCATGGGTAAAAATAACCTTGTGGCATGTGAGGAGAAGAAAACTAAAGAACTTGAATAAATAATGGTAGAACCTGAGATGAGAGAATCCCTTATGCTAATTAGGAGAGTTCTAATGGAGTAGATCAAGAAGGAAGATGAACCTACACAAAGGAGGAATAAACATTATAGTGAGATAATGGATTATGTTTTGGGTCCTATCTAAGTCTTGGCTGACTTGATTTGGACTACATTATAGTTTTTGTATAATGTTTATATAAGGACTTTAATCGTGTGGTGGAGGTGAAGGAGAAGTGTTTGGTGAACTTCAACATTAGGCCTTTTAGAGATGATTGTTATGTGGAGGATAATGGATTATGTTTTGGGTCCTATCTAAGTCTTGGCTGACTTGATTTGGACTACATTATAGTTTTTGTATAATGTTTATATAAGGAAGATAATCATGTGGTGGAGGTGAAGGAGCATTGTTTGGTGAACTTCAACATTGGACCTTTTAGAGATGAAGTATTATGTGATATTTAATCCATGAGTGTTTGTCATTCTCTATTAGGTAGACCTTGGTAATTTTATAGGGGAGCTATCTATGATTGCGGAAGAAAATCAGTCATAGTAGAGAAGGATGTACATAGATTTAATTTGGTTTCCTTGAAGGAAGTGGGGAAAAGTGCAAGGAACTTGAGCATTATGAAGAGTTGCATTATTGAGCAGCAAAGTGCATAGGTTATGTTGAAGGAAGGCTTGGATTTGAAGGAGGTGGTGGAACCTATAAAAATTGGCTAAGTCTGTACTTTTCCCTTGTCCTTTGTCATGTCTTTGGTAGGAGCTGGTATTGTTTTGAAAATTTTCTCGTGTTCCTGCAATAGTTTCTCTCATGAAAGTTGATGTTTGTATTTAATTAAAATTTCCCCTGAAGGTTTGGTCTTATCAAGTCAAATTCCTACATGTCTCATTATTATTGGTCCATGTCCATAAGTCAAATGAGTCAAGCATCAGTCTTCATTTTTATATCATTCATACCCTTGCAGCTTGGAGTGAGTCTTAGCATATAGTGGTTGCGAGCTTGTGACTGGTCAAATTTGTTGTTAGTCATAGTGTTGATGTCATTATTTGGTTTAACTATTAAAGGCTATGAGGTTGCAAGAAGTTATAAATTTATGTTATCGCAACCTCACCACAATTAAGGATCTAAGAATCTAGTAGTTACAAGGCTATGAGTAAACTATGGAGGTCAGTCAAATTTTTCATTCACACTCTTGCAATGATTATGTGGAAGGAAAGTGCTCAGGTTCCGAGCGTGTGATGAAATAACAAGTGGCACAACTGAATTGGTTATGAATTAACCAAATTAGTTTGGATATTCCTTTCTATAACAGATTTTTATAAAGCAGAATCAAATTTTAAAAAAATAGACCTAAATATATATTGGAATCCCAAGGTCATGAAAAAGGGTTCCAGTTCTAAAATTTAGATACATGTTTATAAATAGAGTTAGTATTTAGGTAGAAAAATTAAAGCATGTATTTTGTAATAGTTTGATTTTATGACCAAATAATCCAATGGTTTTGTGTAGGTATATAGAATTTTCTTTAGAGTTGTCTCCAGTTTGAAAACTTTAGATTATATAAATTGAATACAGCAAGGTTGCTTCAATTTGTCTCTTGTAGATCTTCTAAAACAAAGTTGTTTATTCATTGATTCTCTTCAAGGAAGAGAATAAAGTCTTTGTATAGATAGTTGTAGTCTTTATTATTGTATCTAGATTTATATGATTTTGAAATGTCAAATATATTCAGAGTTGTCTTTATAGTTTTTGTTAATGAAATGTTTGTTCTTGGGTCTCTTCCAAGGGGAGAGTTAAATTATTTGAATGGAGATTTGTAAGATTGGGTGCTCAAATGGATTTTTAAGAAGAACTTAATGATAAGATAAATATATTTATTAATGTAATGCATTAATGTTCATGTATCTGTTGGTTTATTTTGTTTGTAAGGTTTTTGCTATTTTATGTTTGACTCTATTGCCCTTGATGAAGGCACTGATCTATGAAGAGCTTGGAGTACTTTCAGGGATCCATCATTCAAATTCAAATAATGTTATTAGAAATAGGAGTAGTGTAATTTTGGTTCTCGATGAGATGTAAAGTGTATATGAGATTGTACATGAAGGCGGTAATATGTTGAGCACTCGTGATTTTCAAGTCTGAGAACTGTCAACATGTGCTGGTATGTATTATGTCAATTAGTATGATTTTATTATTTGTGCAGACCTAGACGTAGGTACACCCACCTGGGTTACATGGAGCTCTAAGAGAAGAAGTCTTTTATGCCTTGTCAATTTTGGGTTTCCTTGTCCTCAATTTGTAGATGACTCAGAGTTTCTGCGTTAGGTGAAAATCCCTAAGTCTAAGTCTCATATTCTCTTTTAGGATTAAGGGTATCAAGAAATAACACCAACATAAATGGTGAATCTACTAGGGAATCCATGATAATATCCATTGAGAAAGAGTCAAGAGAGTTTGGAGGAATCTAAAAATCATTTCAGATTGGAGTTTCATTCTGGAAAGTTTTGTAGAAACATATGTAAAAAAGTATTTGTGTAACTCTTCATATTCTTGAAGATACTTTCATCTACAAAGGATGTGGTGACTCTATTCTTAAAGGACTTGATAAAAGATGCAAGTAACTTCTAGATCCAAGGAATTTATCAGTCAATAAAGGAGGTAAATAGTTGCTACAATTTCCAGGCATTTCTTATTTTCAAGTTTCTAGATCATGATCCCTTCAAGTGCTTTAAGCACTAATTGAGGGAAATATTTATTTTAAGTTATACATACTTCTTATTAATTGTTTGTATTTTTTGTACTCTCAAGAAGTATGTCAATATTGTAGAGTTCATGCTTATTTTGAAGAGATCTTAAGTCTTTGTTGTATGAGGCCACTTTTAAGATCTCTTGTTGTTAGTATAATATTTGTGATAGCATGAAGATCATGATGTGTGAACCATATGTATACCCCAACATGGTTCCAAGTGTAACCATAGTTTCTAATCAACTTCATCCCTATAGTTTGGAAAGAGATTTCAGAATTGAGAAATATGTGGCCATAGATTGTAGTTGCATTACTGGCTACCCAAATAATTTACTAGCTGAAATTAGAAAGCACATCCCAAGGTTTAGTGGTAGGAAAGAAGAGTTACCTAGAAATCATTTGAGAAAATTCACTAAGTTGATAGAGGATTTTGAAGTGTGTCATGAGGATGTTATAATTAGATTGTTTATGTAGTCCTTAGTGGATGAAGAAGAAATCGGTTTCTAGATTTGTTCCAAAATTCAATTAGCTCTTAGGATGAATTCCAATCATCATACAATGAACAATTCAATGAATGGATTAGTGAAGCTACTTTTCTCACTAATTTCTTTGACATTTGCATTAGAGATGATGAGCTTGTCCATAATTTTAATTATAGATTTATGAAAACCTTAAAGAGGATTCCTAAGAACTACAAATGTCAGGATGCAATGGCATTAGTGACCTATTTGGGTGTATTTGGTAAAAAGATGAGTTACGGGTTGAGATATAAAGAGCCTCAGAAGTTGCATCAGGATTTCCAAACATAAATGGGTACTGAAGGTATGATGAAGTTTGGACTGCTAAAATTCCATAATCATGAAGACATTAATTCCCATAGGGCTACATATGAAATTGATGATAGAAGTTTAGGGATTCCAAAAAAAATTCTAAATTATGATGTATTTGCTGCCCCTAATAGTACACAATCCAATTATGCCTATCAGAATAATCATCAAAATGTTAGTCAATAGTGTGCAATCATCATTATTCACTAAAACACCTCCAAGTGTTGACTGAGGCCAACATGATAAAGCTTGCAAATAATGAAGGTGTTCTAACAATACAATTTCAGTGACAACCTCGTAATGATGATAATTCAAGAAAGGAATATGATAATGATGGTTATATGCATACAAATGATGGTCTTATTTACAGTTACATGTATAAATCAGATTTTGAGTCATCTTTTTCATCTGGGTTTGATGATGTTTTGAGTAATGTTGAAGACCTTAGAATTTATACATATGAAGACCTTGAGACACACCATGATGACCTAAATTTTGAAACTTATCATAATGATTTTGTTGTCCAAAATTATTGCAATGATACATTGATGGTGTCTTTCATCATAGATGAAGATGATATTGGTATGGAGGTGTTGGAAAATGAATATTCATTGAAGAATGTTTCAGATATGTATACTATTGATAATGTTTGATCAAGGGTCTATGACAGTATCGACATAATAATTTACTGATTTTGAAGAGTTTGTAGTTCATGAAGTTTCGGACTTAGAAATGGACATGTAACTAAACCAAGTGGATAATGACTCTGAATATAGTTGTTTTATTGCTGAATTTAATGCCATAGAAAAGGCTTTCAATCATGAATCTGAGGTGTAAGTTTTCCTAATGATGATGGTTGAGTTGAAAACATTTTTGATAAGTTATTGTCAGGTTTGTATGAACCAATTTATGTAGGTTTTCATGAAGATATATTGTATAATGTGGAGATTAAATCTATTTTTTCTCTTGAACGAGATATGCAAGTGTTTATGTTTGATGTGAATGTTGATAGTTCTAATATGAAACATACAAATACTATTGATCATGAAATTTTTTTGTCTGATCAAATAGAAATAAATAATATTGATAATGTTTCCTATAACAGTGATTTATATGAAGGAGACATGTGCCAAGGTGAAGATATTTGTAATGGCCTACCTGCTAATTTATTTGAGTCATATTTTGAAATGTTTCATGTGAAAATGGATGAGGATTGGAAGGGTATACCATACATTTAACTTCAGGCAGAAGTATGTTTATTATTTTAAGAATGGGATATTAAGGGTGTTGATACATTGATTTTAGTGCATGTTGAAAAGAGTGGATACATTAAGGAATTTCACCATCTTAATGGATATCCTAATCAGCATGATAAATATAATTTGAGTCTACCATGTAACTATAAATCATTTGGGTTGATCACTGATGATAAAATTCAAAATGATGAAAAGTATGCATACAATGATAGTTGTATGAGCATGTTGAAGGGTGTCAGTTATACCGAGTATATTAAGATGTGTTTTAGTAAATTTTTCAGACTGATTATACTTTTATGTGATGAAAACCTTATTTTTGATAGGATTAAATATTGGTTTCACATATTTGGTGGACCGGGGCCACCTATTAATGAGTTTGTTTGATTTTTAGAGTTGTGTTTTCAATAAGGAATCCAATGGAGAAGGAAGGCATTGGATCTGCTCCACCAGACATCTGAAATCTTTCTATACCCATAATGGGCATGCATCCCCAACAAGAGCCACTTGTGGAACCTATAAAAACTAGCTAAGTCTTGTACTTTTCCCTTCTCCTCTATCATGTCTTTGGTAGGAGCTAGTATCATTTTGAAAATTTTACCACATTCCTACAATATTTTCTCTCATGAAAGTTAATGTTTGTATTTAATTAGATTTTCCCCTGAAATTTTAGTCTTATCAAGTCAAATTCCTTTGTATCATTTTTAATGGTCCATGTCCACAGGTCAAATGATTTAGGCATCGATCTATAATTTTATATCAGTTTCACACTCGCATCTAGAAGTGATTCTTAGCATATAACAGTTGTGAGCTTGCAAGTGGTCAAATTTTTTGTTATTTATAGTATCACTAGCATTATTTGGTTTAACTATCAAAGATTACAAGGTTGTAAGTGGTTATAAATTTGTGTTGTCACAACCCTGTCGTGGTTATGGGTCTAAGAAGCTAGCAGTTGTGAGACTGCAAGTAAATTGTGAAGGTTAGTCATTTTTTTAGTCGCACCATCATAGTAGTTATGTGGAAGTAAATTGCTTAAGTTCTGAGCATGTGAGGAAATGACAAGTGGTAGCTATTTACTAACATGAGGGTTAATATTCAATGGTATTGTATCCTGTCAAGGTTTCCCAATGGTTAGTGTTTATGGCTACGAGTGTGTGATAAGTTGTCACATGGCACAAGAAAGAAAATGAAGATAAATTGTAGCAGTTGTCACATGGTCGTAGTAGTTAGAGGAAATTTTATTTGGTGGTTTCAAGCGTGAGACTAAGACTATGATAGGTAGAATAAATAATGATCACATCCTCGTAGTGGTTAAGAGGATAAACATTGATCAATTGTGAGGCTATGTGTGGAACCGTAAGGGTTAGTGAAGAACATTTTCATATAGTCACAACGGTTAAATGAGATAAAATTTTGATGCAGCACAGTTTGGAGAATCCAAAAATAGATAGTCCAAAACTACACCAACAACACAACACCGACGAAAACACAACAAGGAGATAATCAAATAGAATTTTTATTCAACATGCCCATCTGTAAGGCCTTCTAGGTTACGGCCAAGTATAAATAATTACAACAGTAATTCTGCAAGATCAACAAGGATCCAACTCATAGCTAGCCATATTTTTAACAACATGATACAACAACTAGTAGAAATATCCACAAGATCTAAACTTGTGCTTGCAAGCCACCAAGAAATATTTTTTTTCCTAAGCCTCAACCCTAGCTCTGCACAGATTCACAATAATAAGCTGCTTCTCTAAAAATCCAAATTATTATCCTCCAAAACCTCCCTCTCTCCAAAACTCTACCCAAGACCCCTTTAAATACTAATTCTTTAGCCACAAGTCAGCTGGAAGAAACATTTAACTCCTAAGACAAATTGGATGTACAACAAAAAAATATTAAATGCAATACAAGCTGGCTCTCAAATAGCCTTACAAATAATTAATTCTCTATTTTGGCCTCAAGATCCACATAGGAGAATGAAACACAAGCTACCCACATTAAATAAATCAATTCAGCCCACCAAATCTCCAATAACTCTAGTCGGCAAGCCAAATTACCGAGCGTCAGTAAAACTATCAAACATGCCAGGCATCACCAAGCCACATGTCTACCAAGCACCACAAGCATTGTTGAGTACAAGTTCTATTGAGTGCTAGAGTTTAGTGACCAATATTCCTTCAATGACTGAGCTCCTTGGCTAACACTGCAACCAAGCAACATAGAGAGAAAACTACTCCACCATAACACACCAACATGCAAGATTGCCAACTACTCTAGGATGCTCTTGTATCAGACACACCAAGTGTGAAAAGATATTCTTAAAGGATGGAAGAACATCTTATGGGATTCGTCACATAAACCCCAAACTGGTTCTTTACATATATGTCCTCCAAGTCTTCACCTTGCATACTCTTCCACTTCTTATTTCTCTATCTTTTCAAGTCTTTCCTCAACAATCCACATGTATGTTCTCCATACTAATTTCCAACCCTTTCAGAATCCTTCAACTCTACTTAGCTCCCAAATCTTAGGTTCCTCCTACCGAGTGTTGTATCCAAAAAAGGCATCAAGGAAAACTTACTACCACTCCTCTCAACAATAAACACATTCTTGACACAATCATGCACAACTCTAAAATCATACTACCAAGGTCTACCTAGTAATATGTGACAACTACTCATGTCCACAATATCACACAACACTTGATCCTTATATTACCCAATCTAAAATTCAACAAGACATTGCTCCCTCACTTCCAAATCATGAAAATCTTGCAACTAGGCAATCCTATAAGGATAAGGATGCCTTACCCTCTTCAAACCAAGTTTTTGAACCACTTCCTTAGCTACAAGGTTATCAATACTATCACTATCCATAATCACACTATAGATTTTACCTCCTGAATTGCACTGAGTTCAGAATAAGTTACTCCTCTGACAAGGTTCCACCTTAGTACCGAGCAATGTTATTTGAATCTACCTCAGGTTCATTCAGTATGTTGTCATTCACCACAAAAATTCTTCGATCACTAGTCTTTTGGGAACATTCAAAAGATCGATGTCCTTCTTCACCACAACTATAACAAGTACCCTTAAATGAAACCTTACCTGTCCTCTTCATCAACACAACAGGTTTTGGTTCATCTTTAGTAGTCAGTTTATCTTTCACCAAGTGATCCTATTTATCCTTCCCTCTGGAATTACCATGTTGTCTCCTCTTCAACTTATCTTCTGCCTTCAGGGCATATTGATAAGAATCTTTAACCAAATCGATCTTCAACATACCAAGTTCATCTTGAATATTGAATCTCAAGCCATTCACATACCAAGCTACCTTTTCCTTACCGATTTCTCTATGTCTAGACCAAATAGTCAACTTATAAAACTCCTCGGTATAGTCTTCAACATTCATCTCTTTCTACTTCAAATTATGCAACTTATTAAACAACTCAAGTTCATAGTCGACAGGTATGAACTTAGCCTTCAATTTAGCCACCATCAATCTCCAACAATTGATCTTCATTTCACCTTCATCTTCTCTATCTCTCTACAATTATTGACACCAAAGAGCATCATTTCCTCTCAACTTAGTCTATACCAACCTCACTCTAAGAGGATCTTCAATTTCTATTAGAATGGATAGATAGGGTACTGAGAGGGGAGGGGTGAATCAGTGCCCTCAAAAACTTTAACTCCCAAAACTTTATCAGAAAATAGTAGTAAACTCAACTATGTACTGTATCCTTTGTAAGAATCATTCATTCAATTAACTTATAAAAGTAAATAGCATGAAATCAACAATAAATCAATCACATAACCCAAGTATTTTGGTAACGCAAAAACCCTTGTTAGAAGGTAAAAACTACGGTGGGGATGAAAACCACAAATTCTTCACTACTATAGATAATAAAGTTTCCCTGTTAGGGCTACAAGTTGTGATCACTTCTGGTGATCTTACCCTATTAGGAGTAACAATTAGATCAGCTAGATCTACCTAGTTATAGGATTTCAACAACACTACTTAAGTGTGTACTCGGTTAAGAGATTTACAAAAAGACTGTTAGGTCTACTCTGTTAAGAGATTTTACCAAACTCTGTTACAATGATTAGAAAATAACAGGATGTATCTGCAATTGAAAACTCAACCTTGTCTGATACAGATCAATGTAGTATAGAATAGATATCACCTTTGTATGTGTAGATCTTGTCTCTGAACTGCTTGATAGCCTTGTCTGATTCTACTTAATCTGAATGTCTTTGTATTCTACTCTTCTCTGTCTGATAATTGATGTCTTAAAGTTGGCTTCTACTTCAAGATCTCCTTCGCTTGTTCATACCAAACATAACATCCTCCTCATGCATATGTCAAAATGACATGAAATATAAATATATAGCATATTGCTTTTCCACTTAATAAAATTAGGTTAAAATATCTTAGGACAAACCCTAAGAACTACGGTGTACAAAATTAACCTAGATCTAATAATTACATAGAGATCATCATCATAATTAATGATTATATCTACAATAAATGATCCTCGATCTTGGTAAAACATTTTATGATTATGTTGTAACCGTCTGCATAGATAAATGTACCAAAACTAATTACTATGTCATTTTTTGGATTTCTCAATAAACACTATCAACACTACTCAATAATTACACTGGTGCTCAGTGTCTAGTCTGCTCGGTGTTTACTGATGCTCGATATAAGTATACATTGATTCTTGTTAAAACTACTCTGGTGTTTGGTTAGAACTGTTATCTTACGTTCTCAGTACTACCTTGAGATAACTCGGTGTGAAGGCTTATGTAGTTAATTGATCAGCATGTATAGCTTGTAGTGCTTCCATTTACCAACTAGATAGCATAGGTAACCGATTGAATAATCTTTGATACTAATGAAAATATTTAATTCTCAAGTAGAGATAACAATCTCCCCCTTTCTCATTAGTATCAAAACCTTGCATGTATATAGACCTGATGTCTCAAAAATTATTCTTACTTTTCCATATATACATAGATACCAAAATTTTAGAAAAAAAAATAATTTCTCCCCCTCAGTGCATGCTCTGGGGAGTATGTAGTATACTTACCATATATTCACATAATTTTGCATATACATTAGCTTTCCCCCCTTTTGATATGAATTCCAAAATACAAAATTGTATACTTACAATTTGTCAAAAATGTGCTGATGGGTTTTCTTCAATGAAGCCAAGAGGTTTTCCCATTCCTCTTTCAAGTTGGTTAGAGCAATGTGCTCAAGTCCAACTTGTGCATGCATGTCAAAGATGTTTTCCAACACAAAAATCTCTGGTGTTGCGACAAGTGTTTGCACTTTAACAATGTGTTTCTCAAAAAAATTCAAATAAGAAAGCAACTTGGTTTGTAGCTTGGTGACCTGGTCACTTATCTATTCATCCTGCTTCCTTAGATCTTCTCTTAACCTCCTAAGTTCTTGAACCTTTAGTATATGCTTAGAAAAAGCATGTGGCTCAGTTAAGGCTGCTTGTGCACTAGCTTGGATTTCGGTATCCAGTAGTTTAATTTTCTCAATGACCTCAGTAGTGAAGGTCTCTACAGTGCAAAGCTTAATCAAAATTTGACTAATTAACTGAGTAATAGATTGTATGTCAGTTATTACCTCAGATAATTTCACCTTGTTGATTGCCACTTCCTGGCTGATTTTCTTTGCAAGTTTGTCCTGAACCTTTGACTCTACCCTTTCTTCAATTTGTTTCTCAACTTTAATGTTAAGGGAATTGATTTCTTTAGCAAGGGTATCAATTTGGTCCATTATAGGTGTGTCGTCATTAATTTGTACCTCTAGTATGACCTATTGTAAGATGTCTCTTACATTTTCTAGTATTTCCTTGCTCTTGCATTCCATTCTTAGCTTTTCTTGTGCTGCTTTCCTTGTACACAACTCCCCATATTTTTTGAGTTCTTCAGGGCTTAGGTTCCTCAGGTCACAATTAGGTATAACAATGATTTCATCAAGTGTGACTGGTAATTTTCCTTGTTTCTTCTTCTTCTTCTTCTTCTATAGCTCTTGAGGTGAGCTCTTTACAACCTATAGTATTACTTTCTCCTCAACATTTGGTGTGTTTTTCCTGGTTGACATGTTTTCTTCCTTTTTCTACTCCTTGGTAGCCAGTGTGCTGGTTGTATGAGATGGAGCCTCTGATGTTGTGTCATGTGGGGTAGCCTTGGTTTCTTTGGGGTCATCTTGGTCCTTAGTATCCTCCTCGGTTGCCTATTTTCTTCAAGCTTATGTGTTTCATCTGGTGTTCCAATGCCTTGCTCCCCTGATGTATCCATTGATTGCTCGAGTTTTAAGCCTTCGAATTGTTCCTTTTTTACAATTTCAACTACTTCCATCAAGATAGGAAGTTCACCCAGTAATGATGTGATGGCAGGTTCGGTAAAATTACCTTCTTCCTGTGTTGTGCCTCCAACAATGTTCACATCCTCATCATCATGGTTGTCATCAAGATCACCATTTGTAATGTCCTCGATGAGTACATCTAATTCATTTTTATCTATAGTTTGGATCTTAACCTGATCCGGTGCATCCTATGAAATACTTAAGTCCTCGGTGGCATCTTTTGTATCAAGTACCTTGGTATCTAATATATCTACATATTCTCAGTTCAATGCCAGATCTGCATCTTCAATATGCATGCCTTTACCTTTTGATTTCTATCTCTTCTTAGACAAGTTGAGAAATGCCATCTTTTCAGCTTGCTCTCGGGCTGCAACAATTGAGGTCCAGATGAGTTGACTGGACTCATCTATATTTGCTAGATTTTCATCTAATATCTACATTTCCCATCTTTTTAATCTGAATCTCCTAGAATATGTTGTCATGTATTCCTCAAACTCAGTGATAGACAAATTTGGAACTACCAAAACTAGGGATTGTTCCCTCATTTTCTTCTTGGTGTCTAAGGCATAGGACCATTTCTAATTTATTCTTTCTTCTAATGCCTTACGCAATTGCTTGGAAAATTTAAGTGGAACTTTCTTAAATTTAATCATCATCTAGATGATTGCCTCTTCTATTGTGTTCTAATCCTCAATTGACATGTCCTCAAACTGACTGAGTTTAGGATCAGTGATTTCAGCATTCTCAAGGATATCCTCAGCAACTTCATCAATTATTCTATCTTTATTGCTAACCACTTTGAATTGATTGTTATCATTTTCTTCATCCTCTAAATCTTCCTTACCTCTTATCAGTTTTCTCCTTTTCTTCGGTGCTACTATAGTAGCTTTTGTTCCTCTCTTTGTGTATGTCTTTGTAGGTGATATTGCCTTTGGTTTTGTAAACTTCACAACTCCCTTTTTCAATGGTGGTGAAGCTACAGTTTCTAACCTTGTTCATGCCCTTGATTACACCTATAACTACCTCTTCTTTAGAGTTGGTGAAGGTGAAACTGGTGTAGAATCCATCACTTTATTAGACTTGGTTTCTTCACTTTCATGTGTTTTATCAGTTAACATTAACTAACCTTCGATTGCAACTTAAACCAGTGAACCATCAGATGATCCAGAATCATCTCCAAACTTCTCAACTAACATTTTCATCACCTTCCTTGATTTCTTAGTTATTTTACCGATGACCAGACCTATTTTTATCCTTGACTTGGCCTCTTCGAATGTTCCAAACCTCTCTTCATTTTTATCCTTAGGTGTAGCCAATAGAGCCTTGATTGATTTTGAATCAAAATCAACATTCATTTCATAACCCATAGGGGCTAACCATTTAATCCTAGGCTCCATAGCCTTTATTAGTGTATGGTCAGTTTCCACAAGAAAACAAATATCAATATCATATTGTTTGACCAATTTATTAGGAATTATGCTCCGAGAATTCATTCTAATTTTAAACTCTTCAAAATACTCATCAAGAACTTTGTTCATATTGTTTCCCAAGTCATTCATCATATCATAAATTTTCACTATGACCGGTTTGTCGATAGACCACGCTACTTTACCGACAAAAGGGAAAAATCATTGTAGATAGAAAAATAAACACACTAGAAGTGATCCAAACTTTAAGTGTTTGACTTTTTTGATCAGATAGTCTTCATATGTTCTTCAATCTACTTCAGAAGAAGCTTGACAAGGTCCAACTAAAAATTCTTCTTTACCATTTTGTATGTGATGTCAACAGCTCTACACAATATACTGTTTAGTCTGCTCAACTAATAAATCTTATAGCCGATGACATGTGTTGCAAACTTAACCTCCAAATCCTCAATTGTAGCAATTTTTAGTGCTCGCCCATCCCATGTTACACTTGTATTCTTTTCAATATCTACCCTAGGAGCACTGTGAAAAACCTTGGCCTTGTATATTGTTGGGTATCTTGTAACCCTATGAATCATATTCATTGTTACTTTGACCGGTTCATCCAACCAAAACATTCCATCATGATACCGACTGAGTACAACCCTTATCCATTCAATTTTAAAAGTTTTTCAAAAAATTTAGGGCATTTGTAAGACCAATTTTCTCGACCTGTTTGTATTCCAGTTTTAGTTTTCCATCACTACTGCAAAGCTTCTGATAAGAAACAATAGTCTCAAAATCTCCAATTTCTCCTATTTTGTAGTGGATGTAAGATCTAATGTCTTCAACTAACAAAACCCTAGGTGGGATGCTTGATAAAGATCCCACTGAATCAATTTTAGATGAAACTTATGAATGAAGTTTATAATTGGGTTCATCATAGTTAGCTAAAACAATTAGGTTCACTTCCTCTTCGACAATCTTAGATTCATTTGTCATGGATGCAGATGTCATTATTAATCAATTTAGGGTTTCATAAAAATATGTTGAATGTGCTCAATAGAAGTTTACTTACTAGGAAACGATGAAGAATGTGCTCGGTTCGATCTAAAATTGACTTGAATGCTCTTGAAAATTCTCAGCTTGAATTCTCTCTAAATATTATCGCACTCTGAAATCACTTTGTGAAGAATGAACTAACTCTTCTGTATATTTATAGCCTTTTTCAAATTCCCACTCAAAACTTTTTGTCATAAATGCTTGACCTACTTCCAGTGCGGCGACAACTGTTAACTCGATGATTATCGCAAAAAATCAAGAACTCGGTTAACACAAAATTTTCACTTAGTTGATACTAATACTCGATTAACCTTGCGTAATAGTCACCGACAGGTAACTCTCTACTCAGTCTTGCTTATACTGACTGTATGACTTTGTTAGCTCAAAAATTTATTAACCATAATGCATCTTAATTTATGCAGATTTGGTATGTGCACATCAAATATAAGGTACTATGTGTAAGATAAGATCACTTTGGAATGTCATTTCCATACATACCTATTTCACTTTAGGTGGAGGTACCGATGTCACCCAATCTAGTGGATGAGGTTTCACCAACTACATTGCTTGACTCAGCATTCTCATTTAATGCCTTTCTCCACATAGTATTTCTTATCCTCATGATATCTGCAATAGTGTTGCCACTCTCAAATATATGTCCTTCTAGTGCTTGGTCTCTGCAATCCTTGCTCAGGTGACTGACTTTATGACAATGTAAGCATGCCATACCAGTTCTTGTCCAGCTTCAAGATTTTCCAGCCCATCTCTTCCTCATACAATTTTCTGAATACCTTCCACATATTGTGCAGTTAACCCATGTGTTGTAATCCCAAGTGTATGCACTATTTTGTCTCTTTGGTTGATAAGGCTTGGTCTTTTGTTTTGGTGTCCAGACTTGCTTTAACTTTGCCTTACACTCTTGTGAAGTGTGTCCATGCTTGTTGCAAGTGTAGAAAATTTTATCCATGGTAGAATTGTTAGGACTCTTATTCATCTTAGCTCCACATTCATAAGCTTGATGTCCAAATTTACCAAAATAATAACAATACCCATTAAACTTAGGAGTGACTTGAGGTTTACCTTGTGCTTTACTCCTGCAAACATTTGAAGTATGTCCTGGTTTTCCATAGTGATAGCATGATAGCATCTTAGGTTTCGAATTATGATTGTTGTTCACTTATTCATTTTGTTTGGATGATTCTCCTTGTCTGGTATAACCTATTCCAGCTTTACTTCCAAACCTTCTTTGATTAATCAGAAAATCATCAATCTTCTTAGAACTGTCTTCAACCTTTTTATCATTTCATTGTGTTGTTGTTGCATCTTTACTTCATTCCTCATTTTTTCATTTTCCTCCCTGAGTATTCCAATATCTTCAAGTTTTCTTGACAACTCGCCATTTACTCGGTTGATCTCATGGTTTACATTCATCATTTTATTGGATATTTCAAAATGATGCGCAGTAAGTCTTTGTATCTCAGTTTCTTTTTTGTGAAGTTGTTCAGTTATCTGTCTTCGGTCTTTAACAGCTAGATTCCTTTCTTGTTCAACTTGTCTAGCATTGTTCATTACATCAATCATTCTCACCATCTATGATTCTTGACCGATCTACAGGGCTTTCACTTGTTCAGTCAAGTGAAGATTCTTTTCAGACAAATTAGAGATTGCACTTTCAGAACCATCAGAAATACTTCCTGAACTAGATCCAATGTTATCAAATATGTCATCAATCTCCTCTTCATGGTAACTAGTCTCATTTTCCAAAATAGAAAGGTTCTTTCTCTGTACCAGTAACTTATTCAATGCATCCTTAGCTTGTTTGCATTTCTCTATGAACATCTGTATCTGAATCTTTTGATTCTCTATTGTCTTATCCAACTTATACCTCTCCATGGTTAGATCTTTACTCTTCAGTGATTAAACTATCTAACAAGAGATCCAAGCTTCGATACCAATTGTTGGAATGGAGAGATAGGGTGTTGAGAGGGGAGGGGTGAATCAGTGCCCTCAAAAACTTTAACTCCCAAAACTTTATCAGCAAACAATAGTAAACTCAACTATGTACTGTATCTATTATATGCATCATTCATTCAATTAAGTTGCAAAAGTAAATAGCATGAAATCAACAATAAATCAATCACATAACACAAGTATTTTTGTAATGCAAAAACCCTTGTTAGAAGGTAAAAACTATGGTGGGGATGACACTCACAAATTCTTCACTACTACAGATAATAAAGTTTACCTATTAGGGCTACAAGTTGTGATCACTTTTGGTGATCTTACCCTATTAGGAGTAACAATTAGATTAGCTAGATCTACCTAGTTATAGGATTTCAACAACACTACTTGAGTGTGTAATCAGTAAAGAGATTTAAAAAAACACTGTTAGGTCTACTATGTTAAGAGATTTTACCAAACTCTGTTACAATGATTAGAAAATAATAGGGTGTATCTGCAATTGATAACTCAACCTTGTCTGATACAGATCAATGTAGTATAAAATAGATATCACCTTTTTATGTGTAGATCTTGTCTCTGAACTGCTTAGTAGCCTTGTCTGATTCTGCTTAATCTGAATGTCTCTATATTCTGCTCTTCTCTGTCTGATAATTGATGTCTTAAAGTTGGCTTCTGCTTCAAGATCTCCTTCACTTGTTCATACCAAACATAACATCCTCCTCATGCATATGTCAAAATGACATGAAATAAAAATATATAGCATGCTTCTTTTGTCGCTTAACAAAATTAGGTTACAATATCTTAGGACAAACTCTAAGATCTACAGTGTACAAAATTAACCTAGATCTAATAATTACATAGATATCATCATCATAATTAATGATTATATCTACAATAAATGATCCTAGATCTTGGTAAAACATTTTATGATTATGTTGTAACTGTTTGCATAGATAAATGTGAAAAAAATTATTACTACATTGTTTCCCGGATTACTCGGTAAACACTATCAACACTACTCAGTAGTTACACTGGTGCTTAGTGTCCAGTCTTCTCAATTTTTATTAACGCTCGGTATTGATATACATTGATACTCGATAAAACTGCTCTGGTGCTTGGTTAGAACTATTATCTTATGTTCTCGGTACTACCTTGATATAACTCAGTGTGAAGGCTTATGTTATTTACCGATCAGCATGTATAGCTTGTAGTGCTTCCATTTACCAACTAGATAGCATAGGTAACCGACTGAATACTCTTCGATACTAATGACAATCTTTAATGCTCAAGTAGAGATAAGAGTTTCTTCAAGCTCAAAGAAGTCTTCTAACTCACCAATCCAATCTATCAAGTTCTTAGGTCTCCAAGTACTAGAGAAGCTAGAAACTTCCATTCAGTAACTAGTACTTAACCGAGCTCCAAATCTCTGCAACTGACCAGTTTTGTCTTCACCAAATCTATCCCTCCGATCAATTCTATCATCTCCACTAGGTACAATAGCTTCAAAGTCTTCAACAACTTCCTCATAGCCATCTTCGGTGCCTACATTATGAGGTACACCAGTAATAGTCCTTATGATCTTAGTGATCATGTCATTTTTCATCAATTCCATTTGAGATCTAAAATCTACTTTAACCTTCTCTATAATATTTGATTCTACATAATCATAGAAATCTATAATCACCCTAGGGTCCAATATTCTTGAAGGAATCCTAAAGATCTTTATAAACCCAAGGCAACAAATCACCACCCAAGGTCCTATTGCAAACTGCCTCAACTCAGTGATCTATCCACACACTCAAGAACTTCAAGCTTTGATACCACCTGTCGCAGTGCAGTTTGTGATGCAGGAGCATCTTGGGTGTAAGAGCAATCTTGCATCACCCAAAAATATTTCTGTTTGCTTTTCAATAAGGGCTATCTTGTGTAGAGCTGCTATTTATGGAAACTTACTATTTTTAGTAAGTTGGTCATATGATCTCAGAATGTTTTGATTTCACAGTTGGAGGTTCATCCTAGTCATTTCAACCTACCAGTTGAGTTTCATTGCCACATCATCAGTATTGGTGAAGTTATTGAGGTTTTTTTGTACGAAATCTTTCAGGTCAATTTTGAAGGCCTTAGAGGCTCCAGATCATGGTCGACCCCCAGCTAACTAGTGCTAGCACATGTCAAGCACTGTAGATCTCATCATGGCATTTCTAAAAAGTGGTTACAATAGAAAAACAGAGCTACAGTTAAAAAGTTATGGCCTCTGGAAGTTGGGTTACCTAAAATCATATTTTTGTATTTCTTTTGAGCCGACCCTATTGTAAAAATTATGAAAATAAATTAATTCTATGTATAGTCGGCCTTAAGGGCTAAATTTCTAGAACCTTCTCGGGCGGTGGAAATTGCCTATATACAAAAGGCCCGTAGTGTTGTCTACGTAGTTCTGTATGGTAGATCTGGGTAATAATTTGAGGCTTTGTCCTATAGATAATTGTAAGGGAATGCCCACGTAGCTTTGCATATTGTAATTTTGAAAGTTTGTAATTCCATATTTGTGGAGATAATAAGCCAATTTTTTGTTCTTAAATATTGTTGTTGTTCTTTGTTTCTATTATGTGTTTGTGGTATTAAGGGGAGCACCCTTTATCAAGTGGTATCAGAGTAGGATTTCCTGAGTGTGTAAACAGATCGCCGACTGTGAGGTAGTTTGCACCAAGATCGTGGTTAGGGTTTCAATGTGCATCACGAAAATGCCTCCACGAAGGGAAGTGGTGGAAGAGCTGGTGTTGTAACACCTGAGGTTAGAGTGCTCCAGAGACAAGTGCGAGCATTGCAAGAAGAGATTCACAGAGGAATGAATCTTAATGTCAAAGATGAAAGTGAGGATGAAGCCAAAGAAGGAAATGATGATCAAGAAGAAGAAGAAGGCAAAATTTTGAATCGAGAAGAAGAAAGGCTTTTTCAGGCCATTTCCAAGATTGAAAAAAGACCTAAGATCGAGGTTCCTGCATTTTCAAGAAATCTTAACCCAAAAGAATTGATCGACTGGATCAATGAATGTGAAAAATATTTTGAGTATGAAGATATTGAGGATCCTGATAGGGTCAAATTCACGAAGGCCAGACTGAAAGGTCATGCAAAGATCTGGTGGCAAGAGATTCAATTGGAGTGAAATAGAAGAGGGAAAGATGAAATCACAAGATGGGATCGGATGGTGGATAAATTGAAGCGACAGTTCATTCTTATTGATTATGAGCTTGACCTACTGAAGAAGATGCAAAGTTTGAAGCAACAAGGAAGATCTGTTCAGGAGTATACAGAGGAGTTCTATCGAATCCTCATCAGAATAGGCCATGCGAAAGCTGATAAGGAGAAAGTTTCTCACTACCTTAATGGATTAAGGCCAAGCATTCAGGAGGAGCTGAATCTGGTTCGAATGAATAGTATTGAAGAGGCATACCAGTTTGCCCTAAAAGTGGAGGAAAAGTTGAACAAAAAAGTTTGAGAGCAGACAAAATGGAAGAGGTCATGGTGGATGATCTGGTGGACGGTCATATGGAGGCCAAAATGAAGATCTGAAAAAGAAGGATGAGGCTAGTAGCAATCAAAATCAGAGAGGAAACAATTCCAATCATTTCCAAGATCAAAATAATAGAGATCAAAGAGGAAGACGAAGAGGACAGGGTTCAGGAAGAGGAGGCTTCCGTGGGACATGTTTTCACTATGGAGAAGAAGGTCATAGGGCATTTGAATGTCCTTAATGCCAAGGAAGGACAGATAGGAGGAATGAAGGCCAAGACAGAGTTGCACATGTAGATGAAGACGCCAGATCATCAAATTCAGAAGATGTTGATAGAGGAGAAATGTTGATTAACAGAAGAGTCCTGCTGAGTGGTGAGAATGAACCTGAACAAAAGAGGAGCATGTTTCTCACTAGATGCAAGTGTGAGGGCAAATGATGTGATGTGATTATTGATAGCGGAAGCAATGAAAATTTGGTGTCAGAAGAGATGGTGACAAAGTTGAAGCTCAAGAGATAGAAACACCCACATCCATATCAAATTGCTTGGGTGCAGGATGACCACAAGGTCATGGTCAATGAACAGTGCCTGGTAAAGTTCAAGATCAGTGGGTACCAAGATGAGGTACTATGTGATATCATATCTATGGATGCATGTCATATGTTGTTGGGTAGACCATCGCAGTTTGATAGATGTGTTGTACACGATGGTCATGTGAATACCTATTCCCAAACAAAGAATGGAGTGCGACATAAGCTAAAGCCATTGAAGGAGACCGAAGAAAAGGTATGTGGTAATGCAATAATAACATTTGTTGGTGGAAGAAAATTCCTAGATAGTATGAGGCATGAGCATGTGTGTTTTGCTTTAATTCCAAAAGCTGGTAAAGAAGAAGTAGAGGATGTACCTGTAGAGGTTGCAGATTTGTTGAATGAGTTTCAGGATATTGTATCTGATAATGTACCTAATGGATTACCATTGGTAAGGAAGATCAGTCATCAAATGGATTTGATTCCAGGAGCCAGTTTTCCAAACAAGGCAGCACATAGAATGACACTAGCAGAAAGTGAAGAGTTGAACAGACAAGTACATGAGTTATTGCAGAAGGGGTTGATTCAGGAGAGCCTAAGTCCATGTGCTGTACCAGCAGTATTAGCAGCAAAGAAGAATGGAGAATGGAGGATGTGTATAGATTCCAAAGTAATAAACAAGATCACAATCAAGTATAGGCTTCCATTACCACAAATGGATGATATTATGGATTGTTTGAGTGGAGCTATGTATTTCTCAAAGATAGATCTGAAGAGTGGATATCACCAGATTCGGATCAGAGAAGGAGATGAATGGAAGAGTACCTTCAAGACAAAGGAAAGACTGTATGAGTAGTTAGTCATGCCTTTTGGACTAACCAATGCACCGAGCACTTTCATGCGGCTCATGAATGAGGTTCTGAAAGAATTTATAGGTAAGTTTGTCATTGTGTACCTATATGATATTTTGATCTTTAGTACGACATTGGAAGAGCATATGATGCATATTCGTATGGCATTTGAGAAGCTGAGAGATGAGAAATTTTTGATTAATTTGAAGAAGTGTAGTTTTGTGAAGAAAGAGTTAGTGTATTTGGGATTTGTAGTTTCAGCAGAAGGTCTAAAAATGGACCCAGAGAAAGTATAGGCTATCCTTGAATGGCCTACTCCAAGGAGTGCTCCTGAGGTAAGATCTTTTCATGGTTTGGCTAGCTTTTATAGAAAGTTTATTAGAAATTTTAGCAGTATTTGTGGACCCTTGACTGAAACAATGAGAGGGGATAGAAAAGAGTTCAAGTGGACTAATGGGGCAGATAAGATTGTTAAACTATTGAAACGGAAAGTTATAGAACAACCTATTTTAGCACTTCCAGATTTTAATAAGGTGTTTCAAGTAGACTGTGATGCTAGTGGTACTGCAATAAGAGTTGTTATGAGCCAAGAAGGTAAACCTATTGCTTATTTTAGTGAGAAGTTAAATGATGCCAAGAGGAAATATTATGTTTATGATCAGGAATTTTATGCTATAGTTCACGCATTGAAGAAGTGGAGACATTATCTGCTTCCTAAAGAGTTTGTTTTGTATACTGATCATCAAGCTTTGCAATATTTGAATAGTCAAGGAAAGTTGAATCAAAGGCATTTGAAATGGGTTGAGTTTTTGTAGAGTTATACATTTGTTTTGAAACACAGAAGTGGAAAGTCTAATAGGGTTGCAGATGCACTTAGCAAAAGGCAACTATTGCTAATAGAGATGCAGATTGAAGTGGTTGGGTTCAAGGAACTCAAGAATTTGTATCTAGAGGATCTTGATTTTGGTGAAGCTTGGAAAGCTTGTAAAGAACCTGTTACTCTAGATAGAATGAAGTGGCTGGATTTCATCATTCAGGATGATATGCTATTCAGAGGAAGTCAGTTGTGCATTCCAAGAAGTTCTATGAGGGAGAATCTCATCAAGGAGAAGCATAGAGGAGGATTGGCTGGACATTTTGGTCATGATAAAACCCTTGCTTTGGTTAGTGAGAATTATTATTGGCCGTAGTTGCAGTAAGATGTCAAGAAGTTTGTACAGAGTTGCAGAGTATGTCAGATGGTAAAAGGAGTGAAGTAGAATACAGGGTTGTATCAGCCATTACCTATACCAAAGAAGCCTTGGGACGATATCAATATGGACTTTGTTCTTGGTTTACCAAGGACACATCGGGGACATGATTCAATTTTTGTGGTAGTTGACAGATTTGCAAAGATGGCACATTTTATTCCCTGCAAGAAGACTAATGATGTTGTTCACGTAGCAGAATTATTTTTCAGAGAAGTGGTGAGACTACATGGTTTGCCAAAGAGTATAGTTTCAAATAGGGACACTAAGTTCATTAGATATTTCTGGCGTACATTGTGGAAGAAGTTGAAGACAGATTTGAAGTTCAGTTCATCACATCATCCATAGACTGATGGACAGACAGAGGTGGTGAATAGGAGTTTGGGAAATTTGCTGAGATGTTTGGTTGGAGATAAGCCAATAGGATGGGATTTGATTTTACCACAGGTAGAATTTGCATACAATAATTTTGTCAACATGAGCATTGGTAAATCACCATTCCAGATTGTATATGGGAGTAGTCCAAGAAATGCATCTGAGTTGAGAAAGATAGATAAAGGAGAAATAAGTAGTGTTGAAACTGAGGATATTGCAGAATATTTGAAGAACATCCATGAGGAGGTGAGGAAGTACATTACCAAGATGAATGCGCAATATAAGGCTAAGGTAGATGAGAAAAGGAGGCATAAGAAATTTCAGGTTGGTGATGAAGTCATGGTTCATTTGCGGAAGGAAAGATTTCCAGTTGGTACATATAACAAGTTGAAAATGAAGAAATTTGGGCCATATAAGATACTGAAGAAGCATGATTCAGGAAATGTATATGAGGTCAAGTTGCCTACTAAGCTGAATATTTCACCAGTATTTAATGTTTCAAATTTGACAAAGTATCATGAAGGAGGTGTTGAAGATGAGGTTATAGTAGCACAGTGGAGTATTCTAGCAACCAGTTCAGATATCAAGGAGATTGAAGACATACTGGATAGTCATGTTGGCAGAAGCACAAGGAACAGGACATATGAAGAGTATTTGGTCAAATGGAAAGGATGACCTGTTGAAGATTCATCATGGCTAGTAAAGGAGGAGGTTAACCATCTTGGTTTTCCTCTGCACACCTAAGTCGTGACAGGGTCACTTCTCAAATTACCCCAGGTGTCTGATGTAGGAGCATCCTGGGTGTAAGAGCAATCTTGCATCACCCAAAAATATTTTTGTTTGCTTTTCAATAAGGGCTATCTTGTGCAGAGCTGCTATTTATGGAAACTTACTATTTTTAGTAAGTTGGTCATATGATCTCAGAATGTTTTTATTTCACAATTGGAGGTTCATCCTATTCATTTCAGCCTACCAGTTGAGTTTCATTGCCACATCATCAGTATTGGTGAAGTTATTGAGATTTTTGGGTATGAAATATTTCAGGTCAATTTCGAAGGCCTTAGAGGCTCCAGATCATGGTCAACCCTTGGTTGACTGGTGCTAGCGCGTGTTAGGTGTTGTAGATCTTGTCATGGTGTTTCCGAAAAGTGGTTACAATAGAAAAATAGAGCTACGGTTAGAAAGTTATGGCCTCCGGAAGTTGGGCTACCTAAAATCATATTTTTGTATTTCTTTTGAGCCGACCCTATTGTAAAAATTGTGAAAATAAATTAATTCTATGTATAGTCCATCTTAAAGGCTAAATTTCTGGAACCTTCTTGGGTAGTGGAAATTGCCTATATACAAAAGGCCCGTAGTGTTGTCTAGGCAGTTTTGTGTGGTAGATCTAGGTAATAATTCGAGGCTTTGTCCTACAGAATATTGTAAGGGAATGCCCATGTGGCTTTGCATATTATAATTCTGAAAGTTTGTAATTCCACATTTGTGGAGATAATAAGAAGCCAATTTTATGTTCTTGCATATTGTTGTTGTTCTCTGTTTCTATTATGTGTTTGTGGTATTAAGGGGAGAATCCAAAAATAGATAGTCCAAAACTACACCAGCAACACAACACCAATAGAAACACAACAAGGAGATAATCAAATATAATTTTCATTCAACATGCCTGGCTGTAAGCCCTTCCAAGTTATGACCAAGTGCAAACAATTACAACAGTAATTCTACAAGATCAACAAGGATCCAACTCGCAGCTAGCCAAATTTGTAAGAATAGGATACAACAACTGGTAAATACATCCACAAGATCTAAACTTGTTCTCACAAGCCACCAAGCAATATTTTTTTTCCTAAGCCTCAACCCTAGCTCTGCATAGATTCACAACAATAATCTACTTCTCTAAAAATCTAGATGATTATCCTCCAGAACCTCCCTCTCCACAACTCTACCCAAGACCCCTTTAAATACTAGTAATTCTTCAGCCACAAGTCGGCTAGAAGAAACATTTAACTCCTAATCCAAGTCGACTCCTACAACAAATAGATATTAAATGCAATACAAGTCAGTTCTCAAATATCCTTACAAATAATTAATTCTCCATGTTGGCCTCAAGATCCACATAGGAGAATGCAACACAAGCTACCCACATTAAATACATCAAGTCGGCCCACCAAATCTCCAAGAACTCCAGTCAGCAAGCCAAATTACCGAGCGTCGGTAAAACTACCGAGCACGCCAGGCATCATCGAGCCACATGTCGACCAAGCACCACAAGCATCATCAAGTACAGGTTCTTTCAAGTGCCAAATTTTATCGAGTCCCTTTAGTGACTGAGCTCCTCAGCTAAAACTACAACTAAGAAACATAGAGAGAAAACTACTCCACCATAACACACCAACATGCAAGATTTACAATTACCCTAGGATGCTCCTGCATTGATGCAGGGGCATTTTAGGGTATTCATAAAATCTACATGGTGGTGTGTTGAATTAGTTCTATGTTGCTCAATTACAGCTTTAACCGAGGATCTCGGTCATTGAAGGAGGCTCAGTCACTAAAAGGAACTTGGTAAACATTGGTGCTTGGTGAAACATGTGCTCGGTGAAGCTTGTGGTGCTCATTCGATGTGCTTGCTCAGTGATGCTTAGCTGGCTCAATTGTTTTACTGGCACTCGGTAGTTATGACTTACCGACTAGAGTTCTTGGAGATTTGGTTGGCTAACTTGGTGTATTTAATGTTGGTAGCTTGTGTTGTATTCTCCTATGTGGATCTAGAGGCCGACATGGAGAATTAATTATTTGTAAGGCTATTTTGAGATCTAATTGTTGTTGCATTTAATATTTGTTTGTAATAGAAGCTGACTTGGCTTAGGAGTTAATTATTTCTTCTAGCCAACTTGTGGTTGAAGAAATACATTTAAAGAGTATTTTGGTAGTTTTTTAGGGAATCTGTCAGTGGAGGTAGATCGAGGAGATAGTAATTGGATCCTGCGAGATCTTGAAGATCATATTATTTATCTGATATTCTAATAGCAGAGCTAGTGGTTTTCATGCTTAGAGACAAGGAGATTTCTTGGTGGCTTGAGATCTCAAGTTTAGATCTTCCTTAGTGTTTCCACTAGCTATTGATGTATTGCAGAGCTAGACTAGCTAAGAGATTGAAGAATTACTATTGTAATTGATTGTATTTGGCCCTAACCTGGAAGGCCCTACAGCTGGGCATGTTGAATGAAATTTTATTTGAAGCATTATATTTTTGTTTTGATTTTTGTTGCTGGTGTATGATTGGACTATCCATTCTTGGATACTCCATCCTGCCCTGCGTCAGGTGGTATAAGAGCTTGAAGTTCTTGATTGTGTAAAAAAATCACTGAGTTGAGGCTGTTTGCACCAGGACCTTGGGTTGGTCAGCAGTATGTCAATTAGTATGATTTTATTATCTAGGTAGATCTAGAGGTGGGTACAATCACTTGGGTTACATGGAGCTCAAAGAGAATAAGGCTTGTATGCCTTGTCAATGTTGGGTTTCCTTGTCCTTAATTTGTAGACGATGCAGAGTTTGTGAGTTAGGTGAAGATCCCTAAGTCTAAGTCACATATTCTCTTTTAGGGTTGAGGGTATCAAGTAAAAACAACAACAGGAGGGTCTTGTGATTAGATTAGAAAATAAGAAGGTGTTGAATAGTGACCAAGGTAAAGTAGAGTAGCAAAAGACTTTGATTGTAGATAAGATAGATTTTTTTAGTAGAGGTAAATCAGATGTGTGAAAGAAAAGAGGTAGTGGAAAAATCTCCTTATGACCAAGTACAAATGCGAGGCATGAAAGAGAAAGTGCAGAGCATAAGAATTTGAAAGATCTAATAGAAGACAAAGGAGAGTTAAGAGAGAAGAAGGATACAGATAAAGAAGATATTTGGGTCAAGAATGAGCATAGAATTTACATCCTAAATCCAATAATATTTTCATAAGATCCTCTTATGGAACAACTTCTCAACAAAGGTATCTGATGTAGGAGCATCATTGGGTTGTTGGAAATCTTACATCACCTTAAAAGTTTTCCTTTCAATTTGTTCTCAGTTTGTTCCTATTAGATATTTTTTGTGTTTTTAGTGGTGTTTCTTCAATTTGGATCATGTGTTATCATGGACCTTAGGGTATGTTCTGGATATAATTTTTATTTATGCCTAGGTTCACACCTCAATGTAATACTTTATAGTGGAGTTATCTTGGATTTATGTTTGGGCATGTGTGTCCTTTATGTTCTAATAGTCAGTTGGACCTTTTTTATCTCATGAAACAATTGCCCAATTGAAAAATCTTTGTCGCTCATATCATGATGTTCCTTGATCCTAGGCTAATGTCTCTCTTAGATCACACTTCATTTCAACGACTTGGCATTGAGATCATTATGATTCAGGTCCTGACATATATCTTTATATCACATTTTCTTGTTCTTGGAAAATGTGAGAGATCTTGACCTACATGTTTGTCATGAAGGGTCTAAATATTGAGGCATTTAATCTTTTTTTAGGGGGGTAGTAGTGATTTGTAAGGATAACCTTTGGAATGTTATCTCTAGGGTTTAGATTTGGATTTATGTTTTAATTGAGCATGTTCTCCTAAAATGTAAGCTATATGTTGTAGGATAATTTGATGTAAAATCACAATTTTTTGATAATGTAAATGTGTGATTTTTCATGTTTCTAGTTCATTGTTGAGTTATTATTGATCTTGAGTTATTGATTTCCATTGTGTTGACTTAGGATGCATGGTTAAGACCAACTCTATTGGGGAAAATCCTACCATGACTGTGTCATTTAGGTAGGAAATTTGTCATTTATATACCCTAATATCTCCTCTATGTATCTAATCACTCATCAATACATTATTCATTTCTACTTTGTAATTCTTTATCTTTTTTATTTTCATTTACCTAGTATCCCTAGAAATTCTAATAAGATTAACCATTCTTATCATTAATTAATTCATTGTATTCATCCTTGTACAATAGGAAAAAGAAATCAAGTATGTAGTTCAATCCCCTAATCCTAAGGCACATTGGGGTACGAAACTACCTCAAGATTAATATTATTGGCATCACTTTATTAAAAGGATGCTAATGCAATATATATTCTCTCAGGGTTTCTATTCCTTTTTAGATTAGAATAGGGAAGGATATAGATAATGTAATTATACAAATGACTAAATGAGATGAGGAATGAACTTGTTGAATTGTAATGAAGAAAAAAATGAAGTTGGGATAGATTTGTGTGTACTTAGAATCAAAATAGTAAGGGTGTTAATATAGATCTAAATTTTTGATAGTCAGGATCCCAAAATCACTTGTAATTGCAAATATGGATTCTCTGAGATAACACCTAGCTATAGGTTGAATGAGAGCCTAATATGGGAGGAACAAAATGCCCAGAGCATTATGTTCCTAGGAACAAAATTCTTGAGGTATTTTGTGCCTTATATCTAGAGTCGAGATAGATAACATAATGACTTTCATAGGGTAGAGAGTATGGTTTTATCTTGACAGTTGTTTATGAAGTCTTCTACACATAAAAATTTGAGAAATATGTGTGTGGGTGGCTATATAGGGTTTTCCTTGGTCAACCCTCCATTTTGGTGCTTCCCGCATCTATAAATAGCTACTATAATAGAGATAAAGTGTGTTATGCTTGTGAATCTAGAGTATGTATAAATTACTAAGAGCCTAAGAATATATATGTGATGTAAATAATCTACCCTAATGTGATAGAGTAAACCCTATATAAAAATGCAATCAATGTATGATTGAAAGTATGTAACAAACATAAATCTAAAGTTCAAATGTACAAATCTAATAATAACAAGAAATCATAACCAAACTAAGAGTTAGAGTACAAGCCAATCATCATTTGGTGATCTCCTAGCCATCATCCTAACCCTTTTAAAGGTTTCATGTTAATGTTGATGTGATTTAATTCTTGATAACTTCTTGATGTAGCCTTGATTCAAAATCTCTTAATTCATGTGATGTCTTCAAATTGGGGACCTTACAATTACTTTTACCTTGCCAAAATTAAGTGCAAGGCTTCCTTTTATACTAAATTGGAGGATAAATTCAGGAGAGTTGACCATTAATCCTAAATCCCCACTAAAACAACAAGACCAAGCTCCAATCTCAATTTCAGCCCCATTCTTGGGGAACACGATGTCTTGGGAATTATGTTCCACCCAATCATAGCCCAAATTAGGAAAATGAGTCTTGAATGATTGATGGATGTCATATTATGAGATACAACTAATTCTAAGATTGGGATAGAACACAAAGGCCACAAATGGTAAAATAGGGCCTAAGTGATGAAATGAATTTTTGGATTGGAGGAGTAATAGAGGAGCACACTTTAAAAAAGTGCTTACATCAATTTTAAACAAGGTTGAATCAATAGAGGACCCATATTTGAATTTATTTATTCATTAAGTGCAACATGAAGTCCTATTATGCATGCTACAATGAAAACACACTAAGGTGGGTGCTAAACAATTGTGAGATTATACACACCAATTAAGTGCTTAAAATTTATGACAGTTCAATCCTATTCCAAATTGTATCTAAATTATTGTAAGTCTAACCCTATTTGACATTATAATCTTAAGATTCATGATCCTTAGCTACATTTACCTCCTCATTATTCATAATCCCTATAAATATGCAAAGAATAATGAGGAGGTTAATGTGGCTAAGGTCATGAATGTTAAGATTATAATGTCAAATATGGTGAGACTTATGATAATTTAGATACAATTTTGAATAGAATAAATACAATGAATGAATCAATGGTAATAATGGCCAGTCTTGTTAAATTTTTAGGGATACTTGGCAAATGAAAACAACAAAATATAAAGAACTACAAAGAAAAAATGAAGAATGTATTGATGAGTGAGTAGCTACATAGGAGAGGAGTAAGGTTATATAAATGAAAAATGTCCTACCTAATACCATACTTAATACCTAAGCATGCTTACACATTGACACCTCCCCTAAGCATAGCTTAGGTGAGGCAAAAGAGTGGGTCTCATCAAATGTCGATCCACACCAATGTACAATGGTGAAAAGATATGTTGTAGAAGTGGAATAAGAGGATGTAAAGATGTCTTCTCCAAATTCTCTTCAAGGATCCCTAAGCCAATACTGAAATGTGACAAATACTAATATGATGAATTAGCTACCATAGTATATTTAGGTAGAGTAACTATTGTATAAGCTAAATATGGGCCTCTAATTTAGCCTCACACTTCAACATAGTCATTGTTCATCAGTTGCAGACAAGAATGAATATGAGATCATTCATCTTGCCTATCTGGATGATTCGACCTATTGCCTCCTATCTAGGTAGGGTTCAGGATTGCTCTCAGAATCGAGAGTCCAGCAACCATAGACTAGCACTAGAATGGAGGATTCAACTAGAAAATGAGAATTCAATTATTCTAGAATGAGAATGCAATTAATCTAGAAATGATTAAAGTATGAATATTAATCTAAGAGTAATGAAAGAAAACTAGATTAAGACAAGTTCACTATTAAGCTAAATATGATATTAATCTAAAATGATTATCAAACTAACATTGAAAATAAAATTTTTGAATGCAAATGAGATGAGCTAATAATGTGACAGCACTTCATTGCTCAAAAGATGGATCCCTTGAATGAGAAATGAGGGTTCTTTTATAGAATCTTGGGTTCAATAGACGGTCGAGATTGAATCAGACGAACGGTGGGGATTGAAGAAGAGTTCAATTCAGAATAGCAAGTTTCTTGCAGAGAGGTAGTCAACTATTTTCCTTTTGAGTGTGTAAAGCAGTTAACTGATTTATTTCACTTTTGGATTTCCAGTTAACTCAAAGTTTCATTTTCTGAACTAAAGAGAAGATTTTTGGAGAGAATATTTGATTAAATAAATACAATATTGCCTCATAAATGGATTTTCTCAATTATTTGAATAATTAAATTCAATTATTGAAATGAGGATATTTATTTAAAAACCAAAAATTATTTAATTCCTTTTTTATGTATTTTAGCTAAAGAGGGTGGATTTAATTTAATTAAAGTGCTAGGACTTTATAATTAAATTAATCGATCATAGGGTTTATTTAGCCAATTATAGGCAATATTTAGGAATTAAATATAGCACGTGATTAATGCAGATTTAGAGTTTTTTGCATTTGACACTAAGTCAAGTAGAGTCAATTAGAAGACATAATTGCCTAGTACAATAGGACTTTGATGATTTAGAAATTGATAGAATGAGACTAAATGCAACAAAATTGGTTAGGATTGCAAGATGCCAAGATTGCAAGAATAGTCTGATGTGACAATTGATGAGGTTTTTAGGATTATCTCCAGAACAAAGCTTAACCCTCAGAACTCAAGGTTAGATTATCAAGGTACCGATCAGATCGAGTTGTATAACCATCTCCAGAACGAAGCTTGATTCTTCAAATTCTAGGTTAGATTGCGAAAACATCATTCAAATTACCACTTTTAGTAAGACTGTCCCCAGAACGAGGCTCAATCTTTAGGAGTCAAGGTTAGATTGCCCCAATACCCGTTGATTAAGTGACAACTAATGTAGATTTTTAGACTATCTCCAGAATGAATATTAGTCCTCTGAGACCTAGGTTAGATTGCCATGATACCGTTTAAAAGAGCTTTCAAGAGCCATCTCTAGAACAAAGCTTGACTTTTAGGGATTGAGGTTAGATTGCCCCAATACCTAATAGAGATTTTGAGAACCATCTCTAGAATGAAGCTTGATTCCCAGGAATCTGAGTTAGAAATGTATAAGCTAAATATGGGCCTCTAATCAGAGATGCCCCTAGTGATGAGGACTTTGATTTAGATCAGATTGATTCGAGACTAATTCAATAAGATTCAATTATGCAATCATCCTGCCCCCTCAGGAGCGAAATTGAAAGATCGACAATAATAGTTTGCAGATAGAGATAAAATCAGAGGTCTGGAAGAACTCAGAATAGATTACGAAAGAATCAAGAAGATCTAGAAGTGATCTAGAGTGATGTGGAGGTCATTTTGACCAAGTTTGACCAAGGTTGACTAGAATTGACTAGAGTTGACTTTTGAGGAAGAGGATGAAGAACTCAAGAAAATGATGATGAGATGTGATTATGTCAAGAATACGACATCAGAAGGTCAACTGCATAAGCGTCCGATCACGTCGGTCCTAGAAATTTTAAAACACAATTTTGAGCTATATAGAAGTGTCAGATTTTGATTTCGATCCTGGAAACTTGTGCAACCATGATGAAGTCAAGATATGAAATGAGAACCCTCATCATACCAATCTAAGAGGATACAATGAAATGAGCAGGAAATACTGTCGCTATGCAAGTCTAGAATGAAAATGTAAGCCTAAGCTAGATGCAATCCCTAGGACTTGGTTGCTGGACCCATTAGATAGTTTTAATCATAGAGATTTTATTATAGGACGGTCATAGGATGGCATAAAACCCTCATTGATATAATGATCATGAGAATATGAATATGACATTATTCTTAGGGTTGTCGAAATGAGGTGTAAGCATTAAGGCCCAAGAAGCCGGAGTGACCTGAACTCCTATCCCTTTTGATTTAGAAAGTTAACATAAGCATCAAAGCACAATTGCTAGGATGACCTAAATGTTGCTTGCATATAGACATGCCAGACATGCGAGAGTTCCTTCTTTTGCTAAGTTATTGAGAAGCATACTAAGAATTCTCACAGTGACCCTTATGTTCACTTCGCAGGATGAGTGTTTGAAAGTTCACTTGTTGCATAAAGAAGTCACTCAAATAGACAAGGAGAAGAACCAACCTCACCAAAATTTCCATATAAAATGAGTCAAGGTACACATGGCCATCTAACATGAGATAGAGGCTCTCACAGTGGACACCCATTTTGTATGGATCCATTGGATCATTGGAACTAAACCAGCAAACATAAAGCAAAGAAAAGAGCATGCCCCCAGTATTCACATCTCTTAATTAAGATAGATGTCTTTGAGTTTCTCAAGGAGGAATGATAAAGAGAAAAGACAAACACATAAAAGAAAATCTTAGCATGTCTTAGAGAGTCATAAGTTCAGTTTTAGTTTTAGCGGATTGATGTTGGATCAAAAGTATATGTCATATGCGAAAAAGTCTCAATAGGATGGTGATAGTAGACAGACACAATGAGAACCACTGGTGACTAACATGAGAGAGAATCTCAAGGAGAGACCGTAGTGCTAACTAAGTATCAATAAATAGACACAGTGAGAACCACTGGTGACTAATACAAGGAAGATCCTCAAAGAGAGATATCTTAGTACTAGCTAGGCATCAGTAGGCAGATGTAGTGAGAATCACTGGTGACTGATGCAAGAGAGATCTCAACAATATCTAGGCATCAGTTGGCAGACACAGTGAGAACTACTGGTGATTGATGTGAGAGAGATCCTCAAGGAGAGAGATCTCAACAATAGCTAGGCATCAATAGGAAGATGCAGTGAGAACCACAGGTGATTGATGCATGGAAGATCCCCTGAAAATGATAGGACAATGCCCCCTAAAGAAGGAAGGGTGCCCCCAAGTGTGACCAGTTTCAATCCATGTAGAGTCGAGCATAGTCTCAAAGTTAACTGAGAGAAAGTGCATGAGCTAGAAAACTAAAAGTAGGAAAGAAATTGTACAAAGCCAAGCAGTGTTGTGATAGGTATAGCATTGCAAAACAAGAGGCACCTATTTACCAAGTTTTCACCATCTTGGTAGAAATTTTATTACTTTTACTACCATGACACCCATTTGCCAGGTTTTCATCAATGGCACATTTTTTTGTTTTTCAATTTTTTTCGTATTTTTTATTTTTATGGTATTATCAAGGTGCCTATTTACCAAGTTTTCACTAGGATAATAGATTTTTTCAAGATATTTTTTAATTTTTAGGGTTTTTTCAAAATTGAGTATGTACATGGAGCATTCTGAAGATGTCTCAGTTGTAGAATCATTTCAAATGTAGAGCATTGATCGGCTCTTTGAGTTGTTCTCCTTTAGTGGTGGAGAGTTGATAGGGATCTGTTGTTGTTGATACTTAGGGTTCTCTGTCAAGACAAGATCACCCACTTGGAAGTCCCTTGGTTTAACTTTCTTGTTGTAGCTCTTGGACATCCTCTTCTGATATGCTCGAAGATGATCGAACACCACTTTTTGAAGTTCACCCAGTAGTTCTAGCTCTTGTAGTTGAGATGTTCTATTGTCATCATCAGTAATGAGGCCCTTGAGAGAGACTCACAAAGTAGAAATCTCAACCTTAATTGGTATAGTAGTAGTCAACTTGAGAAATTTTAGGAGAAGAACGAGATGTTGTAGTAGTGATTAGGAGATCTGACTAGTAGTGTCCAATTGTTGAGAGATCCATAGTCAAGGAAAGATCACTTAGGAAAAACCAACAAATACCCTTGTGGATGCATCTTAACTCTTTGTTAGATTCCCCACATTCTAAACGTTTAAAGAGAGTATGTTCTAGATTTCTCTTAGTCATGTCATTAGAAATGAGGAGATACTGATATACACTCTTGGGAAAGGCAAGATGGAGTGAAGAGTATAAATTATGAGAGGCAACAATGATGAAATGTAGGGAGGCATGAGAATTTGGAATCTTGAATAACAACTTTTATTTTCTTTTGATATCCAAGTCTCTGTTTTCCTTGGGAATCCACATAGCTTTTGACCCTTCTTTTTCTTCAAGAGGCTCTTTTGATTGTAGTCCTTGTAAGGTGGATTTCAAGATCCATTTTTTTCTTTGATTGTCTTTTTCTCTTTGAAGACCTTTGTATTCTTTTGAATGCTACCTTCCTTTCTTTGTAGTCACATGTTGATTAGATGGGACATGGTGACTTTGAGATATGAGTGGATTTTTAATTCTTTATGTTACAAATCCAAGTTACTTCCAAAGACTCAGGAATTATGGATGAAAGAGGCTGATACGACTGGTTTAGGTGGAGATATGGAGTGGGAAGTGGACAAGCCACTTATCTCAGGGAGGAGGAGGGAAGAGAAGTCGATGGGATGGGCTCAAGTGCAAAGATATAGGCTCAAGTGCAAAGATATCATCATCATCCTCACCATTCATGAATGAATTAGATAGATCAAGAAAGTTATCTTTCATAAAATGTTGTCAATCGTGAGTCATCTTGGAAGAATTGGATAAGTTTAGAGGAATATTATGTGAGCCTAACCGACATGGTTGGTTCCAAGATCTAGGTCCCTCTTCAGGTAGAAATAGTGCATGAATAGGAACCATTTCAATTTTGGATCTGTCAATGTTCCATGAAGCTGTAATAGGATGGGGTCTTATGTACCCATGACTTACTAGAGAAACTGAAGTACAACTTGAAGTAGATGGCCTAGGAGCCATAGGGATGATTTCCAAAGAAGGATGGAAAGGATCATCATTAGTTTCTTGATCTTGAGAGTTTGAACTTTCTCCTCTTTCAAAGCTAGTAGGAGGACATATTTTTGTATAACATCAACTTGTATTATAATAGTAGCATCAGATAAGGAATCTCACTCATTTTCCTTTGAGTTTGTCTTGGTGTTGCGATAATGTCTAATGTAGTCAGATAGAGACATTGTAGGAGGTAGGTCTCCTTCATCACTATCATCTGTAATAGGAGGAGTACTCTTAGTAGCAAGATCTTGTTCAGTAGTAGAAGTAGTTGAGTAGTTCAGAATAGGCATACCCCAAGGCATATTCAAGATGTGGGAGATATCAAATAATGGCCCCTAATCAAGATTAGTAGTATGAGCAGTAGTTTGGATGGAACTTCCTTGGGTAGGACTAGGGTCTGCCACCTTGCTAGTGGGTAAGTGTGCAGTGTGTATAGTCATGATCAAAGGGATTCAGGAACACACACTTGATGTAAGGTCAAATGACAAGAGAGGGACACCGAGATGGCCCCTCTCTAGATGTAGCTAACAAGGAAGAACTTGAATATCCTCTACAACACTTAGATTGTACAACAGGTTGGGAACAACCTCTTCCTCAGTTGTGAGGTCTACCTCTACCTCGTCTAGCAATGCATAAGGGGAATATGGTATTTCTTTGAGTTTCAATAGTCATAGACAAGGATTAAGTAACGAGAGAGAACTAGGACTATGCTTGGAACTTTGTCTCTAGAAAATTAAAGAGTGATAAAGGTGCAATATAATCAGCATGAGTCATTGAGTGTAAGGCTAGAACAGCCAAGAGAGGACTATCATGTTGCAAGGTACATAACATAGTATACTAAGAAGATGACAGAGAGACAAGGTGAGTTCAAGCAGTCATCATGTGATTCCCAGCCTGAGACATCTAGTTTCAGACTATGTACAATAAGAAGACATGCAGGCGAACCCCAATTAGGAACCAAACTAGGCAAAAATTTAACCAGCTGAAGGGAAATTGTTTGTTGTTTTGATAATCTAGGATAGTTTAACATGAGAAATTGTAGTCTCACACGCAAAAATGTCAAGCTACACATGAAGATATGTTGTCTCGTATGATAAAGTGCAGGAACAGACTAGAAACTAATAAGGTTTATGATAGAACTATGGCAAAACTTCATGCGGAGATGTGAAATCTCACGTGGGAAAGTGCACAGAGAGCCAAAATCTCACATGAAAATGTGCAAGGAACCCAGCGAAAAAGTACAGAATCTGACAGTTTGGATCAATTTTTGAGATAGGAATAGATTTTGAGACACAGCATGGGTTGTTCTCTAATAGAAAGTTCAGTTCTCAGACTGGTTTTGGATAGTTTAAATCAGAAAACTCAGTTTTTGAAGTTTTAATCACTCGTTAACAAGCATAGCGTTTGGGACTAGCAAGCAGTTTGTGAAACAGTAAATAGTCAAAAATAGTTCTACCGAGGACAAAGCAACTTGGAAGAAACATGGGAGTCTTGAAAAATTTTGGACATGTTGGAGATTTGAAGACTCGAAACAAACACTCAGTTATCCCTACAAAGAAAATGGTAGAGAAGACAAAATTCATGCCTCACAACTTATGTGCATGCGTTCACCTCACACAGCTGTGTCACCCCCTAAAGGGCACCCGTGTTTTTGGTGTTTCCAAGGACTCATTAATATATGTTCAAAGGTTACCCTTGATGCAGGGACCAATGTCATGTACCACCTTCAAATGTCCAGGTGCATGCCTATGGTGAGAATCTACGGGAGAGATTCTTCCCCCTCCCTGTGCAAAGATTATGTCCCCTTTTGGAGATGAACTGATTAGGAAACTAAGAGAGTGTTTAATAGGCTTCCATTCACACTAACCTTTGGTGCCCCTGAGACAGGACTGGGGCCTCTTAGCCACATCGACACCTAAAAGTGTACACCCCCACAAGCAGGGCTAGAAGCGATGCTGCTCAGTACAACAAACAGAGCTTTCTCAAGATGTTCGACATCATGGATCAAGAGAAAGAAGTTAAAATGGATTTGGATTCTTTAGAATCAACAAAGATACTTTATTATAGTGAGGTGGAATCACCGACAAAAGGTGTGTACTCACTTGGGTCATTCCTGGAGGTTCAACTTTCGGCAGGCCCTCTAAAGGTGATAGGGACTTGGCTCAGATTCAAGGGTCAAAGTTTCCTGATTCTTTCAAAGAGAGAAGAGAATAATCCTCTACCTCTGCACCTTACCCAAACACACCAAAAATGTTTATCACCGAGCTAACTCCTCTTCAACCAATCCAAAAGCTTTTGGGTTTCTGGTTCTCTCAATGAGAGAAGAGCATAATCCCCTGGCCAGTGAACATGCTAAAGGTTTGTTACCTTTCCTTGCTCCTCTAGGTATCTATCCGTCTAGCAACAGCTGGGTCTCGAGTTCATCCATGGTCATCACTTCCATGTAATGAAGAGCCTATTACCCTATGCTACTATCAAGACCCTTAAGATATTTTCACAAGGCCCTATTTAGACTATGTGAAGAAAGCAGTAAAAAGACATAATGTTTGAGTAGGTTTTAGATTCTTTGACAAGCGTCTTTGACACACGCCCTGCAAGAAAACTGTCAGAAAGTATTCATAGTCATGTTTTAGGAGCCTTTGACATGCGTCTTGCAGCCCACTATTATGTTGTATCAAAAAACAAAATCATAAAAATCATAGCAAAATAGTAGATGTCAGAAAATAGGAACAGAAAGTACAAAAACTATGCAAATTTAAAATTTTGGTGTCAGAGTTTGCACGAGATAATGCATAGTCCCGTGTGAGAAAACACCTTTGTCACGTGAGGAAGTGCTAGGACAAGCTCAACTTCACGCGATATAGTGAGAATCTTCACGCAAGAATCTGTACCAGAGGTGTACGAATGTACAGATAGAATGCAAAAATTTGACAAAAACTTAAAATGAGATGAGGCCAAAAATTGATTTTCTACCCCATGATGGGCGCCAAAAATGTATAAGCTAAATATGGGCCTCTAATTTAGCCTCACACTTCAACATAGTCATTGTTCATTAGTTGCAGACAAGAATGAATATGAGATTATTCATCTTGCCTGTCTGGATGATTCGGTCTGTTGCCTCCTATCTAGGTAGGGTTCGGGATTGCTCTCAGAATCGAGAGTCCAGCAACAATAGACTAGCACTAGAATGGAGGATTTAACTAGAAAATGAGAATGCAATTAATCTAGAAATGATTAAAGTATGAATATTAATCTAAGAGTAATGAAAGAAAACTAGATTAAGACAAGTGCATTATTAAGATAAACATGATATTAATCTAAAATGATTATTAAACTAACAATGAAAATAAAAGTTTTGAATGCAAATGAGATGAGCTAATAATGTGATAGCACTTCGTTGCTCAAAAGATGGATCCCTTGAATGAGAAATGAGGGTTCTTTTATAGAATCTCAGGTTCAATCGACATTCGAGATGGAATCAGACGAACAGTGGGGATTGAAGGAGAGTTTAGTTCAGAATAGCAAGTTTCCTACAGAGAGGCAGTCAATTGTTTGCATTTTGAGTGTGTAAAGTAGTTAACTGATTTATTGCACTTTTGGATTTCCAGTTAACTCAAAGTTTCCTTTTCTGAACTGAAGAGAAGATTTTGGGAGAGAATATTTGATTAAATAAATACAATATTGCCTCATAAATGGATTTTCTCAATTATTTGAATAATTAAATTCAATTATTGAAATGAGGATATTTATTTAAAAACCAAATATTATTTAATTCCTTTTTTATGTATTTTAGTTAAAGAGGGTGGATTTAATTTAATTAAAGTGCTAGGACTTTATAATTAAATTAATCAATCATAGGGTTTATTTAGCCAATTATAGTCGATATTTAGGAATTAAATATAGCATGTGATTAATGCAGATTTAGAGTTTTCTGCATTTGACACTAAGTCAAGTAGATTCAATTAGAAGACATAATTGCCTAGTATAATAGGACTTTGATGATTTAGAAATTGATAGAATGAGACTAAATGCAACAAAATTGGTTAGGATTGCAAGATGCCAATTTTGGGGTATTACAACTATGGATTTTTTTTGTTCTCCATTAGAGAATTGAGAACATCTTCAAAATATGTCAACATGAATGATAACTACCCATCAAATTTGTGAAAAATGCCCTTATAGAAATTGATGTAGGCAAATAAGTAACATGAGAGGTTGAATGTGAACTCAAATCATCGAAAGGATGTGATGTAAATCCATATGATCCATCTAGAAAGAGAATATGAATGTCCTCAATGGTGTCTTCCAAGTTTTCATTGTAAGGTCCTCTACAAAAAAGATGTAATGTCTAGTCTCTGAAAGATAATGAAAATATTGCTACACCAAACCGCTAGAGCCTATCAAACAAGTATCATTTAAGGTAGAAGTAGTGACAAAATATGAAGTGTTCTAAACTAGAGGAGGTGAAATTTCCTCAAATGGAGGAGATGAAGTGTTCTCAAGTGTGTATGCAACATTATGTGAAGGGTCACTATGTGACAATTGATCATTCTCTAAGCCAGTGTAGTATACATGCCTTAGTAAATGGAACATCACAATCTATAAGAAATTGTTGGATGATGGCCCAAGTAGTGAAATGACACTCAATGTTTTATATGTGATGGATATATCCCTCATATTAAAATTTAATGCCTATTAGTCTATAAACCTTGTGATTTTGTGATGACTTGTTCTTTTGGTATCCATCATGTGGCTTGAAAATGAATCCTAGGAAATAGGGTAGAATACCACGCTCATGGAAATGATTTAGAATCCCTTGTTGCTAGGACAAACAAGTCTCTAAATTAAGCTTGATGACAAAAAGATGAATTTCTAATTTTAGTAACATGATGCACACCCCCCCCCCCCCCACCCAACAACAAAAAATGAAAAGAATAGAAAGGAGGAACTTTATCTCAATTTGTGATTACATGAATGATCCCCATGATATCTCAATTAGTCTAAAACTAAATAAATATAAGAATACGTATGGACATGTGTAAGATACAACACATGATACACACCCCCTTTTCAAGTTTAGAGACCTCCCTTACAAGTGACATTTTACCAGTGAAAAAATAAAAATTGGCACTTTATAATGATAGAATAGAATCAAATCCATTATTCAGGTTAAAAAATTCAACCACTGAAAAAGAATGGCCCTCAAATTGGAGTTTTCAAGTGAAAGCTATGAAGTTCATGAGTTTTCCTAGGTTGCCTTCCAATGAATAAATTTTACTTTTACAGACTAAGGGGGAAAATGAAAGGAGAAAATGAGAAGAAAAATAAGACCCCTTTGATTGGAAATAAATAGGGATAAACATTCATGCAACCAAGGGCCTAAGTCAAGTGAATGAAAATACATGCTCCAAAAGCGCAACTAGATTGATGGATAGCTTAATGACCAAAAAAGAGAGGCAAAACTTGAAATTTGACTATTCCTTCCAAAATGAGTTTACATTGCCAAAAAAAAGAACAATAAATTATACGTTCAACACTTTGAAGATGCAAACAAATATACTATGTAGAGAAAATTTAAATGATACTTTCAACAGCAAACATTAAAGTTAGATGCAAACTGCCAGCACCAAAAGCTATAAGATATTTGTAGATCGAAGTAATATATGCAAATATTGATTTGATTTTTACAACTTTATAACTATTAATGCAAATTTTTAATATTCAACAAGTTTCATGAATATATGCAAATAAACATTTGACTTTTATATTTTTTCCAAATTTAACAAATATTGGCAAACTTAATGAAAATTTATACAAACGTTTGCAAAAAAATATTGCAGCTTACAAATAATAGCATATTCAACAAAGTATTGAAAATACACCATAAATATTAACAATTTTATTTGATATTTAAACAAATTCTCCCCAAAGATTAATGAAGTTGCAAACATTCCTTAAATTTCAACAAATATTTGCTACAACTATGAGAGAATTTGCAATTATTGAAAGGCTTTTCACCAAAACTTATAGATTCGTGTTGAATTTGCACAACCACGTCAAGATTGCATCCTTCACTTTGAATCTTCATTATGAACTTGCTTGAAAAATATTTGCATCTCCATTGTACTATAAAAGGCTCGTGAACCATGTAAGAAATTTTTTAGGAATATTAGGTGAGTAAAAAAAAAGAATTGTAAAGCAAATATGAAGAATTTATTGATGAGTGAGTGAGTACATAGGAGAGGAGTGGAGATATATAAAGGAAAAATGTCCTACCTGTCACCCTACTTAACACCTAAGTTTTACTACACACCAACATGAATGTTAATGGTAACATGATGAGACATTCTATATTATGATCCTGCAGGTTGAACTTGAAGAGAGGAAGCATCTAAAAGAAAGTGAGAAAAATAAAAACAAGATTAAATATGCATAGATTGGTATGCTAGTGGATATGGAGATACAATCTCTCAGTTGGAGAAACCAAACACTCTATGCAAGGACTAGAAGAACTTGATTGCTCATCATGGGGTTTAATCTTGAGCATTATGGGTTTTTTTGTTTTGTTTCTAGGACGTTTTATACTATTATGGTTTGTTATTAGTTTTTTTTAAGCTATTTTCCCTTTTACCTATTCTATAGTTGTAAGGAGATCCTTGGTTTATGTATTTATAATATCAAAACTAAATGCCTCAAATATGGACCATGGTATTACTAATTTGATACTTTTTTATTGAAGTTGTATTTTTTTAGAAGTAAAGAGGATCAATATTGTGATATTGTTGTTAGGATTCAACTATGTAGTTTTTAAGTTAGGCTCATTAAATGAATGATTTTAATGACGTCTATGGGATTGAACAATCTAAGGGACCTAAAATTTTAGATCCTTAAACTATCTCTATACTCCTTTCCTTGTCTGATCTCCTATTATGAATCTTGACCAAAAAACTAGCAATTTGATTGATCTTATCCTTTTCAAATAAATTGTGCATGTTGTCGTCCTTCGAGATAATTTCATATTGAGCCCAAATATCATCATATGCTTCATGAGAAATAGTTCACAAGAACCCATCTCTCATGAAAATGAAAGCAACACTTAACACTCATTGTATCTAGATGATGCTCACAGAGGTGAAGTGTTGGGCCTTTCCAAGAGGTCACTCATCCCAACATTGCTCCAACTCAAACACGTTTAACCATGGATTTTCCTCTAAGGTTAAGCCCACTTAGCTTGCTACTACATTTTAAATATCACAATTGAAACATGGGTCAATGAGTTTGACCCAAAAACTACACAACTAAATCTTGATAGCAATATCACAATTTGACTTGTTGTGGAGAATCTCCAACTTATCAAAGGATTAATATGTTTACATTAAAAGTACTAATGATCATATTTTAATTATTATCTTGTATGTTGATGATATGTTGTTTATTGGTAATAGTAAGGCAATAACCATGGAGCTTAAAACTCTATTTTTTTGTGCATTTAACATGTAGAATTCAAGTAGAACAAAATTTATATTGGGAATGAAAATTAACAACAACCAAGCACATAGAAAGATTTGGCTTAGCTGGTTAGAGTAGGTATGTTGATATTATTTTGTGGTAATTTTCTATGCTTAATTATAAATTAGTGATTATTTATTTAAGTGTATGAACCAAGATTTCATTAGATGTGTTCTAAGTCAAATAATTTTGAAGATCTATAATGTGCCTTATGCTAGTGTTGTTGGTAGTTTAATGTAGAAGAATAGATTGTATTTGGCCAAATTTTGCCCAACTAGTAAGACTTATTAACAAATTTATGTTTAATCTTGAGAAAGTGCATAATTATTATGGTGTGTGTGTGTGTGAATTTGCTAATTCTTTATTATTGATTTGCATACCTCTCTATATTATATTTTAGATTTCTAATTAATCGCATATAATTTAAATCAATTTTGGGTGCCTACTTTTGAGCCATGGTTCTCATTCATTTTTTTAAAGCCACTTTTGATTTGTAGATTTTGTTTGCTCTATATATTGGAGGCATGAGATAGAAAATTGAATACAACCATTTGCATGTACTGTCACATTATTGGAAAGCAATTAAATTGAAGGGGAATAAATTGGATGCATTGATATAATATTTGTCCTTTCTTTGATGTGAAATTTTTTCTTCAAAAATTATCTACATATATCAAATATCATATTTATATTCATATTTTTTTTAAATTCTAATTATTGAATTGTACACTTATCTATATTATATCTTGCATTGGATTACTAAGACTTGTCCTCTCTTTGATGTGAAACTTTTTCTACAAGAATTATGTACAGACATCAAATATCACATTCTTTTTGTAATAAATACTACATATTTATATTTATAAATTTATTAAATTCTTATTATTGACTTATATACTTGTCTATGTCCCAAAATTATGTTTTGTGTGTGTGTGTGTGAATTTGTTAATTCTTTATTATTGATTTACATACCTCTCCGTATTATAATTTAGATTTAAAATTAATTACATACAATTTTAATGGATTTTAAGTACCTAGTTTTGAGCCATGATTCTTGTCCATTTTTTAAAAAAGGTCACTTTTGGTTAGTAGTTTTTGTTTGCTTTATATATCAGAGACATGATCTAGAAGGTTACATACAATCATTTGCAAGTACCATCACACTATTAGAATGCTATCAAATTGAAAGAAACAAATTGGATGCATAGATGTAATACTTTTATTCGATTACAAGAACTTGTCCTATCTTTATGGTGAAATTTTTTATACAAAAAATTTCTACATACATCAAATATTACATATTTATATTTATAAATTCTTTATATTCTCAAATCTATTAGATTTCCACAATCCATACTAATGTTTGTATCAGTTTCTCGATTCGATTCTTATTATTGATTTACATACTTGTCATTGTTCTATCTTGTTCTATTATTGATTTACATACTTGTCACTGTTCTATCTTGTTCTATTATTGATTTACATACTTGTCACTGTTCTATCTTGTTCTATTATTGATTTACATACTTGTCAGTGTTCTATTTTGTATTAGATTAATACAAATTTGTCCTCTCTTTGATAGTGAATATTTTTTTAGAAAAAATCTATGCATGTATTAAATATTACATATTTATATTTATAAATTTATTAAATTCTTATTATTGACTTACATACTTACCTATGTCCCAAAATAATGCATCCAATAGAACAAGAAATTTACAAAGACCAATCTTCCAAGCGATTCCTTAATTTATCCAAGGGCTAAGCAAAAGGTTGCTTGCCTCAAATAAATAACTTAAGAAGTACAAGGGTCAAATATCCTTTTGACGTTAACTATAATTAAATGCCACAGATAGTTTCTTTGACCCTGACAAAAGCAATTAATATTACCCTAAATTATTAAAATAAATAATTTATATTACAAATTTTGAAAAAAAACTGAAATTACTATCCATTTACAAAATTCTCCGCCGAGCCGGCGAAAGACGGACACCAAGCGGGACCCACGCTGCTTTGACTCATTATAGCCTACCAAAGCTGAGGCTCGGGCCGGCTACGCAAAATAATGGCCGGCAACGCAAAATATTGGCCGGCCGTGAAAAATTAACGGCGTGTAATGAATTTCCGACCCGCTCTCTCATGTTTGATATGATTGTATTTGTACGGGCCGTTGATTCCCATCCACGTGTCATGATGACGTGTATGCGTGTCCTCATATATCTGGATTCAATGGGACTTGGCATTAGCGCTTAAACAAATCTTTTCGATTCTTACAAGTTTGCAATTCAAATGTTTGGTGGGTCCTCTCATAAACGTTTGAGGGGGATAAAATATTTTTGGGAAGACGTGCAATGATTTTGTTTCTTGGAAAGAAGCAATAATCCCTTCAATGGAGGGGAAGTGGGACGTGAGAGCAATGTTTTGTTCATTGTTTTGGATCAGCATGTAGTATAGTTGGATAGATAATATGGAGTGGTCCAGTGTATGAGAATGAAACCTTATTTTTAAATGGAAGATCAATGGTGAGCATAAAAAATTTAAGCTTCTCTTTTTGGATGGAGGAATTGAGTAGTTTTTACAATGTGTTTAGTAAATTTTTTAGTGTGATTGGTGATGATAGTACAACATGTTTTCTAGCATCACATGGGCTTGGCAAGATTGGTCCTTGTGACCACATACTTTATACAGAAAGCTCTTGTCAATTAATTCAGTCTTGCAACTCAAAAATTGAGGCTTCTTTACTTATAAAATTTTGAGGTTTATTTTTTAGGCTTGGGTTGGGGACCCATGGAGGGGGGCTTCCTTAAAAATAGAGATATGGTTGCTGAGATTTTGTAGGAATATTTAAATCTAAGTGGTCCCATAAATTTTGTAGAGCATTTCAGCTTAAATGTTTAAGCTCATGAATTGAAGGAAGCTGGGTCCCATGAATTTTATAGGGAAATATAAAAAATGGTAAAGAGCTTCATTTTCCCTCTCAATTTTATTTTTGGTGGAAAAACAAATAACAAAGGTTTGACATGTGGCAGGAAAATCTTCTAAGTTGGTGGGGCAATTTTCAACCCCACCCCATTTTCACCTGCTCAAATTCTGAGATCTAAAAAGTAGGGGCTCCTATTTTTCGGCAAGAGATTCCAATTAATCCTGTAGCCCAAAAAAATAATTCTCATGGGACCTCCAACTCCTTAAAAATAGAGGTTAAGCCCCCCACATGGGACCCCTGCCTTAGTAATTGCTTTCAAGTTAAAAGTTTAGATTAGAATGAGATTTCATGTTTAGAGTTTAATTTTGATTGAGTAATTTATGGGCCAACAATCAAAGTTCATGTTGATATTGACAAATGCTAATATGTCAACACTAAGTTTTTTTATTGGATTAAGAATATACAGCTCAATCAACAAACATCATCAAATGGGTAGCAAAGAAAGGCTCTTATTACTGACCAAAGAGGAGGTAATACACTAAACTCAAATCACACAAACAACAATACAAAAGATCAAGTGGAATACAATGATACATTGATAAATAGCAAGCTAAGTGGGCTTAACCTTAGAGGAAACTCCATGGTTAAGTGCGATTGAGTTGGACCAATACTAAGATGGGTCATGGTTAAGTGCGATTGAGTTGGACCAATACTAAGATGGGTGACCTCTTGGTAAGGCCTAATGCTTCTCCCCTGTGAGCATCACCTAGATGCAATGAGTACCAAGTGTTCCATTCTAATGAGAGATGGGTTCTTGTGAACCGCTACTCATGAAACATGGGTCAGTGAGTTTCACTCAAATACTACATAGTTGAATCTTGATAGCAATATCACTACAAGTATCTATGTTAAATCTTCATTGATATTTTAAATTTTGTATAAGGATTAGTGCTATCATGTTGAAACTTGACTCCTAATTCTTGCATAGAAAATCAAGAATAGGTCACTTTTAGTTAGAAGCAAAAGGTTTGGACCTAGGACATTTTTTCAAAAGGAACCTAGTGAAGTTTATGATGGGAGTTAATGTTAATGAGTGTTAATGAGTGTTCATAAGTGTGTGTTTGTAAAATGTCAAAGTGATAGATTCACAAATACACCACAAAATATCACAAAAAAATATATCTTTAAACAACTACACCGATGAAACTATGAGAAACAAAACAAAATATGAAACTTACACCTTTTTACCCATTTCTTCAATCGTGTTCCATTTTCATCCTCTCCCTTGAGATCTTGTTTGTTGGTTTTTCTCTCAAAACTTAACACTTCCCAAGATAACTTCAATGAGATTGGATTATGGTAGCTAAGATATAACTAGGTGGAAGCTAAAATACAACACTGTGATGATGATAATTGGATATGCAATGAAAGATAAATGCTACTAAATGAGGTTGCCATAGTTAATCCAAGATGATAAAATATACTAAATATGATGCTAAGATGCCAAGATGCTAATATAATGATCACCTAAAGCCAAAGGCACACACAATAAGCTTAGAATGCACTAGATCTTCAAAAGCTCTAAATCTCCAAGAATGCTAATTGCTAATTAGTCTCTAAAGAGGGAAAATGAGCTCTATTTATAGGAATTTCGTGGCCTTGATCTCATGTGGCATGAATCAACAACTAAGAATGAATATTGGAAAGATGAATTGCTAAAATTGAGTTCATTGAATGGAAAGAGAGATAATAGAGGATGGTTAGATTGTGAGAGAATAATTGGGAAAATGTTCCTCATACTTTGGCAAAGTGGAGGGATAGGTGGAAGGGAAAGACACTTGTCAAATGTCTATCCAAGACTTAGAGAGAAAGGAAAGAGAAACATTCCAAGTTGTTGTAATGTGAGAGGATAAATAGGACTCATGAAACAAGTTTCCTATGAATCATCTTTGGCAGCATAAGGTGGAGGGACAATTGACTAGATAATAGGGAAGGTGAAAAAATACTAAGTCACATGAGGAAACATAAGCCTTCTCCCCCCTTATGAATAGGGATGCTTGTTGAAGATAATTAAGTCATTTTAAATATTAAAGAAAATTAATTTCTCTACTCATGTGTATGAGGTGGCAGGTGAAGTGGCAAGATGAAGTGGGCTAGAGGATTTAACTTTGTCATGTGATGACAATGAATTAAATAATTAATATTTAATTAATTTTTTCAAGCCATTTTTAGGTGTATACAATAAGAAGACTTGTATGAAACTTCTCATAGTATAAAAAGGCTAAGTATTATTGGTCTCTTAAGAATTCTAGATGCTCTTGACAATAAAGGTGCTAGAGATTTCAATACGAACATATGCAATGAGGAAGTTGTGAAACTCAAGACCTCTCTAGGGTATGCAATGTAAGGATTACTAATGAAATGCAATGTTTAGAATGGATATTTCAAGTGTCACAACCTTTAAGTGCCATCCAAAATCTATTTAGTAAAAAAGAAGATGTATTTTTTTATGTTCAAAAGATCCATGCCTAAGCTCCTTAAGACAACACTATACAAATTTTGGCCACTTTATTAGAAATTATGTTCCCTTCAAATTTAACTTGAAAAAATATTTTAGTAACTTATCTAGCTCTTAGTAGGTGCCTTTACAAGGATCCCTATATTAATAATAGAGAGATTTTGTATTCAATAGAGCGGTAGTGGTTTTATAAGAGAATTTCATTTCAGGCTTGTGAATATAAATATAAAGATGTTAAAGGAATCTTGGAAAGAAAATAAGAAACTTTCAATTTGAATATTTTTACTAGTTCAACAATTACTAAGAAAATTGGTCCTTGAGCACTTTACGAAAAAATAGTATCCATAGTAAGAATTTTTAACCCATTGAATGATATTCCTTAAAGTAATGAAAAAAATGTCAAACAACTCAAATTCCCTTCCTTAGGTATGTCTAAATTAGGTGTTTCTTATATAGAGATGGTAGAATAATACACATTACAATCACTCAAAGATGCATTCAAGGAAGTTGTGAGAGGATTCACATATGAGTCTCTATCTAGAAAGTTCATATCACAAATGATGCATAGATTAGTCAATGGGATCCACCAAGGAACTGTTGGGAAATAGGCGTGTCACCCTTACAATTACAAAAAGTTTCTACTATAGGAAGTTTACATCTAAGTAAGGATGGGTCTAAAAAATTCTCTAAAAGCTACAGAATTGCCAATTGAACATGCTAGTAAGGTTTCAATCCAAGATCATGTTTGGATGTCAAGATATTAAAGTTTTCATTTTTAAAAATTTCAAATTCATTTTTGGGGTACTTAAGAGAGGCTTTTTGGGCCCAAAAGTGGTCATAGATATAAATCATAAAATATAGATAGAGACCTAACATGTGTATTTACAACATTAAATCACTCAAGAAAAGTTCCATCAAGAGACATGCATAGAGGAGAATATAGACATGCTAAAGAAAAGCTATCATGAGATGGAGAAGAAATATAATCTCTAAGCATATTATCATGATATAAACATATGTGAAAAGGGCTAAATGTAGACCCTATAGAGATTGAAAGTGAATTATGAATTATACTTATATTAGACCTAAAACATATAATTATGAATGAATATAAAATCTCAAGATCGAGTTATTGTGGATATTGTACTTGAGTATATTAATTCATTCAAAAAATTAAATAAAAAATTATACTTGCCTTAATAAGTTACCTAGGTTAATTAATTAGTGCTAATAACAAATACAAATTAACCTATGTAGCAAATATGTTTAAAAAAATCAAAATATTTGAATATTAAAATACAAATGACTTAGGAAATAAAATGCAAATGACTTATCTACTTGAACAACAATGAAGAATTTAGCTTGATACAATCTAGAATTTTGATTTGCCTCAAGGTTGACAATGAATTCTTCCTATTTGAAAATATCCTCAAGATCCTAACATTCTTTACAATACCTATAAATTAAATTCATGTTACTCAAGCATGATCTTGCTCACTATGGGAATAACTTAACATGCAAAAATGATCTATAACCCACAATAATGCACCTATTACTAGTGACTATAAAGAATCAATGGTATTTAAAAGTAACTTAGGGATATCACAATGGCTACGTTCTCCTAGGCCAAACACCTTAATTGGATTGAATATGTAGTCACATAAATGATCAAAGACACATCCCTCTTTAGTGATATAAATGTCTTAAAATGATTTGATGGATAGTTATGTTTCTTTTGCTCCAAAGTGAACTATTTCTAGAATGATTCTCCTCTTCATGAATGGGATTTTTTTAATGATGATCAAATATCTAACAATGTCTAAATGAATGCCTTTAAATATGAAAAGATGAATTTTCATGCAAGTGGGCACTACAATCAATCCAATAAATGTGAGTAAAGGGTGGAAATCATTCATTTAATTTTTGGTAATTTAGGTTTCAAGTTAGATTTGCATTGTGTAGGATTGTTCCCACACTTCATTGAAATCATCACACAAATGCTTCTAGAATAATGTGTAGAATTAGGTTGATTTTAGGGAGCTAATTGAAGTGTATGGATATGAATAATATTTGAATTACCTAATTAATTTCTAAACTTGTAAATCATCAAAATTAATGTATCATTTGAGTAAATTTAACTACATGTACATAACAACATATCACACAAACTTATGTTTAGTCCATGATAGGTTGGAAAGGTAGAAGTGGGAATTGGCCAAATTTAATGTAGGAGTTGGAACTCATCTTTAATTTTGAGGATGACCCTACAACTACAATCTAGTCTTGGAACAAAAATGGGGCTAGATCATAGTGTATGACATTTGCAAAAAGAGTATGAGTATGGGAGTGATAAGTGAGTGGATAAGACAAATGCATAAGCATGTGTGGAAATAATTGGTAGATCACATGCGGAAAAATATTTCTATATATTGAGTCATCCCCCTCAAAATAACCATAAAAGAAAAAAAAATTAAAAAAAGACATGAAGATTTCACCATTACAATCATATACTTAAATACTATTTAATGAATAATATATGTAATTTCCTATAATGAATAAATTGGTGCTTGTAGAACCAAACATTAGTAAATCCTTAATCACTATGACAAGCCAATACTACATCATCAAATAAAAAAGAACTAAAACCTTCACTAATCACTTACTAGTAAGTTCATGGTTCTTGGTAGGGATCATTCCTAAAGAATACATTTGATATGTCTCAATGACTTTAACATGTTCATCAACTACACTAAAACTCATTAGAACAACTTACAAAGTTAACACAAACATTATACCCATTCAATTTATTAACCTTTCCCTCTAAAAGTGATTTATTCCTAGTCTAAATTCAATATTCCAAATCCAAACCTTATATTTGTCCTCCTCTGAATAACATAAATTTACTAACATGGAATGTTCAAAACCCAAACCTCGCATTTGTCCTCCTCCAAATAACATAAATCACCAAAAACATTAATCACATTCAATTCATTAACATTTCCTTGTAAAATTTGTTTTAATAATCTTTGCCCTCCTCCAAATAACATAAATTTACTCAACATGAGAATAGTCATAGAAGCAACCCTTTGATTCCATTATCTAGGATGGGCAAACACTCTTCAAAATATGATCGTGAGAAGTTAAATATGATCCCAAGAATTCAAATTAGACATGCACACATGTGCTCACAAGTTCTTTGGGAATAGTTGAATAAGATTTCAATTCAATCAATATATTCGTGATAACTTATTTTATGAGTCACAGTTTGGATAGGCGAAGAAATGAGTGCATGAAACCAATATATAAATCCCGTTTCTCATTATTCTATTTAATATACAGAAATCCCTGTGCACACAATTTCTTTTAAAAATACTGCATTCCACTAAATCTGGAAAGTAGACACAATTTCTTTTTAAATTCAAAATGATTCCTGAAGTTTTATGTTTCCATATTGAGGACACTTACTGAATTCCCTCAAATTCAGACACTTAAAAACGACCATATTTGTATAAGATTTTGATATCGAAGTGTATAATATTGTTTGTCAATGAAATTTAAAAACATTTCTTGTTTTATAAATCCTTTATCAGCTGCAGATCAGGCGGTTTATGAGCCCCATATTTGGCAGGAAACATTAGTGGTTTTTTTCCTTTTCTCTTCATTTATTTAAATGTTACAAACACTCAAATTAAATTGTACTGATGTATGCTACAAATACTTGATAATATTTAAGAACCATGTCATTTCAATGGGAAAACCTCTTAAAGTCTCCAAGAAGAACCCAATATCAATATGATGATCATACACTAACCATTGGCTCATATATATACCCTAATTATGCCTTGAGTGTCATCCTGGGTAACTTAGTTGCATATATTAGACTATATTAATGATCATATAACTTAATTCCGAATTAAGATAGTCCCAAGCTAACTATTATCAACTCCATATGAACTAAATGGTTAAGGGTATAGTATGCCCACTTTTTTAAATAAATGGTGTCCTTGATGTTGATCAACTATGGATGTTTTGCATAAAATTTTCAATTTTTTTCATGTGGCATCATTGATTAAAGACCTCTTATATTTGACAGAATACTTAGGGATTCTCCTCAATTGTAACCTCTTAGTGTTAATTTGAAAAAATCCCCTCGAGCTCCAAATTATTCTGCCTTGCTCATTAAGCTCTAATAACTCAATTTATGTTGTAGCTCCATGTCTAATCACTATATGAAAGTATTAAACATGAAAGATTGGATATATTTTTGTTGACATAATTCTGGAATTTGTATGCTACATTGTCAATCCCCTACATCACCTTATAAAGACTATAATACTTGTGTAAGAGCTTGTTATCCTTTTATTTTTGTTTCAATGACATATATTTATATGGTTGTAATCACATAAAGACCCAATCTCCGACTTTGAAAGTATTTCCTTCAATTTTTAATTGACCCAACAAGGTAATTTATCATGAACCTCCATACTAAAAAATGGAAATAAATACCACTGTTAGATAATGTATAACATGATTCTTCTTCACTCTTAAGAGTTTCACAAGAGGTAGACTTCACACACTTGATCTTCATCCATAATTCTACACATCAACTTTAGAAAAAGAAAATAACAATGACAAAGGATCTCTAATGTAGAAAAATAAGAAATTGGTAGTCCAAAGAAACCCCTTTTATTTCATGAAAAATAATAGTGCAACAAGAAGAATGCAAAATCCAATGATAAAATGAGTATCTCGCACATGTTTAAGAAATACAAATTTTATTGTACAACTAATAAGAGATACATTATGTTAGGTTCTTGACATGTGCAACAAATTTTGTTGTACCTAATAAGTTGAGTGATTGTTAGAAATGTCACTTAAGGAGATAAATATAAAGTTAATTTCATTAAGATCAAGCTTTATTTTCATATTAACTTACTTTGTCACATAGAAAATGACTATTATGATGTATATAATAGTGCTCATGTCATTATAACCATCAATAGACTTGAAATTTGATTTAGTGAATTAAATGCATTTCATTAGACAAAGGAATTTTTTATTTTTGTACTTACTATTCTCAACATGAACCAATAGAAAGAAAGTAAAATTAAATTGTTATAATTATTTAAAATAAAAAATAAATGTAGACAATAAGATTATTGTTCAATTAGCAATGCTTGTAATGGCCCTTGCTTCGGCTCCTCCCCAACAACTCACTACAACGACTAGCATAAACATTTAGGCACCTTCTTGGAGATCTCACCCCTCAATAGTAGTTCCTACAACTTTTGCATTTTCTGGTAGATCTACTTCTACCCAATACCTCTCTACAATGGCTACCTACAACTCTTTGGCAAATTTGTAGATATCTCGCCCCTTAGTTGTGACCCTCTCCACTTGCACAAATGTATTGGGTCTCTCTTTCAAGAATGTTCTCTCAACAATTACATGTGAATTTGGTAATCTCTCAGGGATCCATGTAGAGTTCTTTGAATGATGAGGAATACTTTGCATTTGCAATTGTAATGCAGGGTTCACTACCTTATGCATGCAAACTAGGAAGCTGAACCTATTTCCACTTTAATTATATTGAAGGAGAGTAGATCCACTTTGCTCAAGGAATTGAGTACAAAGTGTGTTGGAAACAATAGGTACAAAGAGGGGGGTGAATCAGTACTTATTAAACTTTTCAAATTCTTACAGATACCCTTAAGCAATAATAAAATAAACTTCCATATCATGAAGCATATAACTGAAACTATAAAGTAAAAATATAATCTACCAAATATCAATACATGCACACACATAACACACTTATTTTTATCGTGGAAATCCTTGGTCAGAGGGAAAAACCACGGTGGGGATGAAACCCACAATCCTTTAACTACAGTAGAAAAGAGTGCTTGGTTAAGAGCTTACAATCTGTCACTTTCTAGGTGACTCACCTTGTTAAGAGTGTTTGATACCTTGTTAGAAGTATCTACAATCCAATTATAGACTACCATGTCAAAAGATTTAATCCCATTATTACAGTGTTCATTTGATTAATGGATTTACAATTGAATCATGTTAAAGACTACCTGATTAAGGGATTTACCACTTGGTGAAACTATTAGGAATGCAACAATAATAAATTGACCTATGATATGCACTCTGCAATGTTGATCAGATCTATTATGCTATGTTCTTGTTCTGACTTCAACTTTGTAACATATCTACAAACGGCTATGTGATCATAGCTTCAAATCTTCATCAACTTTTCACAACAACAATAACTTTCTTCTTGCAACTCTGTCCTAATATATTGTCCTCACTACCAAGTGTAAAACCTAATTAGGGTTTTCATTTTTCTCCAAACATGTTTCTCAAATCTCAGTTAACTCGCAAAAACATAAAATCCTTACCGCATCACCCAAATCATAGCATATATTATCATTTCCAATGTGCAATATTCCTTCAATTTTATTTTTCAAACATGCATTAGAATCATAAACAGATCCATGCACAATTCCCTATTAATCAACTCAATCATTGTTGGATTATGGAGAGGGGGGTGAATTAGTAATCCTTGAATCTTTGTACCTTAAAAAAAAACTTTCTCTAATTCAACTCAGTCATACACACTTCAATAGTAACCAATAATAGTAGATTAACTTTATCAATCAACAATAACATTCCCAGTAAACATTAAACACTTATAACACTAGTATTTAATGTGGAAACCTAATTTGGAAAAAACCATTGTGGGAATTGTCACCCACTAAAGAAATACTCTTCTGAAGTATGCTCGGTTAAAAGCCAATTTGGTTAAAGATTACAATACAAATTCTTAAATGTGACTCTATTAGGGGAGTTTCCTAAGATTTGTTACGATCTTCATCTTGTTAGGAGTGGCCTGGTTAAAGGTCTTCAAACACTCTTTTAAAATGTTACCTCTTGCAAGGATTTACAATAAGACGGTTAAGTCCACTCGATTAAGAGATTTTTATGATACAAATGTTAATAAGTAATATCATAGAAATTGATCTATAAATCTATAACTATCTTTGCTTAATCAGATCCCTTGTGCTCTCTTTGTCTTCACTTCATTCCTTCACTATCCACTAGCTTCAACACTTCATCAATCTTCATCTTTTTGACTCGGAATTCAACTTTTTCCTTCTTCGCTACATCAATCGGTGACTCATCAACCCTTCAATTTTCTAGCCTTTTCTTTATACATTTTCATCCTTTATATAGACTTTGTTTTGCCTCTTAATCTCCTTTATTAAATTTTCTTTTGATTACTCTCAAGCGTTTGATCATCCTCACAAACTTATTCAATGAATTTAGATCTCGATAAAACATTTTATCACCACCTTAGAACTTGAACTTTATTGGAACTTGTACCTTCTCTTTTTGCCATTTAGATCTATACCATAGATCATCACCTTGAATTTTCCTGATTGTATATCTCTCCAACTAACTCTTCCTTATCATCAAAATATTCTAGATCATCATACCTCATCATTAAATGTCATTCTGATCCTTCTATTTAATTTATGTTCCCTGCTTAGTGGCTAAGTCTCTTCTTTAACTAAATTTTGGTTGTCTTCGCTCAATAACTAAAACCTTTTGCTCGGTGCCTTGCCTTGCTTTTACTTAACTGAAACTTACTTTCCTTTTACCAAATGAATTTTTCCTGCTCGGTAACCAAATTGTTTTTCTTACCGAATTGACAAATCTCTTTTACCGATTTGATATAGTAAAAGGTTTGGTAGAAAAAAATTATATCAACATAACGTTAACATTTTCTGATCTGTATCAGCTTCCCAATCAAATTCTTCATCTTCACAACATTTTACTTCTTCTTCTTCTTAACTCTCTTCAACTTATATCATACTCTGAATGATATGACAACTCAATATAAATCATAAATCAATTTCTTGACATCAATGACAAGATAATAAATGATCTAATAATTCTACAATCTTGTATACCTTTGATCTTAATTGGTCTTCATCATCATCACCATCAGTTATATTAACAATCTCCCTCTTTGTCATTGATGGAAACACTCGCTATCAATTGATGATGCCAACACTTACTGAATTGTCTTTGTTCTTTACTCCCTATGAGCTTTATTTTGTCCTTTACTCCCTCTGAGCTTTATCTTCTTCTCTGTTGTTTTCTTGGTCTCCTTTCATATTCTCCCTCTTGTATATTCTTCCTCTTTGTACTAGTCAACAATATAAATCTTCATAATCAATAGCATTCTCTCCCTTTCAATAGCATATTTTCCCTCTACAGTTTATCTCTCCCTCTTTGACAACAATTCCAAAGACACATACTCTTGAAAACTTTGTTCAAGTAGTGAATCATACCTCAAATGTACATATTTCTCATTGCATACATAAATATTTTCACAACTTCAGGCATCACCCAAAGAGTGAACACTAGCATCAACTCACAAAATAGTATTCTAATGAAACTCTGAATTGATGATGCAACATGCATCTTGCCTTAGTGAATATTGGATAGGGGAAGAACCCCTAATTTACCTTTGAGATACTCAAAAGAATCTTTTGATAGTGGTTTGGTAAATATATCTTCTATCTGATCCTTTGAATTCACATACTCCAATATCACATTCTTGTCATGAACTTGTTCTCTCAAGTATTGATACTTGATAGAAATGTGTTGTCTTTGAATGCATCATCGGATTCTTTGATATATTGATAGCACTAGTATTATCACACAAATAGTAACTAGATCATTAATCTCCTCTTGCATACCTTCAATTAATTATTTGATCCACACAATGTTTGAACAATTCATATCTGTAGCAACATACTCAGCCTCAGTAGTAGACTATGAAATACAACTATGTTTCTTGCTTAACCATGTTATTAATCTTTCTCCTAAATAAGAAAGCTCTGCCACTTGTACTTTTTATACCATCAATGTTTTCAGCCCAATCAACATCAGTGCAAAACTTTAGATAAAAATCTCCTCCTTTCTTGTATAGTAGACCGAAATCTTCAGTCCCTTTCAAATATCTAAATATTCTTTTGACTGTAGACATGTGTGCTTCCTTTGGATTGGCATAAGATCTTGCAACAATGCCAACTGAATGAGAAATATCAAGCCTACTATGTACAACATATTGTAGCTTACCAATCATGGATCGTTAGAGTGTTTCATTTACTTCCTTTGTCTCATCTTCCTTTGACAATTTACAACCAGTAGTCATCGGTGTACCAACTAGTTTTGATTCTTCCATGCCAAAAGTTTTTAGGATCTCTTTGATATACTTTGATTGTGTGATGTAGATCGCATCTCTGACTTGTTGAATTTTTAGTCCAATAAATAATTTTATCTCTCCTATCATGGACATCTCAAATTCCTTTCTCATCTCTTTAGCAAATGATTTAGGCATTAACTCATTTCCTCCAAATATAATATCATCAACAAAAATTTCAGCAATCAAGATCTTATTAACACTATCACGTTTCAAATAAAAATTATTGTTCTCACTTGTCCTTTGAAATCCAATCTTGATCAGATATGAATACAATCTTTCATACCATGCTAGGGGTGCTTGCTTCAAACCATATAGTGCCTTGTGTAGTTTACATACCATGTCCTTGTTATAATTCTCAACAAATCCTTCAGGTTGTTCAATGTAAACTTCTTTTTCAAGAATTTCATTAAAAAATGCAGACTTAACACCTATTTGATAAACTTTGAATCCTTTATATGCAGCATAAGCAAGTAAAATTCTTATACCTTCTAATATAGCAACAGGGGAAAATGTCTCACCATAGTCAATACCTTATTCTTGTGCATACCCTTTGCAGACCATTCTTGCTTTGTTTCTGATCACATCTCCATTCTCATTTAGTTTATTCTTGAAAATCCACTTTGTACAAATAACACTCTTCTCCTTGGGTCTCGATACCACTAACCAAGTATTTGTCTTTTCAATCTGATCAATCTCTTCTTTCATTGCATTAACCCAATATTTATTTTCAAGTGCATCCTTGACTAGTCTTGATTCAAATTCAAAAATCAAACATGTATTATCTTTCAACTTACTTCTTGTCATGACTCCTGCATTCTTGTATCCAATATTTTTTCTCGGTGAGTAGTGTCTTCTTATGTATTTTTCTAAAACTAGCTCGGTAGACTATGCCAGTCCTTCATTTTCAGCATTTTCATCTCTAGGTGGAGGCTCAACTTGTTCATCAGTTTCTTCCTACAGCTCAGGTACTATACCCAAAATTCCTTCTTGTACATATACAAATCTTTGGTAATCTTCTGGTTCCTCTTTTCTATCTTCTTCATTTCTTTATGCAAATTCATCAATTCTCACTTTTGCACTTTCCACAATTTTGGTAGTAGCCTTATTCAGACATTTATAAGCTTTGCTCTTTGTGGAGTATCCTAGGAATATACCTTCATCTCCTTTAGAATCAAAATTTCCATTCCTAGTATCTTTCAGTATGTAAGACCTACTTCCAAATTTTTTTAAGTAGGTAACATTCAATGTATGCTCATACTAGAGTTCATAAGAGTTTTTATTAGTACCTTTCTTCAATTGTACTCGGTTGAGAGTGTAGACATCAATACTAATGGCTTCTCTCCAGCATATTTGTGCAACCTCTTTTTCAATCAACAATGTTCTAGCGCAACCAACAATTGATTTATTCCTTCTTTCAGCTATGCCATTTTGTTGTGGAGTCCTCGATGCATATACTTTTCTTTTGATTCCATTCTCATTGCAAAAGATAGTAAATTCATCTAAGATAAATTCACCTCCTCTATATGATCTTAAACATTTCAACTACTTACCTATTTCCTTCTCAACTCTTTCCTTATACCATTTAAACAATTGGAATGCATCAAACTTTTCTTTTAAAACATTACCAACATCATCCTTGAGTAGTCATCAACAAATAAAATGAAATATTGATAACCATAATAGCTTTATATTCTCATAGGACCATAGAGATCAGTATGAACTAATTCCAAAATACCATTAGATGAGTAAGACTTTCTTGAGAAACTTGATTTTTTCATCTTACCAATTTGACATTCCTTACACATCACTTTATCAAGTTTACTTAATTTCGGTAGACCTCTGACTCTATTCTTTTTGGTCACCTTAATCATGTTATCAAAATTCTAAATGATAGAGTCTTTAATGCCATAGCCATATATCTTCAACTTTAACAAACAAGCAACTCTTTGCAGCAGTGTCAAGGTAGAATAAGTTACCTTTAAATTGCTCACCAATTCTAATCAAATATCCATTAGCACCATATATCTTCACTTTTTTTATTTGAAACTCTAGTCGATGACCAGTGTTAATCAATTGTGCAACACTTACTAAATTATAGTTTAGTCCTTGAACCAAATAAGCATCATCACATTTGATCTGTTCATTCATCATAATGGATCCTCTTTCATTTACAAAACATGGAGCATCATTCCCAAATATAACAAATCCTCCATCAAATTCTTCTAAGTTCTCAAACTTGTCAATCTCACCAATCATGTGATGTGAACATCTACTGTCAGTTATCCATGGGTCAATTTTACTTATATGAGAAATAAGAGCTTTTTCATCTTCATGGTTTTCCTCTTCTGAATCATCCTTCACAGAAACATAGACAACTTCCACATTTTATTCTAGGTCATCAAATTCATCATCAGTTACTCCTTTCTTAGCTAGGTAGCAAGAATTTTTTCCTTTATCCTTGTAATCTCTAAACCTTCTATATCGGTTATCCTTTTTGTCACTTTTATCATTCCCGTCATTATTAGGACACCTGGATGCAATGTGACCAATCTTGTTGTAGTTAAAACATTTTAGAGGTAGTTTACCTTTATACTTTCCTTTTCCTCTCGGTAGCCTCTTTGCCAACAATTCTTCCAATTCTTCTTGTTCTTTATCTTCAGTTAGGATACTGTCATAATCACTTCCACATGAGCTATTGTGATTCCCGCTTTCTCTTCTTGAATTACCAATGCTCAAAGATGATTTGAAAAGTTGTTTCAATAGTTGGTAGATGGTTATCATAGTTACTAAGCTCAAATGTAGTCAACTTACTGATCAAAGAATCAAGTGTAACAATATTATTCGGTATGAATCTCAATTCTTGAATAGTAGAGACTCGAATAGTATACTTGGATGATAGAGTTTTGGGAATTTTTCTTACCACTTCTTCTCTAGTTAATTTTACACCAGCACCTCTAATAGCACTTACTATTGGAGTTGATGAGTAAACAACCCACAGCTCCCAAGAACACTTGTATGCAAACACCTGTCATAGAAAGAGAGAGAAGCAAGAAGCTAGAGAGACCTGAACGCATGGATCCATGAAAGAGGAGATATTCTTGATGTGCAAAAAAAAAAGTTACAATTCAATAAAATAAATGTTTCTCAATAAGATTACAAGAGAGATCAATCCTTATAAAAAGAGATCAAAACCCTAAAAAGGGTAAAACCTAGGTTGCACAATAATAATTAATAAAGAAATTAAATATTATATGCCTAAAGTTTAGCTTAAGCATAAAAAGATAATAAGTGACTTATTAATTAAATCAAACATGATTTAATTAATAAGCAAACACTTTATTACTCTAACACCCCCCCTTAAGATGAACTTTGGGAGAAGCTAAAAACCTAGAAAACATAACTGAAAGAAAATGGGTCCCAACAACAAAAGGCCTGATTAGGTTCCCAAGTACAAAAGAGAGTCTTTATAAGGCAAAGAAATAGAGAAAATCACATGAGAAAAAATCTACTCCAAAAAGAGACGAAGACTAGTCTGAAGGACTAAAGAAGCCTCCAAAACTAGGGAATGTTCCAAAAAATAGGAACAAGGATGAACATGTAGAACATCATTGAAGCAAGAAGCTACAAACTTTGTCAAGAAGTAACTAATGATCTAAAGATCCTCCACTGAAATATGACCAGGTAGAGAAGACTATAATCTACATGAGTGCCCTCAAATGACACTACTCAAATCAGGAGGAAAACAAAAGAAAACAACTAAAGTCGAAGATACATAATACTGTAATCTGCACGAGTGCTCTCAAATGACACTACTCGAATCAAGAGGCAAAAAAAGGAAAACACATGAACTCAAAAATATAGATGGAATAAAAACACCAAAAGTCTGAAGAGATGATCAATCAAAGCTGGAAGAGTGTATCCAAAAATAGGAAAGAAAGAGTGTCTATATGGTAAATGATCCATCTCACCGGAAAGCATAGGTACCCAACCACTACATCCTCCTCATACATAGAATCAAATATTGAATACATAACTCACACTATCAAACCAAGGAAGCATTAGAGCCAATAGTAGAACCCCCCCGCCCCCCATAATCCTGACAAGGGAGTAATGATAGGTACACTAAAAAGATCGTCCAATATGAACTACATGATGATGAAGAATCTAAAACATCGAAGGTACAGAGAGAGTAGAAACACATATAGAGATACCTGAGGCTAATGTTGTTGGAGGAATGGTCACATGACAAAAGTATATGTCAAACAAAGGAAAACATAAAACCCCCCCAGCACTATATAATGGAGTGCGAGTACATAGAGTGCGAACATGTACAAAATCTCATACATGCAATAGAATGGCACTTTATCTCAGTATGTGTGCATAAAATAATGCTACAAAAGTGAAGTATACACTACTCAAAGAAGAGCAAAGGATTCTAAAACAAAAGAACAACCTAAGATGAGCCATTCCACAAAAGGAAAAGATCCCAAGATCTGTAATATCTAAGATATCTACCAGATTACAAAAATGCAAGAAACTAAATAAAATATACCTAGAGTAGAATCTAGAAAAATGACTCACAGAACTAGAAAGGTCTCAAAATAATATTTCCAAGGATATATCATTTTCCCAAAATGGAGTCTAGATGTGTAAGATAGAGCTCCCAGAGTGCAAAACTAAACATCTATCTTTGATAGTAAAAAACACCATCAAAAAAAAAAATTCAAAATTCAAACCTCTAGATCGGATACAACTCAAAACCAGCTTTCTGATGATATCTTGTTTGCCCAATTTCGGCACTATATGCTCAAGTTATGAGCAAAAAACCACAAGTATGTTGAAGGGCCCAAAAATGGTGTCCAGGGGTGCTGACATGTGATGATGTCAGCACTTCACGGCATTAAAATTGACGATCATATGGACATCGCTACAAAAGGCCCCCAGGCCAAAAAAAATGGGCCCCTGGTTGCCATATGACTAGGGGTTGAGGCTGCTCCTTCCAAGGGATTAAATTTGATGGCCAAATGGTCATCCCTCCCCCAAAAAATAAAAATTCAAAATCATCATACTTGTATCAGGATGTGTGCCAGGGTTGTACAGCCCTGGTATGCAAAAAAAATTGCCTCAGAATGCAACAATGTCCAAATTGGATGTGCCTTATATGGATCTGGGGGTTCTTGGTCATTGTGAGCTCAACAGTGCGGTCCGTTTGAGCAAAAAATGCTCCAAAATAATACTGACCATCTCAAGATCCGTGTCAGGGCCGATTGCAAAAAAAAATTTCCACAGATTCCAACTTTGTCCAAAATGGACAAACTTTATATGGATCTAGGGGTTCATGGGCACTCTGAACGCAACAGTGAGATCTGTTTGAGGCCAAGATGACCAGAAAGAGAGGTCCCCCTAGATCCAATAGAAAACCCTCTGAAACTATAGATCCGACGAACAAGACCGAATCTCTCAGAAGGAGGATAGGGGAAAACATATCTGAAGCTCTGATACCATATTGGAGTTGATGAGTAAACAAGCCACATCTCTTGAGAACACCTGCACGCAAACAGCTATCACAAAAAGAGAGAGAAGCAAGAAGCTAGAGAGGCTTGAATGCATGGATCCATGAAAGAGGAGACATTCTTGATGTGCAAAAACAAAAGTTGCAATTCAATAAAATGAATGTTTCTCAATAAGATTACAAGAGAGATTAATCCTTATAAAAGGATATCAAAACCCTAAAAAGGGTAAAACCTAGGTTGCACAATAATAATTAATAAAGCAATTAATTATTATATGCCTAAAGTTTAGCTTAAGCAGAAAGAGATAATAAGTGACTTAGTAATTAAATCAAACATGATTTAATTAATAAGAAAACACTTTATTACTCTAACACTTACCACTTCCTTAATTCTGAAACTATATTGTGCAATGTTTTCTTCATCTTTCATTCTCATCTCATCAAATTTTTCTCTGGGACTATCAACCTTTTCTTTTTGTACATGCAAATCACCTCCAAAAATAAGTGCAAGCTTATCACACATCTCTTTTGTAGTAATACAGTCCTTAATGTCATTGAATTCAGCATCGGTTAGGGAGGAAGCAATTTCAATCATTACCGAGTTGTGTTCCTTATTTTCTCTCATTTGATCAAGTGTCATAGGTCCAGGAGGCGGTGGAGTGTAGTTATCATCCAAAAGGTTAAGTACAAAATCTCTAATTCCAGATAGGTACAACCTCATCTTGCTTTTCTATGTAGAGAAACTCTCCTTGTTTAGCTTAGGTACTTCTCTCCTATACATCTTTAGATCTTTTACTCAAGTCTTTCAAACTTATCCCTTTAGAGTACTTGGCTCTAATACCAATTTTTGGATTACGGAGAGGGGGGCTAGATCAGTAATCCCTAAATCTTTGTACCTTAAAAAAAAACTTTCTCTGATTGAACTTGGTGTCAACTTGGTGAGAAAAACTTCAATATTAACCAATAATAGTAGATTAACTTTATCAATCAGCAATAACATTCATAATAAACATTCAACACATATAACACTAGTATTTAGCATGGAAACCCAATTTGGGAAAAACTAATGTGGGAATTGTCACCCACTAAAGAAATACTCTTCTGAAGTATGTTTGGTTAAAAGCCAATCTGGTTAAAGATTACAAGCCACATTGTTAAATGTGACCCTGTTAGGGGCTTTTCCTAAGATTTGCTAGGATCTTCACTCTGTTAGGAGTGGCCTAGTTAAAGGTCTTCAAACACTCTTTTAGAATGTTACCTCTTGCAAGGATTTACAATAAGACTGTTAAGTCCACTCGGTTAAGATATTTTCTAATACAAATGTCAATAAGTAATAGTATAGAAATTGATCTGTAAATCTGTAACTATATTTTCCTAATCAGTTCCCTTGTGCGCTCTTTATCTTCACTTCATTCCTTCACTATCTATTGGATTTGAAACTTCATCAATATTCATCTTTCTGACTCAGAATTCAACTTTTTCCTTCTTCACTGCATTAGTTGGTGACTCATAAACCCTTCAATTTTCTATCCTTTTCTTCATACATTTGCATCCTTTATATATAATTTTTTTCCCCTCTTAATCTCATTTATTACATTTTCTTTTGATTAATCTCAGTCATCTAATCATCCTCACAAACTTATTCAATGAATTTAGATCTCGATAAAACATTTTATCATCACCTCAAAATTTGAACCTTCTTGCAACTTATACCTTCTCTTTTTTCTACTTAGATCTATACCATAGATCATCACCTTGAAATTTCCTGATTGTAGATCTCTCCAACTAACCCTTCCTTATCATCAAAATCTTCCATCTCATCATTAAATGTTGTTTTGATCCTTGTATTTAATTTGTGTTCCCTGCTCGGTGGATAACTCTCTTCTTTAACTAAATTTCGATTGACTTTTCTCAGTAACTAAACCCTTCTTCTTGGTGCCTTTCCTTGCTTTCCTTTTACTGAATAACTTTTTCCTGCTCGGTAACCAAACTATTTTTCTTACCGAATTAACCAATCTCTTTTACCGATTTGATATAATCAAATGTTTGGTAGAAATAAATTATATCAACATAACCTTAACATTGTCTTCTCTGTATCAGCTACCCAATCACGTTCTTCATCTTCACAATATTTCACTTCTTCTTCTTCTTAACTCTCTTCAACTTATATCATACTCTGAATGATATGGCAACTCAATATAAATTAGAAATCAATTGTTTGACATCATTGACAAGATAATAACTGATCTAATCATTCTAAAATATTGTACACCTTTGAGCTTAATCGGTCTTCATCATCATCACCATCAGTTATAGTAACAAATCATCCCCTCAAACAATGTACTACATTTTCTTTGTTGCCCAAATTCAGTGAATCTTCCACCATCATGACCGATTTGGTTGATGAAGTAAAAATATTTAATAACCTCTATCTATACATATTCACCTTTCTGACCGGTTTCTAGTGTCTTGAATTATACTTGTACCAATTCCTAGTCTCACTGATTGTCCTTTACCGATATGCTTCCTTTACCTATATGACCTTCACCTATTTTTCTATTCACCGGTTACCTTCCTATGTATCGATTACCATGCTGCTTACCGATTAGCTTACTATTTACCAGTTGGTTGTACCTATGTACTAGTTGGTGTAACCTCACATACTTAGCAAAAATGATCCATCGATTGAATGGTTTTCCAACAATGACAACCATGCTCTTCATACGCATCATAAATGTCATCTATCTCATCAATATGCCAACAATCTCCCCTTTGGCATTGATGGCAAAAACTTGTAAAAATTTACATACTCCATGTCTAAGTTACATACTCCCCCTAAATCGGTTACTCCTTTGTGTCATTGACTATATACTCTTTCTTTTTTTATTTTGATCACCTCTATACAAATTAGCTATATACACTATAGACTATACTCCCCATTTGTTTCATTACTTATACTCCCCATTTTTGACAACAATGCCAAAGACTATAAGCAAAATTGTATGTACAAGGGCGTCTTACAGCTTATCAAATATAGATTTTAAGTGTACCTTAGCACTAGCAAGTGAGTGCTCCCATGACTCCTTCAATGTTGATAGTGCAATATGTTTTCTATGAAGTCCAGATGCTATTTCTTCCATGTTGTCAATTGTACTCATCTCAGGAGTACCTATTAGTGCTTCAAACTTCTAGATGTATGCTTGAATTATATCCATGTGAGGAGTAAGGAATCCCTATAACTCTAGTAGTGTCATTCTTATGTTGTCCTCTTCAGCTTTGAGCTCCCTCTCCTTGAATATCAGTTCCTTTTGTTTGGCAGTGTGATCCATCATTTAATTGTTCAAGGGGTCTAATTGATTTGCAAGTGTATCCAACTCAATTTCTAACTCTTCCTTTGTTGGTCTTTATGTCCGTTGTGAAGTTTGTGAGTGTGGATATCTTGGTGAATAGTTCACCAACATCAAGAAGTGAGTCCTTAAGCTCTATGATCAGTTGAAATAATGAAACTTTTTCAAGTTCAATCTTTTGTAGCAGCTTCTCTATCATTTCTTGTTCTAACCTCTTCTCAGCCCTCATTGTCATCTCTTCTTCCATGTCATGGTCTAAACTAGTGATTGCATCAACTAAGGTTTTAAGTTGATCAATTTGTGACTCTTCCTCATCAATATTTACTTCATGTACTAAGTCAGAAAGAATAGAAATTATTTTCCTCATAATTTTCTTCTTATACCTCTTTTGCTTATGTCAGTTCTTCTCTTCCTTTTCTGTTATCTTCTTTGAAATAATAGTTGTTCTTTTGGTTTCAATTTATTGAAGTCTTTCTTCAGAATAGAAAATTATGGATCATCTTCATCTTCTTCATCATCTTCTTCTTCCATTCTCTTCCTTTTATTTGTGTCACCAGTATCTTGTGTTGTAGTTTGTGAAGCACTAGGAGTGCTATCCTTTTATGTATTTTATTCTTCACCTTGTTTACTATCATCTATTTTCCTCATATCAACTGGGTTAACAGTGTGAGTATTGATTGATGTATTTTCATAGGGGGTACGTGTTGTGTACTAGTAGTATCTTGAGTACTTTGTTCTCCTATTCCAATATTGTCTCCTTGTGTGTCCTTATCAGTTTCACTTTCCTATTATTTTTCCTAATGTTGCTCAATTTGTTTATCTTGAGTGTCCTCTTTAAGTATCTTTGGGTTGGTATGTGGTCTCATTTACCTATTTTGTTTCCTTGTTCTTTTATGCTTCATCAACTTTTTTTACTTCAGTATCATCTGCATCCTTATCAATCTCAATAGGATTCATCTCCAATGGTGTCTGGAGTGGTGTATCTCAATAGGATTCATCTACAATCATGGGAGAAATAGGAGTATCAACTATGTCATCTTCATCATCATCTGTGTCTTTGGTTAGGTCAATATGTGTTGGTACATTTCCTAACATACCTCCTATTAACTCGTGCACTGTGAAAGTGTCATCTCCTTGAGATGTATCATTAGTATCCTATACCAGTGTTGGTCTAAATTGAATTTCCTTCTCCAAATCATGACTGATTCATCTTCTACTTTCTCTTTTCTAGGTAATAATTTTCTAGTCCTATTACCAATATTAAATCTACCTTTTTAGTTTTCAAGTTCTTCATCCACTTATTTTACTAACAAATATGGCATAGTATACATGAGAGTTCTTTCTCTTACTTTATTTTCATTCTTGATAGCAACTTCCCATATAACATTGGTTGCTTCAAACAATTCATCCAGAATATGACCTTTAAGCTACTTTGGAAATCTAATTAATTTATAAAAATGAAATATAATTGCATCTTCAATGATTTTCTTATCTTCATCAAATACCTTAGAAAACTTAAAGTTATTGATGTTTTTGATCATTCCTTGATCTCTAATTACATGTGCAACTTCGGTTGCAGCCTTAGGAATGTTGAACCTTATTTTCCCAGACTTACCTAGCTCTGTAATCTCCTTATCAGAATCTATACTATCACTATCTCCATCTATCTTATGCTTCTTCTTTTTTCTCAAAGAGACCTTGGTTTGCCCTCTAGTTTTTCTCTTTTCATAGGTTTTTGTTTTTACAAGTTGAGGTGCCTATGGTGGATTAGGGTTAGAGGATTTATCTCCCTCAATTTCTTCCACTTGGGTTTCCTTCATCGACGGTAGTTCCAGTGTTTTAGTTTCTAACCTCTTTTACTTCCTCTTTGCATAAGACTCTGGAATTTTCTTCTTCTCTGCAGTGGGACTGCTACCTTTACTAGTTCCAAATTTCTCCTCCAATTTACTTATTATTTTCTTCACTTTCCTCTCCACTCTAGGTTTTTTGAGTTCTAGGGTTATTCTTTGATATGCTTCTTCATATATCCCATATCTCTTAGTAGTCTTGTTAATCGACAATTGAAATAATACATCTATGTGTAGGGTTAAAAAGTGTTCATTTGTTTCATAACCCATTGTTAGTATCCATGAAACTCTTGGTTCTATTGCTTGAATTTTGCATGTGTCGGTATCCACTAGGAAAAAAATTGTGTCCATGTACTTCTCTACTACGTGAGGTGGAATCCTATACCTTTTATGTATTCTATCTTGAAAGTCTTTGAAGTATCCCCACATTACATTATTTAGGTTTTCACCTTGTTTACCTATGTATTCATTAATCTGATACAATGCATGTCTATCAGTTTTCTAAGTAACATTGCCTTTACCGAGAAAAAAAAATTTAGCATAGAAAAACATACATACCAATAGTGATCCATATTTTGAAGCTTGCTTCTTATCAATCTGGATCCTCTTCAGATTAGCCAACAACTGAGTTTTGACCATCTTCGATAAGTCATATCTAATGCCTTCCTTCACCATTCTATATGTGGCATGAATAGCTCTACATGACACATTGTTCAACTGACTCGACTAATAGACCTTTTATCTAATAACCATTGATCTGAATTGAACCTCTTGATTTTCTATGTCATTTATTGTCATCACTCAATGATCTTATTTTGATTTTGTGAGTTTTTCCACCATCTTCATTGATATTTTCCTTAGGGTACAGGTTCCCCATCTGCTGAGAATCCTGTGATCAAATGAATCAAATCCTTTGTGACCTTGATCAATTGTTCCATCTAGATGAATTGATCATGGAACCGACTCAGCACATATTGTATCCATTCCTCCTTGAATATTTTCAGTAGGTCCATAATGTGTGTCAAACCCTTCACCCGAAGATGTTTCAACTCATCCTTTAGTTCTTCATTCTCACACATTGCTAGGTATTCCTCTTTCATCTTCTCATCTCCTAATTCAACAATGTTTCAATGAATAAATATCCTCATGTCTTCAATTAGTAACACTTGAGGTGGAATTAGGGATAGGACACTAGTTTTATCTACTTCTACAGCTTTCAACAGACATAACTTATGTTCTGGCTTTGTCTCCTTTGCTATTTCAATCAATTTAGGTGCCACAACTATTGATGCCATGATATCTCTATAAATTTTCTACTCTAAATATCAACCACACCAAATATATTCACAAATGACCACTGCTTTTCTCAACAACTCAACTAGGGTTTTCAAATTTTTAGTTCGATCCTTTGTCAATATTCAGCACAGATAATTTACTCAATCAATCACAATGAATAATCTGTCTTTTCTCTTGTAAAAAATCTTTGAAATGCAAGGTGAATAATGAATAGGTTAACATAGAATTTATTTGCCCAAATATTTCTCCAAGGTATAGTTAGGTACAAACATTTAATCAAGTTCATTGATATCATACTTTTACCAATTATAACTTTCACTAGTTAATGCTAATGGTAGCACTAGTATATAACTTTTTTAAATGATAAAGTCAGTGATGACCAAATGTGTTTAACAACTCTACTTAATATAATACATAAAAATTAACATCAATGCATCTCACTATGCAAATAGATATTACTGCTCATTATTCTCATGGGTCTCAAATTGATCTGACCTTAATTTCTCCCCCTAAGCCAAAATAGGCTTAGTTTACTGATGAATTCTCCATATTTCCTGGTATTTTGGAGCTTTCTATGAGTGCATAAGAATTGAGTTCACCTTTCTTCATCTATTTGTCTTCATCTTCTTCCTCATGCATTCTTAGGATTAAAAATATTTTTATCTTTCCTTTCTTCATTGCTTGGTGACTGGTTCCAGTACCTAAATCTCTTACTAGATGTCCAACCTTGTGACAATGAAAACATGCCATACATGTTGTCCTCCAGGGTCCAACATTACCTCTAGGTTTCCTTAATCAAGAGTTCACCACCATGTGTCCATAGTTCCCATAAATAGTGCATGTGACATTCATGTTTCCTTCTCTTCTTAGAACACTCATCAGTTTGTTAGGCAGTCTTTGTGATGGTACCCTTGATCTATAATATTATGCCTTGTGTCCAAACTTGTTGCATGTGTAACAGTAGCCATTGAAACTCCCTTCATTTGATCTACTATTGGTTTTTGATCTGTACTCATAAGCTTAATGACCATACTTATTATAATTGTAACATTAACCATCAAAGCAAGTAGTTCTTGGAACATTCACCGGTTTACTTCTACATACATTATCAGTATGTCCAGGCTTTCCACAATTGTAGTAAGTGGGTTTAGTAGGATTCTTACCTTGTGGACTAGTATTGCCCTTTAGAATCTGTGATTTTTGCTCAACACCAAACTTGGATGATTCTCCTTTCTCAAAATTTTTTTTACCATTATATCCTAGGATATAAGTATCCATATGTCACCTTTGATTCTTCAATTTCTCATCAATCTTCTACATGCTTTGTTCATATTTCATGAGTTTCTCATTTGTATCTCTTTCAATCTTCATGTCTTTCTTCAATTGTTCATTTTCATGCCTTGGTCTTTCATTTTCAGCACACATTTGTATGTTTTCATCAAGTTGGTTTCACTTAGTTGTTCATTTAGTGTATGGTTCTCATGTGTCAACCTTTGAAGTATAGCATCCTTTTCTTTGATCAGCTCTTCAACATACTTCTTTGTAGTTTCAATGGTTCTTTTTGTATATTCAGTAGCTCTCATCCCTTCAAGAACTTCACACATCCTTATGGATTTAATTTCTTGTTCTCTTTTCATTTTGGTTTCTTCTCTAGTCAAGATCTTGTTCTTTTCCATCAAATCTACTATAGCTGCCTCAACTTCCTCAGAGATAACATTTCCTTTAGATAGTTCATCAATGCTATCCATACTTTCTCTTAGTTGTTCAATCAATTATTTTATTTTTTCTAATGAGGCCCTTATCTTTTTCTTCAATTCTTCAATCATCTCATTCTATTCTTCCAGCTATCTTTCATACCTATGGCTTTCCATTTCCTTGGATCTACTTCCCAAGTTGTCAAAATTTTCCTATAGAGAGCCTAATATTTGATACATATTGTTGGAAATAATAGGTACTAAGAGGGGGGTGAATCAATACTTATTGTTTCTACCAAAGTTAAATCAACATTCCTTGTTTGATTTGAAAATGGTACTACAAATATGTAAATAGGAGGCTAGATCTAGGGATGAAGGTGTAAAATTGAGGGTTTTTGACATATATAAAAAGTTGCAAGATAGAAATGTAGACAATAACTAGATTGGGAAGGGGGGAGAAAAAATCAAGAGGTCAATGTCACTTGGGGCATTGTCAACCCAAAAATGTCAAATACATAAAAAATTGGTGTTTCTAGAATCAATATATTGTTTAGATTCTTCCCCAAAAATTTCATTAGAAATGTCTAAGACTACATCACTCAAGGTGATGTCAACCCTGCTTTTTCAAATCTACAAAATCCAATATGTAATTCTTCATCTACTTTTTCTGATCCAAAATCCATGTCTTCTAATCTTGCCACTTATTCAAAAAAGAAGGGAAAATGTTTGGTTGAAGGGGGTTTACCTAGGTCAAACCCTAGTTTTGGAATTAACCATGAAATGGAAATGAAATGTACTTAAAATGAAAGTTTGTTGTAATGTAGTAAAAGCTAGATCTGAAATTGGAGTATTTGAATCTTATACCTTGTTAATGCAAATCTCTTTGAATGTGATCACAAGTTTTATGCAATAACATGAATCGACAAGACATAAAGGGGATCAATTATAAAGACATGCTTATATGAAGGTTGTTGTAACTTGTTAAAATGCTTATATTTAAAGAATATGGTGGGATGAATTATGTCTTAAGTACTTTATGCTTTAATGCTTCTTGGATGTAGGTGGATGTGAAAATTAATTAGAATAATTCTCCTATATATGGTTATCAAGGTATTTTTGCTAACTAATCTTACTTGCAATGGTCATATTGAGACACCGAGGTCAAGGAGTAAATGGTGGGAACCTGACATTGACATATTTTAATTTGGACCCAAAGTAGATGGTCAAGAGTTCCCTAAGCACCATTGACCTATAAAGTTAATCCAATGTTGTTAAGTATGACATGAGTTGTGTCTAGGGTACCTATTTTGATCATTGTGTAGGCATATGACATCATATTTTCAGTCTTTCGGCCCAAAATGAGATTGGTTAAGAGCCATAACACCACTCACTAAGGCAAGGGCCCAAAATATGGTATAAATTGAATAAGGTTATAGTTTACAATGTTATATAAATCCTAAATGATTGTGCCCTATATACCTATGTCCCTTTCTCTCCAATGTCTTGCATTGTGATCCTAGATTAAAATGGCATAAGGTTTGCATGCATCCAAAGGATTTAAACCTCAAAAATGTGAAAGGATATCCCCTCTTTTATAATTTGGGGATGAAGTGTTGGATGAAGAGAAATATTTTTCTTCACATGTTTTAACTTTTCATTTCAAATATCTATGGATTTTCATTCTAGATATGGATAATTAGATAAATGAAAACTAACACTCATTATTGAAAAGTGATCTTGAAAACTTTCCAAGTGCTCGAGGTTTCATCATTTTTGTATTTGAATCCACCAATAGTAGGGACTTAATCCTATTAAATTTTCATTGGACTTGAAGTTAGCACTACCTTTTTCTTAAAAATTGGCATCTGACCTTTAATCCTTCTTTTGAATCATTTAACATTATGAAAATCTAGGTCCATCTTCCAAACCATCTGCTTCAATTTTGGATCCTCTCCAACTTAAAATCCATTGGTAATTATTTAAGTACTTCCTTTCCTATAGATAAGAATAATACATATTTTTCTCATACTACAAGTTTTCTTTAATATTATTGAAAATGAACATTCAAGGAAATTTCTACCATAATAATTCTAAATAAACTCGGTTGTTCTTAAACACAATTATCAGATTATGCAATAATTACTTTTTGGTGTAGGAGATGTTATGAAATAGGTCACATTTCTACACCATGTGATATTAAAGGTCAAATAATTAAACAAGTTTCACACTAGAAAGATGCTCACATGTTAAAGATCTCTCCACTAAGACAAAGAAATAGTTTTCAACAACACTAGCATGTCAAACACTTTTGGATTCTAAGATGGGGAGAGGGAATATATATATATACTTATTATACATTAATTCCATCAACAAATATGCAAAAGTAAATAACTGAAATAGAAACTGCAACACACAAGGACACCAATAGTTTTACATGGAAAACCAAATGTGGGAAAAACCATAGTGATAACTATCTCACTATATGAAAAATGATTACAATGGTTTTAGGCTCAAGGCCAAGGAATCTCACCACTCTTGATTTGAATTATAGGATAAGGCACAAAAATGTGGGGTAAGAAAAAATAGACTTGTGGATTAAAGAACTCTTCTTCGAATCAAGATACAATATGAAATGATTACAATGAATTATGTTTGTTAAACTTAGAAAAAATGCATCCTTTGAAATTTGGAGTACAAATAATTGTTTTAAACATCTAAAATTGAATTCATTAGTACTTATCTACACTTGTGGACCTTTGCACTTGCATCGCCACCATCCACCACTAATTCACATCCTCTTCCAATCCTCCAAATGATCTAGTCCTATATATCATCTACACCAACCAAATAGATCAATTAGATTGGCCCAATTAGATGAAACATGTGTAACATGAGAACTTGGGCCGAAATGAAATCTCCAATACATTGCAGGGGGAAAATAAAACATGTGAAACATTACACCATGTCACCACACCTTTCTATAACACCAAAATCAACAACTTCATCACTACACGCTACTGCATGGATCCAAACTACCTCAGTCAACTCCAAAAGATAGAATTCATGATGTAAACAAACTTAAAATAAATATTAAAACATAAAGTTATCCTCCATAACACTTGTGGATGCACAACATAGCATCATCTAACACTGAAAAAACTATATTTGAGAACCAAAACACGTAATCTTCAAAAGGTAGAGTGTAAAGTATTCAAGCATTTAGGGACACTGCCACTACACAATCCAACATTTAGAACTTCATTAGATCAATTAAAAAAGGAATTATAACTTGAAACCGGAGAAGTATCTTCATTTTTCATCCACCAACATCATATTGGAGCCACAATCCAAGATGATACAAATGTGAAACAATGTGGGCTATATTACTGATACTCTTTCTTTCCTAATATTCACTACAAAATTCATACTTAGCTAAATACTAATGCAAGAATATGAACCTCTTCATCATTCTAGAATAGGCATAATCATCTAGATACACCATCTCTAAGTATCTCCAAAAATCTTATTACATAAATGAAAATACTCAAGAAATAACCTGATATAGTAGTGTGTGCTATAAATGTGTCACACTTCTATGGATCATTACATGCAAGGAAACTCAAGAATGAGCCCTCACAAATCGATCCATAGCTCCCTAGGCATGGAGTGCAAGGGTTTTTAAGAATGCTCTCAGCTAGAGCTATTAAGCCAATAACCTTGCTAGTAAACCATGCAATGGGAGATTCAATGAAGACAAGGGCAAGAATGCCAATATCCTCAAGAATCAAGAATGAAATGCAATGCAAGCTAGTTTAAGAATGGAAATGCAAGCCAAACTATGGAAATGAAAGATGCAAATATTACAAAGCCTCCTAGTTAAACTAGATGAATTAATCTAAAGCATAAAGGAAATCTAAGCTAAGAATACCATGAAAATGAAGCTACTATGCAAGAAATGAAATCTAACTATGAAGCAAGAAAGCCATGATCATGCAAGAATGAAGACAAGAAGATAGAGTGTTGATGAAGATCTAAGATGAATGCCAACAATGCTCCAAATCTTCAAACCCTAGATGCAAGAATGTCTCCAAAAGCTCCAAGATGACCTAGAAAACCTGTAGCATAACAATAGCATAAAAATTTGTGGATCTAGAATGAAGAAGAGAGCTCTTCTTTTATAGGAAATGAGAAGGAATGGACCATGGAGATTAAGAGGCAAAAGATTTAATCAACGGTGGAGCTTGAAAGAGGAGCAATCCATGTGCACACATATCCTCCAATGAGAAAATAAGAGTTGACTTTTGTGTCCATATGAGACAAAAAGTGCTTTTTCCCTTTTTATAAAATAAGAATAATGCTTTATTTGTGCAACTTAGGATAAGAGGAAAAGTGGGGGCTTTTTATTTATTAAAAGGGGAGGGAATATTCCTTTTAATAAATAAAGACTTAGGATAAAATGGTTAGCCCATAGAAAATAATCGAATAAATGATAGAGCTAGGATTTGATCAAGAATAAGCAATTGATGATTTAGCAAAAGGGGCTAATAGTCTAGATGACCATTTTTAGGTGTATACAAGTAGTATTCTAGAATCAACAAGTACCCAACTAAATGCATGCATCCAAACCTCATCACATATTAGGTTAACAACAATGAAATTTTTTTTTACATAAATGACAAACTAACTAATATTCACCACAATCTACCCATTTATCATTGATGGTAGTACTTGTACCATCTCTGCATCACTCCCCCTTTGACAGCAAATACCAAGGCCATGGTTTATGAATAACTCTACAATCTATACATTGATCAAATTTCTCCACGTCACTCCCCATATATAGATCATAACTCAATACTTCATATCTACACCACTCATTTATCTTTGCATCACTCCTCTATACAACATAATACTATCTCTCTACAAGATATTCTACAACACTTCCCTTATATTGGATCTCTCCCCCTATCTATGTCAAATCCCCCTTGGAATATAAATAAACTATAGTGCTCTTGGGAACCAAAAATTCACTCTAGCATCCTACTTATCCACCACATATATACACAAAAAAAACTTCTGACCAAAAAAAGGGCAACTCGCTTTGATGGGGACAAAATGCCCCGATGAATGACTTTTAGATGTGCCCAAATAGTTTTCCACCCATCTCTTGTTGAGTCCACACTAACACTCAATCTTCACAAGAAGATCATTTGCCTCTTTTATACTATCTAGAGCAGTGATATCCTAATTTAGCTTCTCCAATTCCTTAAACAGATTCACTGATCCTGTGAGCTTCAAATCTGCTACTTCCCTTAAGTGACAAAATTTCTTCTTTATCTTTTCCTTTTGGTTTGTCAATAATTTCAACTATATATAAAGTTGTTCTTTTTGAATTCTCTTGGCACCATCTAAATCATTATTTAAATCTATTCCACTAGACATCTATACTATCTAATATTATAATAAGTCTATTTGATCTTTGATATTATTTTTCGATGCTAGCCATTGGTGGCAAAATTGGTACACTACAATCACCTCATTCACATATTTTTCAAAATCTTTAAGGCTCTCTTATAGTCAAATATGTGGATTAGCACATCTATTTAACATATCGTATACCTTTTGTCTTCAATCATGTTTCATGCATCCTTTAGTATGGTGGAGTCCAATTCGGAAGCATTACCCTTAAATATATCAAGCAACATCTACATTTTCTATGTAGTAACAATGATATGTATCCCCCTTTTTCATTTATGGCAACACTTGTACCATATCTACATCACTCCCCATTTGGCATCAAATACAAAGGGCATGATATATGCATCACTCTACAATCTCTACATTTCTTAATTTTCTCTACATCACTCCCCATATATAGAGTCCTTTGCATCTTTTATACTATCTAGAGTAGTGATATCCCTAATTATCTTCTCTAATTCCTTAAACATATTCACTAATCCAATGAGCTTCAAATCTACTACTTTCCTTAAGTGACAAAGTTTCTTCTTTATCTTTTCCTTTTGGTTTGTCAATAATTTCAACTATATATAAAGTTGTTATTTTTTAATTCTCTCATCACCATCTAAATCATTCTTTAAATCTATTCCACTAGACATCTATACTATATGAGATTCTTATAAGTCTATTTAATATTTAATATTATTTGAACTAATGCTACCTATTGGTGGCAAAATTGGTACACTGCAATCAACTCATTCACACATTTTTAAGGCTCTCTTATAGTTAGATGTGTGCATTATAACTTCTATTTAACATATCATGTACCTTTTATCTTCAATCATGTTTCCTGCATCCTTTAGTATGGTGGATTCAAAATTGGAAGCATTCTCCTTAAATATATCAAGCAACATCTACAATTTCTATGCAGTAGACAATGATACATCTCCCCCTTTTTCATTCATGGAAAAACTTGTACCATCTCTACATCACTCCCTATTTGACATCAAATACAAAGGGCATAGTCTATGCATCACTCTACAACCTCTAAGTTGCTTAATTTTCTCTGCATCACTCCCCATATATAGATCATAACTCAATACTTCATATCTAAAAAACTCATTTATCTTTGTTTCACTACCCTATACAACATAATACTTTATTTCAGCAACATATTCATGTACAATAGGAAAATAGGGAGAGCAATGCAACAAAAAATATATTAAGTGATTTACTTCCCCATTTCATTGATTTCACATTAGGAAGGAAGAGTATCCCCAATAGGCTCAAAAGGTGACTCAAGCAACTAATTGAGAATATAGATATGTCCCTCCTTAAGTAATGAAATGAATGAAATGAGAATGATTAAGTAGATATAATATAAAATTCACTAAAAATATTATCAAAACATAGCAATACGAACTTATATTAAGTTGAGACTGAAAGAAATAGAAATTAGAAGAAAGAATTCATATGTTCTAAAAATTTCAGCCAAAATGGCAGGGACATGGTGAAACTTGACCTATACCTAGGGACATGTCAGTTTTGGTGACATGTTCCTAACACTTTTGGATGAAACTTTCAAGGAATATGTAAATGTTCCTAAACTACCTAGAAAAGTTCTGATGGCTTCGTATCCTACTCCTATGCATAGGAAAAATAGGGGAAAAGGTTTGGAAATGGGGTTTTCCTTGGTCAACCCCCTATTTACAAATCAACCTTGAAATATGATAGAAATTACATAAAGGAAATAATGTAAGAAGGCAAATTGTTGATTTATCTTACATAAAACTCTCATGAACAGATGTTGAAATTTCTCAAATCTATGAAGATACTTGAATGAACTTGGAATCCAAAGAGTTGACCTTGGAATGAGATATAGAATCAAGGATGCCCTAAAAAATGCATAGATCTACAATTGCCACTCCTAGATCAAGAATGTAAATATGCTTGATAACCACATGTGAAGGAGATACAAGGATGGATGAGTCTTCTTGTTTGAATGAGAATTCCTCTACTTGTCCATCATGGGAGAGAAAATTGCATCAATTGGAGAATACTTCCTTTGACTTGATAAATCTTGAAGAAATGGAGACTTGGAGATCTTGAATTGGATGCTTTCCTTCAAATCTTGAATCCAAATCCTTAATTGACTGCTTGATGGATAGCTCACACTTGATTACTTGTTTTCCCAAAATGATTTCAATTGATTATGATATACCAAATGAGGGGAGATGAGGTGCTTTTATAATTTACTCCCTCCATTCAGGACTCAAATTTGACCAAACCTTGAAATCAGCAAAATGGGGCCTAATAGGTCCTAAAAAATCCAATTATGGGTGCTAACATTTTAGGACTATACATTTATCCCCCACTTTAGTTGGATTATGAGACAAGTTCATGCTCATGGTAAAGTAGATCAATACATAAGAAATATCTTATCAATATCAAGGAGACAAAGAAACATCAAGCCCCCAAGTGACTCAAGTCTTCATCAAATTTGAAACCAAGATAAGAGAGGAATTGCTTGAGAGAGAGAGAGAGAGAGAGAGAGAGAACTAGCTTAGTAAGGGGTTGACTTATTATGGATCACACATAGGGAAATAATTGAAAAATATGACATTGAAGGTATAGCAAGTTGTGTTAAGCTACTCAATCCATAAAAAATGATCAGTCCTTAAGGAAAACATTATCTACATTAAGGGATTTGACAAGGGAATAATCATTCCTAAGGAAAGTATTGTCTCCATAGAGATCAATAAAATCTATCAGGCCTCAGGAAATATTTTTCTCCTTAGGGATCCAAGAAGCAAAATCAATCCTTAAGAAAATCCTTGTCTTTGTTAAGGGATCTAATGAAAGGATGAACACAAGGAAAGCATTGTCTCCTTGTCTATCGACAAGAGAGGTTGCATTGAATCATTGTGTATGTATGTGCAAAATGTGAAACATGGAGCAGAGTGTATGCCCCTAATTTAAAGTGATTGCAAATGCCTTAATAGGAGCAATAGATTTAACGGAGCATACATGCACCCATAAGAAATGTTTCCATGATGAGATGCCCCCAAGAAAGGACAAATTAATAGAAATGAACACATGACAAAAGAGATCACAAAAGGGTTCTACTAACCCTAGGGTCAGTATGATCATATGATAATACATCAAATATAATATCAAAATGAACTGTCATCATCCCCCAAACGTAGTAGAAATAAAACTACAATTGAAAAATGTCATGTAAGAGTTACAAAGAAGATTATTTTTGGGTTAGCATTAAGGAGATTAAAAATAATAAATAGCTACCATTTTGTGTCATCCCTAATCAGGTAACACAAAGGGAGATTTATGAATAGTAACACATGCATGACATAACATGTAATGACATATAAAATAATCAAGATACAACATTTCAATTCCTTTATCAACATGTTCCAATAGAGCAACAAGGGTTGTTTAAAGAAATATAAAAAAAACATATAACAAGTAGCACATCATGGTGGAAGCACATTAAAACATGAAAAAAAACAAAATCTATCACACAAGAGAAGCTAGTCAAGAATATCGCACCCCCCCCCCACCCAATCTCAGTCTGTAGTGTTTAGGGTAGGTGGGAAACATGCAAGAGGAGCAACATCAAGAATGGTAGATGGAACAATAACTAGTCTTGAACAAGGACCATGCTGTGAAGATGGGTCACTTTTCTCATCACTATTATTAAGAGATATCTATTTTGAAAGCATATATAATAAATCATGATTAAGATCAATAAGCTCATACATATCATCAGAATAACTAGAATGAATAGCATGGTTAATTTGATCATGAAGAGTATCTTCTTCATCCAAATTAATTATAATAGAATCCAAGATAAGACTAGAATTATCATGTTTATCCACTTTCATCATTTTCAAGTTAACTTCATTCATTGGCTCTTTCCTATTCTAACAGTCAAGTTGGCAAGATTCATCTTGCGATGGAGATTCATGTTATGTGAAGCTTCATGGTGCATCATTCTATGTTCTTATACATGGGGTCGACATCCTTCTATGTTCTCACATCATGATCTATCTATTTGGGGATGTTCTTATAGATTTAGGTCTTGACCTGTATGTTACAGTATGTTTCCTTTATCTTGGAGATTGTTGATTGGATAGGCCAACTTGTGGTTGGGGATCTTGTATATTAGTATGGTATTAGTTCTTGTTTAGAGTAGCAGATTAGTAAGGATGATAGACAATATATCTGATAGTGAAGATTAGGAATGATGCTTATGTCATTAGTAATGAGGCATGTGTGTTGAAAATTTTATAATATGTATTTGCAGGCCAACTTGATGATAATTGAAGAGCATTATTCCTTATTTGTTGGTGTTGATTATTGCTTTGTTTTGTCATTATGTAATCTCTAGCTGCAAGGTTGGACATCTCCATTGGGGATTTCTCCTGCCTTGACTATGTCAGATGGTATCAGAGGATAGTTGTGATTCTTGGATTGCAAATCTGAGTTCTTGAGCTTGTGAAGTTTTAAACTTGGTGTTTGTGGGGTGGCAGAACTGAGGATCTAACCTACATCAACCGGTAGCTTTTGCAAGGTGATTGAGGATAGGATTTTTTGTTGATTATGAATAACAAAAGGAGTTTTAGAAAAAGGATTGATCAGATCAAATCTCAAAGGTTGCAAACCTAAAGATCTTGGTTGTGGGGTGGTAGAAGGTAGATCTAACCTACAATCATAGAGGGTTGTATGAAGGGAGCCATAGGAAGAGTTGGTCGATTGATTAAGAGGAAAGTTGATGATTTTCTGTATAGACAGATTATTTGAGGAAGATTATGGGTGTTGGTATATTACTTCATTATGTTAGGGAAATCAACACTAGTGATCAGATTGTCGAAGATGAGGAATTTGAGAAAGTGTTTCCTTAAGTTTGCAAGAATGTCACCTAGAAAAATGAACCCTAGAAGGCTAGAGAAAATGATGGAGGAATTTAGGAATGAGATCAGGAATGAGATCCAAAATGCTTTGACTAGGGTCAGAAGGAACCTTGAAACTAAAGATGAATATGAAGAAGTTTTTGAATATCTTACAATAGTTGAGGTTGAGATCCATCTAGATGAAGAAAGAATACTAAGGGCTATGGCACAAATGGATAAGATTCATAGAATTTAGTTTCTAATTTCTCTATTTCATTACACACTACAACATTTGGGGTCGAATTTCAATGCCGATTTGCGATGCCACTACAATTTGTGTTTTTTTTTGCAAGTGCCCCCGACGGTATCATAATAGTGATGATGTTGTCGTAATTGTGACATCCATATGTTTATAAACAAAAAAAAAGAAAAAGAAAGTGTCATTTTTAATTTGTGAATTCGAAGAGCTACCGCGAAGATGACACTGCACTTTTGTGTTGCGCAAAGAGGCCGACACCGTGTGGGAAGAGGGCATTGGCACTTGAGGTAGGCCTTCAAGCTTTGTCTTCTCATTAAATCAATTTTAGTGGCATTGTTTACATCTTAGAATTGTTAATAGTGGCATTGTTTACATCTTAGCATTTGGAATGCTCGATGACCCGTGAGATTTGAGAGCTAGGGTATCGTTGCTATTACCTTCAAGGCATTGTGTGAAGTATTTGATCTCTGTTTATTTGTTTTTCTATTAATATTCACTATGTGGTACTCCCTATTTATGATCATTTCAAGAGGAAATGTCTTGGTGGCTCATGGGCTACAAGCTAGTTCATCATACATTATTTATGAGCTCAATATTGAATACTGGCATTGTTTACATCTTTTCATTTGGAATGCTTGATGACCCATGAGGTTTGAGAGCTAGGGCATCATTGCTATTACCTTCAAGGCATTGTGTGATGTGTTTGATCTCTCTTTATTTGTTTTTTATTGATATTCACTATGTGGTACTCCCCATTTATGATCATTTCATGAGGAAATGTCTTGATGGCTTGTGGGCTACAAGATAGGGCATGATACATTGTTCATGAGCTCACTGTTTAATACTAGCATTGTTTACATCTTTTCATTTGGAATGCTTGATTACCTATGAGCTTTGAGAGCTAGGGCATCATTTCTATTACCTTCAAGACATTGTGTGAAGTGTTTGATCTCTCTTTATTTTTTTTAGTGTTGATATTCACTATGTGGTACTCCCCGTTTATGATCATTTCATGAGGAAATGTCTTGATGGCATATGGGCTGCAAGCTAGGGCATCATACATTGTTCATGAGCTCATTATTTAATACTGGCATTATTCATAAACTCATTGTTTAATATCTAGCCAGGCCATGTAAATGGTACCAGGCCAACCTAATCAGCCCAACAAAATGTGTCATGTTTATCTTTGTCAAATACACTCGTTCACCATTTTGTTCTTGTTCTTCACACAAATATTGCATCAAAAGTAATTGTAAACAATGATTCAAAGAAAAAAGAAACAACTACAATAGATCAGACCCCAAAAGAATACAGTCAACTACAATAGCTCATAGTCTCAATGAAATAAATAGTGTATAAAACAATATATGGTGCACAACAGCAACAAGCATGTAATGACAGCAATAACATTGCATGATGCCCAAGCTCAAATTCAAAATAGTAAGTGTATTAATGTATGATCTAATAGCAACAACCTCATTGATCATTACCTTTCACTCCTCCATCATTATAGAAGAGATAACTACCTACAACTAGGGCATCATGCATTGTTTATGAGCTCACTGTTTGAGCACCTCATGTCCCCATTTGATTGGTCAGTGCTCAAATAGTGAGCTCATAAATAATGCATGATGCCCTAGCTTGCAGCCCGCAAGCCATCAAGACATTTCCTCATAAAATGATCATAAACGGGGAGTACCACATAGTGAATATCAACAACAAAACAAATAAAGAGAGATCAAACACTTCACACAATATATGTTGCTTTATAAGATTTTATTAAGACTAAATATATTATTTTATGAGCTCATTGTTTGAGCACCTCATGTCCCTATTTGATTGGTTGGTGCACTATTTTTTATATTGATGCTATTAGATCAAATAGGGACCTCAAATAGGGACATCTGTAATAAAATAATACACTATGTGCTACTCCCCGTTTATGATCATTTCATAAGGAATTGTCTTGGTGGCTCATGGGCTGCTGCAAGCTAGGGCATGATACATTGTTCATGATCTCACTGTTTAATACTGACATTGTTTACATCTTTTTATTTGGAATGCTTGATGACCTGTGAGCTTTGAGAGCTAGGGCCTCATTTCTATTATCTTCAAGGCATTGTGTGAAGTGTTTGATCTCTCTTTATTTGTTTTGGTGTTGATATTGTTATCTCTATTGAGCATTCAAGGTTTTCATTAGTATCAAAGGTTATCAAAGATATTGGTCGGTCACTTACATTGAGAAAATCAGTAACTAGAAGAAAGATAGACTAGTCAGTAAAGCTTACACACCAAGCACTACACAATTTACCGAGAAAAAGCATCACCGACATTGACAGATAGTAAACACCAAGCATCACAGTATACACCAACCAGTTTATATAGTGTTTACCAAGGATCATAGAAAATGGCATAGTAATATGAAATGGCACATTCTTCTATGCAAACAGTTACAACAGATCATAAAACATTTTACCAAGATCGAGGAATATTTATTGTTATGATATTCATTAATTGTAATGTATATCTTATGTAATAGTTTGATCTAGGTTATTTTTGTACATTGTAGATCTTAGGGTTACGACTAAGTTGTGTAACCTAATTTTGTTAAAGTGGCAAAAGAAGATCGCTATATAAATGTATGTTTACATCATTTGTGATGTGACCTGATGTGAGAACATATATAAGAATCAAGGAGAAACTTGAAGCACTTGCCTAACTTCAAGTCTATCAGTTAACAGAGCAGATTGCAGAGGATATCAGATTAAGCAAAATCAAAAAAGGCTACCAAGCAGTTCAGAGTAGAGATTCATCATAGTAATGTGAAATACAATCAAAACTTATAGATCTGTATCAGACAATTGAGTTGTCAATTAGCATATAATTGCGTATTGCTTTCTAACAATTGTAATAGAGTTTTTGGATAAATTGCTTAACAAAGTAGACTTAACAGTCTTATGTAAATCTCTTAACTGAGTACACACTTCATTAGTGTTGTTAAAATCCTATAACTAGGTAGATCTAGCTGATATAACATGTTACTCCTAACAGGGTAAGATAACCAAAAGTGATCAAAACTTGTAGCCCTAACAGGCAAACCTTTTCTATCTGCAGTAGTGAAGAATTTGTGGGTGTCATCCCCATAATAGTTTTTACCTTCTAACAAGGGTTTATGTGTTACCAAAATACTTGTGTTATGTGATTTCTATTTTGATTTCATATTGTTTACTTTCATAAGTTAAATGGATGATTGATACATGTAATTAGATACAAGTTATTTTGCAAGGTTATCACTGTTTATAGTCATAGATCTGAAAGGTTTACAAGTAAAGTTTTTGAAGGCACTAATTCACCCCTCCCCTCTCAGTACCTATCTCTCCTAATTCCAACAATTGGTATCAGAGCACAGTTCTCTTGTTGAACAGTTTAACCACTAAAGGGTAAAGATCTAAGTCATGGAGAGATATAAGCTTGATAAGACTATTGAGATTCAAAAGATACATATGTAAATGTTTGTTGAACAATACAAGCAAGCTAGAGAAGGATTGAAGAAATTACTAATTGAAAGGAAGAACATGGCTATTATGCAAAATGAGATTGGTTACCATGAAGAATCTATTGATGAAATGTTTGAGCATATTGGATCTAGTTTTGGAAGCATCTCTGATGGGTTTGAAAGCATAATCACTGATTTGTCTGAAAAGAATCAACATTTAACCGAACAAGTGAAAGCACTGCAAATCGGTCAAGAATCTCAGATGGTGAGAATGGTTGAGACTATGAACAATGCTAGACAAGCTAAGCAAGAAAGGAATCTGGCTATTGATGACCAAAGACAGATGATTGAACAAATTCAAGCTAAAGAAAATGAAATATAGAGACTCACTGATCGTCACTTCCAAGTATCTAATCAAATGATGACTATCAATCAAGAGGTAAACTAAGTGAATGGAGAACTGTCAAGAAACCTTGAAGAAGTTGCAAGACTTAGAGAGGAGAATGAGAAGCTGAGGAATGAAGTGAAAACTCAGTAGCAACACAATGAAATGAAGAAATTGGTTGAGGATAGTTCAAAGAAGATTTGGGAGTAGAGCTAGGATAGGCTATACCGGTGAAGGAGAATCATCACAACAAGTTGAACAAGTCAGCAACAATCAAAATCAAATACCTAAAACATTGACATGTTATCACTGTGGCAAAACAGGACATACATCTAATGTGTGTAGAAGTAAAGCACAAGGTAAACCTCCTATCACTCCTAAATTCAATGGATATTGTTATTATTGTGGTAGGTTTGGACACCAAGCTTATGAGTGTAGAGATAAATAGAATGATATTGCTAATAATACTACTGTGGAGAAAATATGACATACTTGTAATAAACATGGACATATTGCATGAGAGTGTAAGGAAAAAATGAAGCAAGTATGGACTCCTAAGCAGAAAACACAATGAAAGCCTTATCAATCGAAGAGACAAGGTAATTCTTATGTTTGGGATTATAACACATGGGCTAACTATACTGCTTGTGGTAGATATGGACACATTGTAGAAAAATTTTAAAGAAAGAGATGGATTGGACAATCAAGAAGTTGGACAAGCACTGGAATGGCATGTATGCACTATCATAAAGTCGATCATTTAAGCAAGGACTGCAGAGACTGAGCACCAAAGGAAGATCATGTATTTGAGAGTGGATACACTATTGCAAATATCATGAAGTTAAGGAACACTATGTGGAAGAAGGCTTCTAATGAGAATGTTGAGTCAAGTAATGTTGTCGATGAAACCTCATCCACTAGATTGGGTGACATTGGTAACTCCACTTAAGGCATCAAAGGTATGTATGGGACTGATATTTATAGTGAGCACATCTGGCATATAGTTCCTTATACATTATGTACAAATACCAAATCAGCATGAATAAAGATGCATTATGGTTTATATGTTATGAGCTAAGAATGTTATATAGTCGGTAAAAGAGAGACTAAGAGTTGGTTACCCGTTGGTAATCACTACACAAGGTTAACCGGACAATAGTGCAAACTGATAGATAAATCATCTCCCTCTTTGACAAAAATGCCAAACCAACAACTAAAACATACATCTTGTAGATGTAGATATCATCTTTTCAGTTTAGTAACAGTATTTCTCCCTCTGTCATCTTTTCTTATGACTGATTCTTGGCTTTGATATACTTTTCACAACTCTAGGTTGCTCCTAAAGTGTGACCTATCTCTACATCAACTTGTTAGATACTCTTTGCAGCAAATTTGATGCAGTGCTCCTAGCTTGACTAGGCAGCCTCGGTTAGGGGAAGGACCCCTAATTGAGCTCTCAGATATTCATGAGCTTCTTTAGGTAAAGATTTAGTGAATAGTTCTACTATTTGTTCCTTTGTATTCACATATTCCATTCAGACCTCTTTATCTTGTACTAGTTCTCTCAAGTAATGATACTTGGTTGCAATGTGTTTAGTCTTTGTGTGCATCACTGGATTCTTAGAGATGTTGATAGCACTTGTGTTGTCATAGAAAATGACAACTAGTTCAATGATTTATTCTTTCATGCCTACCAACAATTGCTTTATCCATACCAAGTTTGAACAGTTCACAGCTGCAGCCACATATTCAGCTTCAACAGTAGATTTGGAAATGCAATTTTGTTTCTTTCTTATCGAGGAAACTAATCTCTATCCAAGAAAGAAAGCTCCACCACTAGTACTTTTTCTATCATCCACATTTCCTACCCAATCAGCATCAGTATACACTCTCAGTTCAAACTTTTCATGCTTCTTGTAGTACAATCCATAGTAAGCAGTCCCTTTAAAATATCTCATTATTCTTTTGACAGCCATCATGTGAGTTTCCTTAGGATTGGAAGAGAATCTTGCCACTATCCCAACAGCTAAAGCAATATTTGGTTTGATGTGTACAACATACTATAGCTTTCCAATTATAGATCTATACAAAGTTTGATTTACTTCTGCAACATCATCATTTTTAGACAACTTTTGTCCAGTAGCCATGGGAGTACTTACTGGCCTTGAATCTTCCATACCAAAGGTTTTCAGTATCTCATGAACATATTTAGACTGGGTGATGAAAATTCCTTTCTCCATCTGATATACTTGTAAACCAACAAAAAAATTGATCTCCCCAAACATACTCATTTCAAATTCAGTTTGCATTTCATTTGAAAATTTCTTACACAAGGCATCTTGTCCACCAAATATAATATCATCTACAAAGATCTTAGCTAACAAGATTCCTTTACCTTCTTCATCTTTCATGTATAGATTTCTTGTGTCATTTGTCCTTGAGAATCCAATCTGTATTAGGTAGTTGTGCAGTCTCTCATACCATGCTCTGGGAGCTTGCTTTAGTCCATACAGTGCTTTATTTAGTTTGCAAACCATGTGTCTTTTGTTTGGATCAAAAAATCCTTCTAGCTGTTCAATATACACTTCTTATAATATACCATTTGTGACTTAAAAAAAGATTCAACATTACCAATAGTGAAGTTATCATAGTTAGAAAGTTCAAAAGCAGTAAGCTTACCAACCAAACTTTCCAAAGTGAGAGCATTGTTAGGGTTACATCTAGATTCATGAATTGCTCAAATTTTGATGGCATAGATAGGACACAAAGTTCTCAATACTTTTCCAATTACAGTTTCATCATCAATAGTTCCATTTGCTCCTCTAATAGCATTTACAACTTCTTTAATTCTACCACAATATTGTGCAATATTCTCACCTTCTTGCATTCTCATTTCATCAAATTTACCTATTTGGCTCTCATCTTTTTCTCTCAATAGATATTTGTAAGGGTGTCCCACATTTTCTTTGCATTACTACAGTCTTTGATGCTTCAAATTATAGATAAATTAGAGTAGATGCAATCTCCAACATTTCTTGGTTGTGCTCTTATTTAGCTTTCATTTCCTCAGCAGTCAGAGGTGCAATAGGTGTGACATAATCATGCTCAATGTAATATTTTGCAGAATCACCAATACTAGCCAGATGCAACTTCATCGAGCTTTGCCATGTAGGGAAGTTCTCCTTATTTAGCTTCAATACCTCCTTCTTATACATCCTAATCATTTTCTTCAAGTACCTTCAAACTTGTTCTCTGTAAGCACCAACAGCTCTGATACCAATTGTTAATATGATTTGGAACAACAGAGAGGGGGGGTGAATCAATTTTTCTCAGGTTCAGATGTATAAAACAAACTTTAAAAATCTTCAACAAATCAGATCCAATAACCAACAACTACTTGGTCATTATTGATTGCATAACAGAAAAATATAATAGTGCAGTCCACTTATCCAATAGTATCTAACTTGTAAAACACATAAATGTTCAAACCAAAACATTCACACAAGTATCAACACCAAGATTTATAGTGGAAACCCAATTTGGGAAAAAATACTTTGTAACATGTTACTATTATGTTCACTCTTCTAAAGTGAGCTCGGTGAAAAGCCAACCCTGTCAAAAGTTACAAACACACTGTCATGTGTGACCCGGTTAAAGGATTTAAACTAGTCTGTTAAAAGTGTGCCTTGTTATAGGACTTACATACACTCCATTAGAATGCAACCTTGTTCAGACGATTTATATAAATGACTATTAGGTCAACCTCTGTTAAAAGGATTTTGACTGATACAATGGTTAGAAAGTAGCAGTAGTATTGATCTAAAAAACATACAACTCACTTTGCAAATATCAGATCCAATTTCGTACACATATGTTGGCTTACTGACTGTGAACTTTTACCATCACCATCACTGATCTGCTCAAAAATCTCTTCAAGCAATCACAACACTTCTCCTTCAGCCTTCTCTACTTGTACAGTCAATAACATCAACAATACTTCAAGCATCCTCTCTTCTATTAACCTCAAGCTTAGGTTTCCTTAATACTTCCTCAATTGGGTCAATACATCTTTTGCCGCTTAATCTCCTTCGTAGATCTTAGGGTTAGGTCAAATTCATCGAATCCTTCCTAATTTATGTTGTTTGGCTATCCTTCTATAAATATCTCAAATCTCTTAATAGATTTACAATAAAACATTTTACAGTGCATTAAATGCTTTCATACAATCAATAAATAAAGTCAACACATTTTACATAATCTGAGAATTCAACAATGTCGGCTTGAAATCTAATTTCTTCCTCAAATGTAAATTACTGACACTCAGTCAATACAGTGTTCAACTCCTCGGTCTTCATTAGAAATCTCAGTCATCTCAAAAACTGTTTCCTCGGCTAATACTGTCTTCCTCAGAAATTAACTGATGTTCGGTCAACACTGAATTTACTTGGCATATACTAGCTTGGTCGACACTAACATCACTCAGCTTAAACTAGATTTCTTCATTTTTTCTTGATTAAGCCTACCAATTTAGTCTTCATTCATACTTAGATAAATAAGATATTATCTTATCATTGTGCCACATAATTAAGTACTCATTGAAATATCAAGATAACTCAACCTTTCCTTAGGTGCTATTGTTACCAACCTTGTCTTTCCCCTTCACAACAATCAAATAGATATAGTACTTTCTTAAATAGAAACAATCTTACCAGTTAAGGTATGACATCAATGACAATACAACAATTGCTTCAATTGCAATTTCCAACAAGTGTTTCTATGAGAAAATCCCTACTGTATGGGGAGATTGTTTGGTTGCGGAACTTTGGATTGATATAACTTTGGGATGATGGATTTTCCCATATGTTGACATCAATTCCAAAGGGGGAGACTTTTGGATATGTCTAATGCATGGGGAGATGATTGATACATTTAATATGTTTGATCACTACGTTATTGAATGGGAACTCATATTGTTGTCATTTGTGTTTTGTCACTGATGTCAACATATGTTTCTATGAGGAAATCGGGCTGGTTATCACAGAGTACGAACACTGTATGGATGTTTCAGATGTTATGAAGACAAATGAGAGTTTAGGAGGGTGTTGTGATCTTCTATCCAAGATCACATCATGTAATGTTTCATATTAGATGAGTTACAGATGTTTTGGTGAAGACAGGTCACTAACTATGACAGTGAGAAATGATAGAGTTAGTCTTTGTGTTTTGTGTATAGCTTACAGGTGATATGGAATCAGTGTATGCAAACTTAAGAGATAAAAGACAAATTATTGAATAATGTTCTATGAACTACACAAGGTACGGAAGGCAGGATGACGTCAATTGTGGTGTGTGTTTTGGAGGTGATCTATTTGGAAGCCGACTAGAGAGATGTAGTGCATATGATGGATGACAAACTTGAATTAAGGATGTCAGTCCTTAATTTTTGTAATGTAATCATTGTATACTTATTCTAGATACCATGTTTTTCTTAGCAAGGGTTTATGTAATTATTTGTAATTAGGAAAGCCTTATGGGCCGACCTGTTCCTGAGAATTGTAATAAGGTATAAAATAAAGGTCTTTTCTTTGGAAAAGATATGGATGTGAAGAAGGTGATATAGAGAGGTTGTGAAGTTGTGAGCTTGTGTTTGTTGTATGTAGAGCAAAGGTTTGTTGGTGGACTTCATTTGAACTGATCAAGCAAAGATAGCTGTTGCCAAAAAGATGAAAAATATTGTGTATTTCTTTATATACACTTATGTTGCAAACAGTGAGTTCTGAAGGTGGACTTAACCTTCTTTGGGTAGTGAGCCCTCCCTTTTTTCCTTGACTCCTAATAGAATATGTCCTCTAACAAAGACTATGTACTGTAACGTTTCAATAAGGTCCTAACAGGGCTATATCTTCTAACAAGGATAAGTATACTCTTAGTACATCATTTGTGGGTGCTATTTCCCACCGGGGTTTTTACCTTTAACAGGGTTTCCCCGACACCAAAATATTATGTTATTGTGTTGGCATTCATTGTGTTCATTGGATCTGATATTACTGCTACTTAAAGTTTAAAGTTTAATAATTTTTTATACAACTGAGTCACCCCCCCTCTCAGTTGTATTATGGATTGTTATTCCTAACAAAAGATGTAATGTAAAGTATACACAAGTAGATCTAGACACTAAATCAAATTTATAAAGAAATAAACCTATAGATATAGATGCATACAATGTTGTAAGAATTTTCCTAAGGCAAAGAATAGAAACCAAGATCTAGAAGCTCAAGAGATAGCACAAGAGAGACAAAATATGATATGATCAAATGATCAAATAATGAATAATAGATTGAATGGAATTACATACAATGTAGAAATGCCTCAATATATAGGCAATGCATGATATCTAGAAGATATGCAAGTGATAAGATCACAACTAGACATGGTGGAATCACATGTCCACCAAAGGTGGATCATCCTCCATTGTACATGAAAGTATGTGCAACATGTGCAACAATGAGAGATGATAATGTGATAAGATCACTAAAGGTGGATCTCACACACAAAGAGGTATGAGAAGACAACTATGACCACCTAAAGTGGAGATTCTCCTAACCATGTGCTAAAAAGAAATGCAAACTCCTAGGTGTCTCAAAGACAACTAATTATGCAAATGCATAATCCTAAGTAAACTTAAGTAAAGTGTAATTAGTGAATATTTAATTACACCAGCAAATGTAAATTAAGAAAATAAAGGGAATCTAACACCACCATCAAAATGAAAATGTAATAAGTCAATTTCACCAAAATGTTCAATAGGAAATGGGTAGAAAAATGCAACATAAAAGATACAAAGTTAATTACTTCCCCATTTCATTGACTATACATTAGGAAGAAAGAGTATACCTAATAGGCTCAAGAAGTGACTCAAGAAACTAATTGAGAATACATATTGTTCCATCCTTAAGTGATGAAATGGTAATAATTAAGTGATTAAGTATATCTAATAGAAAAGTCACTTAAAAGTTGATCAAAATAGACTAGTACGAACTGATATTGAGCAAAAATTGACAAAAATAGAAATTAGAAGACAAAACACACCTGCTCTAGAAATTTCAACCAAAAATGGTAGGGATAGGGTGAAACTCAACCTATAACTAAGGATAGGTTTGTTTTGGCAACATTTTCCTGACACGTTTGGATGAAACTTTCACGAAATTTGTAATTGTTCTTATACTACCTAGAAAAGTTCTGACATCTCCATAACCTATTTCTACGAATAGAAAAATGGGGAAAAGGTTGGGAAAAGTGGTTTTCCTTGGCCAAACCCCTATTTAGGAATCAAACTTGAAATATGACAGAAAATTCATAAAGGAAATAATGTAAGAAGGCAAATTTTTTATTTACCTTGAATAAAACTCTATGAACGGTTGTAGAAATCGCTCAAACTCGTGAAGATGCTTGAATGAACTTGGAACCCAAAGATTTGACCTTGGAATGAGATATAAAATCAAGGATTCCCTCACGAATCCATAAATATATGATTGCAACTCCTATATCAAGAATTTAGCTATTCTTGACAACCACATGTGAACGAGAGAGAAGGATGCATGAATCCTCTTGCTTGATTGAGAATTCCTCTACTTGGCCATCATTGGAGAGAAACTTGTATCAATTGGAGAATATTTCCTTTGACTTGATAAATATTGAAGAAATTGAGACTTGAAGATCTTGAATTGGATGCTTACCTTCAAATCTTGAATCCAAATCCTCAATTGATTGCTTGATGAATATCTCGCACTTGATTACTTATTTGCCAAAATGCCTGTAATTGATTATGATATGCCAAATGAGGGGAGAGGAGGTCCTTTTATACTTTACTCCCTTGATTTAGGATTCAAATTTGATCTAGAATTACCACAATTGAAAAACTGAAAAGAAGACCTTGGTATCAAACTCCAGGCAAAATTTGGGCCCAAAACACTAGGGACGGGTTAGTTTTAGCAACCTGTCCAAGGAAGAATAAGCTCAACTTTCTCCATAATATTGGAGATAGGGAATAAGTGTGGGAAAATAACAAATACGTCATAGAGATAAAGCCTAATAAATATTCAAACCTTGAAATTGCCAAAATAGGGCCTAATAGGTCCTAAAACATCCAATTATGGGTGCCAATTGTTTAGGACTATACAACTCTACAATACTTCCCTTATATAGGATCTCTCTCCCTATCTACATCAACTCCCCTTTAGGGTAAAAATAAACTATAGTGCTCTTGGGAACTAAAAATGCACTCTAACATCCTACTTATCCACTGCATATATACAAAAACATTTTTTCTTACCATACAAATGGGCTACTCACTTTGATGGGGATAAAATGCCTAGATGAATGACTTTTAGATGTGCACAAATAGTCTTCCACTCATCTCTTGTTGAGGCCACACTGACACTTGATCTTAATAAGAAGATAATTTACCTCATTTATTCTATCTAGAGTGTTGATATCCTAATTCAGCTTCTTTGATTTCTTAAATAACTTTATTCATCTAGTGAGCTTAAAATCTACATCCCTTCAGTGACAATGATGCAGGAGCATCTTAGGTTTCTTGTAAATCTTACATCAACCAAAAAGAATATCTTTTCAATTTGTTTTCAGTCCATTCATATTAGTTATTTTTAGTGTTTTGTGTGGTGTTCCTCCCAGTTGGCTCATTGGATCGTGCAAACCTTTTGGTATGTGTAATCACCTAAAATTGGACAAGATCATTTAAGTGAGAAATCAAGGCAAGAATCAATACAATTAAATGAAATTAAATCAAATCAAAGATAAATTGAAATTGAACCTTAATCCAAAATCAAATTAAAATCAAAAGTCATTAAATCAATTTAAATTGAATAAATCAATTAATTGTGTAATTAATCTAATTAATTACATAGTTCAATTTAAATCAAATCAACCCATTCAAGGGGTACACATGGCTAAACAAATTAAATCAATTCAATTAATTAATTCCTATTTTCTCTCAACCACCAAATATTTAAATGGTCTCCAAAGGTCGAACCATGGACTTAACTCAAACCTAATCATGATCAACTCAACTACACTCCCTACCCTTGCCAAAATCTATAAAAGCAAGGCATAATTCACTCATTAATCATCCACAAATCTGGGAATAGCATCAAACCTCTTGCAAATTAGAGCTAGAAAGGCAAATCTAGGAGCTAATTAGATAATTTCAATTTGGAATTAACATTGTTATTAGCTTTTCTTATCATTCTTGTTTTAGGACTATCACTAATGGAGGCTTGTTGAGAGCTTTATCATTAGCATCCCTATATAGAGATCCATAGAGTGCTTAATTGTCAATTATTTGCTTAAATAGATTGCTATTTGTGGTAATTTAGTGTTTATTTTGAATTATTGATGATACTAACCCTATAAAGGTACTTTTTATAGTACACAAAATAGTGCCCACCGTGGGGCATTAGGCCTCATAAATTTATAAATTTGGAGAAGTAAAAAATTTCTTGCAAATATTATTTTCTTGTCTGTTTTGTAGGTGAAATAGCATGTTTGATCCTTTCTGCAATGCTTTTACCAGTTTCTCTAGGGCTTCTGAGACCTGAAACAACGTGTCTACGACAAAGTTTTGTGCCTTTACATGGAATTTCAACACTTTTGATTTCTTTTGGTTTCTATCTTATTTCTCTCATTGCTTTTGCCCTGACTATCCAGCGTGTTTGCATAATTCTCCAGCGCTTTTGATATTTTCTTGACACCTTTCCTAAGTTTAACAGTTCTTTTAATTTTTGTTTCAGTGCTTTTAAATATTTCTATAGCACATCTAATCTGATCCATAATGCATTTTAAGCATTTAAATAGTGCTTTTGATTAAATTGAAAATTAATAGAATTTGATTTGCGGGAAATGATTTCTTTGTGTCTGCAGGATGACTGGTCATAAAAGAATAAAAAACCAGAGACTAGATTTAACAGTGAGGGAAAAGCTTTGACAAAAAGGATCAAGGAAGAGAATATTGCACACATCAAGCTAGTTTTGGAAGATTCTTAGCAAGAAATCAAGGTATATGAACAATATTTGAAAGTTGTAGAAGCATATAAAGCAAAGCTCATATCATTAAATTGGATTTATTCACCTTAATCAAGTTTTGCTAAAATTTGATAAATAAGGCTTATATTCACTTTTATTCTTGTGTTTCTTCACTTTGGCTGGTTGTGTTGACTAACTTGTTGGAGGAGAAGTGAATGGAAAGGAATTATTACCACTAGGTGAGCATAAAAATGGAAAATTTATCAAAAATGCCCCTAGCCTTAGCAAGCTTTGATTGAAGGTAAACCTCAAACTTGGTCAATTTTTTGCTTAAATTGTGGCCTTGTCAATTTCAAAATCTAGTAATTAAAGCAGCCTATTATTGTTTGAGGGATTTGATATTAGGCTTATGCTCTTCACTTTCTAAAATAATCAAAATGCCAAAAGTGTCAAAATACTTGATTAAAAGAAAGGCTAAGTAAATCAAGCACTAAATTTGAACAACCCCTTGTTTGTAGAAAAGAGTAGAAATACTCGATTCCCATTAGTTAGTGGGGTTGGTAATTGAACCTTGTTAAAAGTGTTTGGGAATTGAGAACTAGAGAGGGATATGATCTTCACCTTTTGGTGAATCAAACTCCCAAAACCTATCTCTTTATTCCACTTTATTGCTTTCAAATGAACATGTTAGATCTATAGTGTGCTCACCTCCCAAGATTTGCCTTAATGAGGCCGGTGAGAGGGACAGCCCAAAGTGGGATGCAATCACTTTTTTCGTGATAATCTGAACCACTCTAAAATAAAATACATACATCCTTAATGGGGTGTGTGACAAAAGGGTGTTAAATTTTTGAACTTCCTCAAGTAGTCCTTTGAGATTGCACAAAACTTTGACATACAGGTGGTGGGAAGCCTCTTAATATACTTGGAGGATGAAAGTTTAATATCCATTTTTTAACAAAATCTTGATTAAATACCTTGTTAACTTATCAAAGACTACCTTATAGAGCCATGTTAACGAACCAAATCTTGATCTAGGTAGATTTCTTGAAGTATCTTCTTGTGCAAAAACCTATGATAATGTCCTTACAAATTCAAACACTTTTTGTGTAGAGGGTTAAAAAGAACAAGTGTACTTGTGGTTTTTTTTTTGAAAAATACATAGAACAAGTGAGAGATATCCATTTAAAAATTCATCTTATATTTTTAAATCTCTTCATAAAAATAAATAATTACCAAAATTGGGGAAAATGATTCAAAATCAAACTTTGTTGGATGCCAGTTTCTACACGCTCTCATAGACTTAAACTATCTTTACAAGAAGACAACACTTGCATTGCCAAAGAGGTCCCCAAATTTGAATATCAAATTCCTTTCAACAACCACGACCAAGGGGATAGTCTCCCAAATCTATTTGAAAAGATACTTGAATCAATGGATAGCAACTCCATGTTTCATGATTACCATCATGGAGGAAACAATGACAATATTAATAACGCTAACCAAGAGCCTAAGGAAACACTTGAAGAAAGGGCTAATCGAGTGGCTCAAGATAATGATTTTCTTGAAGTCATGGATAAACTAATAGATAGGGGTAAAGCTTCCACATGATTATGATGTGGATCAACTTAAGAAAAACAAAGAAGATGAAAACTTGATGAATGCTACGAATCAACAAATGAAAATGTTCCAAGCACAAATTGACTTAATGAAAAAGGCCACTGAACCTAAGCCATTCTCTATCGAGGCCTTGTGCCCATTCCCTTTTGAAAAAATATTAGTCATGGAACCTTTTCCTATCAATAAAATCTTTCCAAATATGATAAATACGTAGGTAAATCAAACCCACATGATCACCTTAGAGAGTTTTGTGCTCTAAGAATTGAATTTATGCATAACACCACATACCTAATGAGACTTTTTCCTAGAAGTTTAGGAGGGCAAGCCATGGAATGGTTCTCCAAACTTCCGCAAGGGATAAAGACATTTGAGGAATTAGACTCCAAATTTGTAACCCATTATTCTTACAACATCGAACATGAGATTACCATGCTCAAACTATGTGATACAAAACAAAAGGATGGTGAATCTTTCCTAGGGTTCCTTCAAAGGCAAAGGATAGTTTTTGCAAGATATCCATGAGGTATCCCTGAGAAGGAGAAAATGGAAATATTTATGAACAACTTAAATGTGGAGATGAACTATAGGCTCCAACTTCAATGTCCCCCTACATTAAAAAAACTAATTGAGAATGGGATCAAAATTGAAGATGTGTTGGTCAAAAGGGGAGAGATCAAATTGTTCAAAGAAAATAAACCCTATACCAATTCTAATAATAATAATAATCATTATGTATCTAATTATACCAATAATAAAGGAGCTAATAATCACAATGATAAACCTAAACTATGGTTAAAGAACAATAAAAAAAAAATCTTGTGAACGATGGATTTGTGGAGGCACACAACTTAAAAGCTACCCCCTTTAATTTATCAACTGGAGAAAATTCTAAATATAATGTGAATCAAATGAACAAAGCCCCTTTCAATAATACCAATTCCAACAATAAAAACAACAATGCTAACAATAATCCCTTCAATAATGCTAATGGCAACAAGCCTAAGCCTTTCTTTTCCACTTATCAAAAGAGAAAATTAACCTATTTAGGTGAACCATTGGATAATGCGCTAAAGACTTTAGTGGCCAACAAGATTATCAGTTTACCTGAATTGGTGCAGGGGCACCTAGAGAATAGGGTCCTCACCATTTCTTGTAATTTTGTTGTGTGGTGCTCTTAATGAGCTTTGTATAAATAATAAGGGTCTGAGGACCAGTTGGAGTGTTTGGCAATGTTAGTTGGGGGTTTAGAAGTCCTAAGACTCTTTAGATAGACCTTGAGGCTAGTAAAGTACTCCTTGTTATGAAGTCCTACTGGAAGGACAGGAGTTAAAATTAGAGATTTTTCAAGATGTTAGTAAGGAAAAATAGGTTTCTTGTTCCTAGAATTCATCTAGGAAGGGTCTCTAGTCTTAGGAAGCTAGGAGTTAGCCAATTTGGCAAAAAGATGTAAAAGTTGTAAAAGTTGCAAAGTGCAACTTTACAAATGTTGCTCGACAACATTTTATGTTCCATTCCTAAAATGGTGGATTAGACTCAATGACTAATGGAAACCCTAGCTATGATTGGAAAAGACCTAAGAAGCCAAATATAAGCTTACCAAACCCTAATATTTCCATAATGGTGTGTGTCAGCGTACAGACAGTGTGCTGTAGAAAGAAATTTGTGTGTGAAAACTTAACAAAGAATTAATGGAAGCTTATTTGAGTTGATTGTGTCACTGTAATCTTTTGGCATTGTTCTTTGGTGTTTATAGTGTAATTTGTATCTATTAGATTAGGTTTTTTGAGTGTTTGATTCCTTGCATTGTAAATATCTTTGTTTGTGCCAATCCACTGTCCTGAACCAGGCAGTTGGTCTTGTGAGCAATGTAACTCACTATCCCACCATAAACTTAGTAGGGCCTTTTGGGGATAGTGAGTGGGTTCAATTTAATTTGTGATTGTAGGAGGAGGGTCCTTAAAAAGATATGGAGGCATTTCTAAACTCTTTCCCTAGGTGAGCCTGAGCAAGCCCAATTAGGGAAGAGTGCTGATTGCAAAGGTTATAACTTGCAGGGTTGTGAAGATCTAGAGGAATGGAGATATGGAGTGGAAAGGGGATTTAGTAAGCCCACTTTGGTGTGAATAAAGAGGTCTCATTAACCTAAGAAGACACCTAGACAAGCTAAGGAGCATTCAAGCCAAAATAAGGCCTAGAAACCCTCACAAACCCTCATTTTGTGTCAGGGCTCTGTACGGCCGTTTGGAGACCCAAAACCCCAAAAATAATTGAGCCCTAGTTGAAATAATAGGAGTCTCTAAAGGAAGTTTGGTGGGGTTAGTGACAAGAAATGGATTTATTTCCTTGTTTCTCGGAGCAGGAGGGCTAATAGGGGCACTTTCCTTGTAGCCCTGTTTTGACAGAGAACCTTAAAATTGATAAGGAGAAACATTGTATGAGGTCATTTTAAGCATTTAAAATATTGAAATGGAAGGTTTTTTATCACCTCCATAACCCTGCAAGGACTTAGGAGAGTTATGAGAAGTTATACCTTAGTGAAGGCTAAGGAACCTAGAGTATTCCTTGTTAGATTAGGTGAAAAACTAATCTCCCAAGAACACCTGCATGCATAACCCTATCACATGGAAGAAGCAAAGCACAGAAGGCAAGAAAAATCTATGGAGGCCAAAAAGCCAGAGACATCATATGCACAATATTACAATATGATATTCTAATTCTCTTAAGAAATACAAAGAGGTGAATCCTTATAAAAGGAATCACAAAACCCTAAAAGGGAAAACCCTAAAGAATAATAAGATGCCTAAGTCTAACTTAAGTGTAGAGAATAATAGACTACTCTAACACCCCCCCTTAAGTGTAACTTAGGGAGAAGCTAAACAACCAAGGACTAAAAGATGCATGAAAACAAAAATGCATGAAAGAGCAATGGGTCCTGGCAACTAGGCCTGATCAGGTACCTAAGTACAAGAAATAAACTAGATGAAGGAAAGAAAGCCTCCAATCTAGGGAATGTCCCAAAGAAAGGAACAAGAAAGAGCATGAAGCATCTCTGAAGCATGAAACTGCAAACACTGTTAGAAGAAACTGCTGGAACCCCCACTGAAATAGTGCATGACCAGGTAGAGAAGACAAATTCTGAAGAGCTGATCAATCAAAGAGGTGGCCTCCAAAAGTAGGAATGAATGAGTGTCTATATAGTAGATGATCCATCTCACCGAAATGCATAGGTACCTAGCCACTGCATCCACCTAGTACATAGGAACAAAAACTGTATACGTAGATCACTCAATCAAACCAAGGAAGCAATAGAACCAACAGGTGAACCCCCCCCATAATGTTGAACAGGGAGAGGGGTGACAGGAACACTGAAATGCAATGCCAGAAACATTTGCAAGAAGAAGAATCAGGAACACCAACAGTGCAATAGAAGTACAAGCATAGGATAAAGGGTAGTGTCATAGACACATAGCATGTGCTAATGTCATGGAAGGTACACTCACTTGACAAAGGTGGATGAGCACAAAAGGCAAAAACATCATAACCCCCCATGGCACTTTATAACTGAGTGCGAATAAAAACAAACACAAGGTGTACAAGATCCCAAATATGAAAAAGTAGGCACTTTATCTCAGCACGTTTACAAGAAAAGGAATGCAACAGAAGAGAAGCATACAATGCTTAGAAGTCAAAAAGAAGGGTGAGCCAAAAGAATAGAAGAAGAGATCCCAGGACTTGTAGAACCCAAGTAATCCGCCAGAGTGTGAAAGTGCAAAACTTAGAGGAGAGAGAACCTAGAGAAGAATATGGATAAAAGACCCCTACCACTGAAAAACTCACTGAACCAGCTTCCCGACGATATCTGGTGAGCCCAAAAATGAGTCCGGATGAGCGAGATATGGCTCTCGAAAGGCAAAAAATAACCATCACCTTTGATAGAAAAAAACACTATCAAAATAGTAGAGCCAAAAAATTTAACCTCCTTAATCGGAAAGAGCTCAGAAAGAGCTTTCTGATGATATAAAGAAGTCCAAAAAAGACCTCCGTATGCTCTAGATAGAGCAAAAAAGGCCCAAGTACCCTTAAAAAACATCAAAAAAGATTTTTAAGCCCCTGGAGCTGGAAAAAGTTGAGCCCTTGGGCGTATGGCATGCACAGGGAGCTAGAGCCAGAGCCCCCAGTCACCATAGGACTGTTGCTGGGGCTTAAACACCCGTGGGGGGCCAGCGGAGGGCGGGTCGGGCGGCAGAGGGCGCAGAGCAGAGGGCGGAGCCGGGCGGGGGCCGTTGCAAGTGGCGGAGCCGTGTGGGGGCCGCTGCAGGTGGCCGTTGCTGAGGGTGCCACCGCTGAGGATGCTACCGGAGGAGCAGAGCGCTGGTTGCGATGGGTGGCGAGGGCTCTACAGTGGAGCGGAGTGGGGCCCATGGCGAGTGGTGGCAGCTCTACGGAGGCCGCGGGGTGGCACCTGGGTGGCTGCTGGGTGGTGCCTGCAAGGCTGCCCCTAGTAAAAATTTTTTTATAAAATCATCGTCTTGATCCATGTGCCAGGTCGTACGGCCTGGTACCAAAAAAATTTTGCCTCAAATTGCAAAGGTGTCCAAAATGGACAAATTTTATATGGATTCTGGCTATCTCGGGCCTTTCGGACGCAATGGTGGCATCTATTTTTGCTCAAAATACCTCAAAAAAAAAAATTCTTTTTTGCAGGCAAAAAAGAAATAAAAAATAACATCCTACTTCTGAATCACTTCAACAAAAAAATGAACAGCGAGCAGCAAGATGGCTCTGATACCATGTTAGATTAGGTGAAAAACTAATCTCCCAAGAACACCTTCATGCATAACCCTATCACATGGAAGAAGCAAAGCACAAAAGGCAAGAAAAATCTATGGAGGCCAAAAAGCTAGAGACATCATATGCACAATATTACAATATGATATTCTAATTCTCTTAAGAAATACAAAGTGGTGAATCCTTATAAACAGAAGCACAAAACCCTAAAAGGGAAAACCCTAAAGAATAATAAGATGCCTAAGTCTAACTTAAGTGTAGAGAATAATAGACTACTCTAACATTCCTCATCCAAGAAGAGTACCTAGAAGTGGGAAGCATGGAGTTTTGCACCAGATAGGAGAGTGGGGTTTTGGCTCAGGGGATCATAGATTGAAGAAGGTCCTATAGATCTATTTGGTAGACTTGGAAGTCACCTTAGGTCTCAGTGGTAGACAAGAAGCATGAACTAGTGATTAGTTCATCCCCTCTCCCTATCAAGTGGTATCAGAGCCTTATAAAGGTGTGGGAAAATCCATTGAAGAGCACAGTGGATGTTTTCACCTACTGAATCTAGTGGATCAAGCAAGATGGTGACCAATGTAGAATTGGCCAAAAAAGTTGAAGAGCAAGAGGAAGATGACAAGTTGTTGAGAGAAAGACTAGTACAACTAGAACGGTTGTTAGGTGATGTCCAAGACAAGGCAGATAGAGTCAAGGACAAGATGGAGTAGAAGGAAGAGAAGGAAGCCAAAGAGAAGGATATTGATTTGGAGGAAGAAGCCCCAACACTAGACCCTGCTATACCAGAGGAGCCTTTCTTGAAGGCACTAAAAGAAATGATCAACAAAGCTTTGGAAGGCATTCCCTTGTTCAGTGGAAAGATGGATCCAGATCTTATTATGGATTGGATTAATTTAATGGAGAACCATTTTGAATGTGATGGTGTCTCTGATGCTCAAAAGGTTAAAGTAGCAAAGTCAAGGTTAAGAGGCTCTGCCTTAACCTGGTGGAAGTTTGTCCAAATAGAAAGAGAGAAGGAATGGAAGAGCCCCATAGTTACTTGGAAAGGAATGGTGACTAAAATCAGATAGGCTTATGATTATGAGATACAGTTGCATAGAAGAAGGCAGAACCTTAGACAAAAGGAGATGGATGTACACTCCTATACTGAAGAATTTCAAAAACTATGCTTAAGGTCCAAGGTGGTGGAAGATGAAAGCATTAGGCTGGCAAGATACTTGAATGGTCTTAAGTGGTCCATCCAAGAAGATATGAGCCTTGTCACTCCTAAAATAGTTCATCAATGCTACCAAATTGCTTTAAAGGTGGAAGAGAAAGGAAAGAGGAAGCAGGACTAGACCTCAAAGAATAGAGGAAGGGGCAAAGATGGTAGATGACATAGGGGAAGCTATGGAGGTAGAAGCAATGATGGTAGACCTCAAGGTGAGTCCAAGCTGACTGAACAAAGTGGAGAGACCAGCCAAAGGGGTGGTTCAAGCAGAGGTAGAGGATTTGGAGGAAGAGGTAGATCACCAAGAGGAAGAGGACCATCTTATTTTTCCACCATGAAGTGTTATCATTGTCATCAATTGGGGCATCCTGCCTATAGGTGTCCTAAGAAGGGATCATCTTCATAAGGTGAAAAGAAAGTGGCATATGTACATGAAGATACTTCAAGTGTGAAGTCTCTTGATATTCAATTGGATTCGGAGAGTGGAGAGAATTTGATGATAAAGAGGGTCCTAATCAGAGAACCAGTCAAGGAGGATCCCAAACAAAGAAGGTCACTCTTCAAGGTAAGGTGCAAGATAATGGGAAAATTCTACAAAGTTATCATAGACGCAGGGTCTACTGATAAAATTATCTCAGAGGAGGCCATTACTAAGCTCAAGATTCCTAAAATACCTCATAGCACTCCTTATAAGGTCACATGGTTAAATAAAGGGCAGAATGTCTTCTTTAATGAGTAGGCATGGATTGAGTTCACCATAGGAGGGTATAAAGACAAGCTCTTATGTGATGTTTTTCCAATGGATGCCTGTCACCTATTACTAGGTAGGCCATGGCAGTTTGATAGAAAGGCCATGCACAATGGTGAGCTCAACTCATACACTTTTATGAAGGATGGAGTGAGCTATAAAATTCAGTCATTACTTGAACAAGATAGCCAAGGAAGTGGACCTAATGCATTGATGTTGAAGGGGAAAGAGTTCATGAAGACTCTTGAGAAAAAAGGAGTGGGTTATGCTATTATAGTGAAACCCAAGGAGGACAAAGAGACCAAGAAAGAGGGCATACCTCATGAAGTGCAGTAGATTTTGAAGGAGTTCAAGGGCATTATATCAGATGGAGCACCTGCAACCTTTCCACCTAAGAGAGCAATCAGCCATCAAATAGATTTGATTCTAGGGGTATCATTGCCAAACAAGGCACCTTACAAGCTAACTCCTGAATAGAATACGGAAGTTGCAAAGAAAGTACAAGAATTGATGGATCAAGGGCTAATAAGAAAGAGCATCACCCCATGTGATGTTCCTACCATTTTGGCACCTAAGAAAGGAGGAACATGGAGATTGTGTACAGACTCCAGAGCCATTAACGAGATTACAATCCGGTATAGGTTTCCCATACCTAGGATTGAAGATCTAATGGATTGTCTAGGAGGGGCTAAGTATTACACAAAGATAGAGCTTAAAAGGGTCTATCATCAAATAAGAATAAAAGAAGGAGATGAGTGGAAAATAGCTTTCAAGACCACTGAAGGAATATATGAATGGCTAGTCATGCCATTTGGCCTCTCCAATGCTCCAAGCACATTCATGAGGCTCATGAATGAGGTGTTGAAAGACTTCATAGGTAAGTTTGTGGTAGTCTATTTAGATGACATATTAATTTTTAGCATGAGTAAAGAGGAACATTTGAAGTATCTCAAGATTGTGTTGTCTAAATTGAAAGAGGAACACCTAACCATCAATCTAGATAAGTGTGACTTTATGAAGCAAGAACTAGTCTATTTAGGATTTGTTCTATCTCAAGGAGATCTAAAGATGGATGACACCAAAGTTGCAGCAATATTAAGTTGGCCAACTCCCAAGAATGCCAGTGAAGTGAGGAGTTTCCATGGCCTAGCTCAGTACTATATAAAGTTCATTAGGAACTTCAGTGGGATATATGCTCCAATGATGGATACCATCAAGGGTGGATTGAAAACTAAATTTGTGTGGACACCTGCAATAGATAAGGGATTTGAAACATTAAAGAAAGAGGTAGCTACTAAGCCTATTCTAAGGTTGCCAACCTTTGATGAACCTTTGTCATTAAATGTGATGCTAGTAACATAGCAGTAGGAGGATTTTTTAGTCAAAGTAATAGACCACTAGCTTTCTTTAGTGAGAAGCTAAATGCAGCAAAGAAAAATTACTCTTTCTATGATCTAGAACTTTATGCACTTGTTCAATCCCTTAGAAAGTGGAGGCATTATATTTTTCCCAAGGAGTTTGTAGTGTTCACTGATAATCAAGCTTAAAGCTTTCTCAACTCCCAAGACAAGTTGAGTCATAGACATGTCAAGTGGGTGGAGTATTTGTAGTCTTACACCTTCACCATAAAGCACAAGAAAGGGAAGCTCAATAAAGTAGTAGATGCCTTGAGTAGAAGGCTGCTCACTGTTCAAGAAGTCCAAATGAAAAGCATAGGATTGGATAACTTCAAGGAGCTATACCAAACTAATGAAGACTTTGTAGCAGCATACAAGGTGTGTCAAGAACATTTGAATCACTTCTATGGTGAGTTTGTAGAGTATACATTGCAGAATGGACTCTTATTTAAAGGAGGGCAATTGTGTGTTCCAAGAGGATCCATGAGGGAGAACCTCATTCAAGAAAAACACAATGGGAGTTTTGGTGGCCATTTTGGCCTCAACAAGATGTTGGAATTGGTCCAAAGGTACTACTATTGGCCTAAAATGCAAAGAGATGTAAGGACCTATGTTGAGCAATGCATCATATGTCAAAGAACCAAGGGTACTTCTACAAATGTAGGACTTTATCAGCCTCTCCCCATACCGAGCAGGCCATGGGAATGTGTAAGTATGGAGTTTGTGGTTGGTTTACCTAGGAAAAAGAGTGGCTTTGATAGTATCTATGTTGTAGTGGATAGATTCAGCAAAATGAGTCATTTGATCCCATGTAAAGTTACTCATGATGCAAGTCATATTTCTTTTTTTTTTTTCAAAGAATTTGTAAGAATTCATGGCTTGCCAAGTAGTATTGTATCTAATGGGGATAGAAAATTCATGGGACACTTTTGGAGGTCCTTATGGAAAAGGCTAGGCACCAATATATCATTTAGTTCAGCTTACCATCCTCAAACTGATGGTCAAACTAAGGTGGTCAATAGGACACTTGGAAATTTGTTGAGATGTTTAACCAAGGAATATGTTTTCACATGGGACTTAGTCCTTCACCAAGAAGAGTTTGCCTATAATGATAGCATCAATAGGACTACTGGCAAGAGTCCATTTGAGATTGCTTATGGGATACATCCTAGGGGTGTATGTGAACTAAGAAATTTGGAAAATGAAGTCCCTAATAGTGGCTATGCTGAAGATTTTAGTCAATCTATGAAAGAAGTGCATGATCAAGTGAAATAGTCCCTCATTGACAACACCAAGAAGATCAAGGACAAGGTTGATCTCAAGAGAAGGGAGGTATAGTTTGGTGTAGGGGAATTAGTCATGGTCCACCTAAACAAAGCAAGAATGGCAAAAGGAGTTCCTACAAAGCTGCAGATGAAGAGAGTTGGTCCATGTCCCATATTGGCCAAGTATGGACATAATGCTTACAAAGTTGGTCTACCAGATAATCTAGCTATCTCTCCCATCTTCAATGTTGTAGACCTGGTTAGGTATAGAGGACCTCTTACTGAGGTAGATCAAAATGTGGAGGAAGCTAAGAAGGAAGTTCAAGCAGCAACCCTGCCTCCCACAACAAAGCTAAGAGTAGAGAAGATATTGGACTTCTAGGTGCATACAAAGACCAGGTATGGAATATATAAGGAACACCTTATCAAGTGGTAGGGTAAACTAGATTTAGAAGCAACTTGGGTCCCTGAGAATTAGTTTAACCTTCAGGGCATAGATCTCCACCTATTGTCTCCAGTAGGGACTTAGCTTATTTGGTGGGGAGTATGGTGTAGGGGCACCTAGAGAATAGGGCCCTCACCATTTCTTGCAATTTTGTTATGTGGTGCTCTTAATGAGCTTTATATAAACAATAAGGGTCTAAGGACCAGTTGGAGTGTTTGGCAATGTTAGTTGGGGGTTTATAAGTCCTAAGAGTCTTTAGATAGACCTTGAGGTTAGTAAAGTACTCCTTGTTATGAAGTCCTACTGGAAGGACAGGAGTTAAAATTAGAGATTTTTCAAGGTTTTAGTAAGGAAAAATAGGTTTCCTATTCCTAGAAGTCATCTAAGAAGGGTCTCTAGTCTTAGGAAGCTAGGAGTTAGCCAATTTGGCAAAAAGATGTAAAAGTTGTAAAAGTTGCAAAGTGCAACTTTGCAACTTTACAAATGTTGCTCGACAACATTTTATGTTCCATTCCTAAAATGGTGGATTAGACTCAATGACTAATGGAAACCCTAGCTATGATTGGAAAAGACCTAAGAAGCCAAATATAAGCTTACCAAACCCTAATATTGCCATAGTGGTGTGTGTTAGCATACAGACAGTGTGTTGTAGAAAGAAATATGTCTGTGAAAACTTAACAGAGAATTAATGGAAGCTTATTTGAGTTGATTGTGTCACTGTAATCTTTTGGCATTTTTCTTTGGTGTTTATAGTGTAATTTTTATCTATTAGATTATGTTGTGTGAGTGTTTGATTCCTTGCATTGTAAATATATTTGCTTGTGCCAGTCCACTGTCCTGAACCAGGCAGTTGGTCTTGTGAGCAATGCAACTCACTATCCCACCATAGACTTAGTACGGACTTTTGGGGATAGTGAGTGGGTTCAATGTTCTTTTTTATTGCAGGAGGAAGGCCCTTAAAAAGCTATGGAGGCATTTCTAAACTCTTTCCCTAGGCGAGCCTGAGCAAGCCCGATTAGGGAAGAGTGTTGATTGCAGAGGTTATAACTTGCAGGGTTGTGAAGACCCAGAGGAATGGAGATATGGAGTGGAAAGGGGATTGAGTAAGCCCACTTTGGTGTGAATAAAGAGGTCTCATCAACCTAAGAAGACACCTAGACAAGCTAAGGAGCATTCAAGCCAAAACAAGGCCTAGAAACCCTCACAAACCCTCATTTTGTGTCAGGGCTCTGTACGGCCATTTGGAGACCCAAAACCCCAAAAATCATTGAGCCCTAGTTGAAATAATAGGAGTCTCTAAAGGAATTTTTTTGGGGTTAGTGACAAGAAATGGAGTTATTTCCTTGTTTCTCGAAGCAAGAGGGCTAATAGGGGCGCTTTCCTTGTAGCTCTATTTTGATAGAGAACCTTAAAATTGGTAAGGAGAAACATTGCATGAGGTCATTTTAAGCATTGAAAATATTGAAATGGAAGGTTTTTTATCACCTCCATAACCCTGCAAGGACCTAGGAGAGTTATGAGAAGTTATACCTTAGTGAAGGCTAAGGAACCTAGAGTATTCCTAATCCAAGAAGAGTACCTATAAGTGGGAAGCATGGAGTTTTGCACTAGATAGGAGAGTGGGGTTTGGGATCGAGGGATCATAGATTGAAGAAGTTCCTATAGATCCATTTGGTAGACTTGGAAGTCACCTTAGGTCTCAATGGTAGACAAGAAGCATGAACTAGTGATTAGTTCATCCCCTCTCCCTATCATGAATTAAGGCCATATGAACCCCAAGTTAAGCCGAATTGGTGGAATGATTCTCACCATTGTGAGTATCATCATAAAAAGGGTTATAAAACTAATGAATTCATGAAATTGAAACACCTTGTACAAGACCTACTTGATGATGGGACGATAAAGGTTGAAGGGCCCCAAAACAATGAAGATCATATGACCTTCAAAAATCCTTTCCTAAACCACAAAAAGGGTGAGTCATCAAACACCAATAAAAATAATAAAAGAGGTAATTAGAAGGTCAAATTTTCCCATACCTATGATAACATCATTAATACTTTAGGTATTTATGAAAATACCATAAACGTTATTGTGGTAAAGAAGAAGCCAAGGGAAGAAACATCTAATGTTGTAACTAGGGGGCAAGCATAAACAATTACTCTACCTGGAAATGCTCCAAGAATTGTTCTACCAAATCAAACTTCATCTTCATCATCAAAAAAATATAATTTGGTAGACCAATTACAATGAACACCTACCCAAATCTCTATTTTAGAATTTCTCAAGCTCTCACCAACTCACAAGGAGATTCTAGAAAAAGCCTTGGTAGAAACTAATGTGCCTCTAAATCTAGATGCAGATAAATTTCAAAACATGGTAGGACATCTTGTTTCACCTCATTGCCTATCTTTTTAAGATCAAGATGACATGTCATTAAACCACCCACAAAACTTGCATTTTCATATAGAAGTTCTAATTCACAAGCATAGGGTAAAAAGAGTCTTGATTGATGGAGGGGACGGCTTGAATATTTGTACCCTAAACTTGGTAAAGGCCTTAGGATTTTTTGAGGAGGCTATTGACCCAGTACGATGATGAAGAGAGAGCTTATAAGGGTGTCATAGTACTTCCTATTAGAGTTGGCCCAATGCAAAAAGAAACCATTTTCCAAAAATTGGACCTAAAGTTGACTTACATTATCTTATTAGGGAGACCGTGGATTCATGAAATGTAGGCCATGCCTTTGACTTACCATCAATGTCTCAAATTCCCCTATCTAGGACAAGAAATCATGGTAATTGGGGACTCAAAATCCTTTCAATATTGTAATAACATGAAGCCTATCAATGATTCCTTAGTCCCACATAATGCAGAAGGGTCTATTCCTCAAAGAATAGAGCAAGGTCAAAGTTCAAAAGATCTTCCATCTTTGAAGGGAAAAGAAAAAGAAGAAAAAGAAGTTGTTGTTGAAAACATCCAAAGTCCTACTAACCTAGCTACATTGACAAAAGGAAAAGAAAAAGTGAGTGAGGAGAGTACTCATGAGAAGTAGAAAGAATACCAAGCTAAATCTATCCAAATTTACACCAAAGATGCTCATTACCAAAATATGGACCATATGATGCTAAACTTTGAAAAGAAATGTCAAATCAAACAAAAGGGAGTAGGTGAATACTCCTTATCCATAATGGACCTACCCTTATCTCCAAAATCATATGGAAATCCATCTAATCTACCTAATAAATACAATGATCACTTTTTGAGGGTGAATACATCTTCATTCATGGAGGAAGAAGACAATGAAATCCTAAATTGGCTATATAAGGATGAGGAATCAAGTGCACATGAGAAGTGAATCCAAAATCTAAGCATTCCCACACATCAATATGGGAAAGGATTTCAAATCATGTAGAAAATGGGATACAAAGGACAAGGACCTTTAGGAACAATAAATGAAGGACTCATTGAGCCCATTGAAATGACATGGAGAGATAGCAAGGAAAATATTGGATTAGGATACCTAGAACAAGGGTACACTCAAAAGAAGTATCCTAAGATCTATGACCAAATTTTACAATTAGGTTCTCAAAGTGATGAGGATTACAACAATTGGGAATGAGACTCATTGTCAAGTGAGTCATTTCAAGATAAGGAAGTTGATATCATCCACACCTACACTCCTAGCAAGGGAAAAGAATTAATTGTAGAATCAAGTCAGAATCAAACCTCAAGATCTAGTCAAGTGGTCTTAGTTAATGTCCTAACTCAAGCAATTGAAATAAATCAATGGGTAGGAGAACCCTATATACCATCATGGAGACTTTCTATGGAAGAATCTAACATTAGGTTTAATCCATGATATTTTTACCCAACAAAAACCTTAGAAGATTCTAGTGAGGAACATTTTGACCCTAGTTCTCTAGAACATCTTGAAGAAGCACATATTATAGATTTAAGTGATACAATGTTTGAACCTTCAAATGAAGTCCTATTCCTAAACCCCATTGAACTAAGCCAAAGCATTGATCCTTTGACCCTAACTTATCCATAATTAATCAAATGGGATTCCATTGAACCTACCATACTCCCTACATTTTTTAATGATAACTTGGTGTCCCAATATCTCAATGTGGTTGAACCTTCTTCTACCATGGAATATTAGGAAGGAGTGACAAAGGAAAGTATCCAAACTCTCAATTCAATTAAAAATTTAAAAAATTAAAAAAATTAAAAATGGAAAGAAGCTAATGTTGAAAACCACATTGTGGCAGCATTAGATAAAAAAGAGAAAGAAATAAAGAATGATTCCAAAGGTGAAAACCCAATAGAGGCACCTAAGGAAGGGATTTTGGATACTTTACCCAAGAACTATGAAGAAAGATCTCCTATCTTGATCGAACCAACAGAAAAAGTGAATATTAGATCAGAATCAGAACCAAGGATCATACACTTAGCAGCATCTTTATCCAGTGAGGAAAGAAAGGACTTCATCAAATTTTTCAAGGAAAAACAACTCAATTTTGCATGGTCATATGATGATATGCCAGTATTAGATCCAAAATTAATCATGCATCATTTGAACATAAAAGAAGGAGCAAGACCGGTAAAGCATAAATTAAGAAACATACATCCACACATAGCTTTACTTGTAAAAGCGGAGTTGGGAAAATTGCTAAAAGTTGGGTTTATAAGAGCCATTGATTATGCCCAATGGATTTCAAACATTGTGCCAGTTTCAAAAGCAAACAAGTCCATCAGAATTTGTATGAACTTTAGGGATCTCAATCTTGCATGTCCTAAAGATGACTTTTCGTTACCAAGCATAGATGTCATCATAGATCTGACTATAGGACATTCAATGTTCTCACTTATTGATGGGTTTAGTGTTTATAATCAAATAAAAATAGCACTCAAAGATCAAGACAAAATAGAATTTACATGCGTATGGGGGACATTCTGTCGGAATGTTATGCCTTTTGGTCTAAAGAATGTCAGAGCGACCTATCAAAGAGCCATGAAAACAATATTTCATGACATGATGCATAAGTTCATGGAGGACTATGTAGATGATATACTTGCTAAATAGCATTCAAGAGAAGAACATCTACCCATTTTAGAGAAAAGTTTTGAAAGATTGGAGCAATTTAAAGTAACATTAAATCCAAAGAAGTGTGCATTTGGTGTTCAATTAGGAAAGCTACTAGGGTACATTGTTTCAACAAAAGGACTAGAGGTAGACCCCGCCAAAGTCAAAGGCATCATGGAAATGGAAGCACCTAGAAATATCTAATGAATCCTCCAACTTTGACACCACCTATAAGAGGCAAGCCTTTAATTCTATACATTTTAGCGACTAAACATTCATTAGGGGCACTCTTGGCATAAGAAGATGAATTAGGAAAAGAAAAGGCCATATATTACATCAGCAGGACTTTGGTAAAATATGAGTTGAATTATACCTTCATTGAAAGAGCATGTTTGGCCATATTTTTTGCTTGCCAAAAATTACACCACTATATGTTATCCCACAAGATTTGACTCTTTGCAAAGATTAATCCCTTGAAATATCTTCTCAGCAAAACATCATTGAATGGGAGACTAGCCAAATGGGTCATGGTGCTAAGTGAATTTGACATAGAATATGTGGACCAAAAATATATCAAGGGCCAAGTCATAGCTGATCAATTAGCAAAATCACCATTACAAGATGACCATCCAATTCAGGTGGAATTTCCAGATTCTGAAATTGTAAATGTCAAAGCAAAAACATGGCAATTGTATTTTCATGGTTCCTAAACACAACATGGATCAGGAGCAGGCATACTTTTGATTATTCCTCAAAGATCTACCATTCCTATATCATACAAATTGCTATTTCCATGCACAAATAATATAGCGAAGTATGAAGCATTGGTCATTAGGATAAAACTGGCATTAGAATGGAAAGTGACAGAACTACAAGTCTATGGAGATTCACAATTAGTTATCAACTAAATTAATGATGAATATCATATGAAAGATGACAAGATGATACCTTACAAAAATATGGTTGAAAATATCAAGAAGTACTTCACTCTCATCACATCTAAGAAAGTACCAAGAGAGAAGAATAAAGTAGTAGATGTAATGGCTACTTTGGCATCACTTCTCCAAATACCAGATCAAAGTGCCAGATATGAATTCTTGGTAGAAGAAATTGAGCAACCCACATTTGACCCTACCCATCCTCATACCATTTGTTTGCTAACCAGACATGATTCACCTTGGTATGGATCTATTTATACCTACTTAAGAGACCAAATCCCACCCATGGACAAAACTAGGAACCAAAAGAAAAGCTTTATCCGACAAGCCACTCGTTCTACATTAATATCTGACACATTGTATCATAAGATTCTAGATGGAATGCTTCTTAGATGTCTAGAGAAAGAGGAATCAAACATAGCCTTATGAGAAATTCCCAAGGGGATTTGTGGGTCACTTCTTAGGATAGGATATTTTTGGCCTACTATGGAGAAAGACGCTTGTCACTTTGCTAGAACTTGTAAAAAGTATGAATATCATGGGAACTTGATACATGTGCCCACACAAGAGCTTCATCCTATGATAACACCTTGGCTATTTCAATGGGGTCTAGACTTAATAGGAATGATTTATCCACCATCTTCAAATGGTCATAAATTCATTATCACTGCAACAAAGTACTTTACCAAATGGTTGGAAGCTTTACCCTTATCCACTGCTACAGGAAAGTAGATATCTTTGTTCATATTAAACCACATAATATGTAGATATCGTGTCCCACATGCCATCATAACAAATAATTCCAAACACTTTAAAAACAAGGATTTAAAGGAGTTATGTACAAAGTTTCAAATGATACATCACTCATCTTCAATATATTACCCCAAAGGTAATGGACAAGCCGAAGAAATGAATAAAAATAATCTTAAAGATATTGAAGAGAACTGTGGACAATTCAGGTAGAGATTGGCATATAAAAATAAACCCGACCTTATGGGCTTATAGGACAAGTATCAAAACGCCAACAAGAGCTACACCATTCTACTTAGTTTTTAGAACAGAAGCAGTTTTACCTTTGGAGGTAGAACTTACATCTTTGAGAGTATCATTACATGGTTTGATAAGTGACGAAGATTATAGAGTTGATAGGTTGCATGAACTAGAACTGTTAGATGAGAAACAACAACAAGCATTTGATCACTTGAAAGTATATCAAAACATAATGTCAATAACTTATAACAAGCACATCAAGTCAAGAAAATTCCAAATAGGTGACTTAGTCTTGTGAGAAAATCCCAAGAATCAAGAAGAAAGAGAAAAGAAAGGGAAATGGGAAGCAAACTAGTTAGGACATTTTGTGATCACTTCATCTTTTGGGACAGGCACCTATAAGTTAGTTGATTTTGATGGAGAAGAGTTACAAGATCCTATCAATAGAATTCATCTTAATTGGTTCTACACATGAAGCAAATGAAAGAGGATAAAGAAAAAGAGTATCAAAAAATTAGATGGAAAGCATCCTATTTATTTTATATAGTCAAAAGAGATCCTGAAAAATACCAAAAACATTGAAAAATAGAAAAGAACAAACAAATCAAAAATGTAGAAAAGATAAAAAATAGTAGAAAATTGAGCATGAAGAAAGCCAAAAACATTCATATATGATCCTCAAAAAGATGTTGTCTTGGTGAAAACCTAGAAAATAGGCACCTTGATAATATGAAAAGAAAAAAAGAGAAAAAAAAAATTAAATTAAATCAGAAAAGAGAAAAAAGTGCCTTGGTGAAAACCTAGCAAATAGGCGCCTTGGTAGAAAAAAAGGGAAAAAGCTTTAAAAATAGAAAAAGAAAGCAAGATCCATTCAATCAGTGAAAACCTGGTAAACAAGTGCCATTGAAAGTCCAAGTCAGTCGCATACCTAGTGGTCATCCTTGTAAATATTGCATTTGCCAGTATTTGTATATATTGCATAATAAAACCCCATTGTTGCATTTGTAAGTACCTAAAGATTTTGGTCACCTAATCTGCAAATTGTCCTAAGTCCCACAAATGTCATCTTATCAAACTGGGGAAAATCTACTCTAAAGGAGGAAGGATTCATCAAAAGAAAATTTCAATCATTCACCAAATCAATTCATCAAAACACAAGTGAAACACTCAATCAAATCTTAATTCTTATCCAATTTGAACCAAACACAAAATTTGATCCAAGATTTTACATGACTCTATCTTTATCAGGATTAAAAGTATGAAATAGATGGAACTATACTGGAAATATAGATTTGAAAAACATTGCAAATTTTTTTTTTAAAGTGTTGACTTGATTGATGAAATCGCATCTATATGCACCCTAAAATGGTCGCCTAGACTTTGGGCCCCCATTCAGCAACTTATCAAATCCCTGAATCAATATTTTCAAAAATTAGCATTTTATCAAATATATCAATTTCCTTGATCAAGTCCTATTTTATCATTTTCGATTATTTGCCTTGGGCTAACCATTTTATCCTAAAGTCTTTATTTATTTAAAAAGAATATTTCCTCCCCTTTTAATAAATAAAAAGCCCCCACTTTTCCTCTTTTCCTAAGTTGCACAAATAAAGCATCATTCTTATTTTATAAAAAGAAGAAAAGTATTTTTTGTCTCATATGGACATAAAAGTCAACTCTTATTTTCCCATTGGAGGATATTTGTGCACATGGATTGCTCCTCTTTCAAGCTCCACCCTTGATTAAATCTTTTACCTCTTAATCTCCATCGTCCGTTGTCTCTCATTTTCTATAAAAGAAGAGCTCTCTTCCTCATTTGCATATCAATATTTTATGCTAATGTTATGCTACAAGTTTTCTAGGTCACTTTGGAGCTTTTGAAGATTTGAGGCATTCTTGGCTTTTGAATCTACATGCTATCATAGTTTCATTTCTTCCATTGTCATGGCATTCATAGCTTCATATTAGCTTAGTTTATTTTATGCTTTAGATTACTTCATCTAGCTTAATTAGGAGGCTTTGTAATACTTTCATATTTCCTTTCATAGCTTAGCTTTTATAGCTTGTATTTTCATTCATAGTATAGCTTTGCATTGCTTTTCATTTTAATTCTTGGAGATATTGCCATTCTTGCCCTTGTCTTCATTTGAATCTCTCATTGTGTGGTTGACTAGCTGAGAGCAATCAAATAATCTTGCAACTCCATACATAGAGAGCTCTAGGTCACTTTCTAAGGTATCCCATTCATGCATTCCCTTGGATATAATGACTTAGAGAAGTACACTATTTGAGGTGTACATTTTTGGCACCCACCATGGGGCAGAACATCATTGTTTTGTCCTTTTTTTTTTGCATTTCTGTTAATTTTTCGTCACATTTTAGCTTTAGTTTCGGGTCTCTGGTTTTTTTGTCTCAAAATATTTTATGACAGTTTACCAGTTTCATGCAATAGTTCTCTGTATGGTAGTGCGATACTTTACTAGTTAAAGTATCATGCTCTTTCAAACATTATGTTGCACTATTGTTATGTATTCTGTCGCATGCAGGTAGCGAAAATTATCGCATGGAGACATATTATCGCACCAATACAGAGTGAAATATCACACAACTGTTCCTCTGATAGAAATATCACATAGACCTGTAAGTGATTGTTTTTAGCTCTTTTTTTTATCTTGCAAGTTTTGGGTTTTCTGTTATCTTTTTGAAAATTTTAAAATCTGGAAAATTGGCACCCATTTTTGAGAAATTTTCACACACGGTATCAAAAATTTAAGTGTGATATATTGTTGGAAAGCTCTTTCTAAGCCTAATCCAACCATGTTGGTTTCATTTTCAAATTTTTCCATTTGATCAGCTATTTTACTTGCAGATTATCTAATTTTTGATTTGCTAACCATTGTGGAGCTAACCAGCTGTGCTTGTAGGTGCTCTCATTTCTTGAAATATTTTTCCAAAAGAACGCATGTCAAAGCTTCAAATGCACAAGGGCTACTAATTATTTTTGCAGGGCTGCCTAAAGCATAGAAAACCAAATAAAAGTGCTTGTTATTTATTTCATTTCAAGTGTGGCATTTACTAGTTGTTTCATTTCATAGGAACATAATATCTTATTGTAGGAATCTTTGGGTGGTAGGAGAAGTATGCTCTTCACCCTTGTGGTGAACCAGAAAATCTTGACCCATCTTTAGATTTTGAAAGCAAGAGGGTAATTGAATCCTCTTTTTGGTGTGTTTGGGAGAAACTTTGAGATAGGGGAGTATGCTCTTCACCCTTGTGGTGAAACAAAAACCTTGAACCTCACAAGTTGATCCACTCTTTGTTTAGCATTTAGAATCTTTTAGCGGGCTTGCTCTTGAGCAATCAAGAGGAACGAAGCAAGTGGGGACAAGCTAATACCAAGCTATTTCGACCCACTATAAACTCAAAGCTATCAAGGACACAAAACCTTGGTAGACGTAGCACTTGTCTTTGCTTGATGTGACTAGCTTGTGGGATTGTGACCATGAGGAAAATGTCAAGCAAGAATACTTAAGGTACTCTTGAGGCCACGAGGTCCATTACTTGCCGCAAGGTAAAGAGTCCCTTTGGGGAGCAAGAGGGGTGTTACAAATGGAAGCCCTTATTAAGAACCATAGATAGAAGCCACCCTATTTTTTGGCTTAGCTTCTTGGTGCAAGGATTGATCCAAGTGGAATAACCTGAATCACCCCAAGATTACTCACCATTTGTGTTCCTTTGGTTGTGTCATTGGCACTTCCATGACAAAGCCAATATGTATTGTGGGAAACCACTTTGTGTGAGGCCATGGAGCATCAAGTGTGGGCCAAGTTGTTAAGTATTGAGCCATTGTCTTTTTAGGCTAGAAAGTGCTTGAAGTGTTCTCATTGTGATATACCCGTGTAAACATTCTTGCATATTCAACATCATGGTAGTGTTCATAGGATTTTTCAATTTTGATATCACAATTGCTTGTCTTGGCAAGGTTGCTTTTGCCCTTGTGCAAGTGTTTTATGACATGTTTGATCACCTACTATTTGCAAACTTGTCTGACTACTACTAGTATTATGTCTGAAATCAAGAAATTCAACTTACCAAACTATAACTTTGACCAAATTGCCTTCAAAACTGAGATTTACACACTGTCTAGTCAATTATCGTGTGACACTTCATTGCTACACCACCATCACACTGCTTGCCTAGATAATATTGCATGCACTTCCTAGAAAATATCACACTGCTTCTTGTGAAATATCACACTGGAAAATTGTATCACCCTATTACTCTAAGAACTATCACACAGGTCATTTTGTTGTCTCATTGGTGTCTATCATTCGAAACTGATTTGTGTCATCTTCCAGTCTTCTTTGGTCGATCTAGGTCAGATCTTAGGTACTATGACATGTTTCTCAATATCAAAAAGAACTCAAATGGTATCAATTTGCACAAAATGACTCTTGGTCTTCTTTCTTCCACATCTCCCATGTCTTCCTAGTCTCTCATTTTCTTCTTCCTTCATGCTTCTTCCTCTTCTTGATGAACTCCTCATGTCTTCTTGATTCTTTTCCTCTTATTATCTAGTCTATCTTCTTCTATTCATTTCTTCCATGCTTGATTCCTTCTCTTCTACAACCATGAATTTCAACTACCTTTTTATGGAACCTCTCTTGAGAATAGATGATCTAGAACTCATTTCTCAATTCGAAGAGTATTATTCCTCCAAAAATCTCATGGGTGATAAATTTATGGCAAAAATAAGAGAAAAATTGATTGAATCAGATGCCTTTTCTAGGATCATAACATGATCCTGTCACGACCTTCTTCTTCCAAAAAATATTCATCTTCTAAGTCTTCTCACCATTCCTCATCTTCCAAGTCTTGTCATGAATCTTCCTCCACTAAGTCTTCACTTTCCTCCTCTTCATGGTCTTGTTCCTCTTCTACTTCTCCCAAGAGTCTTGCTTCTCTTCTCAAGACATACCATGATGAGCAACATGATAATCCTAGTGATACCTCACCCATGAAGAGTGACACACCCATCTTTGATGACTATTATGATGGCTATGATGATGAACCATATAGTCATACCTATGAAACCTCTATTCCTAAGAGTCCTTGTCATGTGCTCATGCTTACTAAAGGGTCATCCCATTGGATAGATCATGATGGTGATCCGTATGATTCTAATTTTGAAAGAGACTTTGATGAGTTCTATGAACAATACCTCGATGATGATCCATCTACTACTATTGAGGACTATAAAATGCACCGCACTGATTTGAAACATAAATATTATAAGAATCCTTCCTCTAAGAACTCTCATGCTGAAAATAAAGATTACACTCTCAAGCAAGATTATGTTAATGATGGACCTTTGTCTTGTGATGGTTCCCTTCCATCCCCTACTTCCTCCAATACCCATACATTTCCTAAAGCTTCCAAGTCTTCCAAATCTTTCACAAATCCTTCATCCAACAAAGATCCTAATACTTTTCATGTGGTTCCCTATAGTTATCCTCAAGGGCTACCTCTTAAAGAAACTCAAGCTAACCTTCACTTGGCTGAAAATACTTTCAATAATGCTAAACCTAAAGAGCCTAAGCCTTTATGTGCTACAATGCCTACTTTAGCTAGTCCTTCACCATCTTTTTCAAAGTCTTCCATACAATTCCAACATGCTTCCTTGTCTTTAGAAGTGGCTCCATGTCAAAAGGACTCTAAAAATGATAAAGAAAAGAACATAAAGAAAGATCAAGATCAATAACCCTCCATGTCATCCAATCCTTTTCATGATGTCTCTCATCCATTTCATGGTTCTTTTGATCCTCTACACCCTTTCTTATCCATTCCACCATGTCTTAAGTCTTCTCCTAAGCAAGATCAAGCTACTACTTCTAATGTTGAGCCTATTGAAAATCAAGAGAAAAATGATACATTTATGCTATCCAAAGCTCCTTGTGAAGATCAAAGTCTTTCATCTTCTTGTTCTATCACTCCATGTTGGCTTTCGCTTCCAACTCTTCCTAAGTCTTTGCAAGCTCCAAACAATCCTATCAAAGAAGTTGCTCCTATTCAAGATGTTCATGATCCTATTGTAAATCCTAATGCTCACTCTAAAGAGGTTGATATCCTTGGTTGTCATATAGATGCTGATGAACTTATTGATTATCCTTTTGCATCTTCCACTTCCATCCTTGGACCTCTTCCACCACTACTAAGGGCTTCATGTCTTCCTTCCATCTTATGCCCTTATGTCCCTTCACTTTCCCCTCCTAACTCTCCTAATTCATCATCCATCTTGGGTCCTTACGTCCCTCCATTTCCTATCTTTCCTCAAGATCAACATAGATGCATACCCTTGAATCCTTTTCATCCATCCACCCATCTAAACCAGTCATATTGTCTTTCTTCTTTCACAAGTCCCAAGTCTTTTGGAAGTAACTTGAATGTTCAATACAAGAAAACTAAGCAACATAATAATCCATCAAAAAAAGAAGATCACCATGTCTCCTATAATCGACATGGAGGCATAAAGTCAAAAGAGATATCTAAGAAGAAAACAAGACAAGTATGGGTTCCAAAATCTATCATTGAAGATATTCTCTCTAAATCATCAAAAAGAAATGAAAGTCCTAAGGCTATATGGATTCCAAAGTCTCTCTTGAAAGAGTCTAATATTGAACAAAAAGTGAAGTTGACATTCAAGCTTCCAAAGGCTTCTGCCTCATCTTTTTCCATGAATATTCTTCCGTTCCATGCACCTGAACCACAACCTCTGCTATCCATTCACCATATTCCTTCACATATTCTTTCATTCATGTTTCCTCCATGCTCTCGCCACCCTTCAAGGTGTGTGTTGATTTTGATCTTGCCTTCCTTTCCATCTACCCTTTCACAATCCTTCCATTCATTATCCTTCTACCTTCTATCATTTTTCCTCATTTTCCTATTCCTCCTATCTTCTAACCTCACTCACTTTACATAAAACCTTATCCTCCATTTTTCTCTTCCATCTTCCTTTCCCTATCAGCATCTTTGACCATATCATTTCTAATCCTTGGCATATCATGGTTTATCCTTTCAAGGAGTATTATCTAAAAAGCTTGCCTTCTTCCAAAAAGGAAAAAATCAAAAAAAAAAAAATGGTGAAAAAATTGAAAATGTGCCTTGGTGGAAACCTGGAAACAGGCGCCTTGGTAGCAAAAGTAAAGAGAAATAAATTCATCCTAAGGTGAAAACCATTCCCTTGTGGCACCTTGGATAAGTACCATGATGAAAACTTGGCAATCAGACATCATGCGTAGTTCTTCTACAAATTTCATCCATTTCGTCTTCTCTTTTTTATCTTGACAATGTTGATCTATACATGAACATTTGGCTATGTTGTGAGCTATCTTACGATGATCTTGCTTTCATTTCATTCATGTTTAGCCTTCATATTTATTTTCCTCCATTCATTCTAGCCTTTCACTATCATTTTCCCCTTGGTCTTGATCTAATAAAAAAGAGTAAAAACACGATGCTATGAAGCCTCTTGACATGTCTACTCCTTTGGACTACATCCTTTCCTTCTTTTGCATTACGCTTTTGTGACTTATCCTATGCTAGCCTTTCATTGCTTGTCCAAATGTGTTGTACATGACAATTTTTTCCCTAGCTTGGGTACTCTTGAGGACTTTTCCCTTGAGGATTTCTTCCTTTCATTCTCCTTCATTCTCTTGTCTTCCATATCTTCCACCAGCTTGCTAATCCTTCTTGTCCTCCACCTTGCTAGACATTGGGACTACACGATGTGATCTTGCTTGTGATTTTGATGTCCATTCTATCTAGGGGCATCCTTTGTACATACTTATTAATCCTGAAAAAATCCAAAAAATGATATGTTGTTAAAAATTCTAAAAATTGGAAAATGTCCTAAAAAAATGCTCATCTTAGTGAAAATCTAGTAATAGACACTTTGATGTATCTCCAAAAAAATTATATATTCCAAAAATACCAAAAAAAAAATCAAAAAATTCAAAAAATCAAAAAAAAAAGAAAAAGTGCCTTGGTGAAAACTTGGAAACAGGTGCCTTGGTAGCAAAAATATAAAAAAATCAAAAAATCAAAAAATCTCCAAGTGGTGAAAACCTAGGAACATGCGCTACTTGAGGCCTTTGCACCCTTTTTTCTTAGTATGCATCCTTGACACTTAGCCTTTTTCCATCATGCCTTGACCTTGTTGCCTTGGTTGAGAATTGGTCTTTGTCTTTGTCTAGGGGGCACAATTGTGTTAGCTTTGTTCTCTTGGATGTGCTAGTCTTTAGGACACCTTGCAAACAGTGTTTCTCAACACTCCTCAACTATGTTTTTCAACACTATCCTAGCATCAAGTGTTTCTCAACACTTATCGAATGTCCTACCCACAGTCTAGAATGATGCGATATTTCTCATTAGCAGAAGTGATACTCAAAGTTTGACTCTATGACCTACACACATGCACTTAAACACTCGACTCGTTGAGACCTGTTTGACTTTATTTCTTTGTGTGATGTCTATGATGATTTCTTTGATGAGTGTTCTCTCCCTAATAGTTTTTGATGATGCGTAGCTAGAAGACTGAGGGCATGTGGACATATTTTATTGTTTTTTCTGCTTATGGGTATATTTTGTTGGTTCTCACTGTCATTAGCATTTATGCTTGATCCACTTGACATTAGGATCTACAAGGTATTATCCTTGACTATCTTTGAAAGTGCATACTTCTAGCCATCTTGACTTTCCTTGTGTCTTGATGTGAGTATAATCTTGCTATACTAAACTTAGGTAATCTCACTACACTAGTCATCTTGACCTATATGTCTTTGGTGCCTAGGTGGGATTCCCACATATCTATCTAATATAGATCATATTCAGATCCACATAGTTATACTAGTGTGCATTGTATGATCTTGCGATGCTAACAATAAAGCTCGATGATGATTATTAGATGTCTATTGGCATTGTGACCTTGCAAGTCAACCACTTTCATAGTAGCTTGCATTTCTAGGTTCATGTTAGATTAGTTTTACATTTTGGAGAGAGCTCTCCTTTTATCTTTCACAAACTTGTCAGTCAACTGCGCTCACCTTTCGCTTTTTCTCGATCATGTCTTCCACTTCTTGTCTTTCATATCACATCCTTTTCTTTTTAGGATCGAAATCAAAATATGAGTTCATCTTGATAGTCAAAATCGCATTTCAAAAATTTCTCCTTCTTCTGCGCAGTTGGCTGACCATTTGAGGCTTGATCCTTTGATCTTTGTTGGGGCATCTTCATTTCTTCATCGCCATCTCTTTCAACCTTCTAGTCTTTCATTCACCTTCATTCGCTTCATCTCTCTGAGGTTTGACTTCATCTTTTCAGTCAAACTAGAGCATGTCTTCACTACTCGATGGTTATCCTATTATCTTTCATCTTTGATCATGATTTCTAGTGACTTGATCAAGTTTATCTATTTGCTGATTTTGATGGAGAAGAGTTACAAGAGCCTATCAATAGAATTCATCTCAATTGGTTCTACACATGAAGCAGATGAAAGAGGATAAAGAAAGAGTATCAGAAAATTAGATGGAAAGCATCTTATTTATTGTATATAGTCAAAAGAGATATTGAAAAATACCAAAAATATTGAAAAATAGAAAAGAACAAACAAATCAAAAATGCAGAAAAGATAAAAAAATAGTGGAAAATTGAGCATGAAGAAAGCCAAAAACATTCATATATGATCCTCAAAAAGATGTTGTCTTGGTGAAAACCTAGAAAATAGGCACCTTGATAATATGAAAAGAAAAAAAGAGAAAAAAATTAAATTAAATTAAATCAGAAAAGAGAAAAAAGTGCCTTGGTGAAAACCTAGCAAATAGGCGCCTTGGTAGAAAAAAAGGGAAAAAACTTTAAAAATAGAAAAAGAAAGCAAGATCCATTCAATCGGTGAAAACCTGGTAAACAAGTGCCATTGAAAGTCCAAGTCAGTCGCATACCTAGTGGTCATCCTTGTAAATATTACATTTGCTAGTATTTGTATATATTGCATAATAAAACCCCATTGTTGCATTTGCAAGTACCTAAACATTTTGGTCACCTAATCTGCAAATTGTCCTAAGTCCCACAAACGTCATCTTATCAAACTAGGGAAAATATAGTCTAAAGGAGGAAGGATTCATCAAAAGAAAATTTTAATCATTCACCAAATCAATTCATCAAAACGCAAGTGAAACACTTAATCAAATCTTAATTCTAATCCAATTTGAACCAAACGCAAAATTTGATCCAAGATTTTACATGACTCTATCTTTATCAAGATTAAAAGTATGAAATGGATGGAACTATACTAGAAATATAGATTTGAAAAACATTGCAAATTTTTTTTCTAAAGTGTTGACTTGATTGATGAAATTGCATCTGTATGCACCCTAAAATGGTCACCTAGACTTTGGGCCCCCATTCAGCAACTTATCAAATCCCTGAATCAATATTTTCAAAAATCAACATTTTATCAAATATATCAATTTCCTTGATCAAGTCCTATTTTATCATTTTTTATTATTTGCCTTGGGCTAACCATTTTATCCTAAAGTCTTTATTTATTTAAAAGGAATATTTCCTCCCCTTTTAATAAATAAAAAGCCACCACTTTTCCTCTTATCCTAAGTTGCACAAATAAAACATCATTCTTATTTTATAAAAAGAAGAAAAGTACTTTTTGTCTCATATGGACACAAAAGTCAACTCTTATTTTCTCATTGGAGGATATTTGTGCACATGGATTTCTCCTCTTTCAAGCTCCACCCTTGATTAAATCTTTTGCCTCTTAATCTTCATCATCTGTTGTCTCTCATTTCCTATAAAAGAAGAGCTCTCTTCCTCATTTGCATATCAATCTTTTATGCTAATGTTATGCTGCAGGTTTTCTAGGTCACTTTGGAGCTTTTGAAGATTTGGAGCATTCTTGGATTTTGCATCTACATGCTATCATAGTTTCATTTCTTGCATTGTCATGGCATTCATAGCTTCATATTAGCGTAGTTTCCTTTATGCTTTAGATTACTTCATCTAGCTTAATTAGGAGGCTTTGTAATACTTGCATATTTTCTTTCATAGCTTAGCTTGTATAGCTTGTATTTTCATTCATAGTATAGCTTTGCATTGCATTTCATTTTAATTCTTGGAGATATTGTCATTCTTGCCCTTGTCTTCATTTGAATCTCTCATTGTGTGGTTGACTAGCTAAGAGCAATCAAATAATCTTGCAACTCCATACATAGAAAGCTCTAGGTCACTTTCTAAGGTATCCCATTCATGGATTCTCTTGGATATAATGACTTAGAGAAGTGCACTATTTGAGTTGTACAGCGTCTTTCTAGTGAATCGATGAAAGTTGTTAAACTAGACAAGCTATGATGAAAGTGTGATAGTTTACGGATTTCTGAATGACACTCTTAAGATCAAAGTTTTAAAGCATGTATTATTTGTCTAAGGATGTGATCATCAAAGAGTCATTGAGGACTTGTACATATGATGAAACTAAGATTTTTGTCTATTTACGCAAAAGGATACCTTGGATATTTTGATGTTCAATATCATAATACCAAAATCCCCTTGCAACATAAAATCTGACAAAATCGGTATTTGCACTCTCATGATTGATTTCAATCAATGATAGTCATACCAAATAGGATGGGAAAGAAATGCAAGAGGTGCAAGAAGTATTCATATCATCATGGTTGAACTAGTGATGGTTGTACTAAATCGGGATTCCAAAAACTACTCAATGATGAATATAAGCTCCAAATTTTTGAATGGTGACAGTTAGTTTCATACATCCTAGATTAAATGCATTTAAATTATTTTGCCTTTCTTAGTCTAAAAACTAAATTGCAAGAGGAAAAAGAGAAAGGGAGTGTAGTCAAATCAAAAATCAAATGAGCATCAAAAACTATATGTGATTGAGTGTGTTGGAAATCAAAAAAATAAAAAATAAAGGTGCACTCCACTAGTTCACTTACATTTGTTAGATTCGTGTCATCTAGCATTCATTTAAAGATTTTCCACCCTATTGTTCAAATAGATTTGTTGCATTAGTTTGCATTCATTTTAATCTAAGTTCATTACATATAGCTTACATCATTTTCATAAACATTAATTGCATTAAGTTGCATTCATCATTTATATCTTACATAAAGTTCATTACATTAAGTGCATTAGGTTGCATTCATCATTTAAGCATCAAACATTGATTAAGATCATTGCATTAGGTTGCATTCAATTCATCTCATTTAGGGCACATTCTTTAAATCATTCACATTAAATCCATTAAGTACATTTACCATTGCATTCATTTCATCTCAATTCATTCCATATAGTTTAAATCATTTTCATAAAGTTAATTGCATTAAATTGCATTCATCATAAAATTCATTTTCATTAAGTTCATTGCATTAAGTTGCATTCATCCTTTAAATCAAAATCATTAAGTTCATTGCATTAGGTTGCATTCATTTTAAAATTTCATTTCATTTAGTATGCACTCTTTAAATTATTCATCTTAAATCCATTAAAATCATTTCAATTCATCATTAGGTGCATATCATTTAGTTCATTTAAAAAACATTTCACATTGCATTATTCACTTAAATCCATACATTTAGTTTCATCATATATTGTATATAATTGCACTATCATTGCATGACATTCATTAACATCATTCATCTATATCACATGTAACATTTAGGATCATTAAATCATTAAAATCCATAATCATTATACATTACATCATATAGGTCCATAATATTTTACATCACATTTGCATACCATAAATCCATTGCATTCATATCAAAATAAATACATCCATATATCCATAAATTCATTGCGTCACATTACATCACATTAACCATTGCATTATCCATCTAACACATTTACATATCATTTCCATCCTTAAAGAATTAAAATATCATAACATTGATCATAAATTCATATTGCATCCATTCACCTATTCTATGTCATACATAAGACAACCATTTAAACATAAAAAGAACATGTGCATCCATATCATAAAACTGCATTTTGAAAACCATAAAACAAAGCATATAGAAGATAGAATCATGTAGATTTGCATATCATAGTAAAGCACTTGAAACATGAGATCCAACACATGATGACATCACATAAAGTAAATCTATCAAAACTGAGAATCAAAGTCTATGGTATCATCATCATAAATCAACGGAGTATCAAAGTCTACGATATCATCATAAAATAGCAGGAAATCAAAGTCCACCAAAGTATCAACAAGTATCAATGTACAACGAACATCAACTAATCAAAAAAGAATAGAACAGAGTCCAATATCTCGATATCAAAAATAAGATCATCATGTACATCAATGAATGAAAGAATATCATATCAAATTGAATCAACTGGCTAAGCCACCAACACCATCACCACCATCAGGACCAAGACTAGTATTAGGAGGATGACTCAAACTAGCTGTTAGGAATAAGGTGTCTCAACCTTGGATAATTCCTATTCTTATTATTTGTTTTGTAAATGTATTTTTTGCAAATAATGAAATTAAGTGTGAGTGTACATGTCTAGTTGGCATGTTGATGTGTCGGCATCTTGTGCATAAGGAGATCATGACTAAAACAATCATGACGGATTCCTATGACACGTAAGAACTATTTAAGGAATGTGCTATGACAAGTGTAAGAGCATCTTATGACTTGGGCCTATTTGGGTGCCCAAGAAGAAGTGGTTGGTGTGTGTAAGAGAATATGCCAAAAATAGGTTGGTATGACTGATTCTCTTACACTTCTCTTGTGATCGTTATTTTTGGCAGATTCTATGACAAGCTATCATAGTCTATTCTAGGGATGGACGCATATTCTTGGGATTGCATGTAACAGCTATGTACATGTGGCTTTGTGCATGGGTCTTGGTGGTTGGATGCCAAACTCCTTTTTTGGGTATTTGTTGGGTCCTGAGGAGTCTATATATATGATGATGCTTCTATGGGAGAAAAATAAGTTTTACTAGTCTCCATCTCCTGAAAGAACTTGCATTGCAAGTGTGTTGTAGTCTTTGTGTTGAAGATAATACATTGTGCAGGTTTTGGAGGGGTGGGGTTGTTTTACCAAAAGGTTTTTCCCCACCGGCATATCTTTGTGTTTATGTTTTTCAATCTTCTCTATCTATTTTCTATATGCATGGTATATGGCTGCAATATCTTTGTTAAAGTAGTTAACAAATCTGAAATTGTAAGGATTTAAAAAGAATTTGCACAATACTTTCCTTTAGAGATTAGTGTAGGAAGTTGTTTCCGCACCTGAGTTTCCTTACACTAGCATGTAGCCCATGCTGACTCATAGCGGCCATAAAAGCATGCATCATATTGTTAAGCTCACTAACCTTCTACCTAATCTGAGACACATCCAACTGTAAGGCTTGAACCTCTAATGCTACCGCCGGAGCCTCTAAACTGGGAACTTGTGAAGAAGGATTCTACGGTGGAGGCATAGAAGAAGATGGCATAGAAGAAGATGGAATAGAAGAACATGGCATAGAAGAACATGGCATGGAAGAAGATGGAACATATAAAGATGGAATGAAAGAAGAAGAAGATGGAAGAACTAAAGAAGATGGCATGGAAGTAGAAGCAAGAGCCTGTGCTGGAGGAGCCTGTGGAAAACCTGGTGAGATAACCTATGGAGGAGCTTGTACTGGTCTACCCTATGCCTAATCTAATAGAGCCTATGCTTCTTAGGCATCCAACAGCCTCTGACGTCTGGCTCTACAATGGCCTTATCTAGCTGCAGGATCTACAACAACTTGGTGCATAACTCTATCCACACCCCTCACCCGACCACCACCCCTAGGAGGAATGAGAGTAGCAACAATAACTGGAATCAAAACTTGGCCTACTCTTGCTTCTCGATGACCCAGTCATCCCTGACAAGCCCGTATCCTACCACCCCTACCACCATCCCCATCTCCACCATTATCCCCACTGTCATCATTGGACTCCTCGTCAATGCCCAGTATCCTCTCAGCTAGATCTATAAATCTTGGAAAAGGATTCCAAGCGAACCAATCTACGTAATCATCAGTCATGCCTACATCGATAACATGCTTCCTCATGTCTCATGGAAAGTGACCCAAGTCTTGTACCTCCTGGAAAGCTATCCTAAAATCAACCACAGGACCCCATAATGATCTCTCTGACTGAACACGGGCATACATGGCTACACCCTGCGACATGCTCTGAGTACGACCATACTATCGTAGTACTCAGCGGAAGCAAAATCTCTCAATAATATGAGGTGTATGACCAATCATCTAGTGTGGAAAACACATAAATGGAAGCTCTATCACATCCTCAGGCCATAGCTCGCATCCTAGGTATGGTCACCAAATAACCTAATCCATGTCATCGATAACGCAGCGCCAATAATCTAGCTTTCCCATGTGGGCCTACACAACCATTCCCTCATACATCTAGGCAAATAGCCATCCTGGATCATGGTTACGTGCTACAATAGGTCTCATCACTGGGAGATTCTCCCATGTCCATAGCTATAACAAAATAGCTCCCGTAGAGAGAGTAGAAGAGTGTCAATATACCACTGTATGTAACTCATGATATAGTTGTGCCAGAATGCATGATCCCCAATCAAAGCATCGAGGCAAAGCCATTAGGTCCTCAAGAATAAGTCCCCAACTGACTACAAATCCATGACCTTGGTGATCTAGCATGAGGAAACCTCCAATCAATGCACCTAATACAGCTGGTAGAATTGGAAAAGAATGAAACTGTGACCACTAAATATGGCCATCACCGATCATGGGATCCTTAAATACCCGTCGACACGCTACGCCATCATAAACCTGATCATAAAATACAAGCTCACCATGGGTAGGGATACATAGGATGTAGTATACATCCTCAGGGGTGATCGTCATCTCCCCCATCGACAAGTGGAAGGTATTATGGTCAGAGTGCCATCTCTCTTCCATAGTGGTGATTAGACCCCGATTCACTCAGAATCAAGGTAGGACAAGTAGAAAGGACAATCTGCATCTGCCAATGTGTCGATGATCCAGAGCACTCAGATCATCAATCATGCTGAAAGGTAAGGGGTAAAATCCTCAAATGGCCAGTGACTTAAGCACTGCCTACAAAAAGCAAGTTAAATCACATCAGTTTTGAAATCAGTTATCTTTTGAATTATCCTAAGTCAATCAACTATTTACAAAATATCAAACCACAATCAATTTTCCTGATTCTATTCAGAGGATGGAAAATTTATCATCATCCATCATCTAAATCTAGATTGACAATCACACATTTAAACTACAATTGACTCAAATTGACATCTTACGACTCGCTACCAAATCAAGTTTATTACCTAAACCAATCGACTAATCAATGATGCTGAACAGTTTGGAAAACTGACTAAGGCATTTGCAAATTTTTCCTATCAAGGTAAAAGCGCTATTTTAATGCTTAAAAGCACTAAAATGTAAAAGTGTTATTTAAAAGATTAAAATTGCTATCTAAATGGTTAAAAGCATTATTATTGGTTAAAAGCGCTAAAAAGTTTCAAACGAGATAAAAGTAAAATTGGATGCGCCATTAAAAACATCGAAAGTGCAAAGGATATCATATGTGCTAAAGTAAAATTTAAAAGTGAAACATGCCCTAATTCTACCATCTAAAAGCACTATTTCACTACGTGGAAGCACTGAAAAAAATGCAAAAGTGCTAAAAGAATGGGTAAACGCACTGTTTTAATTGGAAAATGAAAAAAACTAGGGTTTTCCCAGGAAAAAATCAAATTTCTTGAAATTAAATGCATGAAATTAAAAATTGAGAGGACCAAGCACTTATTGGAGGTCTGTAGGTTAGCGACTAATGATATCATTGACCACGCTTGAATCTATGCTCTCTAATTGGGATCACCATTGTCAAAAGCTCGGAGGAGTCAGAGAGAAAAGTCAACTAAGGAAAGTGAAAATGAATAATGAATAATGACTTTTTACTCCTTTATATAGGCCATTTTGACCTAAAAAGGGCATCTTTGACCAGAAAAAGCTCGGGGACCCAAATTTTCCACAAATCTACCAAATTAGGGGCATTTGTTATCACATGAATGCAAAATCAATATCGAAAATAAAATCAAAATTCAATATAAAATTGACCTAATTAACGCAAAATGACCTAAACTGTCAACTTTTTCAAACATCTATCAAATTTAATTTCATTTTCAAGGGAGCATACACTCGCATAATCAGAAACAATAGTAGTATCATCAAATCAAGGGCACAACCATCAAATCATAGCGTAATCTTTTATCAAAAAAAATTTTGCTTATCAATCGAAAAGGGCATCAAACATCGAATCAGATCAAACCAAGTACCATATCGGATAATCTATCATCAAATCAACCATTAAGGACCTTAAATCAATCAGAACTGCATCAATCCTATCATCAGAATCTACATCTTACATCAAACATCAAAATTGACTATCGACAGAATCAAGACCTTATATCAGACAAATCAGGACATTCTTTGAATTGACACGCTTCGCATGTCAACTCAAAGCGGGGCATTTGTAATCACCTAAAATTGGACAAGATCATTTAAGTGAGAAATTAAGGCAAGAATCAATACAATTAAATGTAATTAAATCAAATCAAGATCAAATCAAAGATAAATTGCAATTGAACCTTAATCCAAAATCAATTGAAAATCAAAAGTTATTAAATCAATTTAAATTGAATAAATCATGATAAATCAACTAATTGTGTAATTAATCTAATTAATTACATAGTTCAATTTAAATCAAATCAACCCATTCAAGGGGTACACATGGCTAAACAAATTAAATCAATTCAATTAATTAATTCCTATTTTCTCTCAACTACCAAATGGGAGGAAAATGAATCAACCAATAGGAATTAAGAACCAAGCTCACATGGATAAAGCTTAAATTGAATCTCAATCACTCATTTGGAAAGAGCATCTTGTCCACTCATTTTGTCCTCTTGTCCCAAACTTTGAGGACAAAACATTTAAATGGTCTCCAAAGGTGGAACCATGGACTTAACTCAAACCTAATCATGATCAACTCAACTACACGCCCTACCCTTGCCAAAATCTATAAAAGCAAGGCATAATTCACTCATTAATCATCCACAAATCTGAGAATAGCATCAAACCTCTTCTAAATTAGAGCTAGAAAGGCAAAACTAGGAGCTAATTAGATAATTTCAATTTGGAATTAATATTGTTATTAGCTTTTCTTATCATTCTCATTTTAGGACTATCACTAATGGAGGCTTGCTAAGAGCTTTATCATTAGCACCCCTAAATAGAAATCCATAGAGTCCTTAATTGTCAGTTATTTGCTTAAATAGATTGCTATTTGTGGTAATTTAGTGTTTATTTTGAATTATTGATGATACTAACCCTATGAAGGTACTTTTTATAGTACACAGTATGTTTTAGATATCATGTGGAATCTTGGTCTGGGTTTGCATCGCAATCCATTCTATGATGCAGGAGCATCCATGAAGACACCTAAGGATCAGAGCATAAAGGAGGGCATGATAACAACATTTCTCCAACTTAATTGGGAGATTTTGAAGCTAATAATGGCAATATGCAATGATCAATTTATTGTTAATGGTAAAACTCTTAAAGGGCCTGATAAGTCCATAGGAGAAAAATGATGTAAAATGAGCCATTAGTGCTCCATGGGGTTTAAATGAGTAATTAGGATCTTAGATAGGTTATTTGATCCTAGGAAGATGAAATCCATTGAATTGGATGAGTTTTGAGGGTTAAATTACAATAAAATGTAAGTTAGGAATTTGAATTTCCAAATCCTAATGGCTAGTTCAGATGTGGGGGGAATTAGTGTTTCAGTATTGTTTAGTGAGTTTAGGAACTTCCAACTGAATGAGATTGATTTGGGAAGTTAATAGACCTTTATTTATACTTGTTCCAATTCCTTGTTTGGGGAGAGGAGTTGTACGGACTGAAAAACACATTGTGCAGGTTGTACATGGTTTTGAGAAATAGCAAGAGTTATCTTGCAAATGTTTTGAGTCTTTTTATCTTTCATTGATTCTAATAGTGAAATATTATTATTAGATTATTAGAAACTTTTTTGGAATCCTTCTTGAAGCATTTTGATTGAATATTTAGTCTAAAGGACTGATTGTCCCATGACAATCCAGATTTTGGGTAGTTTTTGGAAGCATTAATTAAGATTCATCCCCATTCTTTGGTCTTTGTGATTAGGGGATTAATCATAACCTTTTATTATATTTATCTAACCTTTCATTATGTAAGGATGACATTTGGTTGTAGGGTGATCACCAAAAGTTGACTGATTATAGGGTTAAAGAGGAAGAAAATGGAGGTATGAGTATTGCAGTAGACAATATACCTTCATAAGGGATACTTTTTATGATTGAAAGTTCCTAGATATGTTTTTTTAATGCTTAATCCACCATTGGATGGGTTTAGAAAGGCTTTGAGGATGCACATTGAGAAAACCCTTGTTTTGAGGGCTTGTTGGAGGCCATTTTGGGGTTTTTGTACTTACATTGATCTAAGGATCAATTTGACTTGAGAATCCTTATTTTGGAGTAATTTGGAGAGACTTATGGCATTATTGTGGTTTGGGATAAATATTTCCATATACTTGCTTTGTAAAATGACCAACTTTTGTGCTTGAAACAGGAGCATAAATTGAAGATGGGTGTGTTGGCCCAAAACAACTACTACTGAGTTTGGGATATGTTAAAAAATGATGAAAAGGGTATCTGAATCCATTGTTATTTTTTAAAGTACTTTGGGAATTTTGGGAGAAAATTGCACTTTTATGTCATTGGAGACCTACTAGGGAAACAGTTAGGCCTAGTAGACTAATTAGAGGTTTGGAGTGTTGGGTATTTCTTAGGAACCCAAAACTTGTTAAAACTAGTTGAATCTTCCTTTTTAAGGTTTAATACAACCACCTTGGTGATTGGGAAGGTGTTTGAGTCAGTGGTGTAGTATTTTCTATTTGGAAGCCTTGGGGTTAGTAGGCGTAGTGAGTGCCTAAACCTCTCAAAACTTGATCATTTGGAGAATTAAATCCACCAACACCATTAACCTATGCATCAATTGGTACTAGAGCCTAGGAGAATCCTAGGTTAAGAGTGAGAAGATTCTTTTGGGGTCTTTGGTGTATTTGATCCTTTGTTGAGGCCTTGGAGTGTCCATTTCCTCCTTGAGTGTTCCAAAGTTGATCTTTACATTGGAGATGTCAAAAGGGGAAGATGATGGGATCCCTCCGAGGGTCACTAGTGATGAAATTTCCAAACTTGTAAAGGAGAAGATGGAAGAGGATAAAAGAATGAGAGAAGCCCTTGAGCAAGAGAGAAGGGAGAAGATTGAGGACAAGGAGATGAGATCCTTGATTAGAAGATTGACTATACTAGAGAATATAGGAAAGAGAAAGCTAGAAGAAGTTGATGAATCTGAAGATTGGGGAGAAGAGGGAATCCCTTTGAGAGAATAACCAAAAGTAGATCTGTAAGATGTGAGGATGGCTAATTTTTCTAAATCTATAAGGAGTGGAGATGCAAAAGGAAGATCAGACTTACCCATGTATGCATGTAAGATGGATGATGAGGAACTTATTGGTTGGTTCAATGCCATGGAAAACTACTTTGAGTGTGAAGACACTGAAGATGAACAAAAGGTAAGAATTGAAAAGTCAAGGTTGAGAGGACATGCCTTATTGTGGTGGGATTGTGTTCAAGAAGAGAGATGGAAGAGCAATAAGCCCAAGATTACTTCTTGGTATGCTATAATGGACAAAATGAAGACAAAATTTTTACCTAGTGACTACAAGGTGCAGATGTATAAGAAGATGCAAGGTCTTAGGGAAAGAGACTTAGATGTACAAGGGTACACTGAAGAGTTTCACAAACTGGATATTAGAGTTGGCCATGAAGAGGATGTGGAAGAAAATATGGCTAGATATTTAGGAGGACTTAGATTCAACATCCAAGATTAATTAAGTCTTGAAACCCCTAGATCAGTTGAGGAATGTTATAAATTGGTTGTGAGAGCTGAAGAGAAGTTGAGGAGAAAACAAGACAAGAATGGAGGTGGAAGAGGCAATCCAAAAAAAGGTAGGGGAGGTAGATCCAATTATGACAAAGGGAAGCCTAGTGATGAAAAAGGAAAAGGCATAAATATTGATGCAAGACAAAGAGGAGGTGGAAGATCTAGTTATGGAAGAGGTGGTGGTATGTTCACTGGTAAATGCTTTAATTGTGGAGCAATTGGGCATCAATATTATAGGTGTCCTGAGAAGGAAGAAGAAGGCAAAGAAGGCAAAGAAGAGAGTCCACTTGACACAAGGTAGAGAAGAAGAAGACAAGCAATCAAAGCAAGGACCTAGACAAGCAAACCCATGCATGGAAGATGAATTCTTGATGGTAAGGAGAGGTATGAAAAGTAAGAAAAATATTTCTCTTTTTAGAACAAATTGTAAGAGTTATGGGAAGATATGTAGCATGATCATAGATTCTGAATCATTTGAAAATTTAGTATCTTATGAAATGGCGAGAAAACTCCATTTGAAAACATTTCCACTTGAGAAACCATAAAGTGTTTCATGGGTAAATAATGATCAGAATTTAGTGATTAGAGAACAAGAATATGTTGATTTTAGTATTGGAGATTATCATGATAGGGTACTTTATGATGTTGTACCTATGAAATTTTATCATATTATCCTAGGTAGGCCTTGGCAGTCTTCTAAGAGAACAGCTCATTATGGGTTTAAAAACACCTATGTTGTGTGTCAAAAGGGGAAGAAGTCCATTCTAACACCTTTACCTTGTGATGGTAAGGTTGTAATTTTTTTCTTTGGTAAGAGAGAGTATTTGGAGGACATAAAACACAAGTCCTTAGTTGCAGATCACATTGTAAGAAAGTCTTTGTTAATGATGAAACATAACATTACTGACAACATGAAGGATGTTGCTGACAATTAGAAAAATGGCATGTTTTTTGGTAAAGTGTGGTGTCCTCTAGTTGATCAAAGGAAGGAAAGTTCCTTATGGAGTAAGAAAAATGTTTGTGTGGACCTTGGAAGGCAGGAGAAACTTCAAAACAATCACCATTCTGACTATTCCCAACAGCATGACTGTGAGATTGAAAAAAATGTTTTGTGTTATGATTTTTCTAACAATGTGAATTCAGGTGACAAGAAGGTGTTGAAAATTCCTAGAAGGGAACAAAGATGCAGAATTCCTTCTAGAAGGATGGGTGGTAAGAAGACAAAGAGAATTGGCTCTTAGGACAAGAGCACTTTTCAAGGTGGGGTGTATGATGCAAGAGCATCCATGAAAGCACCTAGATACATGAAGACACCTAAAGATTAGAGCATGAAGGAGGACATGAGGATGACATCTCTCCAAGTTAATTGGGAGATTTTGAATCCAATAATGGAAGTATGCAATGATCAATTTATTGTTAATGGTAAAACTCCTAAAGGGCCTAATAAGAACCTTAGGAGAAAAATAATGTAAAATGGGCCATTAGTGTTCCATGTAGTTGAAATGAGTAATTAGCATCTTAGATACATTATTTGACCCTAGGAAGATGAAATCCATTGAATTGGATGAGTTTTGAGGGTTAAATTACAATAAAATATACGTTAGGAATTTGAATTTTCAAATCCTAACGGCTAGTTCAAATTTGGGGGGAAGTAGTGTTTTAGTGTTGTTTAGTGAGTTTAGAAACTTCCAACTGAATGGGATCAGTTTGGGAAGTTAATAGACCTTTATTTATACTTGTTCCAATTCCTTGTTTTGAGATAGGAGTTGTATGGACTGAAAAACATATTATGCAAGTTGTACATGGTTTTGAGCAATAACAAGAGTTTTCTTGAAAATTTGTTGAGTCTTTTGATGTTTCATTGATTCTAACAGTGAACTCTGATTGCTAGATGATTAGAAATTTATTTTTAATCCTTCTTGAGGCATTTTGATTGAATATTTAGTCTAAAGGACTAATTGTGTCGTGACAGTCCAGATCTTGGGTAGTTTTTGGAAGCATGAATTGAGATTCATCCCCATTCTATTGTCTCTTTGATTAGGGGATGAATCCTAACCTTGTATTATATTGATCTAATCTTTCATGATGCAAGAATGACATTTGGTTGCAGGGTGATCACCAGAAGTTAACTGATTGTAGGGTTAAAGAGGAAGAAAATGGAGGTATGGGTATTGCAGTAGACAATCTACCTTCATGAGGGGTACTTTTTATGATTGACAATTCCTAGATATGTTTTTTGAATGGTTAATCCACCATGGGATGGGTCTTGAAAGGCTTGGAGGGTGCACATTGAGAAAACCCTAGTTTTGAGGGCTTACTGGAGGCTATTTTGGGGTTTTTGTACTTACATTGATCTAAGGATCAAAATGACTTTAGAATCCTTATTTTGGAGGAATTTGGAGAGATTGTTGATAGTATTGTGGTTTGGAAGAAATATTTTTGTATAGTTTCTTTGTAAAATGACCAACTTTTATGCTTGAAATAGGAGCACGGTCTGAAGATGGGTGTGTTGGTCCAAAACAACCACTACTGGGTTTGGGATATGTTAAAAAATGCTGAAAAAGGGTATATGAATCCATTTTTAGTTTGTTAATTTCTTTGGGAAGCTTGGGATAATATTTCACTTTTTTGTCACTCGAGACCTACTAAGGAAACAATTTGGCCTAGTAGACTAATTGGAGGTTTGGGGTGTTGGGTATTTCTTAGGAACCCAAAACTTGTTAAACTAGTTGAATCTACCTAGTTAAGGTTTAATACAATCACCTTGGTGATTGTGAAGGTGTTTGAGTCAGTGGTGTAGTATTTTCTATTTGGAAGCCTTGGGGTTAGTAGGCCTAGTGAGTGCCTAAACCTCTCAAAACTTGATCATTTGGAGAAGTAACTCCACCAACACCCTTACCCTCTGCATCATTCTATCTTGGTGGACATCTCTTGAGTTTTTATGTTCTTCATGCTAATAACTTAATCTAATTTTTGAGATCTTGCAAAGCTTTCATGTGGCTTGCAGATCTAATCAACACATTATTCAATGATCTTATGCTTGTGGCCGACCTCCTTGTGTGATCGCACATCATTCCATATCAATGTGGAGGTGTTTCTTAGGGTTTGGGTCCTGACCTATTTTTTGTAATACATTTTCTTCATCTTTGGAGAATGTGATCTATTTGGCCAACTTGTGGCTTGCAAACTTGTATATATTGTAGTATGTTTTCCTTAGTTGGGCAGCTTTTTAGTAGTTATTCTTTTAGAGGTTAGCATCTAGCATGGATCTAGATTTATGATTTTAATCAGGCATGTAAGACTCACATGTAAGATGACATGTGGCTAGATAATCTGATGTAATTACTTGAATATGATATAATGTGAAGACATGAATGAGCATGTATTCTATTTGTTCTAGTTGTTTCTATTGATTATTTCCATTGTGTTGACTCGGGTTGTATGGTTGGATTATCTCCTTTGGGAAAACTCCTTCCATGACAATATCATTTGGTATTAGAGTGTGGTTAATGTTCTTGTTATGGTAGATCATTGTTCTTGAGCTTGCTAAGTCCTAGATAGCTTGTTGTGCAGTGGCAGAATGTGGATCTACCCTATGACTATAGATGATTTGCACAAGGATGGAATAGAAAGAATTATTTGATGGTTGTGAACCTTGGAATGGGTTCTAATCCTTGAGGGATCCCTTTGGTGGGAAAATATTTGAGTGAGAGGCAATTGATATCTTGCAGTTATATCGTCAAGTTGAGGCAATTGCACTGAGTGAAGGGAGAGATCACTAGTACATTTGAGACCTTTTTTCAACGGCCGAGCATCTGAATTTAGATAGTAAACTGTCAATTAAGAAACACCACCTGGTGTCACAGTTTTGTACTCAAAAAAATTGATAGTTCTATCAGGCGTCGTAATTACAACAACCTTGGCCATCGCTAAAAGAGGGCGCCAACACAACAAGAATGTCATCGAACATATTTATGGTCATCGCAATTGGGACGCCTACCCCTCACAAAAAATAACAAATGATGGTGACCCATCAGAAGATTCTGATGGGTAGTCATCGCTCATAACATGTTCACCGACGGAAATACTTATAATGTGACAGATATCTGTCGGAAGTTTAAAATGCATATTCATCGTTTGTGGTTTGTAATGATGACTATGTTGTACATGCAATAGACATGTGTCAGATAGTTATGATGGTTATCCATCATTTATGGTTGTTTTCTTATAGCGATGTGTTTAATGCGATGGATGGATGTCAGATGTTTGCGATGGGAAATCATTGTTGTTTTAAAGCCATCGTAGTTACGATGACAATAAGTTTTTTAAAATATATATATATATATTTGTCAATCAAGTTGGTATCGATTCAGAATGGTGTTCTTGCAGATTTGGTTCCTGCTCGTGATTTGGTTATAGATCATTCAGAGATAACTTTGCAGTAGATTTGGTAGCGGCTCATGGATTATTGTGTCGAGTCTAGAGACTTGGATTTGGAATGGATCCTACCGAATCAAGACTTGTGATAGCGACTGCTCTAACACAATTCAGAGATAACTTTGTAGTAGATCCGGTAGCGGCTCATGGATTATTGAGTTGAGTCTAGAGACTTGGATTTGGAATGGATCCTACCGAATCAAGACTTGTGATAGTGACTACTCCAGCATAAGAAGCTAGTGTGGTGATCAAAGATGCATTCTTCCTGATGTGTTAATGGGATATATGTGGACCTGATTGCATTCAGATCTGATTCAAGTGACTTCTTGACTTATTTGGTCTGAATTTGATGTGCGGGTTTGCAGTGCAGTCGATATATATTTGCCATACATGGATTGAGATCTTAAATTATTGAGCTTCTCTTTGTTTTGAGAATAGTTTAACTTTCTCTACTTAACAGGGCCAACCACGTGAAGGTGGAAGCTCATCTGACCCCTCCTAGGAGCCTCTTATGACCCTTTATGACATTTTAAGATCTCTAAGATGTATTCTTAGGGATCGTAAACGGTCGTAAAGGGTCATAAGGGGTCCTGGGATACAACAGCTGAGAAACATAAATGTAGGCATCATGGTCACAATTTTTTGGAAACACAACATAATTGAGTGGTATACCCAGATGATGCAATGCAACTACTCCTCCGGTTCCATGTCTACACTGCGTAAACAAAACCCAAAGATGAAGAATAAATTTAGAGAGCGTAGGAGGAGAGTGATAACGACCAAAATAATATAGGGACCTGTATTACTTTGGTCATTCTCGCTCTCCTCCGCTCTCTAAATTTATTTTTTATCTATGGATTTTGTTTACCGCAGTGTAAACTTGGAACCAAAGGAGTGATATATAGTTGTGTTGCATCGTCTGGGTATACCATTCAATTATGTTGTGTCTCTAAAAAATTGTGATTATGATGCCCACATTTATGTTTGTCAGCTATTGTGACATTTATGTTTCTCATTTGTCATGTTTATGTGCATGTTCTTTATGTGTATCTACTAGAAATTCTAAAAAAAAATCAGTATCTACAATAGCCCTCTGTTAACCACATTTACGCATATGGTCCAAACAAAGCAGTGCACAAACTACACAAAGAAGGCATTGCAGAAATATGATTTCTTCTTTCGACATTGAAGCAATCTTGGCAGCACTAGCTACCTCTCGAGCCTTGCACAAGTTGCACTCATTTCCTACATCAGGTATAGATGTAGATGGGGTAGATGTAAATGTGGTTTGATCGACCCATCAAAAGTATTGACATCTAGTATTTCCCTAACAATACCAAATGTACATCAGTTCTTCATAAAATGATTTGTTGTCACATTATTTTAAAACATAAAATATAATTACGTATCCAGACCTTTTTCCTATTTGGGCAAACCCAAAATTGACACCTAGGATTACTTATGTGTGACGTCTTCAACATGCATGGGCCAACACCACATTGACACATAGGCACATTGACCAAAGTCATCAATGCTATTTCAACAAATATTGCATTGTCATTATTTTGTTCATTCATACTAATTATAATTACAATTAAAAGAAACATACTAATGTAGACTTGCACATTTTTTGGCTAAGTCGAAGTCTTTGGTTTAAATCACTAGACATTCAAAATAAAATGACAAACCAAAGACAACCATGCAATTGTAAAGAAAGGTAATTTGCTTAATCACATCACTAATTTTTGCATGTCTAAATACTGGTGTCTTTCAAGTGATTTGATTCTTGTCATGCCCACTACAAATTAGAACAATCTTAACTAGTGAGGTTGTTTAAGCATGTAGAGATTAAATACACTCTTTTAGAATGAAATTTCTTTTAACAAAAGATCAAAGATATATAAGTAGGACATATAAAATAAGGTGAATAAGAGTAGTACATATAAAACAATCATTAGAACATGCCAAACATCTAGCATAATTGTACATTTCATTCATGTCATTGATATTCTTCTTCATCCATCTCATCACCAAGATCATCATTGTCGATGACATCATCACCACCACTATTGTCTTCATCGTCATCACCATCAGCATCATCATCATCGTCATCCTCATCATCATCATCATCATCATCATTAGTAGTAGCATCATCGTCATCTTCTTCTTTATATTCTTCTTCAACTAGCTCTTGATCGTGATCTGGTTCTACATCATCTTCCACTTCTTCATCTTCCTCGGTATCTTCTTCTATCGCATTATACTTTATCAGTCTTCCTCTTTGATCATGTCTAACAATAAATGACCAACCTGGTTTATGTGGAACCTCTGAGTAAATACCTACTCACATTGGCTTGGAAGAACATAAGGGTCTTCTCCAACTAGCTCAAACAACCTTGTATTAATCATTGGAAATCCATTGTTGTGTTCAATAATAGTTCTATCAGGATCATTTTTATTGATTCGTAGTCTGTACCATTTCACAAAAAAGAGAACTAATTTGAAGGAATTGAAGTCACAGTCAAGTATATCAACCAAAATACCATAGTATCGATTTTGTGACTCTCGAGGATGTAAGTCATTTCTAGATGAAATATTAGTCACCTGGAACACTGCACTTATCCCAAAATCACAAGTTCTCTTCATTTCATCCAAATTTTTCATGCAAAATTTATAACCATTTCAAAACATAGCCTTGTGGTATTTCACCTGCAATAATGTCAAACATGTATAAATTATTGCATCACAAGTTGAAAAACATACAATTGATTAATTAACAAATTTATAAGTATCTGGTGATCTCTTAAACCATATGCTAAATCTTTTTTTTTTTGTGTAACATTGGGATCTACATTGCGATGAGCTTGTATAACCAATGAAGACATGGATTCCCATGTCAATCTATGACCATCATGTTGACATCGTTCAATCCATGCCGTCATCCAATCTTGATTGTTTGCAATAAAAAAATGTATTGCATCCCACTCTTTAGCAGCTATACAAAAGTAAATAGATGACTTACAATAGATTTATTTTGAAGATTAAGAATTAATTTACTACAATAACATCTCATAATTTATTACCTTTCAATTTCCTAAATCTACTGTTGCCCACCAAGTACTCCCCTTCAAATTTTTTAATTGAGTCAAGATCCCAAATGCAATCTATATGGGTCTTTGCTGCAAGATTAGGAAGATATTGAGTAACGTACACCATCATCTAGTATACCATATAACTCTCAACCATAGAACCCTCGAGATGCACTCTTTGTCGTACCAAACCCTTCAAAAATTTCAAGTGTCTCTCAACCATCCACATTGACCTAGCATGTACAGGTTCACATAATTCAATCTCCTCAACTTGGTGTATGAGGTAGTGTTCTTGTGCATTGAAAAAAGATGGAGGTAAACACTTTTGCATTTCCAACATTAATCGACAAATTCTTTTCTTCCAATATTTTAGATATTCTTTATGGATTTCTTTAGATGACAACCACCTACAAGGGATTCAAGAAATAAATATATAAATATGAGACTTTACAATATATTACTTGTTTGATATTATTGTTTGATATATTGAACAAATATCACTACTTACCTCATGTATTTTCTAAGATCATATATCACTTGTTTGATATTATTGTCAAAGTTCTTTGGGAGAGATAGGGGTAGCAAATACTACAATAATTGTCAACTGATCATTTCATACAATGAAAATTGAATGCAATTACACAAATATATTGTAAATACAAAAGACTATGACTTACCTTGATGAAGGTATGCCAATCATGTGTTTTCATCCCTGACCCAAAATCATTTTTATTTGATATGAGATTGCTTATATACGTAGCAAATCCTGTAGGAAATTGAATTTTTTGAATCACTTCTTTTATAGCATTACTTTGTTGCTTTGTTAATAACCAAGGAAGAGCACTTGCATTAATCTTGTCTCCATTGCTATTTGATTCAATGATATTTTTCATTACATGATTGGAATCATGAATGTCACTACAAATTTTGTCAAGTTTTTCTTTGTCATGCCTTCCGTCCAATATTTTCCACAACGTCTCTATTACATTCTTTCCAATATGCATAGTATCAAACAAATGCACAATTTGTAGATGCTCATAGTAGGGCAGCCTACTAAATTCTCTGGGATAACATTTTAGTCCCTTTTGAAGCTGGTCGGTGATGCCTTCATGACCTTCAAGATCATCAACTACATAATTAGACAACAAAACACAATCAAAATATATAATTTTCAAACATTGACCATTATGTGGAATGATATTACCTTGAATTCTATTATATTCCAACTACCATAGGTGAGGTGTCATTCTTCGGGGCTTTGATGTAGTCTCTTCTTTCCCATTGAAAAGATGACTTTTTGTACTTCAATACTTATGATTTCTGGGGAGGAACTGCCTATACTCATCAAACACCTATTTTCTTAAACTTTTGGAATGACGAGATTTCATCTTTGGACCACACATTGGACATGCAAATTTTCCCTTTATTTTAAGACCTACAAGATAATGATAAAATTGGATTAAATATGTATATTTTTAAAATTTGAATTATCCCGTATAACTAGAATTCGCCATAACATACCATAGAAATGTGTCAACCTTGGAGCATCATGAATTGTCCATGCAAGCATTGCATGGAATTGAAATTCTCTTTGTCCAATTGGTTGGGAGATGTCATACATAGTGAAACCATTCCATAACACCAACAACTCATCGATAAGAGGCACAATATATACATTCATATCTTTCACTTGGTACTTACCTAGTTGAATTAACAACAACATCAGATAATTATTGTGGTCATTTCACTCCAAGACTTATAATTACATGTAGATAACTATAAAATAATAAGATACCTGGAATAATCATTGCCAACATAATGTGCTCCTTCTTTATTGACATCCATGGAGGAAGGTTATTGTTTATAACAAAAATAGGCCACACCGAGCAAACGGATCTCATCTCTACATGTGAATTGACACCGTCTGCTACCAAAGAAAGCCTGAGATTTCAAGGTTCCTCTTTAAAGTGTGGCCACTTTTCCTCTATGTCCATAAATGATGAACCATCTATAGGAATTCAAATAATGTCATCTTGACTCCTACCGCGTGCATGGTAATCCATAAATTGTGCCAAGCTATTGCACCTAAATAATCATTTTAGACATGAAATAATGGGGATGTGACGAAGAACCTTGCTAGGCACCTTTTTTGTCACTTGATCATCTCGATATCTGCTCATATGGCATTCAAGGCATTCTGTTGCATTTTCATGTTCTTTATAATAAATAATATGATCTTCAGGACAAGCATCTATTGTTTGATACTCCATTCCAATATGTTTCATAGTGGCACATAATTCTCAATACGAGTGAGGGAGAACATTTGATAGTGGTAACAGAAAGTCACCTATCAATCTACAATAAATAATATAAGTCATTACTATAAACAATCTTAATGGTACATGTTTCACCTTTTATAGACTATAATGACATATATGAAAAACCTTAGCATACATGACATTGCTATTTTGGATAAACCATTCATAACCTTCAAATTCAACAACAAAAAAATAGTAGAGAGAAGAGTAGATTGGGAGCCTTCGTAAAGGGTCATGTTCACCTTCTCAAGTAGAGATATATCATGGACATTGTTAATGTCATCCTCATCATTAGCACCAGCAGCACCAGTACCAAATGTGTCAACGATCAATGCATTCATACCATCATCTTCAAATGTGTTTTCTGGTGCATGATCATCATCTTCCATGGGATCATCATCTTCAACTTCAATAATCACACATCCATGTTCCTCTATATTCACACTGGGGAGATCGACCTATATAAAAATGATGATAATCAAACCTCCTTCCATGGTTCATATGTATATTAATTGTGAAAACAATATAACAAACAACTTACCACTGGATTATAATCAAACTCCCCTTCCATGTGACGACCATTCTCCCTACAATGTCTCTTTGTTGTTTTGATTTTGATTCTTCTTGTCTTTAAGTCGTTACAACTCTTGCATGGACAATAACATTTGTCATCGGCTTCTCTTTGAAAGTTAGACAACAATCTAGCGATTGTCTCCCTATTTTGATCGAATTCCTTTGTATTATCTAACATGATCTTTAATGTGTATATCTTCAAAACAAATTGGAGATGCCTCCTTTCATTAGCTTCATGTCACCTTCTCATAGCTTCTCATTTTCTTACAGATTTCACCAAAAGCTTTGTAGGAAACCAAGTAAGGGGTATTCTTGAGTTCAAACACATTGAGCTGCTACAACTGAATTATAAATCATGAATTCACTATAAAATTAAAACTGAATAGGGAGATAAGTAAGACAGTTAATGCATTATTACTTCATCATGATGATAAAAATTTCATTGCCTCAAAGCACATAGTGGTACAGGGGCACCTAGAGCACATAAGGAGTTCACAAAACCTATGGAGATCAAAAAGACATCAGTGAACATGAAGATATCCAATGATGTCAATTGGAGCATTTTTGAGCCTATAATGACCTATAAGGTTAATACCTTTAATAAATTGGCAATAAGCCCTTAAAGGCCTAATAAGCCTTAGGACCAATTTAGGAGTCTAGGATGCATTTTTGAGTTGAAAGCTTATAATAGTTTAGATTTGATTTTAATAAGGTTTAATAAGTTTATTTAGATCGTATCCCAAGGTCTTAGGATTCAAAAATCTTAAGAAATGCTTCATTTGCAATGTTATTAATTCAAATTTTTGAATAACAACAGTCACTTGTAAAAGGAGGGAAAAGGGGTTTTTATGTTTAATTAGTCTTAATATAATTTTCCAACCACCAAAGTTGGTTGAATAGACTTAGAGGAAGTTATGAATTAGAGGATCAAGCCATTATACAGCAGTCAATTCATTAGATGTCAATAAATAGCAGCATTGGATGCATTGGATGCCATTGAACAGTAGCATTAGCAGCATTAGATGCATAGGATAGCATTAGATGTCATTAAACAAATAAAGAGAGATCAAACACTTCACACAATGCCTTGAAGGTAATAGAAACAATGCCCTAGCTCTCAAAGCTCGTAGGTCATCAAGCATTCCAAATGAAAAGATGTAAACAATGCCAGTATTAAACAATGAGCTCATGAACATTGTATCATGCCCTAGCTTGCAGCAGCCCATGATCCACCAAGACATTTCCTCATTAAATGATCATAAATAGGGAGTACCACATAGTGTATTATTTTATTACGGATGTCCCTATTTGATCTAATAGCATCAATATAACAAACAAAGCACCAACCAATCAAATAGGGACATGAGGTGCTCAAACAGTGAGCTCATAAAACAATATATTTAGTCTTAATAAAATCTTATAAAGAAACATATATTGTGTGAAGTGTTTGATCTCTCTTTATTTGTTTTGTTGTTGATATTCACTATTTGGTACTCCCCGTTTATGATCATTTAATGAGGAAATGTCTTGATGGCTTGCGGGTTGCAAGTTAGAGCATCATGCATTATTTATGAGCTCACTGTTTGAGCACCTACCAATCAAATAGGGACATGAGGTGCTCAAACAATGAGCACATAAATAATGCATGATGCCCTAGTTGTAGGTAGTTATCTCTTCTATAATGATGGAGGAGTGAAAGGTAATGATCAATGAGGTTGTTGCTATTAGATCATACATTAATACACTTACTATTTTTAATTTGAGCTCAGGCATCATGCAATGTTATTGTTGTCAATGCATGCTTGCTATTGTTGTGCACCATATATTGTTTTATACACTGTTTATTTCATTGAGACTGTGAGCTATTGTAGTTGACTGTATTCTTTTGGGGTCTAATCTATTGTAGTTGTTTTTTTTTTCTTTGAATCATTATTTACAATTACTTTTGATGCAATATTTGTGTGAAGAACAAGAACAAAATGGTGAATGAGTGTATTTGACAAAGATAAACATGACACATTTTGTTGGACTGATTGGGATGGCCTAGTACCATTTACATGGTTTGGCTAGATATTAAATAGTGAGCTCATGAACAATGTAGCTTTCAGCCCGTGGGCCATCAAGACATTTCCTCATGAAATGATCATAAATGGGGAGTGCCACATAGTGAATATCAACAGAAAAACAAATAAAGAGAGATCAAACACTCCACACAATGCCTTGAAGGTAATAGAAATGATTCCCTAGCTCTCAAAGCTCGCGGGTCATCGAGCATTCCAAATGCTAAGATGTAAACAATGCCACTATTAACAATGCTAAGATGTAAACAATGCCACTGAAATTAATTTAATGAGAAGACAAAGCTCGAATGCCTACCTTCCAAATGAAAAGATGTAAACAATGCCAATATTAAATAGTGAGCTCATGAACAATGTATGATGCCCTAGCTTGCAGCCCACAAGCCATCAAGACATTTCCTCATGAAATGATCATAAACAGGGAGTACTACATAGTGAATATCAACAGTAAAACAAATAGAGAGAGATCAAACACTTCACACAATGCCTTGAAGGTAATAGCAATGATGCCCTAGCTCTCAAAGCTCGTGGGTCATCAAGCATTCCAAATGAAAAGATGTAAACAATGTCAGTATTAAACAGTGAGCTCATAAACAATGTATGATGCCCTAGCTTGCAACCCATGAGCTATCAAGACATTTCTTCATGAAATGATCATAAACAAGGAGTACCACATAGTGAATATCAACAACAAAACAAATAAAGAGAGATCAAACACTTCACACAATGCCTTGAAGGTAATAGAAATGATGCCCTAGCTCTCAAAGTTCGCGGGTCATTGAGCATTCCAAATGAAAAGATGTAAACAATGTCAGTATTAAACAGTGAGCTCATGAACAATGTATGATGCCCTAGCTTGCAGCCCATGAGCCATCAAGACATTTCCTCATGAAATGATCATAAACAGGGAGTACCACATAGTGAATATCAACAACAAAACAAATAAAGAGAGACCAAACACTTCACACAATGCCTTGAAGGTAATAGAAACAATGCCCTAGCTCTCAAAGCTCGCGGATCATCGAGCATTCCAAATGAAAAGATGTAAACAATGCCACTATTAAATAGTGAGCTCATGAACAATGTATGATGCCCTAGCTTGTAGTCCGCAAGCCATCAAGACATTTCCTCATGAAATGATCATAAACAGGGAGTACCACATAGTGAATATCAACAACAAAACAAATAAAGAGAGATCAAACACTTCACACAATGCCTTGAAGGTAATAGAAATGATGCCCTAGCTCTCAAAGCTCGCGGGTCATCGAGCATTCCAAATGAAAAGATGTAAACAATGTCAGTATTAAACAATGATCTCATGAACAATGTATGATGCCCTAGCTTGCAGCCCGCGAGCCATCAAGACATTTCCTCATGAAATGATCATAAACAGGGAGTACCACCTAGTGAATATCAACAACAAAACAAATAAAAAGAGATCAAACACTTCACACAATGCCTTGAAGGTAATAGCAATGATGCCCTGGCTCTCAAAGCTCGCGGGTCATCGAGCATTCCAAATGAAAAGATGTAAACAATGTCAATATTAAACAATGAGCTCATGAACAATGTATGATGCCCTAGCTTGTAGCCCGCAAGCCATCAAGACATTTCCTCATGAAATGATCATAAACAGGGAGTACCACATTGTGAATATCAATAGCAAAACAAATAGAGAGAGATCAAACACTTCACACAATGCCTTGAAGGTAATAGCAATGATGCCCTAGCTCTCAAAGCTCACGGGTCATCAAGCATTCCAAATGAAAAGATGTAAACAATGCCAGCATTAAACAGTGAGCTCATAAACAATGTATGATGCCCTAGCTTGCAGCCCGCAAGCCATCAAGACATTTCCTCATGAAATGATCATAAACAAGGAGTACCACCTAGTGAATATCAACAACAAAACAAATAAAGAGAGATCAAACACTTCACACAATGCCTTGAAGGTAATATAAACAATGCCCTAGCTCTCAAAGCTCGCGGGTCATCGAGCATTCCAAATGAAAAAATGTAAACAATGTCAATATTAAATAGTTAGCTCATGAACAATGTATGATGCCCTAGCTTGCAACTCGTGAGCCATCAAGATATTTCCTCATGAAATGATCATAAACAGGGAGTACCACATAGTGAATATCAACAACAAAACAAATAAAGAGAGATCAAACACTTCACACAATGCCTTGAAGGTAATAGCAACGATGGCCTAGCTCTCAAAGCTCGCGGATCATCGAGCATTCCAAATGCAAAGATGTAAACAATGCCAGTATTAACATTCATATTTTTCCATTAAATCAACAAATTCCATCAAAATGAAATTGAGTTAATGAGAAGACAAAGTTCAAATGCCCACCTTTAAGAAACTTTTACATCTTTTCATCAAATGACCCAAAAACATCAAGAATCATCATATATGGTCGCTAATAGCCAACTTTCAAAAGAATATGAATGAATGCAAACATACATAAGTGGATGGCTTGCGGGCTGCAAGCTAGGGCATCGTGCATTATTTATGAGCTCACTATTTGAGCACCGGCCAATCAAATAGGGACATGAGGTGCTCAAATAGTGAGCTCATAAACAATGCATGATGTCATAGTTGTAGGTAGTTATCTCTTCTATAATGATGGAGGAGTGAAAGGTAATGATCAATGAGGTTGTTTCTATTAGATCATACATTAATACACTTACTATTTTGAATTTGAGATCGGGCATCATGCAATGTTATTGTTGTCATTGCATGCTTGCTATTGTTGTGCACCATATATTATTTTATACATTGTTTATTTCATTGAGACTGTGAGCTATTGTAGTTGACTGTGAGCTATAAGCAATATGTATTGTGTGAAGTGTTTGATCTCTCTATTTATTTGTTTTGTTGTTGATATTCACTATGTGGTACTCCCCGTTTATGATCAAATAGACAAAGCTCGAATGCCTACCTCAAGTGTCAGTGCCCTCTTCCCACATGGTGTCGGCCTCTTCAGGCACGCCAAACTCGAATGCCCTCTTCACGCCACGCAAAAGTGCAATGTCATCTTCGTGGCAACTCTTCGAATTCACAAATTAAAAATGACACTTTCTTTTTCTTTCTTTTTTTGTTTATAACCAAATGGGTGTCGCAATTTATGAGCTCACTATTTGAGCACTGGCCAATCAAATAGGGACATGAGGTGCTCAAATAATGAGCTCATAAACAATGCATGATGCCCTAGTTGTAGGTAGTTATCTCTTCTATAATGATGGAGGAGTGAAAGGTAATGATCAATGAGGTTGCTGCTATTAGATCATACATTAATACACTTACTTCTTTGACTTTGAGCTCGAGCATCATGCAATGTTATTATTGTCATTGCATGCTTATTGTTGTTGTGCACCATATATTGTTTTATACACATAGAACAATAGATTTGGGGACTTAGACTTATGTTCAATCCTTAGTAATGGTTTGGGGAACTAATTACTAGATGAGTGACTATAGTACCCTAGTTTGCATTATTAGATGATTTTGTTTAATTTGTGTTCATTTCATGCAAAGATACATGTAAAGGAAAAGAAATTTTTGCATCTAAAGATTACATGTATATATATATAAAATATCTTTTATATACTATACAAGGAAAATAACTTTCAGAAGAAAATGCAACTATACTTAATCTGAATGCCACTATGTAATGTTTTTACTTACGATATTAATCTTAATATATCCCTATGAAGATATCCTTATTTTATTATTGATGTCCCTATTCACATCTTTTCATCAAATGACCCAAAAACATCAAGAATGGTCCTATATGGTCACTAATAGCCAACTTTAAGAAGAATATGAATGAATGCAAACATACATAAGTGGATGAACATAAATAATGAAGGTACCAGACATTGCCTAAAGTAATGAAGTGTTGACCTAGGGTTCAATCCAGTATGCTCTTGTATGATCCAAAACCTGCAAGGAAGGAAAAGATGGGGTTAGATCCAAAGCATCTAAGCAATGCCTGGCACCATATTACTGATCCTCATCTACAATTATGCATGTGCATAGTCAAGCCATACATAGACTCAACAACATGGTAGCATTGATCCAATAACAGAAAATACATTACAAATTCCAAGCTCACGGTCTCAATGAAATAAATAGTGTATAAAACAATATATGGTGTACAACAACAACAAGCATGCAATGAAAGCAATAACATTGCATGATGCCTAAACTGAAATTCAAAATAGTAAGTGTATTCATGTATGTTTGCATGATGCCAGATATTAAACAGTGAGCTCATGAACAATGTATGATGCCCTAGCTTGCAGCTCGCGAGCCATCAAGACATTTCCTCATGAAATGATCATAAATGGGGAGTACCACATAGTGAACATCAATAGAAAAACAAATAAAGAGAGATCAAACACTTCACACAATGCCTTGAAGGTAATAGAAATGATGCCCTAGCTCTCAAAGCTCGTAGGTCATCAAGCATTCCAAATGAAAAGATGTAAACAATGCCAATATTAAATAGTGAGCTCATGAACAATGTATGATGCCCTATATTGTAGCCCGCGAGCCATCAAGAGATTTCCTCATGAAATGATCATAAAGGGAGTACCACATAGTGAATATCAATAGAAAAACAAATAAAAAGAGATCAAACACTTCGCACAATGCCTTGAAGATAATAGAAGCGATGCCCTAGCTCTCAAAGCTCGCGGGTCATCAGGCATTTCAAATGATAAGATGTAAACAATGTAAGTATTAAACAGTGAGCTCATAAATAATGTATGATGCCCTAGCTTTCAGCCCGTGAGCCATCAAGACATTTCCTCATGAAATAATCACAAACAGGGAGTACCACATAGTGAATATCAACAGCAAAACAAATAAAGAGAGACCAAACACTTCACACAATGCCTTGAAGGTAATAGCAATGATGCCTTAGCTCTCAAAGCTCACGGGTCATCGAGCATTCCAAATGCTAATTAAGATGTAAACAATGCCACTATTAACAATGCTATCAAATAAACAATGCCACTAAAATTGTGTTAATGAGAAGACAAAGCTTGAATGCCTACCTCAAGTGCCAGTGCTCTCTTCCAAAATGGTGTCGGCTTCTTCGCTCACACATCCCAAACTTGGATGCCCACTTTAGGCCACATAGAAATGCAGTGTCTTCTTCGCGGCAGCTCTTCAAATTTACAAATTACAAATGACACTTCCTTTTTCTTTTTTTGTTTATAACCAAATGGGTGTCACAATTGCGACAATAGCGTCACTATTACGACACCGTCAGGGGCACTTGCAAAAAAAAACACAAAAAACATACACAAATTGTAATGGCATTGCAAATTGGCATCGAAATTTGACCCCAAATGTTGTAGTGGATGATGCCAAAAAGGATGAAACCTACAGGAGTGAAGAAGATGTCTAAAGACCTTAGAGTTGAGATGAGGAATGAGATCCGAAGTGCATTAGCTAGTTTTTGGAGGAATCTTGAACCTAAAAGTGAGTGTGTGGAGGCTACTATAGAGTTGAAGAGGTTGAGTTGGCATTTATTGATCAAGAGGTGGGTCATTTGGCCTCTTAAAAAGATAATTCAAAAGAGGAAAATGCAAGAAAGGCTAACAACAGTGCAAGACATAAAAGAGGTAAGCACACCTGTGAATGTTTTGACATCATGTATGAAAGAGATTTCTGAGGACAAAGTAGATGAGGTAGATGTGGTTATGGATGAGTGTAATAATTAGTTGGTTGGATTTGATGATGAATTTAAGGAGTGTAATGTTGATGTGGTTAATAATGAGATTGTTGATGTTGAGGATGTTGACATAGTTGAGGTTGGGAGTGAATTTCCTTTGTCTGAATCTAATAACCTAGTTGGGTTAGTTGCAAGAGTATGATATTGATAGTAGTGAGGGTATTGATATTGATGAATTTTTTGATCAGTATGAGAGGGTTTTGGATAGGGTTTTCATTTTTTATTATGATCAAGTTATTAATGGAAATTTTTAGACTGAGATGTTTCAGTTAGATGTTGACTTTTTACAGAGATCACCTAGAGGGTGTGAAGGTCGAGAAATGTATTTCTTGTTTAATAAGGATACTAATCAAGTTGATTGTGTGAAGGAATTTTTTTATTGCATTTGTAGCAGTGCAAGTATAGAAAGAGCAACAATATTCTTTTTATAGGAACCAATATTTGAGCATGACGATGGATATACCAAGAGTGAAGATGAATACTAAATTAGAGACAAAGGTAATGAAAATGAAGGAATAATTGTGGTTAAATGATAAAGGTAGTGGCTTGAGTAAGGTTAATGAAATCCTTTTTGTTGATGGACTGATGGTAGAGAATGGTCAAATATGTGATGAGGATGAGGATAAGTGGTTGAAGTTGTCAAGAGGGTTTGTGAATAGGAGTATAGATCTTATGCATGGTCCTGATTAGTTATGGATTTATTCTTGTAGAATCGAAGTGAGAGGGTCACTTTTAAATAACCTCAGGTGTCTGATGTAGGAACATCTTGGGTTTCTTGGCAATCTTGCATCAACCAAAAAGAATTTCCTTTCATTTTTTTTCAGTATGTTCCTATTAGTAAATTTTAGTGTTTTGTGTGGTGTTCCTCCCAGTTGGTTCATTGGCTCATGTGAACCTTTTGGCATGTTTTGGACATCACGTGGAATCTTGATTTGGGTTCGCATCACAATCCATTCTATCTTGGTGGAGATCTCTTGAGCTTTTGGTTTGTACCTATATGTTCTTCACGCTAACAACTTAATCCACATTTTTTGATCCTATGAAGCTTTCTTGTGGCTTTTGGATCTAATCGATGCATTTTTTATGATATTATTCTTTTGGATGACCTCCTTGTGTGATTGCACATCATTCTATATCAATCTAGAGGTGTTCCTTATGATTTGGGTCCTGACCTATTTGTTGTAATATATTTTCTTCATCTTTGGAGAATGTGATCTCCTTGGTCAACTTGTGGCTTGCAAAATTGTATATATTGTAGCATTTGTTCCTTAGTTGGGTAGCTTTTCATTATTTAGTCTTTAAGAGGTTAGCATCCAACATGGATCTGGATTTATGATTGTAATCAGGCATGTATGCATCAAGTGTAAGATGGCATATTGTTGGATAATTTGATGTAATTACTTGCATTTGAGATAATGTGAAGGCATGAATGTGCATGTATTCTTTTCATTCTGGTTGTTTCTATTGATTATTTCAACTATGTTGACTTGGGCTGCATGGTTGGACTATCTCCTTTGAGGAAACTCATGCCATGACTTCATCAGGGAAAATTTATCTGTTATCTTTTACTTTTGATCTATCAATAAGTTCAGCTATAAATAAAGTTGTTCTTTTTGAATTCTCTCAACACTATCAAAACCATCTGTTAAATCTATTCCACTAGACATCTCTACCATATGAGATTCTAATAAGTCTATTTAATATTCTTTGTTGATGATAGCCATCGATGGAAAATTTGGTACACTGAAATCACCTCATTCACACATTTTTCAAAATCTTTAAGGCTCTTGTACAACCAAATATGTGCATTAGCACATGTATTTAATATATCTTATATCTATGTTGTCTGCAATCCTATTTTCTACATCCTTTAGTATGGTGTATTATAATTTGGAAGCATTCTCCTTAAATATATCAAGCAAAATCTACATTTTCTACACACTATACAATGATACATCTCCACCTTTTTCATTTATGGAAACACTTGTATAATATTTGCATCACTCCCCCTTTCACATCAAATACAAAGGGCATGGTCTATGCATCATTCTACAATCTCTACATTGCTCAATTTTCTCCACGTCACTCCCCATATATAGATCATAACTCAATACTTCATATCTACAACACTCATTTATCTTTTTGTCACTACCCTATACAACATAATACATTATCTCTACAACATATTCTACAACACTTCTCTTATATAGGATCTCACCCCCTATCTACATCAACTCTCTCTTAGGGTATAAAAAAACTATAGTGCTCTTGGGAACAAAAAAATGCACTCTAACATCCTACTTTTCTACTGTATATATACAAAAGAAATTTTCTTACCAAAACAAAATGGGCAACTCACTTTGATGGGGATCAAATGCCCTGATGCATAACTTTTAGATGTGTCCAAATGGTTTTTTTCTCATCTCTTGTTGACACCACACTGACACTTAATCTTCATGAGAAGATCATTTGCATCTTTTATGATATCTAGAGTTTTGATATCCCAACTCATCTTCTTTGATTCCTTAAACATCTTCACTAATCCAATAAAATTCAAATATACTACATCCCTTAAGTGGAAAAATTTATTCTTTATCTTTTCATGTTGGTTTGTCAATAAGTTCACTATATATAAAGTTGTTCTTTTTAAATTCTCTCGGCACCATCAGAATCATTCTTTAAATCTATTCCACTAGACATCTATACTATCTAAGATTCTAATAAGTCTATTTAATCTTTGATTCTATTTTTTTATGCTAGCCATTAGTGGATAAATTGGTACACTACAATCACCTCATTCACACATTTTTCAAAATATTTAAGGCTCTCTTGCAACTAGATATATGCATTCACACATCTATTTAATATATCTTGTATCCTTTTTTCTTCAATCCTCTTCCTCGCATCCTTTAGTATGGTGGATTCCAATTTGGAAGCATTCTCCTTAAATATATCAAGCAACATCTACAGCTTCTACACACTAGACAATGATACATCTCCAACTTTGTCATTTATGGAAACACTTGTACCATCTCTACATCACTCCCCCTTTCACATAAAATACAAAGGGCGTGGTCTATTCATTACTCTAAAATCTCTACATTGCTCAATTTTCTCCACATCACTCCTCATATATAGATCATAACTCAATACTTCATATCCACAACACTCATTTATCTTTACATTACTACCCTAGACAACATAATGCATTATCTTTGCAACATATTCTACAACACTTCCCTTATGTAGGATCTATCCCCCTATCTACATCAACTCCCTCTTAGGGTATTAAAAAACTATAGTGCTCTTGGGAACAAAAAATGCACTATAACATCCTACTTTTCTACCACATACATACAAAAACAATTTTTCTTACCAAAAAATATGAGCAAATCACTTTTTTGGGGACAAAATTTCCTGATGGATGACTTTCATGTGTGCCCAAATGGTTTTCTACTCATCTCTTGTTGAGTCCACACTAACACTCAATCTTCACAAGAAGATTGTTTGCCTCTTTTATGCTATCTAGAGCATTGATATCCAAATTTAGCTTCTTTTATTCCTTAAACATCTTCACTAATCCAATGAGATTCAAATATACTACATCCCTTAAGTTCCCTTAAGTGACAAAATTAAAATTGCTTCTTTATCTTTTCCTTTTGGTCTGTCAATAAGTTCAACTATATATAAAGTTGTTCTTTTTGAATTCTCTTAGCACCACTAGAATCATTCTTTAAATATATTACACTAGACATCAATCCTATCTAAGATTCTAATAAGTCTATTTGATCTTTGATTTTCTTTGTTGATGCTAGCCATTGATGGAAAAATTGATACACTACAATCACCTCATTCACACATTTTTCAAAATGTTTAAGGCTATCTTGCAACCAAAAATGTGCATCAACACATCTATTTAATATATCTTGTAGCCTTCTTTCTTCAATTCTCTTCTTTGTATCCTTTAGTATGGTTGATTCTAATTTGAAAGCATTCTCCTTAAATATATCAAGCAACATATGCAGTTGCTACCCACTAGACAATGATACATCTCTCTTTTTTCATTGATGGAAACACTTGTACCATCTCTTCATAACTCCCACTTTGACATCAAATGCAAAGGGCATGGTCTATGCATCACTCTACAATATCTACATTGCTCAATTTTCTCGGCATCACTCCCTATATATAGATCATAACTCAATACTTCATATCAACAACACTCATTTATCTTTGTCTCATTCCCCTATACAATATAATACTTTATCTCTACAACATATTCTACAACACTTCCCTTATATAGGATCTCTCCCCTATCTACATCAACTCCCCATTAGGGTATAAACAAACTATAATGCTCTTGGGAATAAAAAAATGCACTCTAATTATTGGCATAATGGTCAACACTCCCCTCGGGGTTCGTGACATGGCTTAATCACCTCAAGTGTCTTCTATAAGTCTAGTGGTTGTATCAGACATTAACATGTCAATATGTTGGTGCAACAACAACCACTACTTGTAACAAGTGGTTTCTGAGCTTGGTCACAGGTTTGAATCCCCTCGAGTAGCGTTGAGGGGCAGATTGTTGGTATAATGGTCAATGCTTCCCTCGGGATCTACGACATGGCTTAACCACCTCTAGTGTCTTTCTATAAGTCTAGTGGTTGTATCAGTCATTAACAAGTTGATCTTTTGGTTCAATGACAACCACTACTTGCTACACTAACATCCTACTTATCCACCACATATATACAAAAACTTATTTTCCTACCAAAAAAATGGGCAACTCACCTTGATGGGGATAAAATTCCCTAATGAATAAATTGCAGATGTGCCCAAATAGTTTTCCACTCATCTCTTGTTGAGGACACATTGACACTCAAACTTCACAAGAAGATCCTTTTCCTTTTTTATTCTATCTAGAGCATTTATGTCCCAATTCAACTTCTCAGGTTCCTTAATCAACTTCACTAATCTAGTGAGCTTCAAATCTACTACATCCCTTAAGTGAAAAAATTATTTTTTTATATTTTCCTTTTGCTCTGTTAATAAGTTTTCAACTATATATAAATTTGTTCTTTTTTAATTCTTTGGACACCATTAGAATCTTTCTTTAAATCTATTCCACTAGACATCTCTACTATATGAGGTTCTAATAAGTCTATTTGATCTTTGATATTCTTTATTGATGCTAGTCATTGGTGGAAACATTGGTACACTACAATCACCTCATTCACACATTTCTCAAAATTTTTAAGGCTCTTTTGCAATAAAATATGTGCATTAGCACATCTATTTGACTTATCTTGTATTATTTTGTCGTCAATCCTCTTCCTTGCATCCTTTCGTATGGTGGATTCCAATTTGGAAGCATTCTCCTTAAATATATCAAGAAACATATGTAGTTTCTATGCACTATATGATGATACATCTCCCCCTTTTTCATTGATGTAAAAACTCTTACCATCTCTACATCACTCCCCCTTCAACATAAAATAAAAAGGGTATGGTTTATCCATCACTGTACAATCTCTACATTGCTCAATTTTCTCTACATCACTCCACATATATAGATCATAACTCAATACTACATATCTAAAACACTCATTTATCTTTGCATCACTCCCCTATACAACATAATACTTTATCTCTGCAACATATTCTACAAAACTTCCCTTATATAGGATATCTCCCCCTATTTAAATCAACTCCCCCTTAGGGTATAAACAAACTACAGTGCTCTTGGGAACCAAAAATGCACTCTAACATCCTACTTATCCACTACATATATACAAAAAAAAAATCTTACTAAAAATAATGGGTAACTCTCTTTGATGGGGACAAAATTCCTTGATGAATGACTTTTAGATGTGCCCAAATTGTTTTCTTCTCATCTGTTGTTGAGGCCACACTGACACTCAATCTTCACAAGAAGATCCTTTGTCTCTTTTATATTGTCTAGAGAATTGATATCCTAATTCAACTTCTTTGTTTCCTTAAACAACTTCACTAATCCAATGAGCTTCAAATCTACTACATATGTTAAGTGACAAAATTACTTCTTTATCATTTCTTGTTGGTATGTCAATAAGCTCAACTATATATAAATTTGTTCTTTTTTTAATTCTCTCGACACCATCGGAATCATTTTTTAAATCTATTCCACTAGACATCTATACTATTTGAGATTCTAATAAGTCTACTTGATCTTTGATATTCTTTGTTGATGTTTGCCATAGGTGGAAAGATTGGTACACTGCAATCACCTCATCCACATATTTTTCAAAATATTTAAGGCTCTCTTGCAGCTGGATATGTGCATTAAAGCACATCTATTTGACATATCTTGTATCCTTTTGTCTTCAATCATCTTCCCTACGTCCTTTAGTATGGTGTATTCCTATTTGGAATCATTTTCTTTAAATATATCAAGCAAGATCTGCAGTCTCTATGCACTAGACAATGATACATCTACTTGTATCTCTAAAAGGTCTTCATGTAAGACCTTTACTACATATTTTATTGTCTCCATGCTTTGCATATATGACTTTATGAATTCCTTGAGGGTGGAGTGGTGGATAATATCACCAAAATGGAGCTTGTGTAATGGATTTGTAAGGAAATTAAGAGGTGAAACAACTTTCTACACTAACCTTGAGGGGAGGGAAATGTAAAAAAATAAAAATACATGTACAATAGTTAAAGAAGCTTAACAAAAATAACATAAATAGAATTCATACCACCACACAATGATTTGTGTGGGGAAAACCCTTTTAGGAGAAAACCCCCACACTCCAAAAGTTGCCCAATATATTATTCATAAATTAATAACATATTACAATATACCTATAGATAAAACTTCTCTCAAGGGTATCACCAACCAAAGATCTAGGGGTGACTGAATAGCTATATGACTCTTACACACACCCTTTATCTCATACACCTAACATATATGAGATACAATGCATGAAATCGTCAAATGGTATTAAAAAACCATGGGTTAAACAATACTTATAAGTTGGTGCCCACCTTATTTGAAATCAAATATGCTCTATGATGTGTCAAAACACACACCAAAATGTGTAACTCCCTTTTACAACTCATTTATGTGATCAACACATTTTTATATTTATTATTTCAAGAGACCTAACTTTCAAACACCATGATGCAAAGGAAGGACTAACATCATCAACATACAACTTCTACATAAATATATTCAAGGTGCATTCCATTTTACACCACTTATATACATTTCTTCTTTGGTCAATTTGACATATGTTATTACAAATCAACCAAGAAAATACAATATTTGCATGATCATGTCTCTCACCATGTATATTTATGGCATACAAATGATCATTGCATCAAACAACTCAACAATGCATTATTTTGTTAAACCCTCATTTCACCAAGGGTTATGACAATATTTACTATGAAGAGACACACAAAAACCTCCATAACTTTCCCAAATGATCAAATAATAAAAATTAATTTGTAGGAACATTATGTAACAATTTAAAGAATACTCTCACCAATTTTGAGCCTTTTTGGATGACACAATACAAATATACAATTTTCTTAATGCTTGCTAGAAACCCTAGTTTTAACACAAATGTACTCTGACAAAAAATGTCACAGCTCATTCAAAACTTAATGAAATTGGTTCAAACACAAAGGAAATGAAACTATAATATTTTTTCCATATTTCCCCATTGGTTTCATAACATTTTTTTATTGTCACAATCCATACCATGTGTTTCTTTTGGTCTGTTAGGGGAAAAAATAGTCATTCAAGACAACCTATACCAAAAATGCCATAACTTTTACAAATATTAATGAAATTTGATGAAACCAATTGAAGATGAAAGTAGATTCTCATAAATAAATTCTCCAACCATTTTTAGATCATTGTATGAAAGATAAATTTGTACAAACCAAGAGAACATTCTGCAACATGAGAAAAATTTAGAAGTAATGCACAAAAACAAAGGGTTTCTTCTTCTTCACAATCTCCAACCCTCTCCAACCCCCAAATTCGAGTTGGTATTACATATTAATCAAATTATAACCACTAAAAACTTCCCAACTAACTAGTAACTCCTTCATTAACACTATGATGACATTTGGAAGTTTTGATAACATTTTGACAACATTGATAATTTTTACATGACAACTTTTGCAATATTTTACATCTTGTAACAACTTATCATGAAAAAATATTAAAATGGATCAAAATGGTTCCAAATGTTCTTAAATGAACTTATGAAATAAAACCAATTAAAACAAAAAATGATAACTATATCTAACTTGAACCTAAGGTGCTCCTGCACCATACCATAACTTTTCGACTAGGTGTTTGATTGACAAATTGTTTGAGCGATGGATAGCTTGTAACATGTTCTATATTCTTACAAACCACTATGCCAGTTGTTCTCATTTTTAGGCTATGATGCAGCCTCTAAAGACATCAAAATTTAATTTTTTTAAAAAAAATTGGCAACTTCAAAAAAAGATAATTTTAACATCTTCAAAATAGGACATGGTCTTGGAATGAAGATTTATAGACATTCTTATCTAGCCCATCTGAAACCTTGAGGAAAGAATAGGAAAATTTTGTGCTCAAATGAAAAATTACTAAAATAGTAACTATGTGAAAATTCAAGGTTGAGACACATTTTTCTAACAATCTCCCACTTGTTGAACACCTTGCAAAACCAAAGGGAGTATCTACACCATAGTTCAATTTCTAGGGGCCACGAGGCCCATAGAATCTGAACACCCTATGAAATTTTATATGCTCATAGCCTTAGTTAATGAATCTACAACATACATCAAAGTCTCTACCTTAACCAACTTCGCCATGCCATCCTTGTCCATATCCCTAACAAAATGATATTGAACATCAATATGCTTGGTCTTAGCATAAAAAGTCAAGTTTTTCCCTAGGTAGATCAAACTCTAACTATCACAATAAATTTGTATTGCTCCTTGCTTTATTCCAATATATAAACATACTCTCTTAAGCCAAATAACTTCTCTACAAGGGTTAGTAGATGCCATATACTTATCTTCAATAATGGACAAAGAAACCATAGCATGGCACTTACTCATCCAACTAATTGTAACACCAAATAATGTAAACACATAAGCACTAGTGGATCTTTAGAAATCAATATCACTTGTACAATCGTAATCCACATAACCATGAATATTAAGGTAAAATTTATCTCCTATCATATTACCGTGATAACATAAATAATTCTATTCAAGGTACCCTCAAAATATTTGAAGTCTCTTTGAACTACATCCCAATGAACTCTACTAGGATTAGATACATATTTGGAAATCATTTCCACTGCTTGGGCAAGGTATAGTCTAGTATAGACTATAGCATACATAAAAATTCCAATTGTACTTTGGTAAGTTACTTTTCTTATGTCTTCCATTTTTTATGGCAATGTAGGACAATCTAAAATAGAAAATGTTGTTCCAACTTTAAAAGGAACATATAATGGTTTACAATCTTGCATGTTGAACCTATGTAGTAATGAGTTCACATGCTTACTTCAGTCTAGCAATAGCCTTTTGTTTACTCTATCTCTTCTAATTTCCATCCTAAGAATGTGTTTAGCTACACCAAAATCTTTCATTTTAAATTTAGCAGAAAGATGAGACTTAAGTTATACAATCATACCTTTCCCTTTACCATTAAATAACATATCATCAACATATAATGGAATGTAAAGGAAATGACCACCATTAGATTTATAATAAATACAATGATCTGATTGAGAATGCTCAAATCCCAAAATCAACACATATGTATCAAATTTCTAGTACCACATCCTAGGACCCCGCTTCAGGCCATATAAATATTTCTTCAGTTTGAAAACCAAATTACTTTTACCTTTTACCACAAAGTGCACTAGTTGTATCATAGAAATATCCTCCTCTAGATCACCATGAAGGAATGTAGTTTTCAAACCCATTTTCTCAACCTCTAAATCATAAGCAGCAACAATAGAAAGCAAAAATATAATAGATGTCATTTTTTTATGTAGGAGCATCTAGGGTGTAAGAGCAATCTTGCATCACCCAAAGATATTGTCTATTTTTCAATAAGGGGTATCTTTGGACAGAGTTTCTATTTTAGTAGGTTGTTCATTTGAGCATTAATTATTCCATTTTCTTCCCTGGAGGTTCATTTTTGATATATTAGCCTACTAGTAAAGTTTCATAGAAAGATCAAGTCTAGTTTTTAATTTATTGCATTTTTTGTTTTGGCGGGGTGGAACAAAAACTTTGAGCTCAGTATTGAAGGCTTGAGAAGCTCCAAAAAGGGGTCAAACTTTGATCAATTTGTGCTTCACTAGAAAAAGGTATAGAGAGATTCATGCCATTTATGAAATGGGGTTATAATAGCCAATCGACTCAACGATTCACAAGTTATGGTTTTTGAAAGTTGTGCCTTCAAGATGCCAGTTTCAATGCAAAAAGGAAAATAAGGAAAAATCACTTGAAGTGGGAAGTTGAACCATTGGGCGCCAAGAGGGAAAATTTCACTTTCCAGAATATTCTAAGGCGGTTAATTGTGCTACTTAATAGGGATAAAAAGGGATTTTAGGGTTCAGTTCTAGTAGTTGTAATGATATTTCACTGAGGATAATAGAAAGCAAGTGTTGTTGTTTCCATTAATCTGCTCTTGCAATTTTTTATTTATTTTTCTTGTGTTGTGTGTGTTTAGCTAAATAAGGGGAGTACCCTTCATCATTTTTGCAATAGGAGATAATATCTCACCATAATCAACACACTCAACCTGAGAGTATCTTTTCATAACCAACCTTGCTTTATACTTATCAATGTATCCATCTAAACTAATATTTTTCTTGAACACCCATTTGCAACAAACAAGTTTTCATCCTTTAGGAAATGGTACAAGATCCCATATATAATTCAATTTCAAGGCTACTATTTCTTCATCTATTGCAATTTTCTATGATTCTGCATCATTCATACCTAATGCCTCTTCTATAAATCTAGGTTGATTCACGTTTGTAGTCAAAGAAAAAAAACATCTCCAATAATTAGGAGAATACCTTTCAAGTGGTTGCCTATACCTTAAAGACCTTCAAATAGGAATATTTGGAGGTTCTTCCTCCTCTTCTAAAGATTCAAATCTATATGAGCTCTTCTCAACTTCTTGTCTATCTAGGGGCCTCAATTCAAATTGCTTAGGCATAGAAGGTAGTTGAATCACATCTTCCATTTTAGTTTGTTTAGCTACAATATAACAGAAGGAGGGTTAGTTTCTCTAAAAATAACACTTCTTCAATGTATCACCTTCTGAGCAATAGGATCCCACAACTTGTATCCTTTCACACCCTAATTGTATCCAATGAGATCAATTCCTAATAACTATTAACTTAAGGTTTCTAATTTTGATTAAAGCCTATCGCCAAAGTCTTTATCAAGATTTTCTTTTTCTAAATGATACATGGAAATTTATCTACTATCATTATTGGTAATATCACTCTTTTGAGAAAAGTAAGGAGATTAATACTTTGATGGAGATTTACTAAGGATTTCAACCTTAAGTTTAATCTCAACATTTGATTTGATAATACATATTTTCCTCGACAATGGTGCCAAAAAGTGATGAGGGTCATGTGTACACCTCCATATTAAGTAAGATAATTTATCCTCAAGTAAAATCAAGGTGGTGCCTTATTGTTGTTTGCAATAGAATAATAGGAACTAAATAAATAGTACTTTTTTTCTAAGAATTTAAATTACTCAAACACTTCATTAAAATTACTAGGATTGAAATCAATCTAAGAATTGAAATGCTAATGCTAATTTAAAATTGAAATAAAAATAAGTGAAGTTAATGTACACTTGTCACTTTATTGTTGCAATTTAAAGAAATAAATTCTATTGACATCAAATAAATTTTCTCATTGAAACCATTTTCTAAATAACGTGTTGCATAGAACTAAAAGGAAATGCATTTCAATTAGTTCAAATATAAATTATTTAATACTCTACCAAAACATGGGAACATGCCTACAAAATGCACATACTATATCAATGGAATAAACTAAGGTTTAAAATAAAGAAATTAGATAATAATATTATTTCATCTATTAAAGAAGCTAGAAAATTATTGTGAAAGATGTATATCGTGTAAAAATTTTATAATATAAATCTAATATTTATTTGTGGTGCGGCTAGGAAATTCACAAATGCATGCATTAAACAGGTTAGACATTTTGGGAGACACTTAGTATGTTGTATGTAATACTAGGATAAATATTTAATGTGTGTTGTAGATTGGAAAAATATTTAGCATCGGGAAAAATTACTACAAACTTAGAAAAACTAAACAAAGGGGGCATGATTTTGTGGCACGTAGTTTATGTAATACCGCTTGGTAGTTTTGTGCAAGTTTATTTCTATAAATGCAAGCACGAGTAGTTGTTGAGTTAGGTTTTCAAAACCTTTGGCTTATTAGATAAGGTTGATTGAGAATCTTTTGTAAGATTGTATATGTGAGGAGAGGAAGGATGGATTTATATGCATGGTTAAATGATTTTCATTTGTGTGTTCACAAATGGAGTGTGATTAAGGAGATTGATGTTTTACGAGCATTATATGGAGACTTTGCAAGTGTTCTGTCATATTTCTTCATGAGACAACAAAATGAGTCTATGAATGCTTTTGGAGGTTTATTTTTGTCCTTGAAGGTTTTATGAGGCTGCATATTGTATCATCTTGATGATGTATTTTTTTATCCTTTTGTATTGTGAATTTTGAATACTTATAGTTTACATATGATTCTCTCTCGTGGTTATGTGGAAATAGTTTATTATAGATATATTTTCTTTCAACAATAACTATATTATAGAATTAAAAAACTCCATAGAAAATTGAACTATGAAATATTATACTTTTCTTTCCTTCCCTTGGGCTATGGGGGGCCTTCTCCTCTAGAGGAATATGACTACTCTATTGAACTAGTGCATACAAATGCTTCAAACATAAATACTATTAATAATAAGGTTCTGTAATTTGTATTATATCTATATTGCTTAAAAAAGATTAACATACTCTATTCACGAAATGATCTTATCCTTTCTTATTAGATGCCTAATTCCTCTTAGAATTTAGTAGGTTTCTTTATTCTAGAAAGTTTTACTAGTTTCAAATGAAATCTCCTAAATCTATATTTTTATTAGCATATTATAATGTTTCTATAATGATCATCTTAGTTAATCTTTAGTTTATTAGGTAGTTTCTATTTTCATCTTTAGTTCACGATTGTTTCTTTTAGAAACATCATCTTTGTAAATCTATATAAGGAGCTTTCATCTCCTTTGTTTAATAACAACAACACATAACATGGTATCAGAGCGGGTCGATGGGATTTCATAAAATTTGGCAATTTTTTAAGAAAAATTCGAGCCTCTTATGATCTAGGATTTTTTTCTAGAAATTTATTTTTCAAATTTTTAAAATCAAAATCGTTGGGGGTTTTTAAGAAAATTGCATGATTTTTCTTTGAAGATTTTTGCTAAAAATTGCTAGCCTGGTTGAGGGATTTGATCACATGATTTCTCGGTTTGAGAAAAAGTCTCTGATTTTTTAAGGTTGCGTGTTTGTTGCATGTGCTTTTTGTGAGTTGTATGTTTCTTGCATGTGTTGTTTTACCATGTGAAGTCTTGTGTTTTTCCACATGAATGTTTCTCTGATGGGTTTTAATAATTATTTCCACAAAAATTATCTATTGGGTTTATAATTTTTTCCTCGAAAATTATATGTTGGGTTTATAATTTTTTCTTGAAAAATCATCTAGTGGGTTTTCATATTTTTCCCCTTAAAAATTATGGATAAGCTTTATATTTTATCTCCATAAAAAAATATTGTGGATTTTTGTGCAATTTTTTGCCTTAAAATCATTTTATAAAGGGTTTTACTATTTTTCCTCAAAAACAAAGTTTTGTATTCTGAGTCATGTCTCAGATTTTGTGTTGGGTTTTGATCAATTTTTTACCTCAAAATTTGTGTTGGGTTTTCGTTGATTTTTCTCCTCAAAAAACATTTTTGGTTTCTATAATACGCGAAGTTCGCGTGGGATTTCATGACAAGTGTTCTTGATTCTGGGTTTTTATTATTTTTTCCAAAAAAATGATGCTTTGTAATCTTCAAATCATGGTATTTTGAAGTCAATTTTGGGGCATCCTACTCATCTGCAAAGTTTGGAGGGTTTGTTGATTTTTCCTCAAAATCGTGACAACTATTCTCAGTATGTATCTCTGTTTCCAAGGAGGGAAGGACAGTTTTGTTATCCAACATCAGGTTGGACATTTTATGATGATTTTTGGTCAAATATTTTGCAGATTCTAAGAGGCTTAGTTGAAGACTCATCTTAGTGGCAGATTCAATGATAAGCACTTGTCTCTTGTTGCAGAGCATTATGAAGAAGGGGGAAACCTTCTTTATTTTTTTCTAGATTGATTTTGGCTTCTTGGTTATTAACACTTTGTAGATCCAGGGAGGGTCTCAACAACAGTAGAATGTTCTAAAGAATTTGTGACCAAAAGACAACAATTAGACAATAACCATTAAGGGAGGGTATTAGAATATTATAAAGTTTATTTAATGGTCATCTTAGTTAATCTTTAGTTTATTAGGTAGTTTCTATTTTCCTCTTTAGTTCACAATTGTTTCTTTTAGAAATATTATCTTTGTAAATCTATATAAGAAGCTTTCAACTCCTCTATTTAATAACAACAACATCAATTTACCATAACAATTTTATCAATCATACTCCCACACATTCGTAATGGATTTGATCTCTACTAGTACTCCACATTTATGACATTATTTTTATTTGAAGATGACTTTATAACAGATAAAAATACTTAGATTTGACTAATTCACCCTTAAAGTATGGGAGAACATTGTCTATGTAACTACATACATTTATCACTATGCTTTCTCTTTCACTATAGCTACATGGTTGGTGATTAATCCCATGTTAACTAATTGATTAATTTTAAATCAAGGATCTTGACATATCTTTGGAATTTTTAAATTGTATAGAGTCATATTCTCAATGATTGGTTACTACATACATTTCTCTACAATTAAAACATGTCCCTAATATAAAAAAATATTTTGGCTACACAACCTTTATAATAAAATCTTTTGAGCTAAAAGTTTAGAGATATCTTGCAGTGAGAACTCTAGAGCTTTATTACATGTATACTTTTGGTGTGCGGCTTTGATGTTTCTTTAAAAAAGTAATCTTCAAAATTTATTTTTATGTCACTACTTATGTACCAAAAAGGATTCCTATTTCATAAAAAAATACATCTTTTGGCGGATAAGAGAATAAGCACGAGTAGTTGTCGAGTTAGGTTTTCAAAACCTTTGGCTTATTAGATAAGGTTGATTGAGAATCTTTTGTAAGATTGCATATGTGAGGAGAGGAAGGATGGATTTAGATGCATGGTTAAATGATTTTCATGTGTGTGTTCACAGATGGAGTGTGATTAAGGAGATTGATGTTTTACGAGCATTATATGGAGACTTTGCAAGTGTTTTGTCATATTTCTTCATGAGACAACAAAATGAGTCTATGAATGCTTTTGGAGGTTTATTTTTGTCCTTGAAGGTTTTATGAGGCTGCATATTGTATCATCTTGATGATGTATTTTTTTATCCTTTTGTATTGTGAATTTTGAATACTTATAGTTTACATATGATTCTCTCTCGCAGTTATGTGGAAATAGTTTATTACAGATATATTTTCTTTCAACAATAACTATATTATAGAATTAAAAAATTGCATAGAAAATTGAACTATGAAATATTATACTTTTATTTCCTTCCCTTGGTCTAGGGGGGGCTTCTCCTCTAGAGGAATACGACTACTCTACTGAACTAGTGCATACAAATGCTTCAAACATAAATGCTATTAATAATAAGGTTATGTAATTTGTATTATATCTATATTGCTTAAAAAAGATTAACATACTCTATTCACGAAATGGTCTTATCCTTTCTTATTAACTACCTAATTCCTCTTAGAATTTAGTAGGTTTCTTTATTCTAGAAAGTTTTACTAGTTTCAAATGAAATCTCCTAAATCTATATTTTTATTAGAATATTATAATGTTTCTATAATGACCATCTTAGTTAATCTTTAGTTTATTAGTTAGTTTCTATTTTCGTCTTTAGTTCACGATTGTTTCTTTTAGAAACATCGTCTTTGTAAATCTATATAAGGAGCTTTCATCTCCTTTGTTTAATAACAACAACACATAATATGGTATCAGAGCGGGTCGATGGGATTTCATAAAATTTGGCAATTTTTTTAAGAAAAATTTGAGCCTCTTATGATCTAGGATTTTTTTCTAGAAATTTGTTTTTCATGTTTTTAAAATCAAAATCGTTGGGGGGTATTTTATGAAATTTTTGTGGTTTGTCTTTGAATATTTTTGCTGAAAATTGCTAGCCTGATCGAGGGATTTGATTGCGTGATTTCTTGGTTTGAGCAAAAGTCTTTGATTTTTTAAGGTTGCGTGTTTATTACATGTGCTTTTTGTGAGTTGCATGTTTCTTGCATGTGTTGTTTTACCATGCAAAGTCTTGTGTTTTTCCGCATGAATATTTCTCTGATGGGTTTTAATAACATTTCCACAAAAATTATCTATTGGGTTTATAATTTTTTCCTCAAAAATTATATGTTGGGTTTATAATTTTTTCTTGAAAAATCATCTTTTGGGTTTTCATATTTTTCCCCTTAAAAATTATGGATGAGTTTTATATTTTTTCTCCATAAAAAATTATTGTGGGTTTTTGTGTGATTTTTTACCTTAAAATCATTTTATAAAGGGTTTTACTATTTTTCCTCAAAAACAAAGTTTTGTATTCTGAGTCATGTCTTGGATTTTGTGTTGGGTTTTGATCATTTTTTCACCTCAAAAATTATATTGGGTTTTCATTAATTTTTCTCCTCAAAAATCATTTTTGGTTTCTATAATACGCGAAGTTCACGTGGGATTTCATGATAGGTGTTCTTGATTTTGGGTTTTTACTATTTTTTCCAAATAAATGATGCTTTGTAATCTTCAAATCATGGTATTTTGAAGTCAATTTTGGGGCATCCTACTCATCTGCAAATTTTGGAGGGTTTGTTGATTTTTCCTCAAAATCGTGACAACTATTCTCAGTGTGTATCTATGTTTCCAAGGAGGGAAGGACAGTTTTGTTATCCAACATCAGGTTGGACATTTTGTGATGATTTTTGGTCAAATATTTTGCAGATTCTAAGAGGCTTAGTGGCAGACTCATCTCAATGGAAGAGTCAATGATAGGCTCTTGTCTCTTGTTGCAGAGCATTATGAAAAAGGGGGCAATCTTCTTTATTTTTCTCTGGATGGATTTTGGCTTCTTGGTTATTAACATTTTGTAGATCTAGGGAGAGTCTCAACAACAGTAGAATGTTCTAAAGAATTTGTGACCAAAAGACAACAGTTAAACGATAACCATTAAGGGGGGGTATTAGAATATTATAAAATTTCTATAATGGTCATCTTAGTTAATCTTTAGTTTATTAGGTAGTTTCTATTTTCGTCTTTAGTTCACAATTGTTTCTTTTAGAAATATTGTCTTTGTAAATCTATATAAGAAGCTTTCAACTCCTTTAGTTAATAACAACAACATCAATTTACCATAACAATTTTATCAATCATACTCCCACACATTTGTAATGGATTTGATTTCTACTAGGACTCCACATTTACGACATTATTTTTATTTGAAGATGACTTTATAACAGATACAAATACTTAGATTTGACTAATTCACCCATAAAGTTTGGGAGAACATTGTCTATGTAACTACATACATAAATATCACTATGCTTTCTCTTTCACTGTAGCTACATGGTTGGTGATTAATCCCTTGTTAACTAATTGATTAATTTTAAATCAAGGATCTTGACATATCTTTAGAATTTTTAAATTGTATAGTGTCATATTCTCAATGGTTGGTTACTACATACATTTCTCTACAATTAAAATGTTTCCTTGATATAAAAAATATTTTGGTTACATGACCTTTATAACAAAATCTTTTGAGCTAAAAGTTTAGAGATATCTTGCAGCGACAACTCTAGAGCTTTATTACATGTATACTTTTGGTGCGTGGCTTTGATGTTTCTTTAAAAAAGCAATCTTCAAAATTATTTTTATGTCACTACTTATGTACCAAAAAGGATTCCTATTTCATTAAAAAAATACATCTTTAGGCGGATAAAGAGAATAGATGAGTCAAAATTTAAACATCAATAGTGACCAAAATTAAAATCAATAGACATATCTTATCTCATAATTTAAGTAAACCATAAATATTAAACCACTCCTAGATCCATCTTAAAGATCAAGGTAGAGGAAGAAAAAGAGTTATTCTTTTTAATAAAATAATGAGATGCTTATGGTGTCATCACACTATAGAAAAGGGGATGTATAGACTAATATTTTAAAGATTTGATATTACATGGAAAATATCATAAAATTATATTTGAAAATCAACAAGGAGGAGAAGATCTAAACCATAGACTGTTCTAGGAAAATCAAGAAATTAAGAGTAACTCTAGATAGCTAACCCTAAGAATAGGTACAAAGAACACATGATTATCTCATACCTTAAATTAAAGTGATTATTTTAAGAAAGAAAAGAATTAAAATAAGAAAAAATAAAATGATAAGTCATAAGGCTAGTCCCTAGAACTATAGGAAATGTCAAGTTCACCAAATACAGAGTAGAACTTCTCCTTATCTCTTGGTCAATGCCCTTCTATATGCTCTTTGCAATTATTGGAAGGTGTAGACTGTAAAATTTCTCCTTTTTATATGATGATGCAAGTTATCATGTCTATCCTTTAGTTTTGATTCTCTTATGATGATGCATTTTAAGCTTCTCTACATTAACATTATCTAAATAATTTATATATACTAATCTAGACATCAATTTGAGTAAATTAGCATGTAAGCTAATGAATAGAAATCACAAATTTAAACTAAGTTGGAATATAATTTGTGAGAGAGATTTGAATTTGATAAGAATACAATATTCTTTCTATCGAGGACAAAAACACACTGATGATCTAATCTAAAAAATACAAGATGGTGGATGACAAGATGTGTAAAAAGATGATTATTTAATTCTTGCACTTAAAAAACTTAAATCAAATACTTTAAATACGACTAAACAAATCCAAAACTTAAAAAAAATATACACTTTTATAACTTACACTTACATACAAGAATCTTTTATTAAAATAATAATAAACATATTATAAATCACAAACATGATTAGAAACAATCTAATCTAACATAAACATGTTTTAAATCACTCATCCTAAATTTATTTTTTAGACCCACACAATACATGCTTCCAAAGGTAAACACTCTCAGTGGTGTTGGTGAACCTAGCCCACCTAAGTTATTCATTCAAGCCAAATCATTTTCATGATCTCATCCATTACGAACATTAGACAATATTTTCAATTTAAACCCAAAAAATATCCTTTAAAGGGAAGGATAATAACAAACTCTAATCATGCAATGGAAGAGTCCTTTTTTGTATCACCAACTCATCCTTCATTTGGATAACCTAAATTCACTTGCCAACTGATCACACCACAACTACTAACCAACAAACATATCTAAAATAAAATAAAGTATTTTCCCCAATAGTAAAATGCCAAGTGTCAAGTCCCTGTATTGCCAACACTTGTGAACGTGGCATACAAGGAGCACACCCCGTGCTAATATTAGACCCAAAATGTTGAATACTCTTTGACAATGAAATTTGACGTGGCGGATATGGATCGAATTATGCTCATTTTTAAAAGTTAGAAGAGGATAACGGGATATTTTGTCCCTTGGTGAAATTTTCCTTCGATTGTTTAATTCTTATGTCTGGGTTTGAATTTTAATATTGTCATGGTGAAAGTGAATAATGGGTTATTTTGAGGAAAGTGCGTAAGTATTATATTTTTATATTAAGAGTTGGGTAGATTCTCTTGAATCTGGTTTGATTTGGTTTTTTTGTTTTCTCAATGAATGTGTGTTGATTTTTAGTTTAATTATTTATCAATTATGGTTGTTGATCTATATTTTGAAATTAATAATTTATGTGATTTAAAATATAAAATATTGAAATGACAATTTCATACATTGAGAGCAATTTTCCATGCTATATAAATGATCTACTATTTTGCATGGTGTAGATCGATTACATATTGTGATATCATGTTAAATCACAATAGAATGTAGTTTGGATGTTATAAACCGATTACATGTTAAATTGAAAAAATATATATATTATATATTATAGACCAATTACAATAACATTTTAAATTATAAACTCTTATTTATAATCCAATACCATCAAATAATTCTAATATCAATAATATTATTACACTTTTATCATTTCAAAAAATATAATTATTTATAATTTACAATATATTATCTCAAATCTTAAATTCTAAAATAAATATAATAATACCTTAAATCCTCACCCTATTCTTTTCTCATTTCCTTCTTAATCAAATCATTTTCTATTCTCCCTCCCTTTTGTTTTTCATCCCCTCTTTCATATGTAAAAAAAAAAAAGTTTTAATATTTTTTTATTTTAAAATCTAAAAGATAAACTTATAAATTGTAACACTCAAATACTATAGTTTTGAATACCTTAATGTTATAGTTTAAACATTGTTTTCTTTTCTTTGTGATTAATGTTAAAAATTCACATAATCAAATTTTTAAAAAAATAATAGTCAAATAGTAGTTTACAATTTAATACTGTTAAGATTTATAACTATTAATGCATTATTAACAAGGCATATTTATGATGGTTAATTTGTCTTCAAGTTGTTTGTTTTAAAAGATGACACTCTTTTTTTACTACTATTAAGATTAAAAATAACAATAATCAAGTTGTGATATTATTATCAAGATTCAATTGTTAATTAATGTAAAAATTCATACAATGGAATCTAGTAACAACAATAGTCAACTTGTGATATTGCTCTTAGGATTCAACTATGTAGTTTTTTAGTCAAACTTTGACCCATGTTCATGAGTAGCAGTTCATAAAAACTCATCTCTTATTAGAACGAATGGAACACTTCTACGTGATGCTCACACAAGTGAAACATTAGGCCTTCTCAAGAGGTCACCCATCCTAATACTACTAACTCAAATGTACTTAACCATAGAATTTCTTCCAAGATTAAACCCACTTAACTTACAACCCTATTATAAATTAATCACAAATATTAATGTTAAATATTCAAATTTAAAAACAATAAAAATCTAATATCACTTATGTTCCAATCTATTAAAACAAAATTGAAATTTCCCCTATTTGTTAAAAGGCCTATGACTTTCATCCACACTGTAAAAACAAGCGAATAAATAAATAAATAATTCACCTGAGTCTTATTCCTGTTTAATTAGTTTTCTTGACCTCCTCTACCCCTCATTCATGGAGGTCCTCTCCTGAGACTCCTTCATTGGAAGGAGGCTATCAAACCGGCTAACTTTCATTTTTTATTCCTAATTTTACTCCATCATTTTCATCAGCTGATCTGATCTACCGGTTTGAGGCTGGGTACCGAAGCTGAATTAACCGACACGAAGCAGAAGGCAGAAAGCAGAAGAGGTCCACAAAAGCGAAGGGCGAGGAGGTCTACTTGGACTTTTCCGGAGGCGGCGACTAAGTTTTCGTCGATGACACGGCGTTCAAAGACGACCCAATCCAGAGTGATCGCTATAATAGCGTTGGGTTTTTTTCGGATTTCTCAACGGTGTCGTCAAGCGAATGGAATTTGGGATTTCTTCTTGGTGAAGTGTGAACTGATTTTAAGCATTTGGGCATCAGATTCTCAACTTGCAAGCTTCTTCGCTCCTATCTCCAGGCTTCCTTCGAAGTGGGGTTTTTGTTCCCTGAGCTTTCTCAGGCTTCCTTGCAACTGGGTTTTGGGCAAAGCCACAAGGTTCTATAAGTGGTATTTGGATCCTTTTGTGCTCTCTATTGAGCTTTGGAATCAGAGGCCCCAGAATTTGGGTTTAGTTTTATTGTTGGGTTTTCTGGTCTTCAACTACGGGAGCAGACTAAATGTAAGTTTTGATTGGTCCTCAGAAGGAAAAGATGGTTTCTGGATTTGATTGACTGCAGTTTGTGCTCGAGTTTATGTGCTTTTGTTTCTCTATTTGGTTGTTTGATTGAATAGCTTTTCGATCCTTGAAATTTTGGGGTTGCACGGAAATTTTGATTTTGACATCACCCAATTTGGCCTTAAGACGGTCTGACTGTTCTGGTGCACAATCAGGTTTCTATTTTTGGTACTTTTTGTTTTGCAGTTTCGACTGTTGGATTCGACAGTCTTTATTCTTGTCTGTGCTTATGGGAATATTTCTGTGGCATGGGAATTTCGATTTTGTCGCCCTCCTGATTGGCTAGACTGTTTGTTTTCTTTAAATAGATTGGACCATTTGGTCTGTGATTAGAGTTTTGGAAGAAGCCTTAACATTGTTGAGTTGAGACAGACCACCGGGAAATTTGGTATTTGGTTTGGTTCAACAGTTCAAATTCTATCCGTTACTCGAGTTTCGGAAGAAATCGGCCTATATTATTGATTATGAAACTGCCCTCCGGGAAAGTTGGTTTCTGGTTATCGTTAAATATCTCGTCCTTGTTGTTCTATCCGTTTCTTGAGTCTCAGAAGAAGTCTGCAAATGTTATTGAGTTTGAAACAGACTCCGGGAAAGTTGGTTTTTGATTTTGGTTTTGGTTGAACATCTCTTTCTTGTTTAGGCAGCTTGATGGCTTGATTGAAAGGTTTTTGGTCTCTTTCTTCTGTTACCCTTATTGGCATGACCAAAGAGTGATCAAACATATCATCTTTTCTAAACAGAACTGGCCGTTTTCTGAGTCTGTGCTTGGAGTCTTAGGAAACTTTTGTGGAAACTATTCAGTTTTTCCTAATTAATTTGCAATTCTGGATAAAATAACTTTTATATGATGCGAAAATTTATTGAAATTCTTGAATTTGCAGAGTTCATCATTAAGGACGGTGTGACTTTACAAGGGATCGGTCAATGGGAGATCATTTTATCTTGTGTGTGGACCGTTTGATAACCGCTTCCACCTTGGAATCAGCTACAGCCGAGGCCCAGAGGCCATCACAACATGGTCAGGTTCCCTTTCAGCAAAACAGGGTGTTGGCACTAGATTCTCCTTCTGAGGCTTGTAATGAGGCTTTATCTCTTGAGGACGACTCCTCAGAGATGATTCCCGACACTCACACCTTGGACTATGGAGATGGTCCTTGCACTATGGTTGAGTGTCGTATCTGCCAGGACGAGGATGATGATAGAAACATGGAATCTCCCTGTGCCTGTTCTGGAAGTTTGAAGGTATTCATTCACTAACCATATTGGATTCTATGCAATGACCATGTTAGTAACTGAGAGAAACCAAGCCTGGTGCTTGTGTTATGTGGCTTGAGTTTTCACCGTTACCATTGACTCTGAATGCTGTAACTATTTTGCTGAGGATGTTCAGTGTTTTTTGTTTTGCTTTGCAGTATGCGCATCGCAAATGTGTGCAACGTTGGTGCAATGAGAAAGGAGACATTACCTGTGAGATATGCCATCAGGTATACATTTAAGAATATTTATATTCATATTTCTAATGCAGGGGTGTGCACCTTTGAGTTTAAATCTCCTCCATTCATAGGAACCATGTCATGTTATAGGGGTTTCTATTCTGGCAAATTTGCACGGTACTTGCAGCCAACCTTGTCCAGGTGTGATGTGCGTTAATGTGGAGTAGTGTGGTATGATCATACCATTTACGATAAGACCACTTCCCGCAGAACTTTTTTATCACTATCGTACTTAAGGGAAATTTTCATGTTTAATCTGCATTGGTGCGGGTTAAGTTTTATCATGTTGATTGGTTATAGACTTATAGTGAACATCTGGTGGGCCTGATTCCACTTCTGCTATGGCAGCTATCTGCCTGGCCTCATCTGGTTTATCATGGCTACTGAAACCATGTTAAGTTGTTAAGATAATTGAAATCAACTTGCTGTTAGACCATAGCCCACAGGACTATCTTACTGAAGTACAAATTACGTTGATATTCTGCATAGCACTGATTGTGTCAATTGCATTCTATTATGTTGATTGGACTACATGAATATCTCGTGGGCATTTAGCTTGAGCTAAGAATTGTGCCATATTACACTTGTGCCGTAATCTGGGTAGTTTCCTTAAGATTTTCCCTTTGTTTCTGTAGTGGAAAATTGTTTTCCGTGTTGGTTTTGGAACGATATATGTATTCATCGTATATCTATAAGCAGTTTAAAATTTTAAATTGAAAATGTTATAGATGAAATATTTGATGTTCTGAATATCTTATTAATAGGACTCTGTAACATTAGCAAATTGACAATGTTTTGCTTTTGAAATTTCAGCAATACAAGCCCGGTTATACTGCCCCTCAGCCAGCTTATTCTGATGACATTCCCATTGATATCAGGTAATTTGCAGTTGGCTGCCAGGAAGATTTTTGAATATCTGTCATATTGTTGATTGCAAAATCCAGTATGAAATTTCACTGTTGCTCTGATTTTATGATGTCGAGTGGTGTGCTTATATTTCTTGAATGTCATACATTTAGTGCTGATCTGATCATATCCATCTTCCTCTATTGAGTTCTACAATACATTGAAACAACTGGAACACACCTTTTTATCATTGCTAATCAGGATCTTTCCCCTTCAAAACAGGTCAAGTTGGGAAATATCTGAAACAGAATTGGACCTACGTGATCCTCGCCTTCTTGCTATGGTTGCAGCAGAGAGACACTTCTTTGAAAGCGAGTATGGTGAATACTCATCAGTGAACTCAAGTGGTGCATCATGTCTCCGTTCTGCAGCTATGATTGTATGCCTCATTATTCTCTTCTCCTATAGATTCTAGCATATTTCCTGCACTCTACACTGAGAATCCCTTCTTAAATCCATAAATTTTGAAAAAAATAGGTGTGATGTTCCTTTTAGCAACTCTGTGATAAATATCATATTTTATATGGCTTAGTTTGTTCCTCACCAGAGATCTTGCATAATCATAAAGGAAAATCAATGTCTTAAAAGTATGTACCTGGCATTGTATTGTAAATGGCATATTTGACTCTTGAACCTTATTTACCTTGTTTAGTTCTTGATTGGATGTAGAGCAGAATGAATAAGTTATTTTTACATGATATGATAAAATGGTTGTGTATAATTCTAGTTGATCCTTTGTAACAGCTCATGGCTCTTCTGCTTTTACGACATGCACTTGCTATAACAAATTCTGGAGGAGATGAGGATGGTTCAACCTTTTTCACTGTAAGGAGTAACGCCTTCTCTTTGTTTGATTTGCTTGTATTTAAGAAATTGTTATGTATGGATTTGTAATATTTAGAATCTTATGGTGTTATATGATCAATAACTTCCCTTTTCTACTCATAAACACTTTAGCTTTTGCAGTCAAGCTGACAATTGAATTCTTTTTTTGAAACAGCTTTTCCTTCTGCGAGCTGCCGGGTTTCTCTTGCCTTGTTACATCATGGCTCGGGCAATGAGTGTTATACACCGTCGTAGACAGAGACAGGTATGCTGCTATCACTTTTTAGCCATCTCTTACACATACTTAATTTTGATAAGATAAGGAGGGGGTTCGGAGCTCCTTAAAATGCAATTGCTTATGACAATGAATAGATTTGTCATTTTACTGTGATTCTGTCAACCTGAACAAGAAATAAAGTATTCAGAAGTAATTATGTGTTAGATATAGGAGAACCTTAATTTCATAAATTCATGCATTAAACTTTAATTGATGACCAAAGGGAATGTGTATCTCTAGTTTTGAATGATTAATAGGTGTATTGGCATTTTTTTTCATTGAAAGGGGCCTTTAATTAATTAATATTGATGATGCAGGCAGCAATAGCAGCAGCTGAAGTTGCCCTTCGTCTGCAACAGGAACAAGCCCGATTAGCGAATCAACAACACTTAATCAATGTGCAATAGGACTTCGATGTATTCCTTTCTTTGGCGATTTCATATCTAATCAACTATCCAGTTGGCAGCTGTTTATGAGATGAAATATCTCAGTAAATGCCAGTGGAGATATCCAAGCATCAAGTCAATGAAAATAAGAATTATAATAATGTCAGTTACTGGTTGGCAACTGATAATGTTGATTCTGTATCGTGGACTACAGAACATAAAAGTACTGGTTAAGATTCACGTCGGAGACAGCATGCATATTGGTATGTTACATTGTTGGGATCCTTCAATTGACGATGATGACATCTTTTGGAGGCCTCTCAGGGGCTTTGTGGAGATCTGTCTGCCCCTTATCGACATGATGAATGTCAAACGGATTCTGGTTGTAGCCCTTCTCAAGAAACTACAATGAAATTGTGAAGCTTCACTGTGTTATAGAAATTGTTAGAGAGTTTCTCTCATGCATACATTAATTTTTTGTGTATATCTGCTGGTTATTGATTGAGGTCCCCTGGAAGGCTGGAAATGTAGCGGAGATTGCAAAACTCTCTAAAGAAGGTTACAACTTCTTATTGGCCTGGTATCCTGTTGCTTTTCAGCTTTCATGAGTAATAAAATAATTACCAGGGTCACAACATGCTTTCATCTTATGGGCTTGCTCCAACTGAATGACCATTTAGAGATTTCTTTATAGACTTTCACGTGTATCTTTTATGCAATATTACATTTTGCATTTATGACGATGAGTTGGATTTATGCACAATCTTTACATTTTGCATCATGTTGTTATAGACAATGTTGAATCTTTAAACCTGACACTATATTAGAAAAATGGATCCATTCTCCTTCAAACATGATCTGCACGGTCGCAACTTGAAGCACCGTAATTCTTGATCCAACTCATAAACACCTTGTTCCTTATTGATGCAGAGAAAGAGAGCCTCTGTTCCCCCTAACGATGTCTCTCAGTAATGCTGATCAGTTCTTGTCTTTCAGAAAACAAACAGTTAAACGTGCTAACCAAAACAAACCAGTAGAACAGTATCCATATTTACCAAATCAGAACACCTAAGTGAGGCATTAGACAGAAAAGAGAGGCAGGAACAGTTTTTGATCTCTCTGTTTTTATTAATCAAAAAACTGTGTAGCTTCTACAGAGCAAAAAGCCTTCTCCAAAGCATAAACATCCTCTTCCAAACAAAATCGCCAAAAACTCCATATGAAGGAAAAAAAGCCAAAATTACCAACTGCCAAAACTGATAGTTACCATCCAAAAATAAAACATAAAAAGCTTTAAAAAGATAAGTCCAAAAGGTAGTGGCAACCCATCAATAATTGCTCAGCGGTTACAAAATTATTGTTCTTTGAAGACATTGGCGATTATCTTCCCTGTCTTTGAAAGGTTCTGAAACTCTTGATTCGAAGTGTGTAATTTTTAAAATTTCAATCATCCGTTTTTGAAGAAATTGATGGTCATATTATCTTCCATCTTTGAAAGGTTCTGAAACTTATGATTTAAACAAGTCGAACTTCATAAATTTCATGAGATTTTCTTCAGCGATCCAAGTTCTGTTGGAATCAGGTAAACCCACCCGTTTTACCAAGTACAGCTTGTAATTCTCGACTCTTGGGGCAGCAATCATAGTATCTACAATCTTTTCAATTTGCTCTCTTTTTTTCGATGCTAAGTCAAGTCTCTAAGCACATTTTCATTGGGAAGTTGTTCGTGACCAAAATGTTAGGGATAAATATTTGTAATATATAAAACAGGACTGATATCGAAATCATCAAGCAAATCCAATAACTCAGCTGATTTTTTCTCTAATATTTTGCAAGGTTCCACCATTTTGAGTTTCAATTTGTTACAACTGCATTTAGAAAAAGTTCCTTTGTGCAAATACGCCATTAATAAAAGAGAGTTGCAAGCTCAGAGAATGACAACTTCAGGACTTAGACACCTTTGGTGGAGAGGACCGGAAAGTAAACGCTTCTTGTGTATCAGCCACAGCTCTATTGTATTGTGGAGGATCCACGGCAAGGAAAGAAGCCTTATTGAGTGAAAAATTGCAAGAAGTTGTTGAAGGGGAGGAAGAAACCTTGTTGGGAAACTTTGGTGCCAAGGCAATTAGAGGCTCCTCCATTAAAGAAGCCTCATCCATGTTAGGGGAGCATCTTCAATAATTGGAGAAATATAACTGTTGTAGAAGTAATTGATTATAACCTTTTTAACTTCAATCAAGAAAGATAAAATCAAATAGCATATCAAATGCAAATGATAATGCTCAATAAAATTATTACACATGAAATCTCATGAGTGGAAATCCCTTATAGGGATGAAAAAACACAAAGTGTCTCACTGGCTTAGTCAAAAAGATGTCTCACTGACAATGTCTCACTGGTTACATGCAATGTCTCACTAGCTATCATAGACCACCATAAAGTTCAATTTATACAAATACAAAGTTTTATCTCTGTTTCATTTCATATCATTTTTTGAATATCTCATCACTTAAGATTCAGAAACAAAAATGTATCCTCAAACTTGCACACAATTCTGCTCATACAACATGATAATATTGTGCATATATTTTACAGTTTTCACAACAATATAGCCAAGTTGCATTATCAAAACTATGTATAAATCTGAAACCCTTCAATAATATTCTTCAAGAAACTCTTAATTGTTCCCTTCAAAATTTACACAAGAAAATCAACCATGAAACCCTTTTCTTTTATGTCAAAAAACCCATGTTTATATATCCATTAGACAAACTTAAGTTACCCCATTAGAAGTAGAAAGATTTCAAAGATACTAAAAGAAAAATTGGATAAAACAACCATTTTCCAAATTGCCATTTCAATTGAAGAAAAACTATCAACTATAATCAATTCCAAAACCAACTAAAACTTAAACCAAATTGTATTGATCATATTTGCAAGAAGAGAAATTAGAACAATAATGCCCGTAACTGTTCGAAGAGAAGGACCAAAAACATACATCCAAATAACCACCAAATCTTAACAGTATCTCTGTTTCCAGTTTTAAAGGAACCAACCATCACTGTCACTGTCACCGTTTCCAGCTCAAAGTAAATCCACACAAAACCGTGTTCATGTCGTGCCCTAGCAATGTCGACAAGAGCCGAAGAGCCAGCAACTGTTTTTGCAAAAGAGAAATGAATCATTCGAAATCCTAATGAATGAGTAAATCCCACATCAAAAGTCTTTTGATGGGATTTAATTCCCTATCAAAAATAATACCAAGCAGAGTCGGCTTATGACCAAACACCAATGTTAATGCCTTCAAAACTATTGACCACTATAACGAGTGTGTCAAATACAGTGATGCTGATCACCTTTGAAAATGAAGAATATTCTATGCATTGAGTTGCCAACCAATACAAGGATCATTACAATGATTACCATGCCCATGATCAAAGGGCACCAAAAATTTTAATCACTGATTTAATCAATTGCCATTATCATTTCACTAAGTATAATCAAATGTAACATGTCAACTTTGACATTTATAAAGTTATCACAACATAATCATTTAACTTTTGGAGACTTGTAATCTCTCATATTTACACCTTGTTTTGAAGTATACATACCTTACGTGCACTAAGTTATTAGTCACTTATATATTCTAAGCTAATTAAGAGGTTAATGTCATATCAACAATCATTGATAAGACATTATTTGCTTAATCAAAATAGGAATTCATAAGTCATTAACAACTACTACAAATAAGACACATAGACTATCAAATAGCAAGAATGCAAATACAAAAAAAAATATTGTTGACCAATTATCAATCAAGTTGTTGGTACTCAAAAATACAACATGGGTTTTTGAGCATCTTGTTAAAATTTTGCATTCTGACCTCTTTGAAGTGGTTTTGTGCCTATTTTCCTAGATGAATTTCTGAAGTTTTCCATGCATATCAAGTGCTTATCACCTTTGTTTTGGCATTTGAAGACATCCCAGGTCGTTAAAGTCAAGTTTCAAGTTGTTCCACGATGTCTTGTTTTGAGCACTTGTCCAAATCTGCATTTTTGCCTAAGTGTTAATTTGTTGTAACAGACCTTGTTTGTATTTGAATATCTTTTATCCTGTGATTAGTCATGACATGCCTGTTGTGGCATCATGTTGCAGGCATGGGATTAAGTCATCCTGCCAATTTTCAGCCCCCCATGTGCCCATTTGACTTGTTTGTCAGTGTCATTCCGTTTGCAATTTGTTAAAATTATCTAAGTATGCACTGTCCAGTTTTATAAGTGGCCTACTTTGAGGCTTTATAATTTGTGTCATGTGCAAGATCCGACATAATTGAGTGTGGTTCCGTATTGTAGACCTGGAAGACTAAGTACCTGATGATTTTCAAGTCGCTGCCAATCCGTTTGACCACTTTCCAAGGCCAATTCCAAACCCAGTTTATATTTTTTTTACTGTTTCTTATCCTGAATTTTACTAATAAGCTGACTTTGGTGATTAATTGTAACCGGCCATTTGATCTTTTTGGTGAATTGGTTATGGATTCATGTTCTTTGTATGAGGGAGAATCAATGCCCAGGCTGTCGGTTTGTGAAAGTTTCAGTTGGTCAGTTTTTAAGGCCAGTTGAGGAGCCAATTTATGTGATTTTGGATAGCGTGGACGGAATTTGTTTCTAAGTGGCTATGTTTGATCATGAATATCTTTTGGCTCGGGGCTCTTCGTGAGTTTTCCTTTGACCGGCGTATTGTGATATTGGAAGTCAGCTTGTCTATCCTATGGTGTGTTCCTACAAGGTCGTCTGGTCAGTTTTTGAAACCGCTTTTTGGAGGCCAGTTGATGTTACTTGATAACTTTGCAAAGGTTGAAAAGGTCAATGTTCAAATTGCAAACCCAACTTAGGAGGCTACCGGTCCATAAGGTACCTGGCCATCATTATAAAATTGCTAAGTAATATATGGGAGTTGGCGGTATGCATGTTAAGTTCGATTGCTATGTACACGTGAATGTATTTGAAGATCGATTGCTATGCGCAAGTGTTTGGGCACTGGGTGTATGATTTGGGGCTTCTAGTGCTTGGCCAAACAAGATCAACATTTGAGTCTCTGTTAGCAAGGTACAAGCTAGTGAGTATGCCTTTTCCTTCAATGCAAAGTAAAGATTATCAAAGCGGCTGCCTGCACAAATGAGCAACTGAGAAAACAACAAGGCAATAAATGAATACAAAGGAGACCATAACAACGAGACAAATGAAAGAAAAGGGAAGCCATCATGTGATGGAGGCATGTTTGAAAGAAAGGGGATGCTAGACCATTGCTTAGAAAAGATGAATCAATGGATTTTGTAAACACGGATTTGCAGAAAAATAAAACAGTCATATTGCAGGGGGCATAACTTTTAATTCAACCGTTGGATTGGGCTAAATTTTGGATATGTTGTCACAAATGTAGTTATCTAGATTCTCATTGAAGAGATTTTTCAAATTCATCCTGGTTCATGAGATACAGTCGACTGAGTGTAGCACTGTCAAAACTGCCCATAACAACCTCAGAAACATTATCCCACATTCACTGGGATTGGGGAGTTTTTAGCATTTAAGTACATGGTGGCTCAATAAAAAGGTGAATGAAGTGTGAAGAGGTTGTGGTTTCCTCATGCCTTGGGGCGCGTGTCAACTGGGCATGTAAAGAAATTTTGATACAAGGCATTTAAAACCTTCATGACAATTATCCCACATTGATGCCAAAATGGGTCTTTGAAGTGTTTATAAGCAACGACACTCACTAATGAAATATGAAGTTGAAATGGAGGCTCTATCCATGCGTGCAGGTGATTGGTTCCTTAGTTTCCATGCCCACGACCAAAGGTAAGAGTATTTTGTAGGAGATGACATGGCAATGACTGAACGAAGTGGACACGTGGCGGACGCTCGTGAATTCGCCAAATGGAGCCAACAGTTAGCCGAGAATCTGGAGATCTGGAGGTGGCGGTTAGCTAACCACCAGTCGTGCGATTGCTAAATGCTAGCGGTTAGGGGCTGACCATTCTGAGATCCAGAGATAGCTCAGTCACCAAGTCGTTGGATCCCACACGGTTAGAGGCTAGCATTTAGAGATTCAGAGGTAGCCTAGTCGCCAATTCTCCAGATCGTTCACAGTCAAGATAAAATATTTGGAGATTGGGAGAATGGGCTCAATCACCTATTCTCCGGATCTGACCTAGGGTTAAAGTAGAATCCAAAAAATTAGAGAATGTGTTGTTCATCTGATCGTCGGGCTTAACTGTAGTTAAGGTCATCATTCAGAGATTCAGAGATACAGGCCATTTGCCAATTCTCCCAATGGGGTAGTTAAACTAAGGTTAGTCCAAGCAACAAATGAGATGGTGACACTTGGCGCTTCCTAGTGGCTTATGTGGCTAAAAGTGCAAAATTAATATAAAAAAAATGATAAATTTAAAGTGCATAAAGATTTAAATTATGATATAGTTCAGACTATAGAGAATTCAAAAATATTTAAAATGGGCTTGCTCACGGAAAAATGTCTTGGAAATTCATTTTTTATCAAAACATATAAGTATTACATGTTTTCGGAAACGGGAAAGGACAAGGAATCCATTGGCAATGATTATTTTCAATTTTAGTGAAGTATGAAAGAGCAGTTTGGGTTTGAAATCCGAGAATCAAAATCAGTTTGTTGGGAAATGATTGCACATAGTGGATTAGTTTGGAGAATCAGTTGCGGAGCAAAGTGTGAGAAAACCTGGAGATATTTACATGCCAAAGATGGACAATTATCAGTTCTATGTAATTGACTTTCATTTGCTATATCTTTATTTTTCTCCCATTTTGTAAAGGATGGTGAAATTAATGCTGCAAGGTAGCTTTCTGATTCTAGGGTCATGTTTAATGAGTTTCTTTTGTCATTCTGGATGTATTGAAGCATAAAGATCTTAATAAAACACAGTGCAGTTCCTGTTCCAGATTATTGTTGTCTCTTTATATTTTGTTGATGCTCTTGTATGTTTAGTTTGTAAGGCATTCTGAATATACTGGTTACAAGGTAACTATGCAATTACATATGAGTTTCCTTCAAGGAAGGAGTCAGTCTCATGAGTGATTTCAGAGGGATAAGCATTTGTATGAGGATTTGATATAGTAGTATGGGAATGATGAGATAGTTTGTAAGGCATTTTGTCTGAGCTGCATATAGATTGTAAGGCATTCTGTTTGTGTTCCTATTAAGTGATTTCTATTGATGTACATTTGTATGACTCTGTTGCCCATTAGATATGGCACTGATCTTTGCTTGTCCTGCAGTTTCATCATCAAATCATTAATTCAAATCATTTTCCATTTTCAGTTTAAGAGCATTAATGTTTGAAAATTGCATTGAATAGTGCAAATGCTTTTGGTGATTCCTTGTAGAAGTGAATCTGATAGGTTAGCCTGCCTGAGCCTCTGGGTTCGAAGAGAAGAAGGGTGAATATCCTTGTTGTTACTATCCACTGATTTTCATGTTTGCATAAAGGGTTTTAGTGAGAGAGTGTTTATGTATGTAGATTTAGTATGTTTTAGGTACACCCATCTGGGTCTGTGGAGCCCAAAGTGTAGGAGGATTAAATCCTTGTTAATTAGCATTTTCCCTGTAAGAATCTTGAATTGGGAGTCTAAGAGTCAAGCTTAATAGCTATATAGTGATTCTACATGAAAAAGTGCTAATAAATTAGTGACTCTACTGAGGAATAAGATAAATGACAGCAAGTTTAAGATGTCCAATTCTTTGCTTTGTTGAATCATCCCAAGGTCTGATCCAGTTTGGTTATAGAGTCAATTCTTTTCAAAATTGTTATATCTTCTCACTGAATGTGAGTGGCGACTCTGCATCTCTGTTTGATCAGTGCATTGTAATGAAAATATTGATGTATTTGTGATCCTAACAAACAGTCAGTATTCTGTTATGGTTATGTTGTGTTTTCTGGTTTTGAAGATGGTTCAAATCTGAGGAAGGTTCTCAGTTGTTTTAGTTTGGTCCTCTGTAAAGAGGTGGCGGCTCTACCAATGTTTGAAGGTGATTTGGAGAAGCTTCAGATCTATGTGTGTGCAGAAATCACAACATCTCTAGGTATTTGATTTTCATACCAAGTTGTTTCATGAAAATCATGTGAAAATTTGTTTCCCTATTAAGTGATTTTAAGCACTAAGTGGAAGGGAAGAGTTAATGTGTTTTGCATACAAGAATTTGGGTACATTCAGCTGATGTGTTTTAGTGTATGCAAATAATTTTTCAAGGGGATATGTTAGTTTCACTGTGGATAAAATCTGCATAATATGTATGCTTGAGTTTACATATGCAAGGTTTTGGTTACTTGTAAAAGAGGGTAAAAATGTATTCAGAATTTTTCCAACCTTGTGTATCTCTGAATGTTGTCATGTCTCAAAGAGTATCTCAGCCAGGAGATAGAAAAGATTTTAAATGTTATTCACCTCTTGACTTTGAAGGTATTCCTAGTTACCCAAATGTGATACCCCAAGAAATCAGAAAATTCTTGCCCAAATTTAATGGGGAAAAAGAAGAATCAGCTGAGAAGCATCTAAGTGTATTCATGGACCTGATTGAGGATTTTGATGTCAACCATGAAGATGTGATTATGAGATTATTTGTGCAGTCACTGGTGGGAGATGCTATGGAGTGGTTTTCTTTTCTATCCCATCATTCTATCCATTCTTGGAAGGATTTTGAATCAGCATTTATTGAGACATATGGGGAATTCATTTGTGAATATAATTTGTTAGTTGATTTTGTTGGCATCAACATACAAGAGAATGAGTTAGTTAATGATTTCAATCTCAGATTTGGGAAAGCATTAAGAAGAATTCATGAGAAATGTAGGCCACATGATGCATTGTCTCTGGTTATTTACTTGGCTGCATTTGATAGTAAAATGGGTTACTTGTTGAGAGACAAGGAACCACAAAGTCTTCATCATGCTTTTCAGTTGGCATCGGAAATAGAAAGAATGAAAAGGTTCGGATTACCAAAGCTTCATGGTGCTGAAAATACAAGATTACATGAGATGGCTTTCCCAAGTGTTGATACTAATTCAGTGATTCTAGCAAGTAGTGAAAGTCAAGGTGATTCTTATGATCCATCTGGTGTTATATCAACTAATAGAAATCAGATTGGGCCTTCAAAGTTGTTTCAAAATTCTGAGCTTAATATTGTTTGTGATCTCCTTAGTCTGCCCCAAGTTCAGAGTAATGACCAGTCAATTGATTTGGAGGAAAATGAATTCTTAGCAATGATAGTTCAAGAGCAGCAATATGATGATGTTATGATTGCTGAAAATGATGATTACTTGAGAAGTCTTGCAAGTGATCTTTGTAATCACTTATTCGGTAAATATATTGATTCTTGTGAACCTAAAATGATGCCTTCTCTCTCTTATTTGCAGCAGGAGGTTTATTATTTAAATTATTTCCATTTTTTAGATTTAGAAGCATTTGATGTTTGTGAAAGTGATGGTGTCAAGTCTGAGATACATTCAATTTGTGATGATGAGTCAGTCTCAACATTTCCAAATTCTTCTGTTGATTTGGCAAATTCTGAAAATGAAACTGAAAGTTATTTAAGTGAAGATTTGACTGAAAGTATTGAAGTTGACTTGCCTTCAGATTTGTATGAACCGATTTATGAAAGCTTTCAAGAAAGCATCTCTTATGGTTTTGTCACTAATTGTGAGTTTTCATTCGAAATGGAAATCAACTTGTTTGATTTAGACATTGATGATTGTGATGTTGTCAATGGCATTGAGGTAATGTCTTGTCAAACAGAGATTAGCAAGGTTGATAGTGCTCCCTATGACAGTGATTTGTGTTTGGAAAACATGTGCCAAGATGAGGATATATGTAATGGGTTGCCGGTTGATTTATTCATGCCATGTTTTGAAAAGTTTGATGAAGAAATGGATGAAGTTTCAAGTCCTACAAATGATTCCCTTTTTCACCCAAAGGTATGTGTGTTCCTTCAAGAGTTTGATGAAATGAATAATGATGTTGTGTTTTCAAAAAAGGTTGAAAAGAATCAGGAAGAATGCATAAATTATCGGGCAGATTTTGAATCTTTTGTTTTCCCGATTCAACATCTTAATGCTTTTCAAAATGAGTTAGTTTTGGAGCCACAAGTTGTGGTTAAAGATGATTTGTTTGAACATTCATATGATGTACAAGAGGTTGAATTTCAGAGGTTTTATTTTGATGTTCAAGCCATCATGAAAGAATAGCAGCATATGTCCAGCTTGGAAGTTAAGTTAGAGTGTTCTCTTCCTCAGCTGGTTATGAGTTTTAAAGGGTGTGACATTTCTATGTTGCACAGTGATTAGTACTTTCAAAATTTTATTGACTTTCAAGTGCTTCATCACAGAGAAAGTACTGGTTATTTATTTTATGATATTTTGAAGTGTTATGTCAATGTGATTGGTCTTGTCAGCAAAAGAAGTGTTTTCATGTTATCTCAGATTCGTGCAAGCGAGAATTACATATTTGATAGAGGTAAAAGTTAGCTCTAGCTAACAAAGTTTTGAAGTCCTTTGTAAATGTTTGTAAAGTTGCTTTGTTTCGATGTTTGGTAGTTGGTTTTGGGGTTCCTTGTTCAGAATTTTGAGAAAGTGAAGGAATTGTCAAGCTGATTTTTCTCTTGGTGGTTTGCTTCTACCATGAGATTCTGGAGTTCTCTACATGCCCGCATGGGGCATGCATCCACAATCAGAGCCACTTTTGGTACTCAAAAATACATGGGTTTTTGAGCACCTTGTTAAAATTTTGCATTCTGACCCCTTTGAAGTGGTTTTGTGCCTATTTTCCTAGATGAATTTCTGAGGTTTTCCATGCATATCAAGTGCTTATCACCTTTGTTTTGGCATTTGAAGACATTGTAGGTCGTTAAAGTCAAGTTTCAAGTTGTTCTGTGATGTCTTGTTTTGAGCACTTGTCCAAATCTGCATTTTTGCCCGAGTGTTAATTTGTTGTAACAGGTCATGTTTGCATTTGAATATCTTTTATCTTGTGATTAGTCATGACATGCCTGTTGTGGCATCATGTTGTAGGCATGGGAGTGAGTCATCCTGCCAATTTTTAGCCCCCCATGTGCCCGTTTGACCTGTTTGTCAGTGTCATTCCGTTTGTAATTTGTTAACATTCTCTGAGTATGCACTGTCCAGTTTTATAAGTGGCCTACTTTGAGGCTTTGTAATTTGTGCCCTGTACAAGATCTGACATAATTGAGTGTGGTTCCATATTGTAGACCTGAAAGACTAAGTGCCTGATGATTTTCAAGTCCCTGCCAAACCCTTTGACCACTTTCCAAAGACAATTCCAAACCCAGTTTACGCTTTTTTTACTGTTTCTTATCCTAAATTTTACTAATAAGCTAACTTTGGTGATTAATTGTAACCGGCCATTTGATCTTTTTGATGAATTGGTTATGGATTCATGTTCCTTGTATGAGGGAGAATCAATGCCCAGGCTACTGGTTTGTGAAAGTTTTAGCTGGTCAGTTTTTAAGGCTAGTTGAGGAGCCAATTTATGTGATTTTGGACAGTGTGGACGAAATTTGTTTCTAAGTGGCTCTGTTTGATCATGAATATATTTTGGCTCGGGGCTCTTCGTGAGTTTTCCTTTGACCGGCGTATTGTGATGTTGGAAGTCAGCTTGTCTATCCTATGGTGTGTTCCTGCGAGGTCATCTGGTTAGTTTTTGAAACCGCTTTTTGGAGGCCAGTTGATGTTACTTGATAACTTTGCAAAGGTTGAAAAGGTCAATGTTCAAATTGCAAACCCAACTTAGGAGGCTGTTGATCCATAAGGTACCTGGCCATCATTATAAAATTGCTAAGTAATATATGGGAGTTGGCGGTATGCATGTTAAGTTCCAAATGCCTGTACACGTGAATGTATTTGAAGATCAATTGTTGTGTGCAAGTGTTTGGGCACTGGGTGTATGATTTGGGGCTTCTAGTGCTTGGCCAAACAAGATCAACATTTGAGTCTCTGTTAGCAAGATACAAGCCAGTGAGTATGCATTTTCCTTCAATGCAAAGTAAAGATTATCAAAGTGGCTGCCTGCACAAATGAGCAACTGAGAAAACAACAAGGCAATAAATGAATACAAAGGAGACCATAACAACGAGACAAATGAAAGAAAAGGGAAGCCATCATGTGATGGAGGCATGTTTGAAAGAAAGGGGATGCTAGACCATTGCTTAGGAAAGATGAATCAATGGATTTTGCAAACACGGATTTGCAGAAAAAAAAAATAGTCATATTGCGGAGGGCATAACTTTTAATTCAACCGTTGGATCGGGCTAAATTTTGAATATGTTGTCGCAAATATAGTTCTCTAAATTCTCATTAGAGAGATTTTCTAAATTTTTCATGGTTCACAAGATACAATCGACTAAGTGCAGCACTGTCAAAACTGCCCATAACAACCTCAGAAACATTATCCCACATTCACTGGGATTGGGGAGCTTTTAGCATTTAAGTACATGGCGGCTCAATACAAAGGTAAATGAAGTGTGAAGAGGCTATGGTTGCCTCACACCTTGTGGGCCTGCCTTGGGGCACGTGCCAGCTGGGCATGTAGAGAAATTTTGATACAAGGCATTTAAAACCTTCATGACAATTATCCCACATTAATGCCAAAATGGGTCTTTGAGGTGTTTATAAGCAATGACACTCATTAATGAAAGATGAAGTTGACGTGGAGGCTCTGTCCATGCGTGCAGATGATTGGTTCCTTGGTTTTTGTGCCTGGAAACAAAGGTAAGACTATTTTACAGGAGATGACATGGTAGTGACTAGACGAAGTGGACATGTGGCGGACGCTAGTGAATTCGCCAAATAGAGCCAATAGTTAGCCAAGAATCTAGAGATTTGGAGGTGGCGGTTAGCTAACTGTCAGTCGCGCAATCGTTGAATGCTAGCGATTAGGGGCCGACCATTCTGAGATCCAGAGATAGCTCAGTCACCAGGTCGCTGGATCCCACATGGTTAGAGGCTAGCATTTAGAGATTCAGATGTAGCCTAGTCACTAGTTCTCTAGATCGTTCACAATCAAGATAAAACATTTGGAGATTGGGAGAATGGGCTTAGTCGCCCATTCTCCAGATCTGACCTAGGGTTAAAGCAGAACTCAGACAATTAGAGAATGTGTTGTTCGCCAGATCGTCAGGCTTAACTGCGGTTAAGGTCATCATCCAAAGATTCAGAGATACAGGCCATTCACCAATTCTCCCAATGGGGTAGTTAAACTGAGGTTAGTTCGAGCAACAAATGAGATGGTGACACTTGGTGCTTCCTGGTGGCTTCTGTGGCTAAAAGTGCAAAATTAATATAAAAATGATAAATTTAAAGGGCAAAAAGATTTAAATTATGATATAGTTCAAACTATAGGGAAATTAAAAAAATTTTAAAATAGGCTTGCTCATTGAAAAATATCTTGGAAATTCATTTTTTATCAGAACATATAAGTGTTATATGTTTTCAGAAACAAGAAAGGACAAGGAATCCATTGGCAATGATTATTTTCAATTTCAGTGAAGTATGAGAGAGTAATCTAGGTTTGAAATCCGAGGATCAGAATCAGTTTGTTGGGAAATGATTGCACATAGTGGATCAGTTTGGAGAATCAGTTGCAAAGCAAAGTGTGAGAAAACCTGGAGATATTTTCATGCCAAAGATGGACAGTTGTCAGTTCTGTGTAACTGACTTTCATTTGCTATATCTTTTTTTTTCTCCCATTTTGTAAAGGATGGTGAAATTAATGTTGCAAGGCATCTTTCTGATTCTAGGGTCATGTTTTATGAGTTTCTTTTGTTATTCTGGATGTATTGAAGCATAAAGATCTTAATAAAACACAATGCGGTTCCTGTTCCAGATTATTGTTCTCTTTATATTTTGTTGATGCTCTTGTATGTTTAGTTTGTAAGGCATTCTAAATATACTGGTTACAAGGTAACTATGCAATTACCTATGAGTTTCCTTCAAGGAAGGAGTTAGTCTCATGAGTGATTTCAGAGGGATAAGCATTTGTACGAGGATTTGATATAGTAGTATGGGAATGATGAGATAGTCTGTAAGGCATTCTATCTGAGCTGCATATAGATTGTAAGGCATTCTGTTTGTGTTTCTATTAAGTGATTTCTATTGATGTACATTTGTATGACTCTGTTGCCCATTAGATATGGCACTGGTCTTTGCTTGTCCTGCAGTTTCATCATCAAATCATTAATTCAAATCATTTTCCATTTCCAGTTTAAGAGCATTAATGTTTGTAAATTGCATTGAATAGTGCAAATGCTTTTAGTGATTCTTTGTAGAAGTGAATCTGATAGGTTAGTCTGCATGAGCCTCCGGGTTCGAAGAGAAGAAGGGTGAATATCCTTGTTGTTACTATCCACTAATTTTCATGTCTACATAAAGGGTTTTAGTGAGAGAGTATTTATGTATGTAGATTTAGTATGTTTTAGGTACACCCGCCTAGGTCTGTGGAGCCAAAAGTGTACGAGGATAAAATCCTTGTTAATTAGTCTTTTCCCTATAATAATTTGGAATTGGGAGTCTAAGAGTCAAGCTTAATAGCTATATAGTGATTCTACATGAAAAAGTGCTAACACAAGGAACCTTGTCGAAAGATATACAACTACTAATGTATGAATACCAAACGCATTCATGTTACCAATCTATTCAGAAGCAAACAGTCATGAGCTATCATAGAACCCTATAAGCTTGTCACTGTTAAATTTCATAATCCAAAGTTTTTGTTTTATGCCAAGAAATATGTCATGTTCCTATGCCAATATCATATACCAAGATAAATAGATTGAAACCAAAATATACTATCATAATGGTGTCAAATACATGTATGAATTGAAACCAAAGTATACCATGTGCCAAGGATGTATACCCAAACTGAAATATAACCATACCATACCAACTGACCATACCACGCCAACTAAAACCATATTATACCAATTGAATTGAATACCTATAAACAAGTGTCTCTTCCTTTCTTCTTTTGAGTGTTTTTGACATCAAGGACAATATTCACCAAGGCAACAACTGAAAGGTCAATCGGGGAAACAAACTCCCCCTTTGGCCTTGATGGAAAAACACCAAAGCACTCTCACCCTTTTTGCATCAAGAGGCAAAGGGCTGCACAAATGTATCAAATGTATCATATCAAAAGATGAAACATAAGGATACTAGAATATCATGTGTATCAACATCAAATCTTGTAGCAACCACAATATGGGCATCAAACTATGTAAGAATCATGTAGAAAAACGTGTCCAATAGATAGAAAAGATAGAATTTAAATGAGAACTTAAATAACCAAAAATTTGCAACTACAAAAATAAAGTTACTAAGACAACTTGAAATTTGGATATAAATCATGTAACAACATATAGCACCTGTAAGTCATCATAAAGGGAAACAAATACAAATTATTTTATGAAAATCTTATGCAACATAAGATGAAAATTGAGATAATAACCAAAATAGAAAGCATGAAGATGTTCCTACTAAATAATCAATGTCATTGTCCTGCCAATGTACTAATATGTCACTGTCATATTATGATTGCAAAACTAAAATATCATCATTGATCCCCTTTTTTGGGTCAATCAATGCCAAAGAAGAATCAACTGAAATATTGCAAGAGAACTAGATGTGAGTGAATCGTACATGAAGATACAATGTATAATCATGCATCACAAATTAACTATAGAAAGTCAATAATGTCACCAATGCCAGTAGGGGTAAAGATAAACATGAAATGCTCCCCCTAACTCCATGAACATGAGTAAATTACTGAAGAGAACTGGGAGAGAAGATACCAAGTCTATCCCTCAAAGATTCAAAAGTTGTTTTAGGTAAGGGCTTGGTAAAAATGTCAACCACTTGTTCATTTGAAGTCACATAATCCAAAACAACATCATTTGTCAATACTTTTTCCTGAAGGAAATGATATATGATGTCTATGTGTTAAGTATGAGAACATGACCAGATTCTTTAAAAAATGATACTACTAGTATTGTCACACAATATATGTATTGGTTTAGAAACATTAATCTTAATGTCTTTTAAAGTTTGAACCATCCAAAGTACCTGTGTGCAGAAAGTAGTAGCTGCAATATATTTTGCTTCAGCAGTGGACAAAAACACAAAATCTTTCTTTGTACTGTGCCAAGCCACCAATTTGCCTTCTAGGAAGAATGCACAACCAAAAGTGCTTCTCTTTCCATCTATACAACCTTCCCAATCAACATCAATATAGGCAATCAAGGTGAAATCATTGTGTCTAGGATACCATAAGCCAAAGTCAATTGTGCCAAAAATATATTTTAGGATTCTTTTGACAGCTTCTAAATGAGATTGTTTTGGTGAAGTCTGAAATCTTGAGACCAAACACATAGAATACATTATAAGAGGTCTACTTGTAGTTACATTCAACAAACTACCAATCATGGATCTGTACAATGTATGATCCACATCAGGTTGATCAACTTCTTGCTTGAGCTTGCAACTAGTTTCCATAGGAGTGCCAACAGGTTTGCACTCATTCATTAAGGATTTTTTTACATTTCTTTTGCATATTTTGTTTGAGAGATAAAGATTCCTTTTTCAAGTTGACTTACTTGTAAACCCAAAAAGAAAGAAAGTTCACTTAACATTGACATTCCAAAATGAGATTTCATAATGTTAGGAAATTTAGAACATAAATTAGGATCATTACTACCAAATATGATATCATCTACATAGACAACAAAAACCAAATTCGTATTACCTTTTATTTTGAAATATAGGTTGTCTAATGCACCTTTTGTGAAACCTTGATCATGTAAGTATGTATCAAGTTTGGAATACCATGCTCTAGGGGCTTGTTTTAAGCCATATAGAGCCTTTTTCAATCTGTAAACATGATTTTATTTCTGTGTACACAAAAATCCTTCTGATTTTTCCATATAAGCTTCTTCTAACAAGTCCCCATTAAGAAATGCAACTTTGACATCCATTTGAAAAACCTTAAAGTTTTAATATGTAGAATATGCCAAGAAAATTCTTATAGCCTCAAGCGTGGCCACAAGAGAAAATGCTTCATCAAAGTTTATACCCTCAATCTGAGAGTATCCTTTACATACTAACCTAGCTTTATTTTTTACCACATTTATTTTATCATTAGAATTTTTTCTAAATACCCACTTAGCCCCAATCACATTTTTATCAATAGGTTTAGGGATTAGTTCCCAAGTTTTATTCTTTTCTATTTGATCAAGTTCTTCTTGCATAGCCTTAACCCAACATTCATCTTAGTTTTCTTCAGTATAGTTTTTAGGTTCTAATTTTGAAATCATACGCAAATGTACCCAATCACTAATGTTTGCAATTCTTCTTCTGGTTTGGACACCATTTATTTTGTCTCCAATGATATGTTCTTGAGGATGATTTATTTCTATGGTTTTTGAATAAATCTTAGGAGTTGATCCTTCATTTCAATTAGGACTAGTTTCTTGTTCTTCTTCTTTTTGTAACTTTTCCTCAACTACTGGTGTGTGAGTTTCCTCATTGTCATCTTTGTGTTGTTCATAGTGCTGCAATAACTCATCCACTTTAACATTAGTACTTTTAACCATTTTTTTCAATCTTTTATTATGGCATTTATAGGCTTTTCTATGAGTAGAGTAGCCTAAGAAAATACCTTCATCACAACATGATTCAAATCTTCATTTATTTTGATAAAACACTTGCTAGCAAAAAAATTGAAATAACCAACATTTGCAGGTCTACCATGTGTGTGTGAATTTTGTACCTGATCTATAGACACAACACTTCAGTAAAACATTAGAGGTTAGCAAAAATTGAAATCGTGCAATGAATTGAAAGCTAAACTAACCAGGCGATTTACTGCCTTCTAATAGGTGTGAGTATGATGTTCTCAGATTGTTATCGAGATCAATGACCTTGACAACACCTAAACGAAGGATTTGAATGCAAAACTGATATGAAATATGAATGCAATTAATCTATTTTTTTTATTTTCTATGCAATGATATGATGAAAATTGATATGAAACTATGATATGCTGAAAAACTGATATGCTATGATATGCTAAATGATCTAACAAATGAAAGCTAATATAATATGAAAAACTATGCAATATTGATCTCACAAAGCTTGGATTCGCAAAGATGATTCTTCAGTCTCCAATTCAGCAGCGTGATTATGCAATTCTTGTGGATTTGAGAGATGATTTGTGAAGAGCTAAAGCCTTAATTTATAGAAATCCAGGGCTTTGAGGATGCATGAAAGAAAGCCATAAATCACTCAAATAACTCAGCTTGATTTTGAGTTATTTTTAAATAAAGATAATTTTAATTCACAAAAACATGCAAATCATGCAAAAATAGCTTTTTAACTCAAATTAGAAGTTTAGATCAACTTTAAAACTCAAAAATGATGTTGAGTTCCAAAAAGTCAATAACTTCATTGATTTTCTGATTTGGAGTTTAACTGCTCTTTGATTGTGCACATGGATAATTATGAATTAATAAATAAATAAAGTGATTTATTTTCAACTTAACTGATTTTGAAAAATAAAACAATTGATTTATGGGTTAATCAATTATTTTTCAAACTTTTATTCAAAAACAATATTATAAAAAATTGACAACTTGCTTTAATTAATTAAATAAGAATTTAATCAATTATTCATAGGATTTTGGATTTATTGTCAAAATTAAATAATACAATTTAGGAATAAATAGAATTAACTTTAATTAAACAATTAAGTGGCAGTATTAAATCTAATTAATTAAATATTGAGAATATTCAATTAATCAAACTTTAGGATAAATAGGATTTATCGCCAAATAATTATTAAATTAAAGATAATTATGATAATTAGGAATATTACTAGGAATATTTTCCGATGCAGAATTTATGATAATCAATTAGGATTCGATGATGTTCAGATGTGCCTTAGGTTAGGACTTCGATGTCGATTTTGTTCGATGTGTCGATATAGAAGATTAATGAACCTATAGCCCATTTTTTGGGTATTACATTTTGCCCCTCTTTGAATTGTTGTGCGAAATGCAGTGGTTCAAAGATAGTCTGTGTTTGATAGAGATATGAAATTGATTCGAAATTGATAATTGATATGAGACAGAAGCTGATTGAAAGATTTGATATGAAGATAATAGGTCCTGAATGACCAAAGATAATGTTAACTATAACAGCGATGAACCAATGAGACAAAAGTGTTAAAACGCCTGATTCTGAACCTTATGATTGCGAAGAAGTGAGTGACTGATTTCAGACTCGATTGTCCTTAGAAGAATCGCGTTGGTATCACATTTGAACCCTTCAGTTACCGAAGAACCAAGGAAATAACACTAATGAACCGATGGTTGTGAAAAACTGATACAATTTACAAGATTAAGAGAATACCAGATTGATATGGATCTCGATGAATCTGATATGCCCCAAGTGATGATTGATTTGCCCCAAGCAATGAGGTCTTTTGATGAATCAACAACTAGACATGGTTGTTGTCTTGATTACTGAGGAAAGATATGATCCCAAAATTTAATTACAGACTTTGAATGATATGCAATACCATGCCCCCTTCGGGATGAAAATGGAAATCTGACAAGAAAAGCTAGCGTTTGATAGTTTAGAAGCATGCTAATTGATTTGAGAAATGGTTAAACACGTTCGAGAATGCATTCTACATCGTTTGGAGGTCCTAGAGACTAAGTTTGACTAGGTTTGACCATGAGTTGACCATGGTTGACCAAGTTGAAATTTTGATAGTTTAATGTAAGATAAACAGTTAAGTTGAATACTGGATTTATGTGATGATGGAAGGTCGAATATGCAAGCAGTAGACCATCCTGGGTCCAAAAATTTTAAATCGCAATTTTGACATAGTAAATGATCTCAGATTTTGATTTTGATCCCGAAAATGGATTCAGAATTAGCTAGGGGTGCAATTTTCATGGAAAACGGAGCACTTTTGAAAATTAGGTCAAAAGCTATATAAAGGCCGGAAGGGTCATTTTTCAAATCATTTCATCCATTTGACTTTTGAGATCTTGTGGAGCCGTCTAAGCAAGAAAATGGTAGAACAGTGAGAACCAAAGGTACCTGTGAGTTCGCATCGATTTGAGTGCAACCGGAGACATGATAGACCTCAACAGTATGGACATCCGGTAGGTGGACCTCTGTGCTCTCTTGAAAATTCAAATTTTTCATGTTTTATAGCATTTTAGAATTTTTTCGTATGCGTTTTTCTTTTTGAATTTCGCATGTTTGAAAACTCGTATGAGTCCCATCCCAGACTCGTACGACATTCCATTTGTATTTGCTTTGTCATTTCATTCATAACCTAGTGTCGTATGAAGGGGACCCATGTGTTGTACGACATTTCATCGGGTCCCTAGAAACTCGTATGATACTGAATCCAGTGTTGTATGACCATGGATTGTCATATGGTCTATTGTGGAATGTTGTACGACTTTTGGTGCCAGTTTGGACTGTCGTATGAGAAACAGTGAGCTTAAAATTGACATTTGGGGCCAAATTTTGACTTTTCTGATTTCTGATGCTGATAGCTGACCTCTTAACCTACCTTCTGAAGTACCCAACTATCCAATTTCTATACTATTAGCCTGTTATTGAACTCAATTTATGATAGAATTCCCTATTTTGTATGATATAGGTCACATATCCAGATGTTCATGTCCGACATTCATACTCGGCGACCCAGAGATTATGTGTCTCGCTTCCTGACCCTATGAGGGTTCATCTTGCTGCATGTGGGTTCGAGTATTTGATCCATTTACCCAATATTAGGGTAAACCATGGCCTGTTGACTGCACTTATTGAGAGATTCCACTCTGAGACATAGACGTTTCATTTACTGACTGGAGAGATGATTGTAACTCCAGAGGATATTTATAGGATACTACGCATTCCATTCCATAGCAGTCGGCATCCTAAGTATGTGAGTTCCAGCCAGACTGATCTTCATGCCTTTAGGTGTCTGTTTGGGGATGATACACAGTTGACGGGGTCCATTTCCTAGGAAACCCTTGTACAGAGATATGGTCAAATGCACCGTTTAGAGTGCATTATTGCTGAGATGATCGGTGAGCTCATCATGCCAGGCCATTAGAAAAATGGCTTTTTGATGGGATGGGCTCCGATGTGTTAGGAATAAGGTGTCTCAACCTTGGATAATTCCTATTCTTATTATTTGTTTTGTAAATGTATTTTTTTGCAAATAATGTAATTAAGTGTGAGTGTACATGTCTAGTTGGCATGTTGATGTGTTGGCATCTTGTGCGTAAGGAGATCATGACTGAAACGATCATGATGGATTCCTATGACGTGTAAGAACTATTTAAGGAATGTGCTATGACAAGTGTAAGAGCATCTTATGACTTGGGCCTATTTGGGTGCCCAAGAAGAAGTGGTTGGTGTGTGTAAGAGAATATGCCAAAAATAGGTTGGTATGATAGATTCTCTTACACTTCTCTTGTGACCGTTATTTTTGGCGGATTCTATGACAAGCTGTCATAGTCTATTCTAGGGATGGACGCCTATTCTTGGGATTGCATGTAACAACTGTGTACATGTGGCTTTGTGCATGGGTCTTGGTGGTTGTGCCTATTTTTGGGTCCAGAGGAGTCTATATATATGATGTTGCTCCTATGGGAGAGATATAACAAAAATTTAAGTCTTGTTGGCTTTGTCTCTCATTTCCTGAAAGAACTTGCATTGCAAGTGTATTGTAATTTATGTGTTGAAGATAATACATTGTGCAGATTTTGGAGTGCTGGGGTTTTTTATCGAAAGGTTTTCCCCAAGGTATATCATTGTGTCATTCTCTATTTTTCTGTATGTATGGTATGTGGTTACAATATCTTTGTTAAAGTAGTTAACGAATTTGAAATTGTAAGGATTTATAAGAATTTGCACAATACTCTCCTATAGAGATTAGCGTAGGAAGCTGTTTCCGCACCTGAGTTTCCTTACAAGTGGTATCAGATCTTGATCAACTTTTGATCCTAGTTATTGGGTAGGGTTTTTTGAGCTAATCTCAAGTTGAGTGGGATTTTTTTGCAAAGCATTCTTAATCTTATTTGCAGATTGAGATGGCAAGTTCATCATATGGAAGAATGGAGGTGGAAAAATTTAATGGCACTAATTTTGAGTTGTGGAAACTCAAGATGGAAGATCGTGACTTATGGGAAGCGACTTCAAGTGCTACAAGACTAGCAACTATAGCTCAAGCAGATTGGGATATCAAAGACCGTAAAGCTAAGGGTCTCATAAGACTCTATTTAACCGTGCAGTCCTTCTGAATGTTCTAGATGAGAAAACCGCAAATAGTTTGTGGGAAAGACTTGCGGCCGTGTATCAGGCCAAATCTCTGGTGAACAAGTTGTTCCTGAGGAAGAAGTTGTACTCTCTGTGAATGGAGGAAGGTGGATCCTTAACGGATCATTTAAATGCATTTAATCTGCTGGCTGCACAATTGACATCAGTTGGTGTCAAATTAGAGGAGGAGGATCGTTGCTACACACTTTTGTGTTCTTTACCAGATTCATGGGACCATCTTGTGATGGCTCTCGGAAGCACTTTAGTCACCTTCAAAATGGATGATGTGGTGTCTTTGCTCCTATCAGAGGAGATGTAGAGAAAGGCTTCCATTTTGGAAAAAGAAGCCCTTGCTATTCGTGGGAGATCCACTGAAAGAGGGAAGAAAAATGACAATAAGTCTGACAATACGGGTAGATCCAAATCCCGTGGAAAGTCAAAGACTTCCAATAAGTCCAAGGAAAAATGTTGGAACTGTGATAAATCTGGGCACTTCTGTAAAGACTGCAAAGAGCCGAAGAAGAAGAAGAAAGGTTCAGATTCAGCTTCAGAAAGATCTCAAGAAGATGGCGATGCATTCATCGCAGCTTTGGTAGCCCATGCATCTGATGATGTGTGGTTGGTTGACTCGGGTGCATCTTTTCACATGACCTCTCATCGAAACTGGTTCTCAAAATATGAAGAGTTCGATGGTGGAAAGGTGTACTTGGGTGATGATTCCCACCTAAAGATAGTTGGATGCGGAAGGGTCACTATCAAATTTCTTGATGGATGAGTAAAGGGAATCAATGGAGTTATGCACATTCCAAGTTTGGCATGAAACCTATTATCTGTAAGTATGCTGAATGATGTAGGTGTGCAAGTTGTTTTTTCGAAAGAAGGATGCAAGATGATGAGAGGATCGATAGTGCTTGCAAGGGGTACTAGGAGAGGTACCTTATTTCAGCTAGATGCATGTATTCCTCTATGTAATAGTTCTTCATCCTCACCATCTGAACAAGCAGTGAAGAAGTCTGTGGCTATTAGTTCCGATGGTAGTGCAAATACTTTGGAAGGTAAGCTTCCTGCAGAAAAGACAATGTTGTGGCATATGAGATTTGGCCACATTGGTGAAAAGGGTCTCAGAACCCTGAAAAATAAAAATCTCGTTGAGGGGTTAAATGATTGTAATCTCAAGTTCGACTTCTGCGAACACTGTGTCTATGGTAAACAAAATCATGTTCAATTTTACTCTAGTTCTCACAAATCTTCTGATGTTTTGGATCTTATTCATTCTGATGTATTTGGTCCTGTAAAAGTTCCTTCAATCTCCAAGTCTATATTTTTTGTATCTTTCATAGATGATTACAGTAGAAGGACGTGGATTTATTTCCTTAAAAGTAAGACACAAGTCTTTAGTTGATTCAAAGAATTTAAAGCTCTTGTAGAGAATCAGACTAGTAAGAAGATTAAGTGTGTGAGAACTGACAATGGTGGTGAGTTTTGCTCAGCAGAGTTTGAACAGTTCTGTAAAGAAAAAGGTATCGAGAGGCATAAGACAACTCCTTATACCCCACAGAAAAATGGAGTTGCAGAAAGAATGAACAAGACATTGATGGAGAAGGCTAGGAGTATGCTTAGTGGAGCTGGTTTAGAACAAAGGTTTTCGGCCGAAGCTGTGGCCACTGCTTGCTATCTGGTTAACAGATCTCCTACATCAGCCCTTGTTGGTAAGACACCCATGGAGGTGTGGTCTGGTAAGAAGCCTTCAATTAGACATCTTTGTGTTTTTGGTTGTGAAGCTTATGCACATGTTCCAAAGGAGAAAAGATCTAAGTTGGAAAACAAAGTCGTTAAATGTATTTTCATCAGATATAGTACTGGTGTGAAAGGATACAAGCTTTGGGATCCTGTGACTAGTAAGGTGTTGTATAGTAGAAATGTTATTTTCAGAGAGCTAACATCTTCTCCTATTGTGCTACAACCAGATGAAAAAGAAAAGGAAAAAGATGTTGTTCAGTTGCCTCCTACCCCTGAGAAGATTGAACAGAGAGACCATGTTGGGTCTAATGATGAGGAGAGCTCTAGCAGCTCTGATAGTTCGGAAGAAGAGGAAGAACAACCTCAACCTCAACCCTTGAGGAGATCCACGAGAGAAAGAAAGCAACCAGAAAAGTTTGGTTATTCTATGTTAGATTCCAGTTGTGCCTTTTCTTTGATTACTAACACTGATGAGCCTAGATCTATGAAAGAGGCTTTGGGCATGGAAGATGCAGGTTCCTGGATTGAGGCTATGGATGATGAGATGGCTTCATTGGATAAAAACAAAACTTGGGACCTTGTACCTTTGCCTAAAGGGAGAAAATCTATTGGCTGTAAATGGGTGTTCAAGAAGAAATTCTATGCAGATGGCAGTGTTGAAAGGTATAAAGCTAGATTGGTTGCAAAGGGGTATTCACAGGTAGAGGGAATAGATTATGGTGAAATATTCTCTCCTGTTGCAAAGTTGACATCCATTAGATTTCTGTTATCTCTTGCTGCATCATATGATTTAGAGATAGAACAGATGGATGTGAATACAACTTTCCTTCATGGTGATTTGGAGGAAGAGATTTATATGTCATAGCCTGAGCACTACATTGTTAAAGGTAAAGAATCCTTAGTTTGCAGATTAAAGAAATCTCTATATGGTTTGAAGCAATCTCCTAGGATGTGGTACCTTAAGTTTGATGCCTTTGTGTTGTCAATTGGATTTGTAAGATCAAAATCAGATCATTGTGTTTATTTCAGAGTTGAAAATGATTGCCTTCTTATTGTTGCATTATATGTTGATGATATGTTGTTGTTTGGGAAGGGTAAGGGTATGATTTCTGATTTTAAATCTCAGTTGTCAGCACAGTTTGAGATGAAAGATCTTGGGGCAACTAGGTACATCTTGGGTATGGAAATCAATAGAGACAGGTCTAACAGAAAACTTTGGTTGAGTCAGAGTAAGTATGTGAAGTCTGTGTTGGACAGGTTCAGCATGGCAGATTGTAGACCACTATGTGTTCCTATTTCTGTGGGAACAAAGTTATCTGTAGATGATTGTCCAAAATCTCCTAGTGAGGTGGAGGACATGAGTAGAGTACCTTATGCTAGTGCAGTTGGTAGTCTTATGTATGCTATGGTCTGTACTAGACCAGACATTGCCCAAGCAGTGGGAGTCCTGAGTCAATTTATGGCTAACCCTGGACGGGTACATTGGGATGCAGTTAAGTGAGTATTCAGATATTTGAGGTGTACATCAGATTACTCCATATGTTATCATGGTAACTCTTCTGGATCTCCGCATTCAGTTTTTATTCATGGGTTTGTGGATTCAGATTGGGCAGGTGATATTGACAGCAGGAGATCCACCAGTGCTTATGTGTTCACTATGTTTGGTGGTGCCATTAGTTGGATGAGTAAGCGACAACCTGTGGTTGCTTTGTCCACTATAGAAGCTAAGTACATGGCTGCTACTCATGTTTGTAAAGAAGCCATTTGGCTTAGAAGATTGTGTTCTGATGTTGGTGTTGATGCAGAACAAATTACTATTTGGTGTGATAGTCAAAGCGCTATTTGCCTTGCAAAGAATCCAACTTTCCATGCCAGAACGAAGCACATTGATGTGCAGTTTCACTTTGTGAAAGATATGGTGGAAGATGGAAAGGTAAATTTGGAGAAGGTAGATACTGTGAAGAATGTTGCAGATGCATTAACGAAACTAGTGGACATTGAGAAGTTCAGATGGTGTTCAGAGTCTATGGGCCTTTTGGCCTATAACGGTTAAAGTTCCTATTATGTTCCTGTTGCTCTTACAAGGTGTTCGACAAGTGGGAGAATGTTAGGAATAAGGTGTCTCAACCTTGGATAATTCCTATTCTTATTATTTGTTTTGTAAATGTATTTTTTTGCAAATAATGTAATTAAGTGTGAGTGTACATGTCTAGTTGGCATGTTGATGTGTCACTCCACTTGATGTGTCAGCATCTTGTGCGTAAGGAGATCATGACTGAAATGGTCATGACAGATTCCTATGATGCATAAGAACTATTTAAGGAATGTGTTATGACAAGTGTAAGAGCATCTTATGACTTGGGCCTATTTGGGCACCCAAGAAGAAGTGGTTGGTGTGTGTAAGAGAATATGCCAAAAATAGGTTGGTATGATAGATTCTCTTACACTTCTCTTGTGACCATTATTTTTGGCAGATTCTATGACAAGCTGTCATAGTCTATTCTAGGGATGGACGCCTATTCTTGGAATTGCATGTAACAAATGTGTACATGTGGCTTTGTGCATGGGTCTTGGTGGTTGTGCCTATTTTTGGGTCCAGAGGAGTCTATATATATGATGTTGCTCCTATGGGAGAGATATAACAGAAATTTAAGTCTTGTTGGCTTTGTCTCTCATTTCCTGAAAGAACTTGCATTGCAAGTGTATTGTAATCTTTGTGTTGAAGATAATACATTGTGCAGGTTTTGGAGTGCTGGAGTTTTTTATCGAAAGGTTTTCCCCAAGGTATATCATTGTGTCATTCTCTATTTTTCTATATGTATGGTATGTGGTTGCAATATCTTTGTTAAAGTAGCTAACGAATCTGAAATTGTAAGGATTTATAAGAATTTGCACAATACTCTCCTATAGAGATTAGCGTAGGAAGTTATTTCCGCACTTGAGTTTCCTTACACGATGGTAGCCCTTCTTATGGCGATGCCCACTGAGCTTGCCTGGGGTCAGTGCCTATTGGCCCACATGTTTTCAAAGATGCACGAGGTCATGTATCAGGATTGCAAGAGCTTCACTTCTGGAGCTCTTGTATTACAGATATGGGCATGGGAGCATATCCCAATGTTGAGACTGGTTTTCCAGACATAGGGGCAGCCATAGGAGCCAATGATATATACATATGTTGGTTATGTCACACAGGTTCGCATGGGTCACACTGAGTATTTCAGACGATGTTTGGATGATATGACATTTGTGCATTGGAGAACCTACTTGCAGATAGAGGCATGGCCCACTGCGAGGGAGTAGTACAACTTTCTTTTCCAGAGTCAGGTACTCATTGGTCGTTCTCCCACCATTTTGGAGATATTTCTCATTACTAGAGTGTGGCGTCAGTATGGACACAGATAGGATGTCCCACAGGAGTATACTACATATGCTCGCATTGTTCATGAGATTGGGCTCGGATGGACACAGAGGCTCACTTATTCCCTATGTTCAGAGGAGTACAGTAGGATCATTGGTAGAGATTGGGACTACTATCCATAGGTAGTTGATGGAGGGTTCACAGATGGATACATTTCTTGGCTTGCAGACCACCCCAGTCACAGATTCTTGGATCCCACTGAGTTGATACCCTCCATGGAGGAGGCGATGGATGTTATAGGTGCTCCCATGATATAGGGTCTGAGACCTCAGACAATGCATCCTACACCACCTAGAAAAAGAGTGACAGCTCCACTTTAGAGACCATCAGGACATATGAGGCCCCCTCATCCTTCTACTTCTTTAGCGGGTACATCCACAGGTGCACAGAGACAGACCAGGGGTGAGAGTGGTATCTTGGGCGGTGTTGGTTCTACAGATGATGTTATAGCAGTTGAGCAGTTTGTAGGTGGTAATGCAGATCCTTTACAGGCAGATACCATGTTTGATCTAGGAGCTGAGGTTAGACGTCGTAAGGCGCATAGAGTAGATACCACTGAGTAGCAGCCAGAGCAGCTAGCACAGGACACAGAGATGCCAGCAGCTGAGGCAGATCCTACTGTTCCTCTCACTTCATCAGAGACTATCAAATGTCTCAGAGCTCAGGTCTGGGACCTAAAGGTATAGAGTGCTAGGTGGGAGGAGAGGTATCTAGAGGTAGATCGGTAGCGCACAGAGCTTCATGCAGAGTTTCACTCAGAGGTTCAAAGATTATAGACAGAGGTGACCCATCAGACCTCATGGGCTTCATACTATGTGTTTGCATATGATGTTGTTGTCCCTACTGCACAGAGAGTACCCACATATTCAAATTATATGGCAGCCTTAGAGGGAGTTAGGGCACCGAGAGCAGAGACTATACCAAATGCACCGCCCCCTCCTCCACCAGATACCAAGGAGCATGCCGATAGTTGATTCATGTTCTTATGTTTTGATATACTCTGTTCTTTTTTACCACTGATATACTGTTCTAACTCTGATAGCTCTTAGGAGCTCATTCTTTTGTACACTGTGCCAGTAGTGCACCCCTGACACATTTCGAGTTTATGATATATATGAGATCGATGTTTTTGGTTGTGACTTCATTTTTACTTGTCATGTTTTGATTTATGATGATATCATGTGATGTTTATGCTATGAGTAGTGTGGAATGTATGTATGGATCAATGCAATGCAATGATTTCTTTCATATGTATGGATGTTATGCAAATGTAATAGATTATGAAAAGATGTATGTATGATTAATGCTTATGCACTGGATGTAATGTAATGCAACAAATGGTAATGATATGGGATGTAAATGCAGCGATACACATGAGATGGTTTTGCAGGTTGATGAAGACAAGTACTCAGTCTTATGTCAAAAGGATGTTTAACCCAAGAGGGTTACTGCTTGCGGTTCGGTGCAGAGACCTTCGAGTGAGACTCAGCTCTCATTAGATGTGAAGAAATGATATGAAGATTTGTTTAAGCTTTGAAGTTCATTTAGCCATTGTGAGATCATGCAAACATGCAAAATGCAAAGAGACATGCAGTATGAAATGCAACCTAAGACCTAGGACCTACTCACTGATCATGTGTTGATTTGTTATCATCATTGAACTTTTAGGTAACCAGATAAATCAATACAATGCCCACTAGTTACAGAACCATAGACATATGAATATCGATTGTTCACGCAAGAATCAATACAACACCCATTGATTATGACAACCATAGATATATGAATATTGATTTTGTTTTCGGAATGTCGGATTAGATATAAGCACCAAGGCATAAACACCAGAATGACCTGAATATCATGTCCATTTTGGTATAGCCATTTGTATAAGCATCAAAACATAAACATCATGATGACCAGAATACACCTTGCATTACAAACACATCAAGCAGTGAAGAGATCATTCTAAATCTAATGTGAATTACCTGTAGTAACCCTTTATCGTTCACATCCGTAGGTAAGATCGCGTTTCACAATAGGAGAAAGAACTCACTCAAAAAGACAATAGTTAGACCAAACTTCCTTGAATTTTCCAGGTATCAATGGTGGAGGTACACATGGCCATCCAATTCAAGATAGAGGCTCTTACAGTCGGACACCATTTCAATCCAAAATTTCCAAAGTTGTTAGATTTTCACATACAAGAAGAAAACAAAGAAAAGATTATGCCCCCAGTCATCACTCTCTAAATCCTATAAAGGACATCATCGAAGAACTTGAAAGGACATAATATGCAAAAATCTCAATGTGAATCAGTAAGCATACAAGGAGATAAAAGCATGTAAAAAGCACAGATTATTTTTAGTTTGTTGTTTGATGTTGTAGATGCAAAATCCTTTTTAGAGACAAGACTGACTGACTGACTCAAATGAAGCTTCAAAGGACTCTGACTAGATATGATACGTCTAAGATACATTGGAGGCCATAGGATATGACTTTGATTGCCCCCAAGTTTGAACATTGATAGAATACAGATGCTTGAGCTGATTGGCGCATAGACCGACTTATTAAAAATTGGAAATGCATAAACAAACCGGGAGATATGTACAAAATAAAGCAAGACTAAAAGCTGGGAAAGACCAAGATTGCGTTGATAGATGGAGCATTTTGAAACAAGTGGCACCCATTTGTCAAGTTTTCACCATCTTGGCAGAGATTCTATTTTTTCTACCAAGGCGCCTGTTTCCAGGTTTTCACCAAGGCACTGTTTCTTTTTCTCATTTTTTTGTATTTTTCATTTTTCAGTTTTTTTGTGAATCATCAAGGCACCTATTGCTAGGTTTTCACCAAGATGTTCATTTTTTCAGGACTTTTTCAGATTTTTAAGATTTTTTCAGGACTTTTTTACCATAGACTGAATTCCTTAGGCATAGAATTTCTTCAGATGGAGAATGTTGATTGGTTCTCGAAGCTGTTCTCCTCCAGTCATTGAGAGTTGATAGGCACTGGAGCCAAAAGTAGCAGTGATTACAAAGGGACCCAGCCAATTGGGTTCAAACTTCCCCTTGTGTTCTTGATGTGATTGATTTTTAGTATTTTCTCTCAAGACTAGATCACCAACCTGAAGTTCTTTGTGTTTGACTTTCTTGTTGTAGCCTCTAGACATTCTTTTCTGATATACTCTGAGATGATCATACGCTGCTTGTCTATGCTCATCTAGTAGTTCAAGTTCTTGCAACCTAGACACTCTATAGTCATCATCAGTTACTAGACCATGCATTCTGATTCTTAGTGATGGGATTTCAACCTCAATAGGCAGCACCGCTTCAGACCCATAAACTAAAGCGAAAGGTGTAGCCCCAGTGGGTGTTCTGATACTTGTTCTGTAGGCCCAGAGAGCTAGATTGATCATGAGATGTCAGTCTCTTCCTATCTTATTAATAGTTTGATGCAAGATTTTCAATAGATTTTTGTTAGATGCCTCCGCTTGTCCATTCCCTTGAGGATAGTAGATAGAAGACCAATGTTGTGTGATCTTGAATTTGGCACATAGATCATCTAGGTCTTTGTTCTTGAATTGTCCACCGTTATCTATGATAATGGAATGAGGTATCCCATATCTGCATATGATATAGTTCAATATGAACATAGATATTTTCTTACCAGTTGCTTGTGTCAAAGGGACTACTTCTACCCATTTTGTAAAATAATCTGTAGCTGTGATTATATGGGTATGTCCATTAGAAGAGTGAGGATGAATCATCTCGATAAGATCAAATGCCCATTGATGGAAAGGCCATTGTGTTGTAAAGGGGATTAGATCCCTCCCTGGAGCATGAATTAGGTTGCCATGTACTTGACATTTTGACAATTCTTAGCAAATTTGACAGACTCTTTCTCCATTTCAGGCCAATAGTACCTAGCCCTAATAAGTTTTCAAGCTAGTGTTAAACCATTCGAGTGTGACCCACAAATACCATCATGGACTTCCTCTAATGCACATTGAGACTCTTCCCCTTCTAAACATCTAAGTAGTGTACCATCTAGACCTCGTTTGTATAGATCGTGACCAATGATGACATATCGGGAGGCATTATAGATAAGGTATCTCTTCTCATGGTGGTTGAAGGTATCGGGAATGATTTGGTCTTGGAGATAGGAAAATAGGTTTTTGTATCTGGATGAATCATGACCAACAACAGTGAAAATCATGCGGGTTTTAGGGGAGTCATATGCAAGATAAGATAGTGCTTCCACTAGGAACTCGTAGCGTAGCTCATTTTCAGGCTGCTGTAATAAAGTAGATAGTGTTGCCATTGCATCGGCAGCCTTATTCTCCATTCTAGGAATCTGCTCAAATGTGATAGATATGAAATACTTCTTAAGATCATCTACCATTCTCTTGTAAGGAATGAGCTTTTCATCTTTAGTTTGGTACACATCATTGACTTGATGAACAACAAGTTGAGAGTCTCCATGAATGTGTAGCTCTGTCACTCTCCACTCAATTTCTAGTTTCATGCCATTCAAAAGGGCTTCATATTATGCAATATTGTTTGTGTAAGGAAACTTTAATCTAAATGCTTTGGGTATGGAGTATCCTTGAGGAGTTATGAACAATATGCCTGCTCCAGATCCATTCTGTGTATAGGAGCCATCAAAGAATAATTTCCATTCTCTAGAAGAAAGAGTCATGATAGAGGAATTTGGAAATTCCATTTGTAGTGGTGTGTCATCAAACAATGGGGCTTCAGCCAATTGATCAGCAATGAGCTATCCTTTTATAGCTTTTCTCTCAACATACTCAATGTCAAATTCACTCAATAGCATGACCCATTTAGCTAATATACTCGTGAGGGCAGCTTTGCTTAGTAGGTACTTTAGTGGATCAATCTTGGCTACCAATTAAGTGGTATGAGCTAACATGTAGTGTCTCAGTTTCTGTGATGCAAAGATCACAACTAGACAAGCTTTCTCAATCATTGAATAGTTCTTTTCATGTGCCACCAATGTTCTACTGATGTCGTATATAGCTCTTTCCTTTTTATCTTTATCATGTTGTGTGAGCAATGCCCCCAATGATGTATTTGTAGTGGAGACATATAAGATCAACGGCTTCCCATGAATAGGAGGCATCAAGATAGGCAGATTGGATAGATACTTCTTGATATGATTGAAGTTCTGTTCACATTCTTTGTTCCATGCAAAGGTCACACCTTTATGTAATGTTTTTGTAAACGGTTGTGAGATGTCCGCTAGTTGTGATATGAATCTTTTGATAGATTGAACTCTTCCTTACAATGTCCTCATTTGACTGATATTCTTAGGGGGTTGCATCTCCATTATAGCCTTTACTTTAGCTGGATCAACCTCAATGCCCTTCTTTGAAACTATGTATCCTAAGAGCTTTCCAGAAGTGACACCAAAAGCACACTTCTTAGGATTTAGTCGGAGACTAAATGTTTCCATTCTGTCTAGGATCATGCTCAAGTCCTTTAGATGTTTTGTTCTAATCATAGATTTTGCTAAAGTATCATCAACATAATCTTCCATAGTTCGATGCATCATGTCATGGAAAATAGATGTCATGGCTCTTTGATATGTAGCACCAGCATTTTTAAGCCCAAATGGCATGACATTCCAACAAAAGGTACCCCATGCACATGTGAAAGTAGTTTTCTCTTGATCCTCTAGACCAATTTTTATTTGATTATATCCAGAGAAACCATCCATTAAGGAATACATCTCGAAACCCGCAGTCATATCCACTATCATATCAATGTTAGGTAGTGGAAAATCATCCTTAGGGCATGCTCTATTCACATCTCTAAAGTCTGTGCACACTCTAATTGAACCATCTAGTTTAGAAATAGGTACAATATTAGAGATCCACTCTGCATAGTCAATAACTTGGATGAATCCAGCTTTTAGGAGTTTCTCTAATTCAACTTTTACCAAGAGTGCAACATTAGGATGCATCTTTCACAATTTTTGCTTGACAGGTTTTACATTAGGAGCTATAGATAAATGGTGCATGATAAGATTAGGATCCAATCCTGGTATATCTAAATATTTCCATGCAAAGTTGATCTTCTTCTCTATTAGGAATATTGTAAATTTTTTCTTCTCTTCTTCTAATAATGATTGTGCTACATGTACCAATTGTGGTTCCTCTGTTGTACCCAAATTGATGGATTGAGTGGGCTCAATTAGAACTGGAGATCTGTCCTGTAAATGACTCGGAAGGACATCAAATATCTCATCCTTAGGTGCCTCAGAGAGGTTTTCACCTTCGGATACATCTTTTATTTTTACTTTTGTAGGTTCTGAGACTGCCACAAAGTGGTTTTCACCCTCAGAACTCTTTTTCTTTTTCTTTTTATTCTTATTTTTCTGACTAAGATATTTGATGTCCGACTCAGTCATGCTGATGCTTGGTTCACTGATGGAAGTCCTCATAGGCTCAACTACATTTAGGTAGCAAGAAAGGGCATAGTCATTTGGGAAGGTATAAATACCATGGCTCAGATTTATGGAGGTTTGATCAATAAGGTCTGGATATTGGATAGTCAAAGTGGGGAAAGATTGGGAGATAGTGTTTACAGATATGGATCTTTCATCATTGGTCCTAACCTGATGCTCGAGTTCAAAGGTGATATTAAAACTTAAGACATTCAATTCATGAATAGGCTTAATGTCATTGTGGGAATCCAATTCAGCCATAGGTGGATCAGACTCGATAGGTTCATCATTTCGCTCTAGACTTACGTTGGGTTGAGGTGCATATTGGTGAATAACATCAACATGTTTCTCTATGATAAGCTCATTTGGTTCTGGAATGACTCCCCATTCATAGTCATTAGATTCATCTTCTAATTTAGGATCTCTAGGAAATCTTATAACATGAGTAAAGTCAGGGTGAATACCCCAAGAAGGGTTACCCTCAAATTCTAATTTGAATTCATACTCATGGGAATCTATCTCAGAATCACTACCACCTCCCTCTTCTTGATTGTTTTTGAGATTAGTTGGTTCTTGTGTTGCAACTATCTCTTGGTTGATAGTAGGTTCTTGTGTTTCTACTACATTAATTCTTTTGATTGGATCATCTTTATCATCAAGAAGGTCTTTGATCTCCTTAGGCAATTTTTCATAGGGGATGAATTCTGAGCTGTCTGAATCACTATCTGATGGTTCTATTTCTTCTTTCTTAAGAGGAGGTTCTCCTAGTGCGATCTGCTCTATGACATGAGAGCAATTACCTTTGAGGTGATAGGGTTTCTTCTTAAAGCCTAGGCCAACAATATTCTTATTTTCTCTACCAGTATGTGGGAGAGGTGCTTCAAGACCTTTTCCTTGGATTCCTAGAGGTCCTTTACCTGAATATCCCATCTTAGCTATTAATTTATCTCCTGGACCATATGACTTAGAAGGGAGTTTGGATACTGTAGAGTCACTGGTTTGAACAACTTGAGATTTAGGTTCGTCTTTGTATAGCCATGATAGCATAGCTTCATCCTCTTCAAACTCTTTCTTGGATACTTGTTCTGCTACAAAATTCTTTTTACATGCCTCAAGAGGGTCCTTAGGTTTGGACTTGGACTATTTCACAGATTGTCCATAAGACTTAGGTGAGATAGGGAGAGATGTCAAAGATAAGATTGGCTCTATGATATATTCTCCCATCCCATTTTCTTTGATATTAACCTCTTTTGCAAGATCTTCCATTTTAGATGTGAATGCTTCTTTAGTTGGTTCAATGGAAGATTCTCTGTTATTAGGCACAAGCTTATCTGCACTTTCCTTCAAGGTATTGCAAGTTGTATTCAGATCCGCAGGGATAGTAACCTCTACTCCTTCATAAGGAAACTTCAAACATTGATGGTATGTAGAAGGAATAGCTTGCATTTCATGTATCCATGGTCTCCCTAGGAGGATGTTGTAGGCCAAAGGCATATCAAGCACTTGACAGATGGTATCTTTGATAACTAGACCCACTCGGATGGGTAAGACAATGGTGCCTTTAGAAGATCTTTCTTGTTCATCATAGGCTTTTATGGTTATCCTCTTTCGAGGATCAATAGCCAATTCTGAAAATTCCAATTGTGTGATCAAGCTGTAAGAACAAATGTTTAGGCTAGTGCCCCCATCTATCAACACACGTTTCACTCTACGGTTCTGGATCAAGACTTCTATATGCAAAGGCTAGTTATGTGGGTGACTCAAGGAGTTGTCATCTTCCTCTAAAAAGGAGATATATTGCGGAGATGTAAGATGTCCAACCATAGTCTGGAACCTATCTAAATCAAGGTCATCAGGAACATTGGAACTGAGCAAAGCTTTGTCTAGTATGGCTCTATGAGCTGGAGATATTCGAAGCAACTCAAACATAGAGATTTTGGCATTAGTGTGCTAGAGTTGTTGAACAATGTTATAAGATGTAGGCCTCGTATCCTTTGGATTGGAAGATTTGGAAGTAGCCTTCTGTTTAGAAGCAGATGAAAGATTGAAGGGTATCTTAGGGACATTTGATGAATCTAGGATTTGTCCTTTTAGATGTGCTTGGGTTTGCGATCGAGTAACTGTGTAGGTGGATTGATTTTGTCTATCTCTTCTTACAATTGTGATGACATTGCAACTTTTAGAGAGACATGGTTCAACCATATTGATGACAGCATTATTTCCAGGGTAGGCATAGTTGACTTTTGCCCCCATATTAGGTTGAGAAGTTGAAACTCCTTGACCATGTTGCGGAAATGGTTCTGTAAATGTCTTATGATCGTTATTGCTCTTAGGATTGTCAATTTTGATGTCTCCACTATCAATCAGATCTTGAATGGTGTGTTTCAACTGGAAGCAATTATTCATTTTGTGACCTTTACCTCAATGGAAATCACAGAATTCATTTTCCCTCCACCATTTTGGCTTAGACTCAGAATCAGGTGGTTGGATTGCTAGCAAAGAGATGATGTTATCAGCCAGTAGAGTTTTCATAGCTGATTCTAAAGATTCTCCAAGAGGAGTGAACTTTCAATGTTTATCCCAAGATTTGTATGCTGGCTTCTTTTGAAATGGTTCAGATGACTTTTGTTCTAAAGCTTTAATGGCTTGGGAACCAAGAGTTAGGTTGTAGGCTAGTGCTTTTGATGGGGCACAAATAGTGTCAACAACACCATCTATGATGATGCATTTATTCTTGTTCCAATTTTTTTTCTTGTCTTTAGAACTGGATCCTAATTCGTACTTGTCTTTTTGAAGTGTGATTTCTCCTTTTTTCACAAGCACTTTTTCAATTTTGATAGCATTATCTACCATCTTGTCAAAAGATGTATGATCTTGCATTTGTAGAGGATAATTGATTTCTAGAACAAGGTTATTGATGAAGATTTCCAATTTTTCTGTTTCTGGAATAGGTCTTGCATATAGAGAGTTCTTCCTCCATCTCTTGAGAAATGTTAGGAATGGTTCCCCTGGATATTGCTTGAGATTACAAATATCAATCATGGTGACGGGATGTTGAATATTGTAGGAGTATTACTAATAAAACAATTTGATCAACTCCTCAAAAGTTTTGATAGTAGAAGGCAATCTAGAGAACCAGTGGATGGCTGCTCCCCCTAGAGATCGAGGGAAGAGATGCAACAGATAGGTTGGTTTGTGCATGAACTCCATTGATTGTGTATAGAATTCTCAGACATGATCTTGAGGATCTGAGTGTCCATCATACTTATCATACTTCGACATCTCCACTCTTTTTGGAAATGGTGACATGTACAAGTCTTTATCAAATGGAAAAGGACATAGAGCCTCCATGGAGAACTCTTTGGGTTCCTTCTCTTTTTCGAGGCTGTTAAGTTTGACTTGCATGGCATGCATCTATTTCATAATAGCTGTGAGTGGAGTTTCTTCCTCATGTGTAATGATATTTTCTACATTAAATTTGGGAGGAAGTTTAGCTCCTTGATGAGCCAATTGTAAAAAGTATGCCTCTTTGTCTTCTTTCAAGAAATGCTTCATCATTCATTTGAAGTTATCATCATTTTGATATTGAGAAATTTCTTCAGGTGTGGGTTCTTGATCCGCACCATGTTGAGATTGAGTTCTTTGAGAGCCAAAGTTTGTCCCTGCTTGAGACATGGTAGGAGTTTTTGGACTCCTTGGAATAGATTGATGTGGGGTTTGTTGGGTACCTCTGCGAGTTGATGAAGGAGGAATGTAACCAATTTTTAATCGAAGGTTGCCAGCACCGTCATCTTCGTACAGACCAGAATCGATGAGTTGCTCAAGAGTTGGACCCCTAGTAGCGGTTATAGGTAAGGTCTGGGATGCTTCTCCATATTTCTTGTGTGAGGAAGCTCTAGTTTCCACCATCAACTTTGAGTGAAACAAAAGAATAAGATCCAGATGACTGAAGAATGAATTGAATCAAGATGATCAGATGATGCAACCTTGTCAAGGTTTGATTGATTTGAAGATTCGATTAGACGTGGGTGAAGGATACTGTGCCCTGGATGTATGGTAGATTTCCCAAAAGATAGCGGACAAGATATCACAACACTTAGTCATTTTGATGATTGATTGAAGATTGATAGTTATGAGAAGGTTTTGACACAAGATGAAAAGGACTCAAATTGATTAAATAGAAGGCTGAATCGGATTCAAAAGGCCACTTTAGGAAAATGATTGGATTCTCAATAGCTACTGCTCTATTCCTAACACAGTAATTTGTTCGACAGATTCTCTAAATAGGCTAAAAAAGCTAAATATCTGGCAATTCTGATAATTTTCTTACAACTTTCAAAATTTTCCCAAATGACACTCTACAGACTCGTACAACAGTGGGTATGCTATGAAAAAATAGTTGAAAAGCTCGTATGACAGTTGCAAAACTTGTACGACAATGGGTATGATATGAAATGACAATTGAAAAGCTCGCATGACAGTTGCTAGCAGGATTTGAGTGGTAGAAAGACTCGTACAACAATGGGTTCTCTACCATACGACAGATGGGCAGTAATGAAATGACACTTGATAGAAACTCGTATGACTTTTTGACCTCCTGAGATGACTTTTGACTCTAGAAAAGAATTTTACTTCAGATTTTGCAAATTTTGAGTTTTCAGATTCAGATTGTTTGCAAATTTCAATGTCCAGATTCAAGGATTGTAATAGATTTGTTCATTTTCAATAACCAGATAGATAAACAAGCATGCAAAATAGCAAGCAAGTGATTTCAAGCATGTCTGAAAACAATGAACAAGGGCAAAAGAAACCTTGCGCATGAACAATCAAGTGATTTTATTCGTTATAATCCTCCGAAGCGCTAATTGTGTATGTTCCAAAAATGTTTTGCAATAATGCACATATACCCTAGAAAATAAAAATTTGGCCTCGCTAGGGTTTTTAGTAATGGTTTGACTCTGCAACTTTTATGATCCAAAGGGGTGAACTCCAATCCCGACGCACCAGGGTTTTGACACAGTCTGAGAACTTAATCTTCAGGATCTACTAGGGAGATCTGACAACCCAATAATGAACCACACCTGTGAAGATTTCTTCCACAAGGACATTTATATAGTGGCTGTCACTACCATGGCAAAAATGGCTATTACCGCTTGAGGTTCCGTCAATGCAGTTTTCCCTATGAAGGGAGTGTCTGCTATAGTTAACCCTCTCTAAAGGTGACTCACAATAGTATACCACAAGGGGACTTGGCTCCAGATCCAAGGGTTTGATGCCTTTTCACTTTTAACCCAGACAAAGCAGGCAGATAAATCTGACATGCTAAGATGAAGATTATCTCACCAAGGTCTATGATATCAACCCCACATGATTTATCAACCTCTCAGGAGAGAGAATGTATCAATCAATAAGGGAAGATGCACGGACCAAGTAGAACATGAGACGCACTAAGTATCCTCCCTACCTACAAGGATTCCATCATCAAGAAGGATTTCACTGAGAATCCAATCTCTCAAGAACCACAAATAGTGTTCATAGGGCCTAATTACTATGTTTTCATAGATATATCAGAAAACAAATCTATCCAAAAGTATTCAAAAGCACAAAAGTTGGTACACTTAATGCTCCAAATAAACATGAGGTGAGTCCACAAAGTGGTGCATTTAACTCCTCATAGAAATTTAAAAGCAAGTCCACACCCTAGAATACTAATGAGATCCAAAAAGCACAAAATGGGAAAGAACTGGTGGAACAATTAATGCTCTTTCTAAGTAAACCCCTCCCCTAAATATGGCATTGACCTTGCAACCACGGGGTGAAATGAGGGGTGATTAAGAATAAGTGAGTCCAATATCCCAATTTTGCTAATAAGATCAATCAAAAATATCCTAACACTGCCTATCAATACTTAAGGTGTTACAACCTAGTATTCAATTATGCAAATTTGAAGAAAAGCATGCAAAGAAAACACTCAAGCCAAACACATGAGAGATTTGTTTTAGGATCCAAATTGAAATGTTATTAGATTGAGGAGAATACCTGGAATCCTCGCAACGTGCTTAGTAGATGTTTACTTGCTTTTAGCAATTCTTGCACTTTTTCCAATCAAAACCAACAGGAGTCAATCAAAAACAAAAAATTTCAATTGTTAAGATTAGCTGTTAGTCGAAATCTGAAAACCAAATATGACAAACTACCCTGAAAAATGAAACAACAGTTGAAATCTGATGTCGAAACTCATACGACAGTGGTTTTGTTACAGACAATAGTATGAAACTCGTACGACAGTGGGTGTGCTCCCAGATGACAGTCCAAAAACTCGTACGACACTGGGTGTTTTGTGAAATGATAGTGTGTACAGCACAGCATGATCCTCGATCTGATAAACTATCGTACGACAATGGGTACAGTGTGAAATGACTTTTGTCAGAAACTCGTACGAAGATTGTATGGACAAAAATTAAAAATCATAGTTTTGCACAGAAATCAAGGAGAAAAAGACAAAAATTGATAGAATTGAAATGGAAACCCATTTTAGGGCCCCCGGGTGGGTGCCAAAAATGTGTGTGTGAATTTTATACCTGATCTGTAGACACAACACTTCAGTAAAACATTAGAGGTTAGCAAAAATTGAAATCGTGCAATGAATTGAAAGCTAAACTAACCAAGTGATTTACTACCTTCTAATAGGTGCGAGTATGATGTTCTCAAATTTTTATCGAGATCAGTGACCTTGATGACACCTAAAAAAAGGATTTGAATGCAAAACTGATATGAAATATGAATGCAATTAATCTTTTTTTTTTAATTTTCTATGCAATGATATGATGAAAATTGATATGAATCTATGATATGCTAAAAACTTATATGCTATGATATGCTAAATGATCTAACAAATGAAAGCTAATATGATATGAAAAACTATGCAATATTGATCTCACAAAGCTTGGATTCGCAAAGATGATTCTTCAGTCTCCAATTCGGCAGCGTGATTATGCAATTCTTGTGGATTTGAGAGATGATTTGTGAAGAGCTAAAGCCTTAATTTATAGAAATCCAGGGCTTTAAGGATGCATGAAAGAAAGTCATAAATCACTCAAATAACTCAGCTTGATTTTGAATTATTTTTAAATAAAGATAATTTTAATTCACAAAAACATGCAAATCATGCAAAAATAGCTTTTTAACTCAAATTAGAAGTTTAGATCAACTTTAAAACTCAAAAATGATGTTGAGTTCCAAAAAGTCAATAACTTGCATTGATTTTCTGATTTGGAGTTTAACTGCTCTTTGATTGTGCACATGGATAATTATGAATTAATAAATAAATAAAGTGATTTATTTCCAACTTAACTGATTTTGAAAAATAAAACAATTGATTTATGGGTTAATCAATTATTTTTCAAACTTTTATTCAAAAATAATATTATTAAAAATTGACAACTTGCTTTAATTAATTAAATAAGAATTTAATCAATTATTCATAGGATTTTGGATTTATTGTCAAAATTAAATAATACAATTTAGGAATAAATAGAATTAACTTTAATTAAATAATTAAGTGGCAGTATTAAATCTAATTAATTAAATATTGAGAATATTCAATTAATCAAACTTTAGGATAAATAGGATTTATCGCCAAATAATCATTAAATTAAAGATAATTATGATAATTAGGAATATTACTAGGAATATTCCCCGATGCAGAATTTATGATAATCAATTAGGATTCGATGATGTTCAGATGTGCCTTAGGTTAGGACTTCGATGTCGATTTCGTTCGATGTGTCGATATAGAAGATTAATGAACCTATAGCCCATTTTTGGGGTATTACATACCATACCACAATTCATAAGGCGTATACTTAGTTTTAACTCTTAAATAAGCTCTATTTAAGATATAAACAGTAGTATGAACTATTTCTTTCCAATAGACATTAGGTAATTTTGCATCTTGGAGCATTGTCTTTGTCATTTCTTTAACAATTTTATTTTTCCTCTCTGCTACACCATTTTGTTTTGGTGTTCGAGAGGTTGAATATTGTCTCTTAATCTCATGTTCTTCAAAATATCCTACAAGCTCTTGTGAAGTGTATTCTCCACCTTTATTTGATCTAAGACATTCAATTTTCAAATCAAGTTCCTTTTTAACTATTTTCCTAAAGATTTTAAATCTTTCAAAATATTTTGATTTATGTTTTAGAAACGCTACCCAGGTCATCCTGGTGTAATCATCAATAAAAAGCATAAAGCATCTTTTATGATTCAAATATTTTTTCCTAGGACCACATAAATCAGTATGAATACGTTCTAAAGGCTTAGTAGAACAATATTCCTTCGATTTAAAATTATCCTTAGTTTGTTTATCTTTTTTACACTCTTTGCATATTCCATTACTTGGACTTGAAATGATTGGCATATTTATAACATTTTGATTCTTACTAATCTTGATAAGATTATCATAATTAATATGCCCAAGTCTTCTATGCCAAAGTTTCTTCAACTTGACTCGTAAAGAAAACAATTCCCTCTTTACTATTATTTGAGGTTTCATGAAGATTGTAAATATTTCCATAACATAACTTTGAACCCATTATCATACATTTGACTTACACTTAGAAGATTGTGAGTCAAACCTTCTATAAAATAGACATCATAGACAAGAGTATTATTATCCAATAGTATAGTATCTTTTCCTTTTAATATTAAGATACAACGATCATTTCCAAATCTAATTGAACCACCAATGAAATTTTTAAGATTAACAAACTTGTTCTTGTCACCAGTCATGTGATGGGAGCATCCACTATCAACAACCCACAAATCTCTTTTCTGAGCATGTAGAACAGTTTGGACAACCATAGCTTGAACTTTTGGTTTCCAAAACTATTTAGGTTTATCAGTTTTAGAAAACATGTTGTGATTTGTCTTGTTTTTCTACAAAACTATTCTGCAAAATCTTGCAATATGTCCAAAATCTCCACAATTATGGCACTTTAGTTTCTTCCTAAAATTAACAAGAGTTCCATTAATGTAATTAGTCCCTCTTCTAGGCATAACATTACATTTGTTTTCCCTATGTCTAAGTTGATCATAATTAAAATAGAGACTAAATAAATGTAGGTCGTGATTAGAAACAATATTCTTTTTGTTAATGAATCTAATCCTTAACATCGGTACTATAGTTACTGGTAGTAGGATTTTGCCCATCTTGACCAGAAATATCTTTCTTTGAAATTCTCGTTATCTCATGATCAGGCCTTTCTTTTAAGTCAACAACTTTTGTTTTAAGCACTAATTTTTTCTTTTCTTTACATTTTTGTTTTTCTTGTAGTATTATAACAAACTCCTTATTTTCAACAAGTAGAAGTTTTTTATCTACAATTTATTTTTCTAAACTTTTATTTTGTGAACAAGTTTTTCAATATCCTCTTGGGCATGATTGTATAAAACTAAGACTTCCCTTTTAAACTTCTCAAATAACAACAAGTCCACTCCCAAGATAATAGGAGGATGCTACTTATTACAACATGAAACAAGGAAAGGGAGTTATGCTTCGAATAAGAAACAATCAAACTATTTATGTCGCAGAATAAATCTAGCATAACTGATCTCCCTAGATCTATTTTTTTAAGTATGAACATTAAAGTTTCATTACTACTCCACATGAGCTATAGGTGATCGATAGTTGACTTCTTCAAGGTTCATCTTGTGGACTTTGTCTCCAACTAGTTAATTGTTATGAACTTCCTCATTGCAAGGCTTTCGACCGTTTCTATTTACTCCTACATTATGACATTAGTATACACAAAACATAGGTATATCTATTTCACATCAAAATAACCATTTATTTAAGTACATGCAAGATTTATATGAATATTTCACATAGAAAAAGATGGCATACTATATTTCATCATTTAACCCAAAAAGGAATTATAAGGATGAGTTCATAACCACTTTAACAAGTTTAGAAAATCAATCAAAAAGTTAGCATGAAATCATCATAAACAACGTAATAAACCTTAACAATATCTTGAAACCGTTAATAGAACCTTCAAAAACATGAAAGGTATAAAAGAATAGAGACATTAATTAGGTTCATCATTCCCCCCAACTGAACCTCTTATTGGCCCATCTTTGTACAAGGTAACCCATGGTTTTTAATCCTTCATTAGGGCCTATCTATTCAAATTCCTGGAATGCCTCTTCCCTTAAGGCCAATATCTATTTTCTACAATCATCCCTATATAAAAAAAATTTCTAGTCTTAGTAGATAGTCCTTGGATCCTTGGCTTCAGCCCTAAGAGGGAGAGAAATCCTAATTTCTTCATCTTTGTGTGTTCTGAATTGGTACCCCCTATTGTTTTTATTCTAAATCCATGACATAAGGACCCTGAGATGAATGTCCCCTATATAAACCAATGGGTTCCAATCACTATCATGTGGAACAAAAAAATTGTGTAACTAAAATTCGCAAAGTAAATTTTTGGTGGTTGTAAAAGAAAACTGAAAAACATCATAAAATTTATGTGGAGTTTCAATGCAGGGATTCAAATTAGAAATAATTCTTAACAACTTAAAGGAGAGACTGGGTTCTTTTAAGTACAATGCATACACCCTTGTTGGTGTCCTACATTCTAATATTTGTAGGACCATTGTTACCACATTATCCACTTTAGTTTTCAATGAAACAATTTCTTCATCTTTCTTCTCAATTTCTTCATCCTTTTTGTTGATTATTTCCTACAATTTCAACTTCTCCCTACTCCATTCCACTTCTATGTCTAACATGTCTTTATACAAATCTAAGGATATATACATCCATGAAAATATAGTGGGTGTATGCCTTACTACCTAAAACTTTTTATGTACTCTTCCCTCCTCTTATTTTTTAGTTGGCACTTGCTCTGCCATCCACTCAACTACAACAACAAGTTCAACTAAACCTTCCAATCCTATATCATCTAGAGGTTGGGCCTCATCCATTAACAAATCATGTTCTTCTTGGGGAAACTCCCCCAAAATATATTCTTGGGATACTTCCTCACCCGTTTCTCCTTTTGAATCATGGAATTCCATCAGAGATTTGTCCTCTTGCTCTTCTAAAGAGGAAAATTGAGGACGCTTGGGAGGCCAAGGAGGATGGTTAAAAATTATTATCTCTTTTTCACTTGGGGTAGTATGCAAAGATTCAGATGATTCTATTTGAATGTTAACCCTAGGCTCCTTATGTACAATTATTTTTGTAGGCTTCCTTCCTAGCATATGACTTCTTCTCTGGGGTGTCATTTTAGCTGCCCTAGGGGTTTTAGCCTATTTTAGTTTCTTGACATATTTTTCAGCCTAAGTAGTGGTTGAATGTGATCCTATTTCTACTTCTTTCCTTTTCCTAGGGCTAGGGGTTTTCTACTCCAATTTTTGCTTCTTTACTTTTCCTCATGAACCCTCTACTTTCTTAGCTTTTCCTTTTCTCCTTTGCACAGTAGCCCTAGTTCTTATTGGGGTTTCAGGTGATTCATTAATATTAGATTCTACTAATGAACTATTATCATTATTAGAAGAAGACTTGGATGAACTTGTTTCGACTATAGGAGAACTTGCACCAGGTACTGCCCTAGAGGTTGAAGCATATGGGGTAAATGTAACAGTTCCTTCCTCTGTGATAACCATTTGGGTCAAAGAATGACCCCTAAGTCCAAAATTTACTACATTAAACCTTCCAATTCTAACAAATTTACCCCATGTTATATGGTATACATCTCTTAAAGACCTCTCTATAAGAAATTTAATTAAGAAATGGTGAGAAATGGAGTTAATCCTACCTTTCTGAGTCTTAGTTGTCATGATTGATAGTGAATTGTAGAGAACATTTGGAAAATTTATCCATCTATTGTGTCTTAGGTGGCTCAACAATCTGAAATACAACGAATGTACGTAAGACTTCATACCTTCACAAGTAAGATATTTGATCACATAAACTACAATTTGCATCCATTTGGCTGGCAAAGAGAGCCTTTTAGTCCCCTACTTGTCTATACTTAGTGGAGGGTCATGAGGTTTGGTAAACTTAGCTCTAACAGACCTATAATCCTTGGATTCAAGGTAATTCTCACCATCCATGGGCTATTAGGAATAAGGTGTCTCAACCTTGGATAATTCCTATTCTTATTATTTGTTTTGTAAAATGTATTTCTTGCAAATGATGTAATTAAGTATGAGTGTACATGTCTAGTTGGCATGTTGCTGTGTCACTCCACTTGATGTGTCGGCATCTTGAATTGTGTGTAAGGAGATCATGGCTGAAATAATTATTACAAATTCCTATGACACGTAAGAGCTATGTCTGGAAGATTCAATGACAAGTGAAGACATGTGGCAACTGATAAAATTGAGTACTGTACACTCTTCCCCAATCATGGGGTTCGGGTTCCTATTTTCTCAGAGAATGGTAAAACCCTAATACGGCTATCTTTGGAAGTTGCCCTAAAAAGGGAAGCACATGATATAAGTGTTTTTAGGGTTGCCAAGATAGGAGAAGTAAGTGTATTGTTGAAACATTTTTATGTTGCCACGATTTGTCTTCAAGGGTTGGAAATCTTCTGAAAGAACTTGCATTGCAAGTGTATTGTAAACTATAATAGTTTTGATTAATACACTGTGCAGGTTTTGGAGTGTTGGGGTTTTTACCGAAAGGTTTCCCCAAGGTAAATCATTGTGTCATTCTCTATTTTCTGTATGCATGGTATATGGCTGCAATATCATTGTTAAAGTAGTTAATGAATCTAAAATTGTAAGGATTTAAAAGAATTTGCACAATACTTTCCTTTAGAGATTAGTGTAGGAAGTTGTTTCTGCACCTGAGTTTCCTTACAAGTGGTATCAGAGCTTGATCAACTTTTGATCCTAGTTGTTGGGTAGGGTTTTTTGAGCTAATCTCAAGTTGAGTGGGAGTTTTTTGCAGAGCATTCTGAATCTTATTTGCAGATTGAGATGGCAAGTTCCTCATACAGTAGAATGGAGGTGGAGAAATTTAATGGCACTAATTTTGAGTTGTGGAAACTCAAGATGGAAGACATGCTTGAAGACCACGATCTATGGGAGGCTACTTCACTTGATGTGAAACCTACAGTGATATCTCAAGTGGATTGGGAGATCAAGGATTGGAAGGCTAAGGGTCTCATCAGACTCTGTCTAGCAGATGTCATTCTTCTGAATGTTCTTGATGAGACTACTGCAAATTCTTTCTAGAAATGGCTTGGGTTTATGTATCAGGCCAAATCTCTGGTGAATAAGTTGTTCCTGAAAAATAATTTGTATTCTTTAAGAATGGAGGAAGGTGGATCTGTAACTGATCATCTCAATGCATTCAATTTATTGATTGCACAATTGGCATCATCTGGTGTCGAGATCGAGAGGAGGATCATTGTATGACCCTGCTTTGTTCCTTTTTGGATTCATGGGACCATCTTGTGATGGCTCTCAAAAGTACTATAGTCACATTTCATATGGATGATGTGGTGTCTTCACTACTATCTGAGGAGATGCGAAGAAAGACTTCAGATTCATCTAAGGAAGCCCTTACTGTTCATGGGAGATCCAACGACAAAGGAAAGAAAAATAACAACAAGTTAAAGAAGGGCAGATCTAAATCCTGTGGGAGTTCTAAGACTCCTAGAAAGTCCAAGGTGAAATGTTGGAACTGTGATAAATCTGGGCACTTTCGGAGGGACTGCAAAGAACCAAAGAAGAAGAAGAAAGGCTTAGATTCAGCTTCCAAAAAATCTCAAGAAGACAGAGATGCTTTTATTGCAGATTTGGCAGCCCATGCATCTAATGATGTGTGGTTGGTAGACTCAAGTGCTTCTTTTCACATGACCTCTTATCGAAACTGGTTCTCAAAATATGAAGAGTTTGATGGTGGAAAGGTGTACTTGGGTGATGATTCTCACCTAAAGATAGTTGGACATGGAAGGGTCACTATCAGATTTCTTGATGGATGAGTAAAGGGAATCAATAGAGTTATGCACATTTTAGGTTTGGCATGAAACCTATTATCTGTAAGTATGCTGAATGATGTAGGTGTGCAGGTTGTTTTTTCGAAAGAAGGATGCAAGATGATGAGAGGATTGATAGTGCTTGCGAGGGGTACTAGGAGAGGTACCTTATTTCAACTAGATGCATGTATTTCTCTATGTAATAGTTCTTCATCCTCACCATCTAAATGAGTAGTGAAGAAGTCTGTGGTTATTCATTCTGATGGCAGTGCAAACACTTTGGAAGGTAAGCTTCCTGCAGAAAAGACAATGTTGTGGCATATGAGATTTGGCCACATTGGTGAAAAGGGTCTCAGAACCCTGAAAAATGAAAACCTCATTGAGGGGTTAAATGATTGCAATCTCGAGTTCAACTTCTACAAACACTATGTCTATGGTAAACAAAATTGGGTTCAGTTTTACTCTAGTTCTCACAAATCTTCTGATGTTTTGGATCTTATTCATTCTGAAGTATTTGGTCCTGTAAAAGTTCCTTCAATCTCCAAGTCTATATTTTTTGTATCTTTCATAGATGATTATAGTAGAAGGACTTGGATTTATTTCCTTAAAAGTAAGACACAAGTCTTTAGTCGGTTCAAAGAATTTAAAGCTCTTGTAGAGAATCAGACTAGTAAGAAGATTAAGTGTGTGAGAACTGACAATGGTGGTGAGTTTTTCTCAGCAGAGTTTGAACAGTTCTATAAAGAACAAGATATCAAGAGGCATAAGACAACTCCTTATACCCCACAACAAAATTGAGTTGCAGAGAGAATGAACAGGACACTGATGGAGAAGGCTAGGAGTATGCTTAGTGGAGCTAGTTTAGAACAAAGGTTTTGGGCCGAAGCTATGGCCACTACTTGCTATCTGGTTAACAGATCTCCTACATCAGCTCTTGTTGGTAAAACACCCATGGAGTTGTGGTCTAGTAAGAAGCCTTCAATTAGACATCTTTTTGTTTTTGGTAGTGAAGCTTATGCACATGTTCCAAAGGAGAAAATATCTAAGTTGGAAAACAAAGTTGTCAAATGTATTTTCATCAGATACAGTGTTGGTGTGAAAGGATACAAGCTTTGGGATCCTGTGACTAGTAAGGTGTTGTATAGTAGAAATGTTATTTTCATAGAACTAACATCTTCTCCTATTGTGCTACAACTAGATGAAAAAGAAAAGGAAAAAGATGTTGTTTAGTTTCCTCCTACCCCTGAGAAGACTGAACAGAGAGACCATGTTGGGCCTAATGATGAGGAGAGCTCTAACAGCTCTAATAGTTCAAAAGAAGAGGAAGAACAACCTCAACCTTAGCCCTTGAGGAGATCCATGAGAGAAATAAAGAAACCAGAAAGGTTTGGTTATTCTATGTTAGATTCCAGTTATGCTTTTGCTTTGATTACTAACACTGATGAGCCTAGATCTGTGAAAGAGGCTTTGGGCATGGAAGATGCAGGTTCCTGGATTGAGGCTATGGATGATGAGATGGCTTCATTGCAGAAAAACAAAACTTGGGACCTTGTACCTTTGCCTAAAGGGAGAAAATTTGTTGGCTATAAATGGGTGTTCAAGAAGAAATTCTATGCAGATGACAGTGTTGAAAGGTATAAAGCTAGATTGGTTGCAAAGGGGTATTCACAGGTAGAGGGAATAGATTATGGTGAAATATTCTCTCCTATTGCAAAGTTGACATCCATTAGATTTATGTTATCTCTTGCTACATCATATGATTTAGAGATAGAATAGATGAATGTGAAGACAACTTTCCTTCATGGTGATTTGGAGGAAGAGATTTATATGTCACAGCTTGAGCACTACATTGTTAAAGGTAAAGAATCCTTAGTTTGAAAATTAAATAAATCTCTATATGGTTTGAAACAATCTCCTAGGATGTGGTACCTTAAGTTTGATGCATTTGTGTTGTTAATTGGATTTGTAAGATTGAAATTAGATCATTGTGTTTATTTCAGAGTTGAAAATGATCGCCTTCTTATTGTTGCATTATATGTTGATGATATGTTGTTGTTTGGGAAGGATAAGGGTATGATTTTTTATTTTAAATCTTAGTTGTTAGCATAGTTTGAGATGAAATATCTTGGGGCAGCAAGGTACATCTTGGGTATGGAAATCAGTAGAGATAGGTCTAACAAAAAACTTTGGTTGAGTTAGAGTAAGTATGTGAAGTCTGTGTTGGACAGGTTCAGCATGGCAGATTGTAGACCACTATGTGTTCCTATTTCTATGGGAACAAAGTTATTTGTAGATGATTGTCCAAAATCTCCTAGTGAAGTGGAGGACATGAGTAGAGTACCTTATGCTAGTGCAGTTGGTAGTCTTATGTATGCTATGGTCTGTACTAGACCAGACATTGCCCAAGCAGTGGGAGTCCTGAGTCAGTTTATGGCTAACCCTGGATGAGTACATTGGGATGCAGTTAAGTGAGTATTCAAATATTTGAGGGGTACATCAGATTACTCCATATGTTACCATGGTAACTCTTCTAGATCTCTGCATTCAATTTGTATTCATGGGTTTGTGGATTCAGATTGGGCAGGTGATATTGACAGCAGGAGATCCACCAGTGCTTATGTGTTCACTATGTTTGGTGGTGCTATCAGTTGGATGAGTAAGTGACAACCTGTGGTTGCTTTGTCCACTACAGAAGCTTAGTACATGGCTGCTACTCATGCTTTTAAGGAATCCATTTGGCTTAGGAGATTATGTTCTGATGTTGGTTTTGATGCAAAACATATTACTATTTGGTGTGACAGTCAGAGCGCTATTTGCCTTGCGAAGAATCCAACTTTTCATGCCAGAATGAAGCACATTGATGTGCAATTTCACTTTGTGAGAGATATGGTGGAAGATGGAAAGGTAAATTTGGAGAAGGTAGATACTATGAAGAATGTTGCAAATACATTAACAAAACTAGTGGGCACTGAGAAGTTCAGATGGTGTTCAGAGTCTATGGGCCTTTTGGCCTATAGCGGTTAGTTCCTGTTATGTTCCTATTGCTCTTACAAGGTGTTCAACAAGTGGGAGAATGTTAGGAATAAGGTGTCTCAACCTTGGATAATTCCTATTCTTATTATTTGTTTTGTAAAATGTATTTCTTGCAAATAATGTAATTAAGTGTGAGTGTACATGTCTAGTTGGCATGTTGATGTGTCACTCCACTTGATGTGTCGGCATCTTGAATTGTGTGTAAGGAGATCATGGCTGAAATAGTTATGATGGATTCCTATGACACATAAGAGCTATGTCTGGAAGATTCCATGATAGGTGAAGACGTGGCAACTGATAAAATTGAGTACTATACATTCTTCCCCAATCTTGGGGTTTGGGTTCCTATTTTCTCAAAGAATGGTAAAACCCTAATACGGCTATCTTTGGAAGTTGCCCTAAAAAGGGAAGTGCATGATATAAGCATTTTTAGGGTTGCCAAGATAGGAGAAGTAAGTGTATTGTTGAAACATTTTTATGCTACCGCAATTTGTCTTCAAGGGTTGGAAATCTTCTGAAAGAACTTGCATTGCAAGTGTATTGTAAACTGTAATAGTTTTGAATAATACACTGTGCGGGTTTTGGAGTGCTGGGGTTTTTACCGAAAGGTTTCCCCAGGGTAAATCATTGTGTCATTCTCTATTTTCTGTATGCATTGTATATGGCTGCAATATCATTGTTAAAGTAGTTAATGAATCTAAAATTGTAAGGATTTAAAAGAATTTGCACAATAATTTCCTTTAGAGATTAGTGTAGGAAGTTGTTTTCACACCTAAGTTTCCTTACATGGGCAACCATGAGACTTTTTCCATCCTTTCTTCTATGGCTATTACTTTTAACCCCTTAACCATTGCTTCACCATTTGAGAAGGTTTGAGAAAGTTCCAATGCAATGTCATTGTTAAACCTATTTATCTTCAGAAAGTAATCTAACCACTCACATTGTATGAGCCTTGGCTCACGAACTGGATCCTGAAGAAGCACAGTATAAACTGTGGGCTCATTTCAAATAGGAGGTCTTCCTATTGTTTCACCTTTGGCTTATACCCCTCAATTTTTATGAAAATACCCAAAATGGATTTGAAAAGGGTTAAATTCTTCTGAAACTAGAAAGCTCTAAGAAACACCACAGACTTGCTACAAATTCTTTAACCTTCTCTAATTGCTTGCAAGAATTATGTCTTACCGCTAAGACAAAAACCTATCTAATTCCTATCTTTTAGCACAATTATGTCAATAAAACTCATTAAAGGTTGTTCATACCAAAGAAGGAATCATTACTTAGAATGACGATGGTATTAGTACAATAAGAAAGTTCAAAAATTTAAAGAAGGGTCACATCAAGCACACAAACTATACGTAAATTGTCACTTAAGCTTGGGTTTGAAAGAATTGAAATTAAAAAGTTACATGTTGGCATATAGCTCAAAAAGGTAGTGGCACAGATGACATGACACATGTGTACCCATCCCCCAACCTAAAGTTTGACAAGTGCCTGCACATGTCATGAAAAAATTTGCAAGATGAAAAGGTGGTGCATTTATTAATGGATAAGTGTACTTCCACAAGAAGTGGAAGTATTTATTATGGCTGCATGCAAAGATGTGACTAGGTAGAAGGTAGGATATCAAGTCTGCCTTCCTCAACTGCAGAAGATTCAGAACTATTAGTAGCATTAAATTGATACAAGAAATCCTCCTTAGATGTTAGTTTATGATAAAGATTTAGGAGATGACCACTAACCAATAATTTGAGCTGCACATGATCACTTGTTATTAATTGCACGACTCCATTGGGAGAAACTTGTACAATTTCATACGGGCCTAACCATATAGTTTGTGATTTATCCATGTTATCCTTGTATCTGGAGTCATATAAGAGTGCCCAATCTCCTACTTGAAAAATTTTCTCTCTAATGTACTTGTCATGCCATTTCATCCTCTTATTTTGGACCACTTTTGTCTAGTGTAAAGTTGATTTTCTCAATTCATATAAAGCATTCAATTGCATGAGTCTTTCTCTATGTGCTACAAATATGTCCATGTCAAGCTCAAATGTTGTTCTTAATATTTAATACTCAAATTCAATTGGCATCATTGTTTTTTTACCATACAAAATTTTAAAACGGGTGAAACAAGTTATTTTTTCCATGATGTTCGGTATGCCCATACTTCTTTAGGAAGTATGGCTGCCCAATCCTTCCTATGTACAAGAATTTTTTTTGTTAGGATAGCCTATATCTCTTTGTTTATGATTTTTTTCTTGTCCATTGTCTTGATGGTGGTAAGGTGTAGACTTTCTATACTTGATGTTGTAATCATTCACCAAAACTATGACAAGAGTGGAATTAAATTGTGCCCCTTGGTTTGTTACAATATCTCTTGGAACTCCATAGTGTGTGAAAGTATATTCATAAATAAACTTTGAAAATTTTTTGTCCCTTGCATGCTTCATGGCTTTTACTTCTACCCATTTAGTCACATAATTAGTGCAAACCAAGATGTAAGACTTCTCATTGAATGGAGGATTAATGTGTCCTACAAAATCTAGTCCCTATTTTTCAAATGGTGTTCCTACCACTTGTGGATGTAATGGAATTTCATCTGATCTGATGGGCCTACCCATTCTTTGACATCTATCACACTTTCTTGTATACTTTGTTTCATCCTTGTGTAGGGTAGGCCAATAGTACCTTGTATTCAATGTTTTAATAGTTGTTCTTTTGGCTGCAAAATGCTCTCCACAAGTCTCATCTTGGCATGCATGCAATATGTTATAGGCCTCATCCTCCCTTACGCATATTCTTATCACTTGATCTAGTTTAGTATAAAACAAGCATCCTACTATCTATGATAAATTAAAGCTCTTTTCAACAAGTAACCTCTTCTCCTTTGGTGAAAAGTGAGAAGCAGTCATGTTTTCAACTAGATAAATTGCTATATCAACATACCAAGATATATGAATGCTAATGGGGAAAAAATATCATCTAGAAATGATTCATTAATGACTTATGGATCATCCTTGGTTGTCAACCTAAATATAAAATTTTCTACTACTTTTTCTCTCCCTGTTATCAATAATGGTAATATCAAAATCCTGCATCAATAACAACCATCTTGCCAATATGCTTGTGATTGAAGTGATTTTCATAAGATATTTAATGGTTTCATGATTTGTATGAACAAATATTTGATAACCAGTTATGTAATGCATAAATTTATTGAGTGCATATATGACTGATAACATTTCTTTCTTGGTGATAGTACAGTTGAATTCAGGTCCTTGCAGGTTTTTGTTGATGAAGTAAATAAAAATCTCTATAGTTTCTTCATTCTTCCCTAGGACAACTCCAAAAGCATAATTAGATGCATCAATATGGATAAGGAAGGTAAGCTCCTAGTTAGGTTGTTTAAGCACAGGTGCTTGAGTCAAAGTAGTCGTCAAGTTAGAAAAGACTTTCTCACACTATGGTATCCATTAAAATCAACATCCTTTGTCAATAAATTATATAATGATCCTATCATGTTTCTGAAATCCTTTATAAACCTCTTGTAAAAGCCTCCATGTCCCAAGAAACTCCTAACATCCTTCTATTTAACAAGAGTAGAAAGATTGAGAATTACTTCAATCTTTGTAGGGTCAAATTGGATACCTACTTGTGAGATGCACTGACCAAGCACTACTCCCTCTTGTATCATCATGATGCACTGACCAAGCACTACACCTTTGCAAAAAAAATTTCAAGTTTCTCAAGGCTTCCTCAAAAGTTCCACCATAAGAAGTAAAGTCATCCATATAGATTTACATGCAGTCATGTGAGATGTCTAAGAATATACTCATGATTTCTCCCTGAAATGTAGTTGGAGCATTGCACAAACCAAATGGTAGTATAGAGTATGCATATGTTCCCCAAGGATAGGTAAATGTTGTCTTCTCTTGGTCCTCAAGTGCAATCCTTATTTGGTTGTAGCTACTAAAACCATCTAAGAATGAAAAATATTGTTTACTTGCTAGAGAATCCAACACTTGGTCTATGAAAGAGAGTACAAAATGATCATTTTTAATTGCAACGTTAATCTCTCTATAGTCCACACAAACTCTCCACTTTCCTCCCTTTTTAGGAACTATAACAAGAGGTGATACCCATTGATTATCATAAATTGGGTAAATAAAGATTGCATCTATTAACTTGTTGTAATTCTCCCTTTACTATTTCTCTTAATGCATGGTCGATCCTCCTTTGGGCTTGACTCACAAGTCTACAATATTCTCTGATGTAGATTCTATGGGTACAAAACTTAGGATCCAGGACCTTCATATCATGGTAATCCCAGGAAAATTCTTGTTGATGAGACTAAAGCAATTTTGTCAAAGACATATGCTGCTCCTCAATGATTTTGTTGTTAATATTTAAACATTTACCTGGTGAAACTTCCACTTTCTTAGTTAATTCAATCATGGATTCTTTAGTAAATCATAACATTTGCACTTCATGCGGTAGCAATGTATGAAGCATGTCTTTGACTACATGAAAGTTGGGGGAACAAGAAGGAAGGACGGTCTACAATGGACATGTAATACATGGTGGACTCAATAGTTTTAGATCTACTCCATAGTGATTCTAAATGATATTGGAGAGTATTTCATCTTCTTCTTGGAGATGTAGGAAAGTATCCATATTTATCATCATAAGTTGTGTAACTAAATTGGCCTCATCTGTTTCCTCCCCTATATTTGGCCACACTGGTTGTCCTAAATTAGGTTGAAGTTGTGTTAGAAGATAAAGATAAAAAAAATTAGTAGTCATGCCATCATAAATGGTCATGTCTCCCAACCTAAAACCTATAAAGGCCTTTTTGTAGCCAACTAGGGTCTTCCCAAAATAATAGGATAACCTCCTAGAGTTTCTTTAGGAGAAAGAATCATAAATTCAAATAGATATTCCCAAGAATCCAAAGTTACTACAATGTCCTCTACCATTCCATCAAGTCTAACAATATATCTATCTATTGTCATCACATTGACGGTGACACCTAGATCTATTAAGGCATTGTGGACTTTAATTCCATTGATAACAACCCCAACTACATGAATACTAGGGTCAGAGTACTTAGAAACGGTCACCTTTCCAAGCATTATGTCTGCTAATTGACCTATTGCATGCACTATTTATGGTTCCTTTTTATTTCTTCCTAGTTTCTTTAAGCATGCCTCTTTTATGGATTTTTTGTAAATCATGACATCCTTGATGGCTTGGAATAAAGGGATCTTAGCAAAAATGTTCTTCAATTGGTCTATAAGATTAAATGCGGGATCATCTTTCTACTTTGTCACTTCCATCTCTAATCTTTGAGGGAAAGGAGGTATTGCATTACATTTTTGGGATAGTTCTGATTCTTTTAGGATTAGGGACAAGTTGTGCTGGCATTTTGATAGGCCTAGGTGAGGTATCATTTTGGTTAGGAGGAGGCATTAGTGTTTTTTGTTGAGGCTTTGGAGGTGTTTATAGGTAACTAGTGGACCGGTTTGTCCATTGTTTTCCTCCCTTCCATTGGAATGTTTGTTGATAGTTGCCTTGAGGTGGTTGCCAGCCTCCTTGAGGTTGCTTCCAATTCTCTTGGGTTTGATTTCATTGAGATGGAGAATTTTGGTAATTGGTCCATGCATTTTGAGGATTATTCCAAGGTGGTGAAGGGTAGCCTCCAAAACTTAAAGGATATGGGGGTTTTCATTGATTATTAGGAGCATATGAATTTAAATAAGGACTACTAAAAGATAATGGGTATGGTGGAATACCTTATCTTGGAGCCCATGGCCTTCTTTGAGAAATGCAAAACATCTGTTCACCATCTTCTTCAATTGGTTTAAACTCTAGCATAATTTTCTTGCTATCAATGTTGGCCACCATTTTGCATCTGTAGTCCTTCTTCTTCCTGCAGTGAGGAAAATATGATGCTAACATTTCCTCTGCTTCCTCATGTTTCTTCTTGGATTGAAGTGTGTCTAGTTGGGTATCCATATTGTTTATAATGTCTTGCTTGAAGTTTGACTATAAATGAGTGATTTCCATTCTCGTGACTCTATTAGTGATGGATTTACCCATATAATATTAGTAACCTCTTCCTTTCTTAATAGCTACTTTGGAGTAATTCTAACATATCATTTTGATATCACCCCAAGGATATTGAGTGGTATCTCATCCTCCCATCAAATATAAAGCTTCTATACAACTTTCATTGATCCCCTTGATGAAGAGAAAATTTTGACACTCCTCATTAAGTTTATGATGTGGGGACTTCTACAAACTAAATAGGAACCTTGAAATATAGTCCTCCAAAATTTCATCTTCCTTCTGTTGCATCCTAAAGATATCATCTCCCCTCATATCACCGCCTCTGTAATATTCTTTGTACTTTGAGAGGATTATTATTTTCATAGAATTCCAACTATCAACAACACCCCTTCCTAAACTCATAAACCATATTAATATTGATTGCTTCAAAGTAGTAGGAAATAGCTTAAGCCTATGAGCATCTGTTGTGTAGTCATAACTCTTACAAAGGATATCAAATTCAAATAGGAAAGTATTTGGGTCCTCTGACACTAGACCATAGAATTTAGGAAGGAATGAAGGAGGAATATTCATGAGGTTATTGATATCATTATGGTTAGCTATAGGGAAGTCAAAAGTTTCATAGTTAGGCCTATTTGTTTCACCCATTCCTGCTTAATAAACTATCAAAGAAAGTAGATTGTCAAAAGGATTTTGGTGAACTAGGTCTACAAGTGGAGGATTATATAAATTGGCAAATAAATCAACATAAGGGTTTATCGCACCTTATTATTATGTATGATTGAAGAGCTCACCTAGATGGTTATTGGGATAAGGGTCATTAGGAATAAATCTCCCTAGATCATCTCTTCTTCTTTATCTATACATGTGGTGTCAACTTATTAACAGTATTGGATCATTACTTAAGCAAGATGAAGGCTGAATTTAAAACAAACTTCTCAACTACTAAAAATAAATAACTTCTAAAAATAATTTCAAAAGACTCCCTAGTTTCACACCATCCCCAACAATGGCACCAAAAATGTTGGTCTCCTTTAATGGTTTCAATAACTAGGCCCTAAAACCTTAACTTAGAGATTGGATATCCATACTAAGTAGTTATATGATCATCATGAAGACACATTTTTTGTCAACCTAGGGGTGTATACTTGAAATGGGTTAGCAAGGTATATATTGTATCCATACTATCTATAGATGAAAAGGAAATAATACTGAAAGTAAAGTGAATGGAAATTAATCAATTCAAATGAATAACAACAATGAAATCTGTGACAAACAAACAAGAAACTGTTATGACTGATTTGGTTGTAGGAATAGGCATAGGAAGGGATTTCCAATGGCTATAGGAATAGTCAACCAACAACTAAATACTGAATGAAATGTAACTACTGTAGGAATGGGAACACTGAGAGGGGGGGTGAATCAATGTTCTATATATTATTACTTTTTTTGATATCTTGAACTTTAACTTAATTACTTAAGTACTGAATTGAATATTAATGCAAGAAAGATAAACAATCATAACACATAACACCAAAGATGATTACGGGGAAACCCAAATAGGTAAAAACTGCGGTGGGAATTGACACTCACTAAGAACTGCACTAGTATTTTATGATCCCTGTTAGAAGATCTTGCAACCCTATTAGGAGTTGATCTTTACAATGCTTTTAGTACAGTTACCTAGTCAAGGTTCAGACCCTGTTAGGAGTCTTATACAATTAACCCTATTAGGGGTGAGGACACATTGTCCTAGAGCTCACTGCTCAAGTGGGTGAAGGCTACAACCTTCTGGATCTTAGATACACACTATATCTGCAAGGCGAACTATTGTTGTGACACTACTTGTCAGATCAATTCCTTTGTGTGCTTATGTTTTAGCCTATTGTAAAGCACTACAACATTCTAACTGATCTTCTCATACCTCTTCTCTACTCCAATCAACTTTCTATTCTTCTACCATACTTAATTACAAAGGCGCATGTCTTATTTATATGCGCAAACAAAACTATTAACTAAGTCGGTCTTCCACCTATTACATATAATGCTTCCAACTGAATTGGTTCAAGTGTATTTACAAACAATAATATTAACATGTCTAAAACCTAAATACAATAGGCACATAGCCTTTACAAAATAATATTACAAGTGCTAACCAAAATACCAACAGTCGGCTCCATGCTCTGTTATGTTTTGTCGCTCACTATCTGTGACTCTTCAACTGGTTGTATCTTCATCATACAAACTTATCTGATCATGCACTCTTAGACTTAGCATGACTATATACCAAAAATCTTATCTTCAAGGGCGCATGCCATAACTCAATCATACACATGTGCGTTGATGCTTTGTTCACCTGGTGCTCTGCTAACTGTCCAATCTTCCATACTTAACCAAATTTTGATGTTCTAACTGCTTGCGCTGACTCCATAACTGTGTGTGTGAAAATTATACCTGATCTGTAGACACAACACTCAGTAAAACATTAGAGGTTAGCTATAATCAAAATCGTGCAAAATTGAAAACTATCTAACCAAGCGATTTACTGCCTTCTAATAGGTGCGAGATTAATGTTCTCAGATTATTATCGAGATCAGTGACCTAGACGACACCTAAATGAAGGATTTGAATGCAATTCTAGATATAGAATAAATGCAATTAATCTATATTTTTGATATTTTCTATGCAATAAGAATGATAAAAACTGATATGATATGAATGCTATTGAAAATTGATATGCTATGAATCTAACAATGATATGTAATATGAATGCAAAAATAAGATTGATCTCACAAAGATGTCGATTCGCAAGAGCTTTGATTCTTCAATTCCAATTCTCCAGCGTGATTGTGCAAAATATGAGATGATTTGTGAAGAGCTGAAGCCTTTAATTTATAGAAATCTAGGGCTTTGGAGGTGCATGGATAAAAGCCATAAATCACTCAAATAACTCAACTTGATTTTTGAGTTATTTTTAAATAAAAGATAATTAACTCACAAAAACATGCAAAAGCTAAGTTTTAACTCAAAATAGAGTTTAGCTTTAATTGATAATTGATAGTTGTTTGCTTTTATGATTGTGCATGTTTTATTTATGAATTAATTTAATAATAAAGTGATTTATTTCCAACTTAACTGCTTTTAAAAATAAAACAATTGATTTATGGGTTAATCAATTATTTAATCAAACTTTTATTAAAAACTATATTATTAAATAATGACAACTTGCTTTAATTAATTAAATAAGAATTTAATCAATTATTCATATGATATTAGATTTATTGTCAAAATTAAATAATACAATTAATAATAGATATAATTAAATTTAATTACACAATTAAGTGGCAAATATTAAATCTAATTAATTAAATATGAAAATATTCAATTAATTAAATTTTTAGGATAAATGTGATTTATCGCCAAATAATCATTAAATTAAAGATAATTAAGATAATTAGGAATATTACTAGGAATATTCCCCGATGCAAAATTTAAGATAATCAATTATGATTCGATGATGTTTAGATGTGCCTTAGGTTAGGACTTTGATGTCGATTTCATTCGAATTGAAGATGTAGGAGATTAATGAACTTATAGCCCATTTTTGGGGTATTACAATAACATCATATGACTTTGTTGCCATAATGAAAACACTAAATCATAGTCATATATATCATTATAGTCAAATTTCCAACAATCTCCCCCTTTATCATTAATGGCAACAAAGGAATATGGCCAAGTTACTAATTGTATCTTTATACAAAATTTTCTAACATATATACTAACTTATATCTCTCCTTCTACTATATACTCTACTCCCCTTTATATCATATACATAGCTCCATATTCTCCCTTCTATACTCTACTCCCTCTTTGACATTAATGACAAAGGTGCTCAAAAAATGTGTATCAACAAGTACTTACAAGGTGAGTACATCTGGATATACTATCTTTAACTTCTGGATCTCTTGCTGCCAAAATGTAGTTAGTGCATTGACTGTTTGGAGATGGGCGCACAAATAATATGTCAACTTCTCCATCTTCTCCAAATCTGAATTAGGACCTTGATCATATGTCACCATAGTGGCATCGATCTCCTTAATATTCTTATTTAAGACATCCAATGAGGGTGCCAGAGCATTTCTTAGCTAAGTTTGCCTTGCCCTTATCTTAGACATTTCTTTTTTTTCCTTCTCTATCTTATCCACTTGTCCTTGGTAAAAATTGTTACACATATTTATATATGTGGAGGGATCTTCCACTGATTTCCTTACTGCATCTATCATAGCTTCTACTTCCTAAATTTTCTTGTAAAGGTTTGCAGTCAGTTTATCTTGGTTCATACAATCTGCTATGATTTTCCTTCCTTTAGCTGCAATCTCTTTCAATGAAGCTTGACCAACCTTCAAAGAGCTAAGATCTAGTGCAAAGTTTATTGTCAGTTCTTTCAACCTTTTCTCAAGATACTTTTCTTCTACAACCTTTGATGTTGATTCTTCAAGGCTAGAAAAGTTTGCTTTGAAGCATGTCATGATGGTGCTGACATCATCTACCGAGTGTATGCTTGAAACTTTCTTGTCTGCAGGCAATAGGCTATTTAGAATGTTGACTAACTCAACAAACAATGGATTCCTCATAACCTATTTTTGTTTTTTCCTTTTCCATTGCAAGCACACTGATTTTAATTAAGTCTTCTTCTCCTCAAGAGTCTAGACTAGTAGTGTCAGGAGTCAAACTTACAACAATAATACTAATGATTTTGGTGTAAGGAGTGAACTTTGAGTGACATTTATTACCTCGGTCTTTGTAATCACAGGTTCACCTTTCTTTTCGGTATCCTCTTCCTCTTTTCCTTCTTCCTTCCCTTCATCATCTTTTTCTTTCTCCTTTTCTTCCTCTTGTCATGTCAAGTCCTCAATCTGAATTTCTTCTTGTTTCTTTGGTGAATTATTACCACAAATAATTTATGCTTCCTCAGTGCTTATAAATGCCTCTTCAAACTTGTCCAAGTCCTTGTCTATGGCCGCCATAGATATCTCAACATTGTCTATCATGATGGTGTATTTCTTGGCTTCAGGCATGGGCGTAGATACCATAGCCTCTGTGGTTGTTGTCATTGTGGGTGCTGAGTCTTGTGGACTTGTCATAGGTGCATTTATGCTCTTAGCAGCTTTGGATTGCTCAACATGTGCTTGATTTGTGGGCATAGATGTTGGTTGCATGCATTGTTCTAGGAACACCTTCTCAAAGGCTTTTTATGTTTCCTTGGAAATCAACTCATAGTCCTTATTCATAATATCAAGTGTTCGCATCTTGGCTCTAAGGTGCGGCTTTACCAAGTCCATTAATAAGGTCTTTTCTTCAACTGAGCATACTAGAAGGTTTCCATCCAGTGCTTTTTCTCTAATTCTGATGTCTTCTTTAGTAGCTTGTCTTTTCAATGTGTCCAAAATATCCCAAATTTTATCTAGAATCAATGTCTTCAGTTCTATCACAGTCTTCTTAAATTTGATCATATGTTTTATTAGCATATCATGGATCTCAGATTTGTCTATCTCATGATATCTATCATAAAACTTTGATATCTAATCAAGTCTACCTTCATCTACCCCTCTTGATCTCAACACTTGTAAACCTGGTAAGAATCCTACCTCAGGAGGTGGTTGCACATTTTTGCCTCTGCTTCTTGTGGCTCTTGTTGATGGATGGCTTGTAGCTATTTGCTTCTTCCTCTTAGGCACCTTAGGAGATGCTTCAATGGACTCCAAGTTAATTGTGTCTAAGGGCATAGGATTGACATCATCTGTCTTACTCTCCTTTTCCTTTGGATCATCAATTTTCTCAACCTTTACTTTCTTCATCTTAGGATCATCAGTCTTCTCTATCTTAGCTTCCATAGTGGATGCGCTTTCAATTTTCATAGCTATCTTAGCTTCTCTAGCTTCATCTAGGTCAGCCTAAGTGACACCATGAATCTTAAGTATCTCTGATGTGATCTTAGAGGCTTTCCTCTTGGTCGATGCACTATTTATGACTGCATCTACCTGTCTGGTTTTCTCCTCATATGTTGCCCACCTAGGCTCATTTGGATCCTTGGGCATTGTAAGGAGGATTTGTGCATATGCTTCCAAAAATTGTTCCTCCACTTCATAACCAAGTGGATGAATCCACTTAGTTCTAGGTTCTACTACTTCCATGCATGTAATGTCTATTTCAACCATGAAGCAAATATTGTCCTTATATTTCTCAACTATTCTCTCAGGTATCCTATACCTCATCTACATCTTTATCCTAAATTTTTTATCTCTAACTCCGTACAATCTTTCAGAGTACTCTTAGTTGATGCCTTAAGTGATATTTGTGGCATAGTAGGCATGTTTTATCAAGGTATAAATCTGAGACTTTTCCAACTATATGAAAGTACATATAGATAATCAGTGATCCAAACCTAAAAAATTTGCTCTTGTCATGTTTGATTTCCCTTATGTTGTCAATCAACTATGCGCACAAGATCTCACACAATTTGAATTCTCCATTCTCCTTTACAATTCTGATGGTTGCAAGAATAGTGGTTGCAGACACACTATTGATCATGTTTGCATGCTGAAATCTATAACCAATAATCATAGCCAATAACTTAATGTCTTTCTCCTCAATTGGCTCTATGGTCATACTGCGCTTGTCACTGCATGACTTACAAGCTTTCTCAACCAATTTTATGACATCCTTACCAACTAGAAGAATGGTGCATGTCTTTGATAGTCCTATCATCTCATAAATGAGATCAGCTATGATTCTAACTAGAAATTCACCTATCCAAAATAGGTCATCATGAATTCTACTCAACTAGATCTTAATCCATTCAAATTCATAGAATTCATAGGTTGTAGCATACTCAATGATTGGGTGATTCTCAAGGTGTGAAAACTCATCCATGAATGTTTTATTAGAATTCATCATTGACTCAAGGTGCGACCTAATTATGTCCAAACCAATCAGTTCCTTTTTGCAATACACATATGGGCGTATGTCTTCTATGTGCATAACGCCCATTGGGGTTCTAGAAAAGGCTCCTTTTAGGTCATCTAGGGTGGACTTGAAAGGATGCTTCTTAAACACATATCTTTTCCTTTCAGCAACATCAAAAAAAATTGGTGTAGCCATGACTTACTTGATTTATCGCTTCACAGAGGTTTCCAAGGGTTTCTGGATCGTTGCATCTGAACTAGAGCTTCCAACAATCAATCTACCTTCTTCGCTGATAAATTCAACTACAACGCTTCACAACTCAACTACTAGTGTTCCTATGATCTACAAATGCTTAATCTTGATTGTAAATGAGAGTTCGGTGAATCTGCAGTGACCATAAAGTGGATTTTCACCATTAATTCTTGCCACATAAACACATAATGAAACTGAGAGTTTCATTCTTTATTTCTACTAACAATCAGGCAGTGCGCTCTTGCATACTACTTCACATAGTCTCCAAATAGTTGTAGTCCAAGGTGCATACTTTGAGGGTGAGTATACTAGCCACGCAGGGGTCTAGAGCTAATTTAGCTCCCCCTATGACCATGAGGGTCATTTAACCATAAATAGGAGGTGCATCCATTGCGGATGCATCCTCAACTATTTCACCAACATTATCTGACTTTTCTTCCTTCCAAATCAAGCTCGCATCTTCTGTAGCTTTCACAAACTTGACTTCTCCTGCTTCATCCAATATTGATCCTTCTGACTTTTTAGGGCTTTCCTGTCTTTGCGCTTTTGTTTTGCAGATGCTAGAGATGTGTCCAGCCTTGTTACATGAGTGACAAATAATTGGAGGCCTAATATTCCTTGGTGCATTCATGTGGGTTACCATACTACACTGTTTGGCTGTGTGACCAATATAATTGCATATCTAACATGTAATGTTCTGAGAATTTCTTACATTCTGTTGTGGATGACTTTTCTAATTTTGCTGATTTTGATTTGATCTACAATTCATAGCTCTATGACCAAACTTATTGCATGAATAATAGTAACCATTAAATGATCTTATCTCTTTGCAATCTCTTGCTATATGTCCATGCTTGTTACAAGCATAACAAGATTTTTTTACTGGCTTGTGTTGATCCTTAGGTGGTTTAGCTTTAGCTTATGTATGATTTCCTATCTTCTTAGCTTTTGTAGATTCTTCTGATGCTTTCTTTCTTGCTTGCATGTCATTGATCTGATTTTGTGGTTCATTGAATCCAATACCGCCGGTGTCTCCTTTAACCTGTTACAAGCAGTGGTTGTTGTTGCAGCAAAATATCAACCTGTTAATGCCCGATACAACCACTAGAATTATAGAAGACACAGGAGGTGGTTAAACCATGTCATGAATCCTGAGGGGAGCACTGACCATTTTTCCAACAATCTCCCCCTCAGTGTTACCCGAGGGGATTCAAACCTGGACCAAGCTCTGATACCACTTGCTACAAGTAGTGGTTGTCTTTGCACCAAAAGATCGACATGTTAATGCCCGATACAACCACTAGACTTATAGAAGACACAGGAGGTAGTTAAACCATTTCATGAATCTCGAGGGGAGCGCTGACCATTTTTCCAACATAATCTTCTGTGCAATATATAACTGTGACTCTATTAGATCCTTTCTTATGTGCAATTTTTCAATATGATTCTTAGCTTCAGTCGATTCAGATTCCACTTGCTTCTTGATGTTTTCTAATTCCAATATTTTCATGTTTTCTTTCCTTAGTTCTTCATCCAACTACTTTTTTTCTTTGACCTGCTCTTCATAGGCTTCTTGATTATTAATTAGCTTTTCATCCAATTCTTCAATATGATCTTTCAGAGATGTTTTTTCCTCATTTATTTTTTTAACCATTTTTCCCAAATCACTTGTGGAATAGACTTTCAAATATTTTCTTAGTTTTTTGATGACTGCATGAGAATCACTAACTTTTTCTTTCAGTTCTTCAATTTCTTTTTCAGATCTGTCAAGATCTTCAAGAGCTGCTTCAAGATTATTTTTTAGATGTTTCATTTCTCCCTTATCCATGATCACCTCAAGTGGTCAAACTTATCTTCAGAGGACCAGAGCTCTGATACCAATTGTAGGAATGGGAACACTGAGAGGGGGGGTGAATCAGTGTTCTATATATTATTACTTTTTCTGATATCTTGAACTTTAACTTAATTGCTTAAGTACTGAATTGAATATTAATACAAGCAAGATAAACAATCATAACACATAACACCAAAGATGATTATGGGGAAACCCAAATAGGTAAAAATTGCGGTGGGAATTGACACTCACTAAGAACTGCACTAGTCTTTTATGATCCTTGTTAGAAGATCTTGCAACCCTATTAGGAGTTGATCTTTACAATGCTTTTAGTACAGTTACCCGGTCAAGGTTCAGACCCTATTAGGAGTCTTATACAATTAACCCTATTAGGGGTGAGGACAGACTGTCCTAGAGCTCACTGCTTAAGTGGGTGAAGGCTACAACCTTCTAGATCTCAGATACAAACTATATCTGCAAGGTGAACTGTTGCTATGACACTACTTGTCAGATCAGTTCCTTTGTGCGCTTATGCTTTAGCCTCTTGTAAAGCACTAAAAAATTCTAACTGATCTTCTCATACCTCTACTCTTCTCTAATCAACTTTCTATTCTTCTACCATACTTAATTACAAAGGTGCATGTCTTATTTATATGCGCAAACAAAACTATTAACTAGGTTGGCCTTCAACCTATTACATATAACGCTTCCAAGTGAATTGGCTCAAGCATGTTTACAAAAAATAATATTAACATGTCTAAAACCTAAATACAATAGGCGCATAGCCTTTACAAAACAATATTACAAGCGCTAACCAAAATACCAACAATCGGCTCCATGCTCTGTTCTATTATGTCGCTCACTATTTGTGACTCTTCAACTAGCTGTATCTTCATCATACGGACTTATCTAATCATGCACTCTTAGACTTAGCATGACTATATACTAAAAAGCTTATTTTCAAGGGTGCATACCATAACTTGGTCATACGCACGTGCGCTGATGCTATGTTCACCCAGTGCCCTGCTAACTTCTAGTCTCCCATACTTAACCAAATTCTGATGTTCTAACTACTTGCATTGACTCCATAACATCATATGAATTTTTTCCATAATGACAACACTAAATCATAGTCATATATATCAATATAGTCAACTTTCCAACAACTACCAATCACAAAGGTTGAGGTTATCACTAAGTGATCCCCCTTAGTGATTCTCATAAAAGCGCAACTAAATACTTGCCAATTTAGAATATCATCTTATTCATCAAAATTTTGTTACATGTTAATATGGTTGAAATTGTTCTTCAATCAATTGAAAACTAGAAATTACAATAGTTGTGGTTATAACCTCTTGAGAAGGAGTATCTTAACCTTATTTATAGAAAGGAAACTCCTAACTAATCCTAACTAATAGCAAGTCTACTCCCAAGATAATAGGAGGACACTGCTTATTACAACATGAAATAAGGAAAGGGATTTATGCTTCGAATAAGAAATAGTCAAACTATTTCTTCCAATGAGGAAATCTAGCATAACTTGTCTCCCTAGATCTATTCTACTTCATGTATGAACATTAAAGTTTCATTACTACTCCTCATGAGTTGTAGGTGATCAGTTGCTGACTTCTTCAAGGTTTAGCTTGTGGACTTTTTCTCCAATCGGTTATGAACTTCATCATTGCAAGGATTTTGATCATTGTTATTTACTCCTACATTATGACATTGTATGCACAAAACATAGGTATATCTATTTCACATTATAATAATCATTAATCTAACTACATGCAAAATTTATATGAGTATTTCAGATAGAAAAAGGCCACATATTAGATTTCATCATTTAACCCAAAAAGGAATCATAAGGATGAGTTCATAACCACTTTAACAAGTTTAAAAAGTCAATCAGAAAGTTAAAATGAAAACATCATAAACAAGGTATTAAACCTTAACAATGTCTAGAAACCCTTGACAAAACCTTCAAAAACATTAAAGATATAATAGAACAGAGCCATTAATTAGGCTCATCAATAACCATTTAACTTCAATCAAGAATGATAAAGTCAAATAACACATCAAATGCAAATCACAATGCTCACAATAAAATTCTGACACATGAAATTTCTTGAGTGGAAAACCCTCATAGGGATGAAAAATCACTTGTAAAGTGTCTCACTGGCTTAGTCAAAAATATTCCTCACTAGAAATATCTCATTGACTACATGTAATGCCTCACTAGCTATCATAGACCATCATATAGTTTAATTTATACAAATAAAACATTTTATCTCTATTTCATTTCATATCATTTTCTAAATATCTCATCACTTGAGATTTAGAAACAAAAATGTATCCCTAAACTTACACAATTTTGCTCATACAACATGATAATATTGTGCATATATTTTATGATTTACAAAACAATATAACCAAGTTGCATTATATAAATTATATATAAATTTGAAACCCTTCAAAAATATTCTTCAAGATATCCTTAACTATTCCCTTCAAACTTTACATAAGAAATTCAACCATGAAACTCTTTTGTATTATGTATAAATAAATTCTATCTCATTTTGCTCTTTGTATTGTATGCATATTCAAAAACAAAAAACCCATGTAAATATCCATAAGACAAACTTAAGATATCCGCATTCAAGAGTAGAAATATTTGAAAGATACTTAGAGAAAAATTGAATATAAAAATCATTTTCCAAACTACCATTTCAACAGAAGAAAAACTACCAACTATATACAATTCCAAGACCAACTAAATCTTAAACCAAACTGTATTGATCATATTTGCAAGAAGATAAATCATAACAATAATACACGTAATTGTTCAAAAAGGACTAAAAACATGCATCCAAATAACTACCAAATCTTAACATTGATATCTTTGTTTCTATCTCAAAAGGAACCAACCATCACTATCATGGTCATTGTTTCTTGCTCAAAGAAAACTCCACACAAAACCTTGTTCACGTCATGCATTAGCAATGTTGGCTAGGGTTGAAGAGACAACAACTATTTTTGCAAAAAATAAATGAATCATTCAAAACCCTAATGAATGATTAACCCCACATCAAAATTTGAAAGACTTGATAGGAGGGTGCCTGCAAGAAGGTGTGTCCCACTTTTGGAAAGTGGAAGTGTTTTCCCTATTTTTCAAATTTTATCACAATTGATGTTAAAAATTGAGGAACTTAAAGATTGAATCTCAAAAAATTTTAGTAATAGAAAATGTATTTCTTAGATTCCATCTTTCAAATATGTAATTTCTTTCAATACCCACAAGCTAGAAATTGTGTTTTAGTAGGCATGTTTGAAAACCACTTTTTCAAAATGTCTATTTTAGGACCATACCACATGTGTATGGCCACCATATATTGACCAAAATAAAAGAGTCTTTGTAAATCCTTTTGGGTAAAGATACCTAAGACACTAAAGATTAATGAGCATGTTTTTACTTTTTTATTGAATATTTTTCATTTTTATTAATTTTTTATTGACCATAAAGTCTATTTTTTAAACCTCTAGTGTATGACAACCATAAATTGATGTAAACTTATCATTTTTCAATTTTTCTCTTCAAGGAAATTTTGTGTAGATTGATATCATATAATTTGTTTTCTGAAAAATGTGTAAATAAAAAATTATTAAAATTTTAGTCAACCTCACTATTTTAAGTTTATGTACCAATTTGATTAATAAATAATACAAAATGTTAAAATTAATCAAATCACCACAAAAAATATATTTTTGAATTCTGTACAATAAGTCCAATAAATTTTTATTTTGTCAAGAAATTCAATTAGGAAGGCCTTCTAAAATTATGGCAAGACAGACATTTGGGATTCCAATGTCTTAGCTATTATTTTGCAGGTCCAATGCATAGGCTTGGTCCCACCAAGTCTATCCTAACCCAAAAACAAAAGTGGAGGCATAGGCTCTAATACAAACTTATTTTTTTTATGAATAGTCTGTTTCCATTAAAGTATAATCTAAAAGTACATTTTCATTAAAAAAAAGTTGGGGGACATGAAATCACCCCATGAGTTTTCAAATGAGACTAAGCCCGGATAGTAACAACAACATCAAAATAACATGGGAAAAACCTAGAAACCAAATCCACCCTAAGTGGCTAAAACAATACCAACTAAGGGAGGAGGATCGTGATCATCCTTTTTTCCCCATACATCAACAGAGCCTGGAGTTAGGTCTGGGAAGGACCATCCCTTTTTATCTTTATCTTCTTCATCATCATCCTTCCTGGTAGGAGAAATTACAAGAGCCATATGTGGGAACCACTTGGAAGAAGTGGGCGGGGTAGAATCACTGTCAGTGTCTAGCCAACTAGAGCCACTCAGAGCAGTGGGAGAAGTGCTATTGGATGGCCAATCCAAGGCAAAACCACTAGGGGGTGGAGAAGTCAAGTGGTACCTCCAAGAATATCTTCCCCTACTAGAGGATCAATGAGTGACATGGGAACATGGTGTTTGTGAGTGGTAGACGGAGGAACTACGGTCATGACAGTACCCACCGAGTGGAGATCTATCATCAAAGGTAGAAATTGTTAGAAATTAAAGTCCACCAACACAATTGAGAGGGGGGTGAATCATTTGTGAGCTTAATTAACTTAAATGCAACTCTATCAAATCTTAAACTTGTAATCAATAACAATAATACCACAAGATAATAAACATACACAATAACACCAAACTTGTTAACTGGGGAAACCCTTGATCAGAAGGAAAAACCCAGTGGGAATGATGCCCACAAGATGATGTACTATTATAAAATTTCCTTGTGAAAGTTATACACTGTTAGAAGTCTTTTACAATGAAATCAGTACATATGAGTCCCTATGAGGAGACTTTGGATCCCTGCTAAAAGATCCCGACCCTGTGAGGAGTTGATGAGAAACAAAAAGAAGACAACTGAACCCACTGTCCAAATTGCTTCAAGACTGTCTTACTAAGAAATATTTGGGATAACACATCCAAGGGTGAACTGACTAAAACAACAACTCTCTTTTCTCATACAATTCCTTTGAAGTCCTCAACATACCAACATCATCTTTTGCTTTGATCATAAATATTTCACATTCAAAGCTCGCACAATATCTCATCACCGCATGATACCCTTTTACATCCAAATAAACTTCATTTCCTTTATACCAAGTCCTAATGATTATTGAGTCAACCAAAGGGATTTCTCAATTTATAATTAATAATATAGGACATCAATAAGAATTTACAATACACATTTCATTACATCTAAACACTTCCATAAGAATATTAATCTCTAGTTGGCTCCTAAAGAAGTAGCATGCTTCACATCGTCCACAAATCTTCACAGAATACAAAGTAGATTATGTCATGTTTATCCAAGCATCCTAAACATGTCTTCAATAACATACCAACCTCGTTGAACTAGCTTCAACCTCATTGAAACAATAAATCTCAAATAATTGTCACCAGTTCCTAGAAACTCTCACTGTGACCAGTCTTCAATAAACTTTGCATAATTCAAACATATCTTCATAAAAAAATTTGCACTTGCAACTACATCATCAAAATGCATTCCTAAATTTTAATAAATCTTCACAAAACTCAATTCATCAGTATAAAACCTCGCCAAACAAATTTGCTCCTGTAACTCTGTTAACTCTATCCAAAAAGCATATATGTTGACATCAATGACAAACCCAGTCATGAATGTAACATTTAAGAACTCAATAATCTCTAATCAACATCAAATCCATCCTACTAACAACATTCATTAACATTAATGTTAACAATATCCCCATTTGGCATTAATGGAAACATAGATGAAAAACCATCTAGTCCCATCTTGTCATTATGGTTGAGTAATCTCCCCCATTCATATTTATCAATATATTTCTTCCTCATCTACATGTACTCACTCTTGTACTCATGTCTCCCCCATTCAATATTCTCTTAAGGTTTTGTGCTCAATATTTTTCATGTATATCTATCCCCCATTGACATCAATGACATAGGTGTCAATATGTCAATTCTCAAAGTTCAATAATCTCTAATACAATCTACAAAAGTACCTTAGTATCAAAACATATTGTATAAAACTCATGTCCAAGAGTCCTTAATGACTGAGCTCAAGAAAAGATACTCTCCCATAGGAGAAGCATCAATCATCCAGTCCATATAAGTATAGTCCTTTGATCATGTTGGAATGATGCATTCCAGCATACATTACTATGAAGAGGGTTGGGGAATGGCCCCAAGCATACCTCTTAGATACTCAAAAGTATCCTTAGCCAAAGGTTTTGTGAATATATCTGCTATCTTCTCCTTTGTGCTAATATACTTCAATTTGATTTCTTTTTTTGCAACCTTCTCTCTCACAACATGATACTTTATTGCAATATGTTCAGTCTTTGAATGTAATATTTGATTCTTTGACATGCTGACTGTACTTGTATTATCATAATATATGATAATAGGCTTAGTAAATTTAATGCTAATATCCATCAACATTTTCTTCATCCAAGTGATTTTATTATAATTATTTTCTTCTGCAACATACTCTTCTTCTTTTGTACTCTATGATATACAATTATGTTTCTTGCTCACCCAGGAGACCAATCTTCCTCCCAAGAAGAAAGATCCATCACTTGTACTCTTTTTTTCATCAACATTTCCTCCCCAATCTGATTCATTGTATGTACATAATGTAAAATTATGCGATCTTTCATACCATAGCCCATAATCTGATGTACCCTTTAATTATCTAAAAATCCTCTTTACTGCTGCAATATGTGTCTCTTTAGGTTCCATTTGAAATCTAGCTACAATCCCAACTACATTAGCTATATCAGGTCTTGTATGTGTCAAGTATTGTAGTCCCCCAATCATAGATTTGTATCTTGTCTATGCTGCACTTGGTGATTCATCCTTGCTTGACAATTTACATCTAGTTACCATAGGGGTTCCAACTGGTTTACAATTCTCCATTCCAAAATTTGTCAATAATTCCTTAAGATAATTTGTTTGTGATATGAAAATTTCATCCTTGTTCTGTGTAATTTGCAATCCCAAAAATTATTTCACAGTAGGTGTATGCCCAAACCAAATTTCATAAGATGTCTTAGCAGTACCTTGTCTAATCTGAACTATGTTCATTGTGTAAACTATGGTATTCACTACTTCTCTTGGTGTAGATTTGTGGAATCGTATACTCTAGGCACTTCCTTCAAATACTTGGTACAAGGAAGTGAGAGAAAAGATTGAGTCAAAGAGACCTTTAGAGGACAGGTTTTTCAAGATATTTTTTGGAGTTGGATAATCTTTTGTGTTACATGAACCAAATATATGTACCCCCATCAAATTATCTACATACCTTGATCTTATCTAAGGTTCATTATGCACCTTACTTGGCACATCCAGGTGTCAAGAAGATGCACACCGACCTTCAAAAGCTATACTATTGGTCCAGTATGAAATGTGACATTGTTGATTTTGTGGCCAGATGTTTAGAGTGTTAGAGGATTAATGTTACTTGAAAAAATCCTCAACAAGTAATTAATGATGATTTTGTTAAGGTTGTCATTGTTTATAAATAAGATAAATTAAGGAAAGACTTATCGGCATAGGATACTATCGGTAAGTATTATCGACATAAAGGAAGAGTTATTGGAAAGCATTAGCAGTGGAAAGAAAAGAAAAGGTTACGAACGAGGATGACATCAAATTAAAAAATGTTTTATGGAAGATCGAGAAACCCTAATTAGGTCAAGAAATTATAAGAAGAGATCGAAGACAAGGAGAATGATATGAAGTGAGATGATGTGATGATAATGGTGAAAGAGAGAATAATCGAAGATATGGTTCAGAGAATGTGAAGAATAGTGTGTTAAAGATCATAACAAAGGAAGAGAGAAACGAGATCTGACAAGCTTTTGGAGAAAGTGTCTACATGTCAAATTTATTGTTGATTTATCCCTAACAATTTTAGGGACAAGATTGTGAAATCCCTTAACCAGGTAGTCTCTAACCGGACTTAGAAGTTACTTTTCAAAATTTATTGTAAATCCTTTAACTAGGTGAATACTGTATGAGTGGGATAAAATATCTTAAAAGAGTAGTCTTTAACTAGACTTTCAATACTCCTAATAGGGTATTGGACACTCCTAACAGGGTGAAGTCATTCAGAAGATGACATTTATGTAAGCTCTTAACCGGGCATCTTATTATTGGAGTGATAAGTTGTGGATATCATCCCCACCGCAGTTTTTCACTCTAACCAAGGGTTTTTTGTGACACCAAAATATTTTGTTAAGTATTTGAATATTTATGAGTTATATGATTAATTTACATGTTATAATTTATCGGTTAAACAAAAACTATCGGTAAAAGATAAGATAGTTATCGGTATAATTAATTTACTAGTTATCAGTTTATGTTTAGAAAGTTAAATAAGTGTGAAATCTTTATGGTACTATTTCAGCCCCCCCCCCCTCTCATTACCTTACCTAATACTTTCCAACAATTGGTATCAGAGCATTGGTTCTCTAGAGGAAATTTTAATAGCTTAAGAGTAGATCTAGAATAATTTGGGAAGTTATAGGTATCAAAGAGAATTGGAGGAAGCTTTAGAAGGTGCTACTAAATAGATCCAAGATTTGAATAATAAGCTAAGAACATCATTTGTAAAAATAAAGGAACTGACAGAAAGACTATAGATGAGCCTTGATGATCTTGACAGACTATCAAAAGACAGTATCAATTCCAAGGAAGTTGATGCAGCTATAAAAGACTTATCAAAAAAGAAAAATGAATTACTTGAGAAAATCAATCAAATGAAAAAGGAACATGAAATTCAAGCCTTGAGAATGATAGAAGTACTATAAAGAATGAGGACTTTTGAAAGTACCAACGAGATTCTAGAAACTGAGAAAAGAAATGTTGAAGAGACAATCAGAAACAAAGACTTACTCCTGCAAGTGCAACTAGAAGAATCTTGAGCAAGATATGACATGATAAGAGATATCAGTCACAAGACTCAATGATTGCAAGTAGAAAATGAAAAATAGAAGGAAGAAAATGAAGAACTGAGAAACATTCTGAAAGTTGAAAAAGAATATAATGCTAGATTCACAAAACGTGAACAAAACATGTTGAAAAATGATGATCAACTGAAAAATTAAAGAAAACTAGGTGACACTACCAGAATGGGGTATATCAGTAACAACACAATGGAGATCAAAGAATCATCAAAATTTGGATAGCGAACCTCTGAAGGATACAGTGATACACAAGGTAAGAAATCTTACAAGCCTATCTACTATAATTGTGGAAAATATGGTCATACTCCTAATGTATGTAGAAGCAAACAAGTAAATTTTCCTAAAAGTATATTTTTAATGGTTAGTGTTATAATTGTAAAAATTTTGGTCATAGAGCTGTTGAGTGTAGATATGAAACTATTAGTAGAATGTCTGAGAAAAGCTTCAAAGGATATTTTTACAAATGTAATCATTATGGACACAAAGCTGAAGAATGCAGAACTAAGACACTGACAATAAAATAATCAGTTCATTATCAGAAAATAGAAACAAACAATTATGTTACATGTTTTAAATATGAAAATTTTGGACATCGAGCATCATAATGGAGAAAGGAAAATCAGGAAGAAAAATATGAACCGTGGAGACCATTTTCACTACCATGCTATATTTTCTCAAAGTTTTCTCATGTCGCCTATTCTTGTAGATATCAGTACACTACCACTAATGACACTATAGGAAAAATAATCATAAATAAAGATCAAGTCAGAGAGGCCATGAAGAAGACATGGAGAAATAAGGAAGATGATGCACCACCAACAGAAGCTGTTGTGTCGGATGATAGAGGGAATTCATCTACCAACTAATAAAACAAATAAATGCTTAGGGACACAAAAAATTTTGAAACATTTGAAAAGTTCCTTAAATCAAATTATGAGTTGAAGTATTCAAAAGCATAGAATAGATGCAATGATATTTAGGAGAATGGAAAAAATGATGAAAAATATTAAGTATAAGATTGCTATTGTTGAGCTAAGTTCACTATAGGTATGAAAGCAACTGTCGACCTACAATAGATACTTTATCTCAAATAGTCATTGAACACTTTGACATTATATCTAACAACACCTATTATGAAAAAGTCACATTATGAAAAGCTACTGTGAAGAACAAATCCTCAGGAGATACTATTGTATATTGAGCTAATTCATTTTATAGGAAGGAATCAGATGGATCAATTAAACTGCAAGCCCTAAAATTCTAAATCTCAGAAAAGCGAAGGAAAACACAAAAGTCACAATGACAGAAAGAAGGGTATTAGTTAATAGATCAGAAGAGGATGAACTAAAATATCAGTTCAGTACTCTAAAAAATACAGATGTAAATGGAGTTGGAGCACTATCAAGAATACCATGCATAGTCATGTTGACAGAAGATGTAAGATTGTTTATTCAATTCAAATAGATTGAAATCAGAGATGAGGATATAAGATCAGCCTACAAGGAACTATACAAAGAGGAATGAATGTTGAGTGAAGTGTAAAAACATCTAGAAATAAAAGGGTTAACACACATCATAAACATGAAAAAGAACTTTGATGTTGAATGGATCAAATGTGTATTGAGTTAAATACATGGAGACTATGTTTGGTTGGAAGGAGACAAAAAAATTGAAATAACAAAAGAAAACATAAGTATAGCCACAGGATTGTCATCTAATGGGATAAAATGTATAAAGGGTATGGATTTTAAAATAGAAATTGAAGGTATAGTTAGGTACAAGCAAGATTAGAAAACTTTTGTTGTAAGAAACATCTTGGACAAATAAATGAAATTTGCATCAATGATTATTGGCTACAAGATATATCAAGAAAATTAGTTGGACAATATATTGAGAGGAGCACTACAAGTTGCATATGAAATTATTACAGAAGGAAACAAATATGACTTAGCAGAAATGATGTGGACTCAACTAATGGTGAATTTAAGAAAGATCAGGAAACAAGGATTAAAGTTTGGAGAACTACTGGTATGTATATTTTTTTATATACAAAGCTATTTTCCTAGTATCAATAAAGTAAATTGGACATTAGGTGAACCAGTTGTACATCAAATTAACAAGTTCATTAAACAATTGGGAAGAAATTTCAACACAGTAATGTGGAGTTACTTTAAATAATTTCAAGGAAAAATGTATGCTAGATATCGGTTACCACCTCTTATTGTTGAAAAATATAAGAAAGATATATGTTTTTTGGTTAGTAGACACTCTTGTATAATCAAAGCAGTGGAGCCAAGGATATCCTGGTTACAACCACTTGGATATGAAATAAAATAGAATGAACTAATAACTAGTATTGAGAAACTTTTGAGCCAACAAAAGGATATGGAAGATAATTGGTTTGGAACCTATGAAGAAGTATCTAAAAGGATGGTATCAGATGAGAAGAAATCAAAAGAATGAAGAAGCAGCATAATGAAAATATGAAAATCAAATGTAGTACCAGAGACTTATGCCAAAATCAAGAACAAGATAGCTAAACGGAAACAAGCTACCGACAATGAAGCTAAAGAAGAATTTCCACTAACAAAGGGAACAAGATCTAAAACAACATAATCTACATAAAGGAAAAATACAAGAAGTCAATCAAGAGTTAAAGGAAGCATAAGAACAAGAAGAAAGAAAAATGAACCTACATCAAAGTTAGAACCATCAAAAGTAAGGATTCCAAGAACACCTACAGATATATGAATACAGGACATGGTCAGAAGAAGACAAGAAAAGTCCAGAAGATGCATTAATATTTCACTTTCATAAGTTCTTAATATTCCCAAGAAACTTAAGATAGATTATTCTTAAGAAGCTACATGACAAAATCAATACAAGATGGGATGAAGCTACAGAATAGGAAAAACAAAGCAGAGAAAAAACTCTTATACTTGCAAGGCCATAAACAAATGTTGAAGAGATTGATCAACTAATGAAGAAAATGAAAATAAATTTTCTGAAAAGAAAAGAACATCAAAGATACTGGCAGGATTACAGAATGAAGTTGAAGTAGGACTAAAAATGTGGAAAATAGTTTTTAATGTTGAATTACCAGAAGAGAAAGAATCAGAAATTGGTCAAAAGTTAGAACAAGAAGAGAACATAGATTTGACAAGCAACGATAGCCCAATAAGGTTTGAAGAAGGACAAGCAATTCAACTAATTGAAATACAAGATGAATTAGATGATGACACAAGTAATGAGGAAGTTGAATAATTTGAGGAACAAAAAATGCCAGAAGTTACAATTACATGCACTAAAATAGTACATGTGACACATGCTATTGATATGGTACCTACTGTCAGTGAGATATCAGAAGAAGAAATAATTTAGAAACAACTAATAAATTTGGAAAAGGATGAGATAAAAGAATCTGAGGAAGTACAAATTGCAAGGACATTGCAAAATATGACACTGATAACAATAGAAAACCTAAAGAGGAAAATAAATTTAGAATCTGCAGAAGAAGAAGAAGAAGACTTAGACGAAAGATCTGAATTTGAAATATTGAAGAGAGATCCTAAAAAGATGCACTATGAGGAACATATATTATATGCAAAAAAACTCCAAGAGAGAACTGTGTATGATGAAAACCAACTTGTTGGGAGAAAGCTCAAACATGCAAACGTTAGAAATAAAGAGCATATTCATTCTAATTTAACATATTCATAAACTTGAAAAACCAAAAGTTTTCACCATAACCTCAAATGAGCATGAAGCAAGTGCACCCAAGACTTGATTGATTTAAGATCTTAGAGAGGTTGTGGGTGTGCTCTCCCAACACAAGTATAAATCCCACTATGAATGCAAGGTAGATTAAAATAAAGATTGAACTACTCAAGGAGGAGCTATGGAAGCAACCCTCAAGTATTCAAGCTCATATGACATACAAAACTAAAAAATGAATGAAGCTAAAGCATAAAATCAAATTCTAAATCTACTATGCATTCTAACAACTACCAAATGGTTAGTAAAACTCTAAATGCAAGAAAAAAATTCTACACATAAACTAGCATTATAATTCTACATGAAAATGATGGATGATTTTCTTGAGGCAAGGGTCCTATTTATAGGATTTTGGAGGGTTAGGGTGAGGTGGCATCTATGTGGAATCCACATAGGTGCCACCAAGGAGACACATAATCCATGCAAAGTCCAAGACTTGCTCACACATGTGTGAGCAACTTGGGATGTGAAGGGTCAATGTGTATTTCAAGTACACATGTGTAAGTGTGTGTAAGACATGTGTAAGAAAAAGTCTATTTTCACACTTTTGGAAGGTGTATGAGGTGTCATAAAAAAATGTAAGAAGCCTTGATTAGGCAATTTTTAGCAATTTTTTAAAAGGTAATTTTTAGATTGTTTCTCACACATGTGTGAGCAAATAGTTAGGACTAATGGGTGTAAGAATTCAAAAAATAGCCTAATTAGTTAATTAGTAAGTAGACCTATTAGACAGAAAGTGGTGTGTGTAGGATAACATCTAGGTTAGGTTTAAGATTAAATTAAATACATTATAATTTAATCATGGTTTAGTGGAATAAAGCATGTGAAGGAATAAATAAATAAAAAATTTATTTAAAAGGAGAATATGGATAAATATGTAACAAATTAAATTTATTGCATTAGGAGGGGTAGCATTTAAATTTAATTTAAACACTATAGTTAGTGAATTTATTTAATTAAATAAATAGATGAATTTAATAAATATAATTAATTAAAAATTAACCATAATGTTATTTGGGGTCATTAATTAAATTAAATTAAATTAATGTTAAGTGGACAAATTTAGGTGTCTACAAGAACAATTGTTGAAAGACAATTGAAGGATAAACAAAGGGAAAAGATTATGAATAAAACAGTCAAAACATTTTCAAGCTTACTATCAGAAATTTTAGTGGATATAGAAGAATCAAGTTTAAAATAGATGAAAACTTATGCGAATATGATAAGTGATGCAGAAGCATCCTGGGTGTAAGAGAAATCTTGCATCACCCAAAAATATATCTATTTTTGTATTCAATAAGGGCTATCTTGTGCAGAGCTGCTATTTGTGGAAACTTGCTATTTTTAGTAAGTTGGTCATCTGATCTTAGAATGTTCTAATTTCTTCCCTGAAGGTTCATTTTGGTCATATCAGCCTGCCAGTAAAGTTTCATTGACAAATCAAGTCTAGCTTTGTAGATATTGAAGATTTTTGGTATTGGCAACAGGGTACATAAACTTTGAACTCAGTTTTGAAAGCTTTAGAGGCCTGGATGAGGTCTAAAATTTGGGTGATAGGCACTTTTCATGAATCAAGCCTGTAGAGCGCTTCGTGGCCTTTTTGAAATGGGGTTATAATAGTCAATCGGGTCAACTAGCGATGACTTATGGTCTTCGAAAGTTGGGTCACCTGAAATGGTGAAAAATGATTTTCCTTCAAAAATTTTGTTTGGGTTTCAAAAGTTATTTTGAGCCAACTTTGATGTAATAAATTGTAAAATAAAATAATTCTAAGTTTGGTTGGCCTTGTTGGCTAAAATTTTGGAACCTTCCCAGGTGGTGGAAAATTGCCTATATAAGGAAGGCTATAGTGTTGTCTTAGGCAGTTCGAGACAGTTCTGGGTAGTAGATCCAAGTAATAATTCAAGGCTTTTTCCTACATAATATTGTAAGGGAATGCCCATGTGACTTTGCATTTTTTAATTCTAAAAGTTTGTAATTCCACATTTGTGGAGATAATAAGAAGCCCATTTTTTATTCTTGCATATTGTTGTTGTTTCTCTGTTTCTGTTATGTGTTTGTGGTATTAAGGTGAGCACCCTTTATCAAGTGGTATCAGAGCAGGAGCTCCTGAGTGTGTAAAAAGATCGCCAATTGTGAGGCAGTTTGCACCAGGATTGCGGGTTAGCTTTTCTATGTAAATAGATTACCGACAGTGAGGCAGTTTGCACCAGGACCGTGGTTAGGGTTTCAATGCACATCATGAAAATGCCTCCACAAAGGGAACATGGTGGAAGAGATGGTGTTGTAACACCTGAGGTTAGAGCGCTCCAGAGACAAGTGCAAGCATTGCAAGAAGAGATTCACAAAAGAATGAATCTTAATGTCAGAGACGAAAGCAAGGATGAAGCTGAAGAAAAAGATCAAGAAGGAGAAGTCAAAGTTGAAGTTGTGAACTAGGAGGAAGAAAGACTTTTTTGGGCCATTTCCAAGATCAGGAAAAGACCTAAGATTGAGGTTCCTGCATTTTCAAGAAAACTTAACCCAGAGGAGTTGATCGACTGGATCAATGAATGTGAAGAATATTTTGAGTATGAAGATATTGAGGATCCTGATAAGGTCAAATTCGTGAAGGCCAGACTGAAAGGTCATGCAAAGATCTAGTGGCAAGAGATTCAATTGGAGAAAAATAGAAGAGGGAAAGATAAAATCACAAGTGTGTTCGGATGGTGGATAAATTGAAGCGACAGTTCATCCCTATTGATTATGAGCTCGACCTACTGAAGAAAATGCAAAGTTTGAAGCAAGCAGGATGATCTGTTCAGGAGTATATAGAGGAGTTCTATCGAATCCTCATCAGAACAGGCCATGCAGAAGCTGATAAGGAGAAAGTTTCATGTTACCTTAATAGGTTGAGGCCAAGCATTCAGAAGGAGCTGAATCTAGTTTGAATGAACAGTATTGAAGAGGCATACCATTTTGCCCTAAAAGTAGAGGAAAAGCTAAACAAGAAGTTTGAAAGCAGACAAAATGGAAGAGGTCACGGTGGATGGTCATATGGAGGCTGAAATGAATATCTAAAAGAGAAGGATGAGGCCAGTAGAAGTCAAAATCAAAGAGGAAACAATTCCAATCATTTCCAAGATTAGAACAATAAAGATCAGAGAGGATGAGGAAGAGGACAAGGTTCAGGAAGAGGAGGCTTTTGTGGAACATGTTTTCATTGTGGAGAAGAAGGTCATAGGGCATTTGAATGTCCTCAATGCCAAGGAAGGATGGATAGGAGGAATGAAGGCCAGGCCAGAGTGGCACATATAGATGAAGATGCTAGATCCTCAAATTCTAAAGATGCTGAAAGAGGAAAAATTTTGATTAACAGAAGAGTCCTGCTAAGTGGTGAGAATGAACCTGAACAAAGGAGGAGCCTGTTTCACACTAGATGCAAGTGTGAGGGTAAATGTTGTGATGTGATTATTGATAGTGTAAGCACTGACAATTTGGTGTTAGAAGAGATGGTGACAAAATTGAAGCTCAAGAGACAGAAATACCCACATCCATATCGGATTGCCTAGGTGCAAGATGACCACAAGGTCATGGTCAGTGAACAGTGCCTAGTAAAGTTCAAGATTGGCGGGTACAATGATGAGGTACTATGTGATATCATACCTATGGATGAATGTCACATGTTGTTGGGTAGGTCATGGCAGTTTGACAAATATGTTGTACACGATGGTCATGCGAATACCTATTCCCTAACAAATGATGGAGTGTGACATAAGCTAAATCCATTGAAGGAGATAGAAAAAAAGGTATGTGGTAATGCAAGAATAACTTTTGTTGATGGAAGAAAATTCCTAGATGGTATGAGGCATGAGCATGTGTGTTTCGATTTAATTCCAAAAGCTAGTAAAGAGGAAGTAGAGGATGTACCTGTAGAGGTTGTAGACTTGTTGAATGAGTTTCAGGATATTGTATCTGATAATGTACTTGATTGATTACCACTGGTAAGGAAGATCAGTCATCAGATGGATTTGATTACAGGAGCTAGTTTTCCAAATAAGGCAGCACATAGAATGACACCAGCAGAAAGTGAAGAGTTGAACAGAAAAGTACATGAGGTGTTACAGGAGGGACTGATTCAGGAGATCCTGAGTCCATGTGTTGTACCAGCAGTATTAGCACCAAATAAGAATGGAGCATGGAGGATGTGTACAAATTCTAGAGCAATAAACAAGATCACAATCAAGTACTAGTTTCCATTGCCACGAATGGATGATATTATAGACTATTTGAGTGGAGCTGTGTATTTCTCAAAGATAGATTTGAAGAGTGGATATCACTAGATTCGGATCAGAGAAGGGGATGAATGGAAGACTTCCTTCAAGACAAAGGAAGGACTATATGAGTGGTTAGTCATGCCTTTTGGGCTAACCAATGCACCGAGCACTTTCATGCGGCTCATGAATGAGGTTCTGAAAGAATTTGTGGGTAATTTTGTCATTGTTTACCTAGATGATATTTTGATCTTTAGCAAGACATTGGAGGAACATATGATGCATATTCATATGGTGTTTGAGAAGTTGAGAGATGAGAAATTGTTGATTAATTTGAAAAAGTGCAGTTTTGTGAAGAAGGAATTATTGTATTTGGGATTTGTAGTTTCAGCAGAAGGTCTGAAAAAATACCCAAAGAAAATACAGGCAATCCTTGAATGGCCTACTCCAAGGAGTGCTACTGAGGTAAGATCTTTTCATGGCTTGGCTAGTTTTTATAGAAAGTTTATCAGAAATTTTAGCAGTATTTGTGGACCCTTGACTGAAACACTGAGAGGGGATAGAAAATAGTTCAAGTGGACTAATGGGGTAGATAAGAGTTTTAAACTGTTGAAACAAATGGTTACAGAACAACCTATTTTAGCACTTCCTGATTTTAATAAGGTGTTTCAAGTAGACTGTGATGCTAGTGGTACTACAATAGGAGCTTTATGAGCCAAGAAGGTAAACCTATTGCTTATTTCAGTGAGAAGTTAAATGATGCCAAGAGAAAATATTCTATTTATGATCAGGAATTTTATGCTATAGTTCAGGCATTGAAGAAGTGGAGACAATATCTACTTCCTAAAGAGTTTCTTTTGTATATTGATCATCAAGCTTTGCAATATTTGAATAGTCAAGAAAAATTGAATCAAAGGCATTTGAAATGGGTTGAATTTTTGTAGAGTTATACATTTGTTTTGAAACACAGAAGTGGACAGTCTAACAGGATTGCAGATGCACTTAGCAAAAGGCAACTATTGCTGACAGAGATGCAAATTGAGGTGGTTGGGTTCAAGGAACTTGAGAATTTGTATCCAATGTTAGGAATAAGGTGTCTCAACCTTGGATAATTCCTATTCTTATTATTTGTTTTGTAAAATTTATTTCTTGTAAATAATGTTGATGTGTCAGCATCTTGAATTGTGTGTAAGGAGATCATGGCTAAAACGGTTATGATGGATTCCTATGACATGTAAGAGCTATGTCAGGAAGATTCAATGACAGGTGAAGACATGTGGCAACTGATAAATTTGAGTACTGTACACTCTTCTCAGAGAATGGTAAAACCCTAATACGGTTATCTTTGGGAGTAGCCCTAAAAAGTGAAGTGCATGATATAAACTTTTTTAGGGTTGCGAAGAGATATGATGCGAGTGTATTGTTGGAACATTTTATGCTACTGTGATTTATCTTCAAGGGTTTAGAAATATTCTGAAAGAACTTGCATTGCAAGTGTATTGTAAGCTATAATAGTTTTGATCAATACATTGTGTAGGTTTTGGAGTGCTGGGGTTTTTATCGAAAGGTTTCCCCAGGGTATATCATTGTGGCATTCTCTATTTTTCTGTATGTATGGTATGTGGTTGCAATATCTTTGTTAAAGTAGTTAAAAAATCTAAAATTGTAAGGATTTAAAAGAATTTTGCACAATACTCTCCTATAGAGATTAGCGTAGGAAGTTGTTTCCGCACCTGAGTTTCCTTACAAGTGGTATCAGAGCTTGATCAACTTTTGATCCTAGTTGTTGGGTAGGGTTTTTTGAGCTGATCTCAAGTTTGAGTGGGAGTTTTTTCCAAAGCATTCTGAATCTTATTTGCAGATTGAGATGGCAAGTTCATCATATGGAAGAATGGAGGTGGAGAAATTTAATGGCACTAATTTTGAATTGTGGAAACTCAAGATGGAAGACATGTTGGAAGATCGTGACCTATGGGAAGCAACTTCAAATGCTACAAGACTAGAAACTATAGCTCAAGTAGATTGGGATATCAAAGACCGTAAAGCTAAGGGTCTCATAAGACTTTGTTTAACCGATGCAGTTCTTCTGAATGTTCTAGATGAGAAAATCGCAAATAGTTTGTGGAAAAGACTTGCGGCCATGTATCAGGCCAAATCTATGGTGAACAAGTTGTTCCTAAGGAAGAAGTTGTACTCTCTATGAATGGAGGAAGGTGGATCCTTAACAGATCATTTAAATGCATTTAATCTGCTGGCTGCACAGTTGACATCATTTGGTGTCAAGTTAGAGGAGGAGGATCGTTGCTACACACTTTTGTGTTCTTTACCGGATTCATGGGACCATCTTGTGATGGCTCTTAAAAGCATGTTAGTCACTTTCAAAATGGATGATGTGGTGTCTTCACTGCTATCAGAGGAGATGCGGAGAAAGGCTTCCGTTTTAGAAAAAGAAGCCCTTGCTGTTCGTGGGAGATCCACTAAAAGAGGGAAGAAAAATGACAATAATTCTGACAATAAGGGTAGATCCAAATCCCATGGGAAGTCAAATACTTCCAATAAGTCCAAGGAAAAATGTTGGAACTGTGATAAATCTACGCACTTTCGTAAAGACTGCAAAGAGCTGAAGAAGAAGAAGAAAGGTTCAGATTCAGCTTCAGAAAGATCTCAAGAAGATGGCGATGCATTCATCACAGCTTTGGCAGCCCATGCATCTGATGATGTGTGGTTGGTTGACTCAGGTGATGATTCTCACCTAAAGATAGTTGGACACGGAAGGGTCACTATCAAATTTTCTGATGGAGGAGTAAAGGGAATCAACGGAGTTATGCACATTCTTGGTTTAGCACGAAACCTATTATCTGTAAGTATGTTGAATGATGTAGGTGTGCAAGTTGTTTTTTTGAAAGAAGGATGCAAGATGATGAGAGGATCGATAGTGCTTGCAAGGGGTACTAGGAGAGGTACCTTATTTCAGCTAAATGCATGTATTCCTCTATGTAATAGTTCTTAATCCTCACCATCTGAACAAGCAGTGAAGAAGTCTGTGGCTATTGGTTCTGATGGTAGTGCAAACACTTTGGAAGGTAAGCTTCCAACAGAAAAGACAATGTTGTGGCATATGAGATTTGGCCACATTGGTGAAAAGGGTCTCAGAACCCTAAAAAATAAAAATCTCATTGAGGGGTTAAATGATTGCAATCTCAAGTTTGACTTCTGTGAAGACTGTCTATGGTAAACAAAATCATGTTTAGTTTTACTCTAGTTCTCACAAATCTTCTGATGTTTTGGATCTTATTCATTCTGATGTATTTGGTCCTGTAAAAGTTCCTTCAATCTCCAAG